>CM061561.1:209989791-211189791 GCA_030864225.1 Capsicum baccatum var. pendulum | reverse complement strand
TGGTTATTGTTGATGATCATACAAATCTTGTTTGAGGTTTTTCACTATTTCAAAAATCTGATGTTCTTCCTATGCTCCTTCAATTTAAAAATCTTGTCGAAAATCAATTATGAAAATAAAAGCCATTCAAACAGATAGGGGTGGTGAATTTCGTGCTCTCACCCCTACTCTTACAAAATATGAAATTCATCATCATTTTTGTTGTCCTCATACATATGAGAAACAAGGAAAAGTTGAGCATAAAGATCGTTAGATTATTGAGACGGGTGTAACTCTCATGGATTATAGTTCTCCTCCGTTGAAATATTGGAATTTTTCTTTTGAATGTGCCATTTATCTTATTAATCATCTCCCTTCTCCTACAAACCATAGTCTATCCCCATATGAATTAGCATTCAACGGAATTCCAAATTATCACTTTCTTAAAGAATTTGGTGTTTGTGCTTCCCATTCCTTCGTCCATACAACAAAAATAAATTCTAATTCCACACTACTCAATGTGTATTCTTGGGATATAGTTCAAAATACCATGGTTATCGTTGTTTGGACATCTGAATTGGAAAGATTTGATGTTGCATTTTAATATTATTATTTAATATTATTATGCCTAATTCATTATTAAAATGGCTCTTTAAGACCTTTACTTTGTGGGAGGTTGTAGTAGTTTTTTTTGGCAATTACTGCCAACCTTAATGCCATCAATTGGCAGTAAACAACCTATGTTGCATGGCTGCATTGTTTCATCTTCCTAACTCCCATTTCATTGTGGTTTACGAGCCTTTAATTACAATAGTTAATGGTGGTAGAATGAAGACATAAGTTTCTTGTAACCTTTCACTCTTTATTCTTCCGTTGTCCTTATTTTTATGTTGGTGTAACTCATGTAACTCTTGTAATTCTTGTAACCTAAAAGCCATTGATATTCCATATTTACTATCCCATTTACTTCATCCTATTCATTGCATGGAAGACTTCTTTTCCTATAAATATAGGTGTTCTTTAATGGTTTTGGAATACACATAAGATATTATAGAGTTCACTAAAAAGTTAGTAAAAAAGAGAGTTTATTTGTTGAAGGAAGGTGTTCTTTTTGTGGAGTTTTGAACTCAACTCTTGTCCAGAGTTATTGAGTTATTCTGAGAAGGCTATTGTATCCCGAAGTGGAAAAGTCAAGAAGATTACTACTGTACTGGTGAAAATAATTTGCTGCAGTGGGCTTGAATCTCCTTAAAGAGAGCGAGATATCCGTGTCTCAACTGACGAAGAAGAAGAAGATAGCTTTTGATTTTTTCTTCACCTGTAATTTTCAGTTGTAATATTTTTTATAATTTCACCAACAATTTTTAGGAGATTCAATGGCAACAATTGAAAAACCCGCGAATGTCAAGATAGGAGATCTTAACAAGCTATTCCGGTTCAGCAGTACTAACTTCAAGAGCTGGAAGGGTAAAGTGATTTTCTACTTGAGTCTTCTCAATGTCTCTTATGTTTTAGCAAAAAAGAATCCAAACAAAGTAGATAACTCTTCCATGAGTTATGAAGAACTCATTTAACTGACGGATTTCACCTATGTAATTGTGGAGGTAGGCCGCTTCCTATGAGAATTAGGCTCATTCTCAAAAGACACTCATTAAAATCGGGATAACACAAGGCCGTAATGTACTGGCTATAAAGCTCATGTTAACACCTTGACTACTCTGTGTAAGTATTAACTTTTTATTTTTCTTAAGCGGTCATAGTTCAAGTCTGAGACCACTACGACTCTAGAGTAAAAATTACTATTTTACTAAGTGTAGGTTCAATGCAGAGCACACCTTCATTATGCATAGTAGTCTTCCTTTATCTAGCAGACTCTCTTATTAATATTAAAATGAGTGGGGGATTGATGTTGCATTTTAATATTATTATGCATAATTCATTATTAGAATGGACCTTTAAGACCTTTACTTTGTGGGAGATTGCAGCAATTTTTTTTGGCAATTGCTTCCAACCTTAATGCCATCAATTGGCAGTAAACAACTTATGTTGCATGGCTGCATTGTTTCATCTTCCTAACTCCCATTTCATTGTAGTTTATGAGCCTTTAATTACAATAGTTAGTGGTGGTAGAATGAAAACATAAGTTTCTTGTAACCTCTTATTCTTTATTCTTCCATTATCCTATTCTTTATGTTGGGGTAACTCATATAACTCTTGTAACCTAAAAGCCATTGATATTCCATCTTTAATATCCCATTTATTCTTCCTATTCATTGCATGAAAGACTTTCTCTCCTATAAATAGAGATGGTCTTGCCTGGTTTTAGAATACACATACGCATAAGATATTATAGTGTTCACAAAAAAGTTAGTAAAAAACAGAGTTTATTAGTTGAAGGAAGGTGTTCTTTTTGTGGATCTTTGAACTCAACTCTTGTCTAGAGTTGTTGAGTTATTGTGAGAAGGATGTTGGATCCTGGAAGGGACAATTCAAGACGATTACTACTGGACCGGTGAAAACAGTTGGCTGCAGTGGGCTTGAATCTCCTAAAAGAGAGTGAGATATCCGCGCCTCAGCCGATGAAGAAGAGGAAGATAACTTTTGATTTTTTCTTCACTTTTAATTTTCAGTTGTAATATTTTTTGTAATTTCACCAACAAGATCTATTTTGCACGTCACATAAGGTTTGATGAAACACAATACCCCTTTGTTTATTAATCTATTTTAGGACTGCCTCCCCTTTCCGCAAGATCGCCATCGAGTCAGCCTATTTGCATTTCTGCTCTAATTCCTATTAGTATAGGATTAAATCCCAAGTATTCTACCTCTCTGACTATGCACACGTCTCCACCTATTATTCCCTCAACCATTACACTTACTGCTAGTCACACACATCAACAAAGTCCCATTCCTCATCCATTAACTACTACAAATGCTATTGTACCATCCCCTCTATCAACGCCCATTAATTTTTCTTCCCATCCCACTATTTATACAGTGGTTATTGACCCAGATATTTCCCGACAGTTTCCTCTCTACCATTAGTTGTGGATTTCATAAGTTTCTCACCCTCTCGAATTGCTTGAGTGTCCAAATCGGCTACTGTCCATAAACCTCAACCACCTACGACTATCTTCAGATCTCATCCTATGACTCGTCACTCAAAACCTCCTTCAACACATCTTGTAAATCTCCCTTCCTCTCAAAATACCCCACCTTTCAGAACCCACCCGCTTCACAAAAGCCAACAAATTCAGGGAGTGGCAAGAAGCAATGACTACGGAAATTTCTGCACTTCTTAAAATAAAACATGGATGCTTGTACCTCCCAATCCCTCCATGAATATATTGGGTTGCAAATGGGTGTTTCAAATAAAAAAAAAATTCCTCTGGTGCCATTGACAAATTCAAAGATCGGCTTGTTGCGAAAGACTTTCATTAACAAGAGGGCCATGACTATTTTAAGACTTTTAGTTCGATAGTAAAATAAACAACTATTCGGATAATTTTATCCATAGCTAGCTTAAAGAACTGAACACTTCGTCAACTCAATGTGCAAAATGAATTTTTACATTGAAACATTCAAGAAGATGTTTTTATGTTGCAACCTCCTGGTTTCTCCCATCCTCAACTTCCTCACTATGCTTGTAAGCTTAATAAATCACTTTATGGTCTTAAATAGGCACCACACTCATGATATATGTGCCTTTATAATTTTTTGATTGCTATGAGCTTCATAAGCTTAAAGACTGATGCGTCTTTGTTCATATTTAATTATGATAGAGTTCAGATTTTCATACTTGTCTACGTTGACAATATTATCATTATTGGGAATAATCCTTCATTTCTTGAATCCATTATCTCCAGATTGGGTACTGAATTCTCCATCAGAGACCTTGGACCTCTATCATTCTTCCCAGGAATTCAAGTGACCCGCAACTCTATCGGTATATTATTGTCTCAGGAACGTTATGCCTCTGATATACTAACAAGAGCTGGAATGCAAGCTTGCAAACCATTTCCATCCCCATGTCTACTTCCACCAAGCTTCACATTGGTGATAGCGCCTCTTTCCATGATCCTACTCTCTATAGGCAAATTGTAGGGGCACTACAGTACTTGACACTTTAACGGCCGGATCTCTCCTTCTCCGTTAACAGGGTATGTCAATACATGCACAATCCCATTATAAACTAGTGAGAAGCTGTGAAAAGGATATTACACTATCTTCAATATTCCAAGCATATGCATTTTCTTATTCCTAAGTCCACGTCCTTCTCCCTGCAAGCATTTACTGATTCGGATTATGTAGGTTCCTTGGATGATAGAAAATCTACACTGGATTTGCCATATTTCTTGGTTCTAATTTGGTATCTTGGTTGTCAAATAAACAACGTACAATTGCTCGTTCTTCCACAGAGTCAGAATATAAGGCACTACAACAAAGAAAATCCCAGAACTGGAATCCTCCTCCCAGTCGAGGGAGGAAAAGAAACAAAAGACCTATTCCAACTCTTCATCAAATTGTGTTATAAACAGAATTCTTCCAATGTCTACAAGTTCAATTATATTCTTTCAATATTATACTAACATAGAGGTGAAAAAAACAACTTTGATAGTGCCATGGATAGGATATCAGAGTTACCCACAGAAATCTTTCACCAAATACTCTCTCTACTCCCCACTAAATCTGCTACTCAGACCGATGTGTTTTTTAAGATATGGCTTAAAACATGCTATACTAATCCCCGTATAAATTTTGATGAAGAGGATTTAAATAGTACTGATAATGAATCAGATATCGAAGCTGACGTTGAAGTTGATAGTGAAGCTGACGCTGAAGCTCATCTGGAAGTTCAATATAATCATAAGTTGGTAGAGTATTGTCATGGTGAATTCTTAAGGATTGTAGATAATATTTTGGAAGCCTATCACCATCAAAATCTACCTATTTCATATTTTAAGCTACACATCTCTTTTTCTGATCAAACTGATTGTGGCGTCTAGTCGATAAATGGTTAGGGATTATAGCAGATAAAAACATTTCACAGGTGGCACTTTTGGTGGAAAGCAGATTTGAAGATTATTCAGAAAAATATAGTTTGTTATCTGATAACATATTTTCAATAGAATCTTTGCAGAAGTTGGAGCTAAATCAGTACAAATTACTTAAACGAAAACCACTACTTTCCGAATATAAAATTAAGTGCAATAACCTAAAAAATCTAACCTTGCGATTGGTTACTATTTCAGAATCAGTAATTGACAGCCTAATTTCATGTTTCCCTCAGATCCTGATGATATCACTTCAATACCGTATGGGGTTCAGTCGCATTCATGCTCTAAAAAGTCTTTCTAACCTTTTGTCTCTTAGTATCTTGTCCTGTACGATTGAGGAAGTTGATATTGTTGATGCATCAAAATTGCTATCTTTCAAATACGAGAACAAGTGGGAGGCCTATTCACCTGAAATACATCTGCATGTGTTAAATATTGGTCTTGTCAGAATCTTAGAAGGGTAGAATTTGTGGGGGCCAAAATTGATGATATGTTTCTCTTCGAGCTTATGCCAAAACTGAACTTCATCAAGGAGTTAATCTTATAGTTCTATGAGTACTTGAATAAAACAAAAATCTCAAGTTCAACACTCGAGATTTGTAGCATAAGTAATTGTGATTGCTTAACACAAGCGCATTTTGATGCACCGAAGTTACTCTCCTTAGCCTTCTCTAATCAACATAGACTACCTTCTGTATCTTTTTTAAGTGCTTCAAGCAAATGCAGAAATTCTATAAAGTATGATGCTATATGGAATGCCGAGCAGTTGAGGCACTTGCGGAGATCTCTAGTTTAGTTGCATGATCAGATTGTAGACTTGGCATTGCCTATTATTGATAAGGACTTAAGATTAGCAAATAGAATCGATCATCTTCATCCACCTGAAGTTGAGAATTTATTTTCTTATTGTCCGAATTCAGCATATTCATCTTACTTTGATCTTATTTTCTCGATTTGTTGGCCCAAGAGTTTAACAGTATAATACTGTGACCATGATTTTACAGAGTTTCTACGTCATCAGTTGTTGAAGGAGACACAATGGGGATTTATCGAATGTACTTGGAAAGAGCATCTCATGGACGCTCAGATAGAGTGCAAGAAAAGAACACGAGACGATTGGATGAGTCCTGATAGGAAATTATTGACAGCTGACCCTCGTTTATTAAAGAGATTAATACAATGCGCTTTAAGCAAACTCATAGAAAAGCGAATAACAAATATTCATATATTTCAAGGTAATAATTTGTTATGTACATTGTATGGATTATGATATCGCTTGCTTTTATATTTTACTTGGTACTTGCCGACCCGTCTCCCCTTTCGAATGATTAACAGGAGTTTGTTACTAATTGTGCAGATGGATTCCCAGTTGGATAGCTCGTGATGGAGTGATTGATATGGATAGCTCATTTTTCTGTTATTTCTCATTGATTTTCTAATTCTTTTTTGTGTAATTTCTTGTATGACAAATCCTCGTGGTTCGACCATTCCCGAACTCGTACACAGTGAGAGCTTCAGTGCACTAGACAACCCTTTTATTCTTTTGATCTTGTTATGTCTTCATCTTTTGTTATCTCTTCATTTTTTGTTCAATATCACGATTTACTTTTAAGATTTTTTCTTTCCTTTCCGTTGTAGACTTGCTTTGAGGTTCGTTGTGTTTGTCTTTTAAGCTTATTACATTGTCTCCATTGGACCTCCATGCTGTTGAAATCGTCTCAAATTAATTGGATTTGCTATTTTTTCTAATTTATCAAATGGTATCAATGGTGGGGATATAGTTAATAGTTGCATAAACCACAACAAAGGGTGTTATATTAGGTGTCTATATAGTGAGTAAAATTATAGGAGACCAAAACGTACATAATCTATCACTATGTACTATGGAGTATTTTAAAGTGGGAACCGAATAAGACCTTTTTGGCGCAGAATTGAGGTTGTGTTCACTTTTCAAATTTATTTTTTTAAATACCCACTTAATTTCTTTTTTCATTTATTTTTTTAAGGTTAAGGTCCAAAATGTAGAAAAAGTGAGGCCCACACGTGGGCCAAAGCGCCTTTTCATCATTTTTAATACTTGGAGAATTTAATAAACTACAACTAACACCCTCCACTTCTTTCAATATTAAATAAAACTCCTTCTCTCTCCTCTTCAACTTCTCAAACTCCCGCTATTCCAAAAATATTTCTCCCAAATGCGCCATTTTTTATTTTCATTCTTCTCCAGTGGCAAAGGGCTCATTTTTGCATTGTAAGGTAAGTTAAAATCAAGTTTTGATTTTTTGTAGATCCATTTTAGGGGTTTTTACCGTTCACCATTTCGTAGTGATGTAGTATAGAATTGTTTTTTCAAATGTGGTTGATTAAACAGTTAAAATATGAGAATTTTATAGGTAATTAATTTGATTCTGTAGTAATGGTTGAGTTTTGATTCGTCGGTTTCAATAGAATTTTTTGTCGATCACATGTTGAATTTTAAATTTTTTGTTAAGAAGTTTTGCTTTAGTTTTGGTATTTTTTGAGCACTACAGTGTTGAATTATGGGATAATTTTTAATTTACGAGTTATTTTGGCTATTTGAATCGAGTAGTGACTTGTTTTTGTTTGTAGACTTGTGGTCTATGATTAACAATGCCCTAGACTGAAATAAATTTTTAGTTGTATGCGATTTTTTTAAAATATGATTGATTAAATAGCGAAAATTGAAAACTTAATAGCTAATTGTTTGATTTATAGAAATATTTGAGTTTTGATACCGCATGTTTGATTGAAATTTTTTCGTTCATCACGTTGTTGGATTTTTATTTAGTTTTGCTATTTTTGTGTAGTGAGCTGTTTAATGGTGGGGTGATTCTTAGTTGTTTTGGCTTTTTCATTTGAGCATTGAATTGTTTCTCTTAGTATACTTGTGGTCTATGAATCGACAATAACATAATTATTTTTAGGTGTAGATTGTGTTAAAAAATAGGTAAAACCAGAGTTGGTGTTAAACGCACAATTCATACCGCGTGTGGTTCTGCTTCCAGCAATAGAAAAAGTAGAAATGAGGAAGTTAAAAATACCTCTAAAAGGAAGAAAACTGAAGCGGAAGAGTCAAAATCAAATTCAAAGACCATAAAGGAGATAAATAGATATATCGATGAGTCTAGTGATGATGTTGTTGAGTGTAGTGGTAGTGATGGTAGTGAAGGGAGTGAGGGTAGTGAAAAAGTAGTTTTGATGGAGATAATGATCCCTTGTCTGTGCCATTTTATTCAAGGTATATTTTTGTGGAGCAGTATGACCTTCGAACTATAATGAACGAGGTTGGATCTTTTCTGGAGAAGATATCTATTAAATCAAGAATGACTGTATACTGAGACTTTAAGCAAATTATTGTGTTGACCAAGATTTGAAGAAAAGATTCAAGCATTCCTGTGTTGGACACTTGAGAAACCTGCCGCAACATCTTAAATTGAATGGGCAGATGGTTCATTATTTGTTGTTACGACGTGTTAAGAACGATAAGATGCGCCATGAGATGTGATTTTGTGTGTACAATTAGCCTGCTTGTTTTGGCTTAAAGGAGTTTTGTTTGATCACGGATTTGAACTGCTCATCATACCCCAGTGAATCAAAATTAAAGGTGTTTGAGAAGGTGGAACATTTTTGCTTTAAGGTGACGAAAAACAAAAATATTACGATGGCTAACTTATTACAATTGATTAGAGGGAATAGGCTGAACGATGAGTAGAAATTTAAGTGTTGTTTACTGTTGTTCTTGCACACCATGTTGCTTGAAAAAGATTTGACGAGTGTTGTCGACATAAAACTGATTTAGATGGTGGATTCTTTGAGTTTGTTCGAGCGTTATCCATGGGGAAAAGAGACATTTCAATTGACCATAGATTATCTAAAGAAGAAAAGTGACCTAAAGAAGTAGAGGAAAGTATTTGATGAGAAACAGAAGGCATCCTATTCTCTATTCGGATTTCCTTAGGCATTCATGGTATCTACCATCAACCATTTAGTCAGTTTATCATAGCTTCTTGTTTTATTTATACTCTGTCAAAAAATCTGAGTAATTTTTTCTCTACTGTATTGATTATAGATTTAGATCTACAATGCCTTTCCTTATCTTGAAAAATTTGTTGAAAAATCAATGATGAGCCCTTTCCTAATCCCCGCATCCTCAGATGAGACACTACAAAATGTGACAAGATAATTGAAGGTGACCCATTTAAGTATAAAGGAAAAGTTACCGAGGTATGAACTTATTTTTTATTATGTAATAATACTACTATTGTATTGAATGTTATGTAATTGTTAACTGATTTTTTGTAGAACGAGCACCCGTACATCATCCCTACTGTTCGTGAGATGAAGATGGATTACATGGTTACATTTAAGCCATATAAGGACGAGGTGAAGAATAACTTCCTCGATGGATTGAAGAAAGATTTACAATGGGTGATTGTCCTTACTTCAAATGGGGACAATGATGATGACGGGGATTTGGGTGGTAACCCCATTAGAGTACACATTGATGGTGATTCTTCTCCGAACACCTCAAAAGTTATAGTGGGCACCTCTACGATGGAGATATTCATAAGCGTGTTGATATGCTCGAGGAAGCCATGTTGGATATTGCTACCTATATCAAAGAAAAAAGACTGAAGAAACAAGAAAAGGATGAGCAACAACATGAGTGAGGTAACTTCATTTAATAATTAATGTAGTTAATGAATTTTTAGCTGTAAATATTAGTAACACTTTATAATATGATACAGTGCATGTGGATCTTTGTGACGAGGAGAGGAATGAATAGGAAGAAAAAAGGAGTAAAATGGATGAGTTGGCCGCTGTTGTGGCAGAAGAGCAAAAAAAAGAAGAAATGGAAGAAGATAAGAGCAAAGAGGAAACTGAAAAAGAAGCAGCTGCAGATGAAGAAGAGGAAACTGAGAAAGAAGAAGAAGAAGCTGAAAAAGAAGCAGCAGTAGATGAAGAAGAAGAAGGTAAGAAAGAAGAAGAAGTTGAAAAAATAGCAGCAACTGATAAATAAGAAGAAGCCGAAAAAAAGCAGCAGGTGAAGAAAAAGAAGAAGTTGGGGAAGAAAAGGAAGATGAGAAAGAAGCAACAACAAATTTTGAAAAAGGAGAAGAAGAAGGTGAGAAAAAAGAAGTGACACGGCCCGAACCAAGGCCTTGTTGTATTGGGCATCCCAAGTTCAACTAGGACCGGGGAATACCCCTGATACCTAACCCAACCATCCAAATGCATACCCTGAGTCAGATGATTCTGAACATAGAACAAGATAGCGTATCTTTGCAAATCCAGACTCTGGGATAAGTTCATGACCATGACCAACCCAAACAAGTTCAACCGCCTAAAACCCAAATAATAACCATACCATAAGCCAATCCATACATCCCATGCCAAATAAGTTCCAAATATAAATATATATAATCCCAAAACAAAATAGAACAATCATAAATCAAATTTAGTTCTCCGATATCAACCTCAATACCAATACCAATGCCAATACTAAGGCTGACACCAATACGGACAACACCCACACCAAACCATAGTAGTCCCACAAAATCTCTAACTAAAAGTAAAATAATATCTGAATGGGAAATACACCTAACCATAGCCAAAACCAATGCCTATGAAATAACCAGAGTATGTAATGAAATTCATGATATGAAATAGAGCCTTTCAAAATATGGAAGCTCTCCACTTCAATTCGATCGAGCTGATCCCAAAATTCGATCACTAAGCAGAGGAATAGAATGGTCAAATCCTGCATCATGTGGGGATACAGCCGCCCGAAGACAGGTTAGCGGGTGAAGCTAGCAAGCACTCAAGATAAGAATTAAATAATGCTAGCCAACCTTTAAAACCAAGTAAACCAACCATATCCATTGACATATATATATATATAACCATGATGGAAAAGGAAATTGGGTTTAGCATGCATTTAAAACCATTAACCTGGGTATGTTTAGCTTAACCGTCCTAGAAACACCCACGGGCTATATAGATCTAGTGTAACCCCCTGAACGGGCCCCAATGCGTGTAACCACATGAACCAAAAATACCATAGGAGTAGGGGATTCCCAAGTACCCTTCGCTCTCCATGATATATATATATAATATATATATATATACAAGTGTACTTAGGAGATTTTTGTGTACCCCATAAGTATCATATATAGTTGCCATTACCAATCCTAAAAGACACGGGAAATCCATAACCAATACAACCAAAATCCCCAACATATATTCGAGAACCTAAAACCGCACAATAATTATGCCATGAAAAAAATTCATAAAGCATTCCTTTAGTTTGAACTAACTATGAGGGAGGAGTATCTTGCCTTAGGTTACGAAGATGACAGAGAGAAATCACCCTTGTAACTCCTAAATTGATCCTATTGATGAAACCTTAGCCTTCCTTGACCCAACTTCCTTTAAGAGAATTTGAGAGGGTTTTAAGAGATTTGAGTGATTGTAAATAGGTTAAATGATGTCCGAAGAGTGATATAAGTTGTGGGGCCTTAAGAGGTTAAGAAGGGAAATGTTCTTAAATTGCTTAAAATTCCCATAGGATGATACAACCACCCCACCCAACCATACCCTAGGGTACGAGTGGTACCCCTATCTCGTACCTCATGCATCCTCTTGGACCCCAACACTATCTAACACGCGACTACCCAGCCTAAACCGTACCCAACCATACGACTAGCACCCTTAACCCATACCTTAGGCAGAATTGACTCACCTAGGCTAGACTTAGATCTTTATACAGCTTAACATCATACCACTCGTACCCTATCATATGACTGGTATGATCCAATCGTACCTTGGATAGAAACCAACCAACCCACACTAGTCACCATATGACCAAACCATCCAAACCGTACCCTATCATACGAGTGGTACCCCAAATCGTATAATGTTTAGAAGCCAAAAACTGAGAAATTTTTTTAAGGATCAAAACCCACGGTATTTTAGTCTCCTCCACTAGGATCATTCAAACCCGAATGATGGACAAGGTTGTACAATCACGATTTACACCCCTTAAATGCCTCCACTCTTTCTTTTAACAAGGCTAGAAAACAAAAATGCAATGAAATCAACCTTTCCTTTAACAAAGTTTGAAAACAAAGATGTGATCAAGAACACATACCTTCCGCATGAATATCTGAAGTAGAAACTAAATGCTGATACTTGGACTTTATGTCCTCTTCTGCTTTCTAAGTAACCTCTTCCACCTTATGGGTCAGCCATAGAACCTTAATCAAGGCCACATCCTTGGTCCGTAACCGACGAACCTTCTGATCTAAAATCTCAATTGGGATCTCCTCATAAGATAGAGAATCTGAGATACCTAATCCTTCCAAAGGAACAACTGAGGAAGGATCACCTATACACTTTCTCAACACAGATACATGAAATACGTGATGAATAGACCTTAAACTAGAACTCAACTCTAATTCATATGCAATATTACCAACCCTCCGCAAAATCACATAAGGACCATCATATTGGGGACTGAGCTTCCCCTTTTCCCCAAATCGCATTACTTTATGGGAGACACCTTTAGGAATACCTTATCCCTAATCTCAAATTCCATATCTTTATGCCTTACATCCGCATAGGACTTTTGGCAACTTTGGGCAGCCTTAAGCCTATCTTGAATCACCTTTACCTTTTCCATAGCCCGATAAAGCAAATCCAGGCCAAATAAATCTACCCCACTAAGCTTAAACCACCCAATAGAAGATTTACACCTCCTAGTAGACAATGCCTCAAAAGGGGCCATTCCAATGATAGAATGATAGCTATTATTGTAAGCAAACTCTACAAGAGGTAGATGCTCAACCCAATTACCACCATAATAAATCACGCACGTACGAAGCATATCATCAAATGTCTGTATAGTTTTTTCTACTTGCCCATTTGTCTGCGGATGAAAAATAGTAGTCAGACTAACCCTAGTCCCTAATACTTTCTGAAAAGACTGCCAGAAGTGAGATGAGAACTATATACCACGGTCATAGATGATCAAAACAGATAACCCATGCAACTTCATAATTTCATAAAGATACAACCTCATGTAATCCTTAACTAAGAAGTTAGTCCTCACTAGCAAAAAGTGAGCCAACTTTGTCATCCTATCCATGTTGACCCAAACCAAACTAAATTGATTTCGAGACCAAGAAAGACTGGTATTGAAATCTATATTGATCACCTCCCATTTTCATTTTGGTAATTTAATCTCCTGATACAAATCTCCAAGCCTCATGTGCTCAACTTTCACTTATTAGCACACCGCACACTTAGCCACAAAATCATCCGCACCCCTCTTCATTCCATTCTACTAATGCATTTCCTTGAGATCATGATACATATTTGTTGAACCGGGATGTACAACATAGCGCGATTTAGGCACCTCAGTCAATATTCTTTCATATAAACCATCAACTTTAGGAACACATAACCTCCCTTAGTACCACAAGGTACCATCACCACTGATCTCAAATACTATTAACTTTTGCCCATCTACCTTACCCTTGATTTTCCTCAAGATAGGATCTAGCATTTTTTTCTCTTTGATCTCTGTACCAAGAGACGACTGTACCACTTCTTAGACCAACACACCACCATCTTCGAAGTCAAAAAGAAGAACTCCAAGATTAGCTAAGTGGTGAATAACGTTTATCAATTCCCGCTTCTCCTTATCCATATAAGGTAAACTCACCATGGATAACTTGCCAAGAGCATTAGCAACAACATTAGCCTTACCTGGATAGTAGTAAAGACTCATATCATAGTCTTTGAGAAGTTTAAGCCATCTTCTTTGCCTGAGATTAAGCTCTTTTTGAGTAAGCATATACTAAAGAATTTTATGAACGTGCACTCTATACAAATAGTGTCACTAGATTTTTAGTGCAAATACCATTGCCAGAAGCCCTAAATCATGAGTAGGATAGTTCCTCTTATGCACCTTTAACTTCTTAAAAGAATAGGCAATGACCTTATGATACTGCATCAGAATGCGAGTAAGTCCCACCCAGGATACATCACAATAAACTATAAACTCCTCATTGCCCTCAGGCAAAGTGAAAATTGGAGCCGAAATTAGCTTATCCTTCAGCTTCTCAAAACTACCCTCATAAGCATCCGACTAAAAGAACTTTACCTTCTTCTTAGTCAACTTAGTCAATGGGGCAGCTATAATTAAAAACTTTCCACGAACCTCCTATAGTACCTAGACAAACTCAAGAAGCTATGAATATCAATTGGAGTCATGGGTCTAGGCCACCACTTAACCACCATAACCTTTTATGAATCCACCATGATCTCCCCACTAGTAATAATATTACCCATAAAAGTGACAACATTACATCAAAATTCACATTTTGAGAATTAGGGATACAACTAATGCTCTTTTAAGGTCTGCAACACCACATAGAGGTGATTGACATAATCCACCCCACTCTTAGAATACATCAGAATGTCATCAATGAACATAATAATAAAAATATCTAAAAACTGATAGAATACCCTATTCATCCAATCTACCAAAGTCTTTTTACTACTAATAGATACCACACCCCCTATAGACTCATTTAGTAACCATAGAGTCACCTATCGGGGTAGAAATAGAAAAGGATCTGAAATAACCTTGAGACTAAAACCAAAATGCACAGCCATAAATAGGGTCATATAAGAGAGAGAAGATCCCAGATCAAGTGAATAATAAATATCTCAAGAAAAGAGTTTCAATATACCAATCATGACATCAAGCGATGCCTCGATGTCTTATCGGGTAGTGAGTGCATATAACCGATTCTGGCCTTTACCGATGCCAGAAGCAGAAACAGATGCAGAAGCATCACCCTTTGGACAAAAGCAAGTGAAGAGACAAACAAAACCCTATTAGCCTTGAAGCAACCTTACCAACTAGATAGTTTCTAAGCATTTGTCCTGGCTGACTATATTTTAAACACTTATCCCTTCCTTCATTGAAGAAACCCCAATACACAGAACCTATATAAAGGACATGACGAGGTCGATTAAGCCTCACTCGCCTGAGATTGGGTACCCTGTGCCCTAAAGTTATCACCACCCTACTTAAAACTATCACCCGAAGGCTTCGAGTAGGGAACACTAACTATGGAACCAGAACTCCTCCACTTCTTCTTTGGCCATTACCACCATCTCGACCACTTTGCTGTTGACCACCCTGCTCAGAGAACCTGAACTTCTTACCTTGACTTTCCCCTACCTTAGCCTGCTTTCTTTTTTACTCCTCCACTTGTTGTATATGAATAATCAACCTAGAAATATCCATGTCCTTGATCAATAATGCAGTCTTGATTTTAAGGATCAAATCCCGAGATAGTCCTGAAGTGAACTTTCTCATCCTGGCCCTCATATAAGACACCAATTGATAACGTTCAAACTGTACCTCTCTTACCAGAATGTAAGCAATTATTGTCAATATATAACCCAACTAGGTTGACGTTGAATCCCACAGGGAATATGGTATGAATTTGAGTTATCTGTGGGTTAATCAACTGATAGTTATTAGTTTTATATGAATGGTTTTTTTTTGGAAAGGTAACAAATAATTACTTCTCAATTCAATATTTGGAATTAATATGATAAGGAAAACCAGAGTTATGTTCACTATGGGTGTTGGGATTTGACAGACGCTAGTAATGATTCAAGATTCTTGTGGTAGGTAGGAACAATAGACTATCCTTGTCGAAGTTATGTCTAAATGTTTCTCAACCTATTTAGCCATTTAACCACGAATTCTCTCAAACTTAGGAAATTCATATTTCATAATAGGATGTTATCTCAAGTTAATTAATCTTGTTACAACATTAATTATTAAATGGAAGTTTGATGCTTCCAAGTTCCTATTGATAATTCACTTTTTTCTAGGGTTGATTTCTTATCTCAAGCAAATCACCAGTAAGCAAGGCATATAGTTTGCAACCAATAGTCAGAGTATAAAATAATGGAATTAATATGAAGTTTCTACCACCATTAGAATCTTGTACACTTAGTTACGTTACAAACCTAAACACTAGATCCCACAACTCGGGTTAAGGGAATTTAGCTACTCATAATAAGATAATCAAGACAACAAGTTGAATTCATAGTTTGATATATGAACTTACAGCAAGATGAATAGCAATAAGTGTTTCTCAGATTTGATTCACAGTAGAAAATTCCAAAACAATTGGAATAATCTCTCCAAAAATAATTGTAAAGTTTAAGTCAGAAAACTAGAGAGAAGAGATTCTCAAAACGTCAGTTATCTCTCATTAGAAAACCCTAAAATATGCTTTAAATACTTTAGCCTAATTATGGAAACAAAATCATAGATCACAGTATTTTCTTGTACATGCGACGACGTTTGTTATGGATTATCAAGAGTCTGATGACTTATAAGGAATTTCGTCAGCTCCTCTTCACTTTTGACAATCTCTGCCATAGGTTGACAATGAGACGTGATAGCTTATCAGACATATGACGACTTATCAGAATTGTTGTTACTTCTTCACTTTAAATCCCATTATCTGCCTCAGCCTAATGATGAGCCTGATGTCTTATCACACTTCTGACGGCCTAGCACAGATGTCGTCACGAATTCTAGCTGAAGCTCATTCTTTGTCTAAGGCTGATGGCAACTCTGATAGCTTATCACATGGCTAATGACTTATCAGACAAGTCATCAGCTATACTTCCCTCTCTACTTGCTAAGAAATTAACTCTTTTACTTTTATTATTGCTGGTTCTCTTGTATCTTGACTTTTACTGCAATATCAAATAGAAAACAATCAAAAATGATAAAAGTTGCTTAAGACTTTGGAATTATTCTTAGTTAAAAGCCTCAAATGTTTTAGCATCTTCTAGCACATCAACACCCTCAACTTAAAATTTTTTTTGTCTTCAAGCACCTAAAACACAACCAAGAGGATACAAAGAACATTCGGCAATCAACCATCCATATTATCTCAAAACATCTTCACCATATCCAAGGTTAATTAATTTAAAAACAACAACTATGCATATTATTAAAGAACAAAATAAGGCACACAAGAATTAAGATATGGCATCAATTCAACAACAATAACCATGCATGTACCAAGATTACACTATCCAAATAAGTTAGCAACTAGCAACATAACCAGTGTGCCCTCGCTACAAAGAAGTCCCATTCCACTTATATCAGATATCACATATGCAACCATGGAATAGACACTCACTCTCAGAATAAAGTTCCAATCAATGTATGCCAAATACCATAGGCTTGCCCTTATTTTCATTACCAAGCTTTTCAGACAGGCCTGCTAGGATCACTATAGGTCTTCTCTTTGGCTTGTAATGTAGGCTAGGGTCTAGTATGATACTCGATAATATTTAAAGTGACTAAGCCTCCTTGACACTACACTAGCTTCTAGGGTCTTACTTATTAACCTTTTTCTTTTCTTCTCTTTTCTTGATTACACATATTTAGGATGGGTGCGGTCTTTTCTACAATCACTTCTTTTTTTTCATAACTTTTCTTTTCTTGTTCTTTTCCACCGCACCTATCTTTTTATTATTTTCTTTTATTCTACCTTTCTTCATACTCATTTTACATCATGCACCCTATGATAGTCACCCTCAACTTAGGCCATTTACCTAACTTAAGGTGTACAGTGTCCAAGGAGGACCAAGGCAAAAATAGGTTCATTATGATATAAATAAGATGGTGATAGGTATCATAAAAAAAGAAATAGGATATTCAGGCTCAAAATAGGGATCAAGGGATATTATGCATACAGGAAAGGTCATTTAGGCTAAAAGTGGCTAATATCAAAATGACCTATAATCCTTTCCTAACCCCTATCCTTTAATCTAAGTAAGACTAACCGAGCAAGTTCTTGATTTAACATACAAAGAGAACAAAGTAAGATCTCACACATACATGGTACATAAGTATATCATAAGTTACTACTCATACAGTTCATGCAATTGTTTAGCAATGATTATCTAGTCACTAAAACTGATACTATAACAAGATGCACAGTGGTCATAATTAAATGCAAATCACACAGTTAAACAATCAGACCATTTGAGAGGTGTTCGCAAAATAAAAAAACCATATTAACTACCTCAGGTACTTGTATTTCTCCTAGTCAACTAAAAAATGTTACAACAACAACTCACCCTACACCTTCAACTTAAAATCAAAGAAAAACTGAACTAAGGGTTAGGGTATACTTGGAGTAGATTCAAGCATGGGGATCATGGGATGCCTCCCATGTAGCGCCTAATTTAATGTCGCGGCACGACTCAGGTATCTTGATTACTTTAGACTTTATCGAGACAGATAGTAGCAATACTTTTCATTGAGTTTTTTGGACCGATATGAAGTTTAACTTGTTACCCATTAACCTCGAAGATACTGCCGTCTTTATTTTTAAGTTCTACTACTCCAGATGAGTAGACTTGACTAACTCTAAATGGTCCTGACTACTTGGATTTAAGCTTACCTGAGAATAGTTTGAGTCTAGAATTGAATGGAAGCACCAAGTCACCTTTTTAGAAATCTCATTTCCCGATCCTCAAATCATGATACTTCTTCATCTTTTCTTTGTATAGTTCTGCTCTTTCATATGCCCTAAAACAGAATTCATCCATCTCATTCAGTTGTCCCAGCCTTAGCTTTGCTGCCTCCCTCTAATTCAAATTTAACCTTTTGAGTGCCCATAAATCCTTATGCTCTAGGTCTATTGGTAAGTGGCATGCTTTACCATAGACTAACTGGAATGGTGAAATGCCAATAGGTGTCTTGAAAGCGGTCTGATATACCCACAAGGCATCATCGAGCTTTTGAGACCAGTCTTGCCAACTAGCGTTCACCGTTTTGGCTAAGATGGCTTTAATCTTGATTTAACACCTCCACTTGCCCACTAGTTTGTGGGTGATATGAAGTGGCTACTCTATGTTGTGTCACCCAATATTTCGCTAAGGCAACTTGAAATATTTTATTGCAAAAATGAGATCCTCCATCGCTTATAATAGTATGTGGTACTCCAAAGTGAGAGAAGATGTTCTTCTTGAGAAAAGCAACAACCCTTTTTCCTTCATTATCAAACAAGGCAATAGCTTCGACCTATTTCGAGACATAGTCAACAATGACTAGAATATAATTCATCCCTTATGAGCTTACAGAAAAACCCATAAAATCAATGCCCCAGATGTCAAACAATTCTACTTCAAGCATCTTAGTCAAAGGCATCTCGTGTCTTTTGGAGATCGACCCCTGCCTCTGACATTAGTTGCATTTCAGCATAAACTCATAAGCATCCTTGAATAACATTGGCCAATAGTAGCCACTCTGCAATACCTTCCTAGCGGTTCGGTCACCTGCATGGTGACCTCTAACTGGGGAAACATGACATGCTTCTAATATACACAATACATCCACTTCTGGCACACATCTCCTTATAATATTGTCAGTACATTGCCAAAAAAGATACAACTCATCCGACAAATTTTGTGTCACATCATGAAGGAATTTCTTTCATTGATGGAAAGAAAGGTTTTCTGGAATGACCTCACTCACAACATAATTTTCAAAATCAGCGTACTAAGGCATTTTCTCCATAGCAGCAGCCAAGATATCCTCATCTAGAAATGCATCATTTATCTTCATTTCATTACTAGTTGCCTGCTCATCTTTCATTCTAGACAGATGATTCACAACTTGGTTTTCACAATTCTTTTTATATTTGAATTTAAAGTAAAATTCTTATAGCAGCAAAACCCATCTAATCAGCCTTGGTTTTGCATCCTTCTTAGCCATCAAATACCTCAAGGATGCATGGTCAGTGTGGAACACTACCTTGGTCCCAAATAGGTAAGCCCTAAATTTCTCAAAAGCATTAACTACAGCCAGGAGTTCCTATTCAGTGATGGTGTAGTTCATTTGCGCTCCATTCAATGCTTTGATGGCATAATATATTGGATGAAACAGTTTGTCCATTTTTTGTCCTAATACAGCTCCAAGGGCAACACCACTTGCATCACACGTGATCTCAAATGGTTTTGACCAGTCTGGTGCAACAATTATAGAGGCCTCAACCAGTTTCTTTTTAAGGAATTCAAATGCCTTTAAGTAATCATCATCGAAGGAGAACTTCCCTTCTTTCTCCAAAAGTTTGTAAAGTGGATTTACAACCTTCGAGAAGTCTCTTATAAACCTTTGGTAAAAGCTAGCATGTCCAAGAAAACTATGCACTTCCTTCATAGAAATGGGAGGTGGTAGTTTCTCGATAACTTCAACCTTAGCTCGATCAATCTCTATCCCTTTTGCTAAAGTTTTGTGCTCGAGAATAATGCCTTCCTTTATCAGAAAGTGGCATTTCTCCCAATTAAGCACCAAATTGAGTTTAACACATCGTTGCAAGGCCATACTCAGGTTTGCAAAACACAGCTCAAACGAATCTCCCACCACAGAGAAATCATCCATGAACACCTGTAAGGTGTTCTCCACCATACTTGAGAAAATAGATATCATGCATCTTTGAAAAGTAGCGGGTGCATTGCATAGACCAAATGGCATCCTCTTAAATATAAAGGTGCCATATGGGTATGCGAATTTTGTCTTCTCCTGATCTTCAGGAGCAATACAAATCTGGTTATATCCAGAATAACCATCCAAGAAGTAATACCACCCCCTTCTGGCTAATCAATCAAGCATTTGGTACATAAAGGGCATTGGGAAGTGGTATTTCAAAGTCCATGAGTTAAGTTTGCGGTAGTCCATACAAACTCTCCACCCAGTCTTAGGCCTGAGTGGAATCAACTCATTCCTTTCATTTGCAACAACAGTCATGCCCCCTTTTTGGTCATGTATTAAACTGGGCTCACCCATTTACTGTCAGAAATTAGGTAAACCACTCCTGCATCCAACCACTTAATAATTTCCTTCTTAACCACCTCTTCTATTGGTGGGTTAAGACAACACTGGTGCTCGATGGTTGGAGTACAATCTTCCTTAAGTTGTATTTATGTGTGCAGATCCTAGGGGGAATGCCAATAATATCTGTGATAGTCCATCCTATTTCTCCTTTATACCTTTGAAGTACTAAAATAAGTGCTTCTAGCTACTGCTCGCCCAAATCGGCTACAATAATAACGGGTAGCGTGTTTCCATTGCCCAAAATCATGTACCTTAAATGCCCTGACAGTTCCTTTAATTCTAACACAAGTGGCTCTTCAATGGATAGCTTAGCCGGTGGTGTTGGTGGATTAACAAGATTAAGATCTAGCTTCTTAGGAGCATAAGAGTATGAACCCATTCCTAACAAAGCATAAATAGTCTTTTCATACTCCTTAATACCTTCACGATCAAAATTCATCAAAATTGTGGCTAAAGGCTCGACAACAAGTTTCTCCTCTATTGACCTCCTGCTCATCCTCATAATATACATCAATAATTGAGAACACACTCATTTCTTTATGCTATCCATTGATTGGCACACATTAAATCATACGACCTCATTATTTATCCTAAATAAGAGCTCATTAGCTTGCAAATCAATTAACAGACTTCCGGTTGTGAGAAGTGGTCGACCCAAGATTATGCATACCTTAAAGTCCACCTTGTAATCTAGAATGATGAAATCCATAGGAAATATGAAGCTATCTACCTTCACCAACACATCATGCAAAATACCAATAGGTCATTTTACTGACCTATCCACCATCACGAGTCGTATATTGGTGGGTGTGGGATTTCCCAAACCCAACTTTTTATATACAACCAGTGATATTAGATTAATGCTCTCTCCCAGATCACATATGGCCTTAGCGAATTCCAGAGACCCAATCGTACAAGGAATAGTGAATGCACCTGGGTCTGCCTTCTTCTGCACTAAGGACCTCATAGAAATAGAGCTAAAATGATGGAGATTATCCTCCGGTTCATAGCTCACCGCTCTTTTCTTCATTACAAGGTCCTTTATGAATTTAGCATACCCTAGCATTTTCTTAAGTGCCTCCACCAAAGGCATATTTATTGTTAACTGCTTCAACATTGCCATGAATTTACTAAATTTCATGTCGTCAACCTTCTTCTTTAATCTTTGAGGAAAAGGAGGTGGTGCTCTTGGGAAATTTTTCACCACTACTTCCTTTTCCTTCTATTTTACTTGTTCCGGAGCATCATCAAAACCGTCCAGCTTCCCAGACTCTACTGGACATTCTTCTTTGGGTTTATCATCTGCTTCAGTCATATCTTTAATTTAACTTTTTCCCACAGAAGGGCCAGATAATAATTTACCACTCCTAGTTGTAATTGCCATACATGAGCCATCACTTTACAGATTCTAAATAGTATCACTTGGTAATGTTTCACTCTTTCTCTGGTTCAATGCTGTGGAGAGTTGGCTCATTTACTATTCCAACTGTTTGATCGAAGTGGAGTACATATTTACCAATTGACTCATAGAGAACAAATCGGTCTTCATGGTAGTCACCCCTGAGTTGGTAGCCTCCACTCTCTTTAACAATTTAGCCATCATGTCCTCTAGAGACATCTTTTTAGAACTTGTTATAGTTGCTTCATGATTTCCAGAAGGGACATATAACCCACTCCTATCATTATTGCTCCTCCAATTACCTTGATCCTGATTCTTATATCCAGCCTCGCCATAATAAGTCCGACCTTGATTTCCTTGGCTATTGCCTCAAAAACCCCCTGATTATTTACACAGTTTGGCTCTTCTTCTGAGTGAGACTCTACTTTGCTCTGTGATCCCATAGCCTTCACTTTCTTAGTTTACTTAATAGTAAATGCTTGGTTAGTAAGTCCATCTGTATTTTTAGGTAAGCCATGTATTTATCACACTCCTCGTATCTTTTGCATTGTTCCACAGTCATACCAATAGAAATAGTTGGTTTGCTACCACATAGTCCCTGGTATGCCATGCCCGACTCTGTTTGCTCATTCTCTCAAGCATTTTTGAATCTTTTAGGAATACAAGATCAACAAACAAACAACCAACAATATTATCTACAATCATTTTTGTCATAGAGTTAAGAGCCCTGTACAAAGTATATATCAAGTGTATGTCCGTCATATTATGGTTCGAACACTGCGTCGGCTTCTTTTTAAATCTCTCCCAGGTTTTATGCAAGGCTTCAGTTGGGAGCTTTCTCAAGTTACTGATCTCATCCCTCAACTTTACCCTCCTGGAAGCTGGAAAAACCTTTCTAGGAAAGATCCTTTCAACTACCTCCAGTTGGTTATAGAATCAGGTGTCAGCTCATTAAGCCACAATATTGCCTCCCTAGACAAAGACAGTGGAAGCAATCTCAAACAGATAACATTCTGACCCACTCCTCGGTTATCAAAATATTTACAAATGGTGACAAAGTTCACCAGATACTAGTTCAGATCATCCCCAGGAAAGCCACCAAACAACCCCTTCAGATTAAAGAGTTGAATCATAGTACTCATAATGTTGAATTTCGCCACAGGTGCTAATGGTGGAGGAATAATTGCACCCATTGCACCTGGTCCATCCATTCTATCATCATCATCATTGAGGTCATACTGGACCGACTGATGATCTTGCCTTCCTCAGAACGGACGATTCCTGTTAGCATTATGCTATACTGGTGCAGCTATTTGCTTCACACGCCTTGGGTTCCCAGGGTTTAGCAACTCCTCATCTCCCAATTCGTCATCCTCAGGATTTGGATGCCATACTTTTTGACCATTATTCTACACATTCACCTAAGCTCTAGCTAAGGCTGCTAACCCATCAGCCTTCTGCTGGTCTGCCATTCTGCCGATTAGTTGAAGTTCTGGATTAAATAGTAATAATAATTCTCCAAAACTTCTAGTTCTTAGCATGCACCACAAAATTCCTACAGAAAACAAAAACAACAAATAAACGTCAAACTAGAAAACTTGACTAACAGTCAATTAGCGCACACAACTTCAATTTACAATCGTATTCCCCAATAACGGTGCCATTTTTAATAACAATCAAACTACACCTCTCTTAAAAGAATGTAAGCAATCGTTGTCAATATATAACCCAAATAGGTTGGGGTCAAATCCCACAGGGAATATGGTGTGAATTTGAGTTATCTGCGGGTTAATCAACTGATAGTTATTAGTTTCCTGTGAATGGGGTTTTTTGGAAAGGTAACAAATAATTACTTCTCAATTCAGTGTTTGAAATCAATATGATAAGGAAAACCAAAGTTATGTTCACTATGGGTGTTGGGATTTGACAGATTCTAGTAATGGTTCAAGATTTTTGTGGTAGGTAGGAACAATAGACTAGCCTTGTCGAAGTTATGTCTAAATATTTCTCAACCTATTTAGACATTTAACCACCTAATTCTCTCAAACTTAGGGAATTTATATTTTATAACAGGATGTCATCTCAAGTTAATTAATATTGTTGCAACATTAATTATTAAATGGAAGTTTGATGCTTCCAAGTCCCTGTTGATAATTCACTTCTTACTAGGATTGATTTCTTATCTCAAGCAAATCACCAGTAAGTAAGGCCGATTGTTTGCAAATAATAGTCAGAGTATAAAATAATGGAATTTACAAGAACTTTCTACCACTGTTAGAATCTTGTACACTTAGTTACATTACAAACCCAAATTCATAGATCCCACAACTCGGGTTAAGGGAATTTAGCTACTCATAATAAGATAATCAAGACAACAAGTTGAATTCATAGTTTGATATATGAACTTACAACAAGATGAATAGCAATAAGTGTTTCTCAGATTTGATTCACAGTAGAAAATTCCAAAACAATTGGAATAATCTCTCCAAAAATAATTGTAAAGTTTAAGTCAGAAAACTAGAGAGAAGAGATTCTCAAAACGTCAGTTATCTCTCATTAGAAAATCCTAACATATGCTTTAAATACTTCAGCCTAATTAAAAAAACAAAATCATAGGCTACAATATTTTCTCGGACAGGCGACGACGTGTGTGATGACTTATTAGGAGTCTGACGACTTATAAGGAATGTCATCAGCTCCTCTTCACTTTTCACATTCTCTGACTTAGGTTGACGATGAGACGTGATGGCTTATCAGACATGTGACGGCTTATCAGAATTGTCATCGCTTTTTCACTTCAAATCCCATTCCCTTCCTAAGCCTGAGCCTTGCGACTTGTCACACTTCTGATGGTCTATCATAGATGTCGTCATGAATTCCAGCTGAAGCTTATTATCTGTCTAAGGCTGACGACATCTATGATAGCTTATCACACGGCTAGCAACTTATTAGATAAGTCGTTAGCTATACTTCCCTCTCTACTTGCTCAGAAATCAACTCTTTTACTTCTATTATTGCTGGTTCTCTTGCATCTTGAATTTTACTGCAATATCAAATAGAAAAAAATCAAAAAGAAAAAAGTTGCTTAAGACTTTGCAATTATTCTTAGTTAGAAGCCTCAAATATGTTAGCATCTTCCCACACATCACCAATTCCAGAGCATACCTAGATAGTTTTGAATTGAACTTTCTCATCCATTTCAGTAATTCAATCTCCGAATACAAACATCTAAGCCTCATGTTCTCAGTTTTTACTTATTGGCTCACCATTACATTTTTTTGAGATCATGATACATTTTTGTCAAACTGGGATGCATAATATAGCGGGATTTATAAACCTCAGTCAATATCCTTTCACACAAACCATCAACATCAGGAACACAAAACCTCACTTGGTACCGTAAGGTACCATCACCACTAATCTCAAATACCATTACATTTTCCCACCTTTATGAACCTTAATTTTTCATTAAGACAGGATCTAGAATTTTTTTCTCCTTCATCTCTGCACCTAGAGACGGCCGCACCACTTTCTGTATCAATACACCACCATCTTTGGAGTCCAAAAAATGAACTCTAATATTAGTCAAATGGTGAATATTCTTCACCAATTCCCACTTCTCCTTATCTATATGATAGTCCAAAAGGGTTGATGGACTACTTAGAGGTGATATCTTATCAAGCCATTTAAAAAATGAGCATATGCCATTATCCTAGAAAAAAGATAATTACATAACTATTTACTTAATTTAAAAAAATCATACACGACTCACTTCGAAATTGTACAGTTATAAATTTGCGACCTGGATTTGAGTCCATGTGTGACGTCCTCAAGACAACCGCATTTCCACAATGATAAATTTGAGTCTTTTTAGAATTGGATATTTGAGATGCTTGAGACATTGTAGAATTTTAAAATAAAAGTAAAGTGGATGAAATAAAATAATGAGGGATGGAGGACTTTATACATGAAGTAAAAAGAAGTGTTAATATTGAATGAGTACAAAATTAGCCATTTGTTACTGTTGGAACAGTAATTGTTTTTTGAACTGGTGGTGACACTTAATAGACTGTCATCGATCATGACCTATGTCATTCATCAACTAGATATAAAATTCTACCGTATACACTCATAATTGATGGATCCCCAATAATATGTTTAAAAAGAAAATAATTAAGTAAAAAAGATACTTGTGCTTTTAGGGTCCATCAATTCATTTGATCTACCATAGACTTACATTGTAGGTCAATTATCGATTGATCTCTAGATCATTGGTAGATCTCGTAGATCTATGCACATAGTAATAGACCCTTACTAGCATGTTGTTTAAAAATGAATAAATAAATTAAAACTAATTTTAGTATGGAATTCTACACATATGAAGGATTTTAAACAAGTTACATAATCATATTAGAGCTTATACAAATTTGAGGTGGTGATTTAAGGAGTATGCAGATAGGTAGTGGTTGAAAAAAATAATTTTCTAAGAGTAATGCTTATCAAAGCACAAGTATGTTTTGAGGATGTTGATTGTCTTTCATGACTACCCATTCGCATACTCCTTCAATCGCCACCCTGAAATCAAAAAAGTATATGGATGGGTAGTGGTTGAATAATCAATATCCTCAAAACATACTTGTGCTTTGACAAAAATTACTTTGAAGATATTGCGTTGGATATGTGGGCTTACTAGAAGGGATAGATTTAGGAATGAGATTGTCTGAGAGAAGGTGGGGATGGCTTCGGTGGAGGACAAGATGCAGGAAGAAAGAATGAGATGGTTTGGGCATGTGATGAGTAGGGGCACGGATGCCCCAGTTTATAGGCATTTGAGGTTAGCTTTGGATAGATTCAGAAGGAGTATAGGTAGGTAAAATAAATATTGGAGGGAAGTGATTAGACATGACATGGAGCAGCTTCAACTTACCCAGGACATGACCCTATATAGAAAGGTGTGGAGGTCGCGGATAAGGGTAGAAGGCTAGGGTGAGTGCATGGATTGTAGCAAGTAGTTATGAGAGTCAATATTTAGCCGGATTAGTAATCATAGGACTGTGTTAATAGGTAGGAGCCACTAGTCAGGATAGTATGGGTGTGGTGGGTGGCTTTGGTCTGTGAGTGTAGGTTACTATTAGGCAGGTGTCCTATTTCATATTTCTTATTTCTCATTACTTATGACTCTTAGTTCTCCTATTCTGTATTGATCTGAGTTCTATTTTACTATTTCTGATTCTTTACTCCTGTTAAGCCACCCATCCTGATTCATGTTTCATCACGACTTTGTTTAATATTCTTTATCTTGAGTTGAGGGTCTATCAAAAACAACCTCTCTACTTCTTTGGAGATAGCGGTATGGACTGTGTACATTTTACTCTCTCCAGACTCCACTTTGTTGGAATACACTGGGCTTCTTGTTGTTGTTGTTGTCTAACAAGATCATGTGACTTATTTAAACTCCTTCATATGTGTAGAATACCACAATTTATTTATTTTTTATTTAATTATTCATTTTTAAACAACATCCAAGTGAGGGTCTATAAGCATGTACATAGAACTGTGTGATCTACCATTGATAATGAGATCAACCCGTACATTACCTACAGTATAAGTCTATAAAAGATCATAAGAATTGATGGACTCTCAAAGAACAAGTATATTTTTTACTTAATTATTTACTTTTTAAACATATTATTGAGGGTCCATCGATTACGCGTGTTTACAATAGACTTTTATATCTAGTTGAGGATTGGCATAGGCCATGATCGATGATAGTCTATTAAGTGTCACCAACAATTTAAGATTATTTGTTTAACCAACATTTCAAAAGTTCAAGTGACACCACATACTCAAAGCACAATATTTGAAAGGTGATTACGTGTCCCTTCGATCACCACCCATAAATATGTGATTACATGATTTATTTAAACTTTTTTAAATAAATTATTTTCTTTCAAACTACAAGATACTGATGGTCCATTGGTTCATATGGTTTACAATCGACCTATATGTATGGTCGAGGAGTGACAATGTCTAATATTGATGATAGTGCATAAAACATTAGCTGGTGTAATGGAGATTGATTTGGTTGTCTATGATAGACTATATATGTGATTTGGATTTATTATCAAATAGTTTTTACTCTTTCTAAATTTAATCAAAGAAATCTATAGTTGTATTCATTGAACGAGCAATAAAAATTTAAAATATTGGTTGTTTAAAATGTCACAATTCCTATAGAAGAATAACAACACAAAGGCAAAAACTAGCAAAAAAGCAAAAAAATTACAAACTGAAATACTTGTATTTTTATATTGTTCATTGCATACATACATTTTCCATCATCAAACCAAGAAAAAAAGGTAAAAAATATGAAGCTTTCTTATAATAAAAATTCTATCCAAGAAAGCTTCTTATGCAATGAAAAAAAATCAAGAACTTAAACATAAACTAAAATAAGAACTTAAAATAAACTAGGGGGTGGTGGGGGTGATATAGTCGGGGCCATCCATTTTGAGCCTTTCCAGAATTTCACTTAAGAAACGAGAAATTCAATGGAGTTCACGATCTAAGTAACTACGGTCTTTGATAATGCTCAAATTACACTTGAAATTACACTCAATATAAAACCCAACTAGGTTGGGGTCGAATCCCATAGGGAATAGGGTGTGAACCCAAGTTGTTTGCAATTTAATTCACTGATAGTTTAATGTTTCCTGAAATGGCGGGTTTAAGTTTCACGAATAATTTTTTTGTTCACTTGAATTTTGATATTTGTAATCCAGAGTTTATGAAATAATCAGAATTATGTTCACTAGGGCTTACGGTGCATTACAGATGCTAAAGGTGATTCAAGATTCTCGTAGTAGGTAGGATAATAAGCTATCTTTATCAATGTTATGCTCAAATGTCTCTCGACCTACTTAAGCATTTAATTTCCTATTCCTCTCGGACTTAGGGAATTTCTATTCATTGCCCAAATTTTACCTCAGGTTAACCAACCTTGTTACAGCGCTGATTATAAAATGAAGTATTTCCGAGTCTCTGTTGATAATTCACTTCCTACTATATTTGATTTCTTTCTCAAGCAAATCAAAGCAGGTGTGTCTACTGTGCAACCAATAGACGTTACTTAAAGCTTCAGAATTATCAAGAAATCCTACCACCTATTGAATCTTGAATACTTAGCATTTTATCAAGACCTAACCCTAGATCCCATAATTTAGGTTAATGGAGTTTAGCCACTCATGATACAATAAACAAGTACACAATTTGAATTTATAGTTGGGCAGATTAACTTACAATGATGTTGAAAATCAAGAAGTGTAACTTGAACTGAATCTTAATACAAAACTCCCAAAATATTGACGACAATCTTCTCTCAACAATAATGTTCTATAGAGTATTGGAACTCGAGAGAGAGAAAAATTGTGCACACCGTATATTGCAAGATATGTCAATCATAATTAGAAAATCCTAAAAGCTGCTATTTATACTTGAGTCTAATTAAGGAAATAAAATAACAACTTAAGTAAATTTCTCAGACTGGTGACGCCATTAGGTGACACCTTATTAAGGGTCTGACTCCTTATCAGGAATGGCGTCAGATTTTCTTTGATGTTGACAAGCTCCGCCTAAGGCTGACGATGTGGATGACGACCTATCAAGAGTCTAATGATGTATCATGGATGTTGTCATCTTCTCTTACCTTTTTATAATTTCTGCCTAAGGCTGATGATAATCCTGACGCCTTATCACAACTCTGATGCTTTGTCACAAAATGTCATCACAACTCCTCTTCAACTCCCATTATCTGGTTAAGTCTGGCGGTGGCCTTGATAGCTTATCTCCAGGCTGACGACTTATCATGAATGTCGTCATCCATACTTTTCCTTTATTTTCTTCAGAATTCAACCTTATTGCTTTCATTATTATTGGTTCCCTTGCACCTTATCTTTTACTGCAAAATTAAAGTAAAACTAATCAAATACAACAAAAGTTGCTTAAGACTTCACAAATATTCATGGATAAAAGCATAAAATGTGTTAGCATTTTCTCACACATCAACACCCTCAACTTAGAACAATTGCTTGTCCTCAAGCAACTATCCACAACCAAGACGATACAGAGCACTTTCAGCAGTCAGTTATTCACTTAAGCTCAAAACATATTGGCCATCTCCAAGGTTATTCAAATTAAAAGCAATTGTTTCTATTATTGAAAACAACCACTCAACTCACAAGAATCAAGATATGGCAAAATTAGCAATAACAACCAAGCATATACCCAGATTACACTATCCGAACAAGTCAGTGACTAGTAATATACCCGGTTTGCCCTCACAATAAAGAAATCCCCTTTTCACTCATATCAGAATTCATATACATAACATAGGGATAATCAGAAGACTCACTCTCAAAATGAAGTTCTAAACATTGTATGTCAACTGCCATAGGCTTTCCCTTATATTCAGTACCCAAGTCTTAAGATAGGTCAGTTAGGATCACAATAGGGTTTTTCTTAAGCTTGCAACGTAGGTCAGGGGCTGGTATGATATTCATAGATATTTTAGAGTGACTATGCCTCCTTGACACTACACTAAACTCTTGGAGTTTCAACTCTCGACCTTATTTTCTTCCTCTGTTTTACTGATCACACATGCTCAAGATGGATGAGGTCTTTTCAATTATCATATTATTTTTTTATCATCTTTTATGCAGCTTTCTCTTTTCTGGTTCCTTTTTCACTGCACCTAAACTTTTATTAGTTTCTTTTATTCCTTCTCTCTTCATACTCATTTTGCATCACACCCCCCTATGATAGCCACCCTCAACTTAGGCTATTTGCCGAAGTCAAGGTGCATAGTGTCCAAGAAGGAACATGGCTAAAATAGGTTCATTGTGATGTAAACAGAAAGATGAGAGGTATCTAGAAAGAAATAGGCTAATTAGGCTCAAAATAGGGATCAAGAGATATTATGCACGTAAGGCAGGTCATTTTGGCTAAAGTGGGCTAAAATAAAAAATGGCCTATGATCCTTTCCTAACTCCTATCCTATGACCATGGCAAGACTAACAGGGCAAATTCTAGATTCAACACACAACGGGAACTGAGTAAGACCTTGCACACAAGTATCTCGTATATCACTACTTATTCGGTTCATGCACTTGTTTAACAAAGGTTATTTAGTTGCCAAACTAATGCCACAAAAAGATACACTGTGGTCACAAATGGATGCAATTGACACAGTAGTATATCAGACCAATGGAGAGGTACTCAAAAATTACAAAACAAGTTAACTTCCTCAAGTACCCTTATGATAACGCTCAAACTACAGCTCTCGTAAGAGTATATGCGGTCGTTGTCAAATATAGAACCCAACTGGGTTGGGTGTCGAATCCCACAGAGAATACTTGGTCACTAAGTAAGCAACGATTAGTAGACTTTTGGTGAAAGTTTCATAAGAAAAAGGGGGGATTGTAGCGTGAGTAACAAAATAATAACGTAAGAACAGAAAATAGAAGAGTAAAACGGATTGTTTGGTTGGTTTTTTGATCAATGAGAATTGAGAGTTAGGGTTATGTCCACCTTATGAGTTATACGTATCTATTGACTATGAGTTATGCGGAATTCAGACATGCATGTACTTATAGAGAATTGTAGTCTATGGTAAATCTAGGCGTCTTTCGACCTATCAAGGATTATTTCACTTTAAATCTTTCGAGCTTAAAGCGTATCTAATGGTATAAATTCTCCAAGAGGTTAATCCAGTTACGACACTAACTTTTTAACAGGGGTTGGTACCCTATTACCTTGACATTATCTCTTTTCCAGACATGTAACTTTTCTTTTGAACAAGTTAATGCTATACTGACATATTCTATATGTTTGCAAACACAAGAATTTAAATTAAGATGAAGAGAATAATGATATAAGCAGCATACGTGTCAAGAATTCACAAACTCATAGCAATAAATAGTATCTCATAAGGCTTCCATAACCCCAACAGAGAAGTTTAGCTACTCATGAGTGCAATGGAAACCACAATAGTCATTATCATCATACCAATATAAGGATCTCACGTGAAGTATATGATGGTAGGGCTTGTGGCGTGATTTTCTTTCAAAGTAGTGTTTCTCTTGTCGTGAAAATTAAAAGTCAAATAGATGAAGAGAAAGTGATAAGAATTAATTGAAAGAGAATTGTTTATAGTTGTAGATGAATGAATTAGAATGTGAATGATGAGAATGATAAAAAGCTTCAGCAAAATAGGGTATTTATAATACCCATATCCTATTTCTACTAGGCTACTGCGTACTTATCCTAATCCTAATAAATTATTGCATCATTATCCTAATCCTAATAAGTTACTGCTGATCTCCAAAGTTTTGAGAAATACTGGTTTTGCCCGGGACAGGTTTTCCATGCGTCGCTTTTAGTCCTAGGCGTCCAAGCTTTGCTTTCCTTCTTACGTGAAGCTTCCTTTGGCGTCAAGTTATCCATAAAATGCTGAAATCTTCATCATTTATACCTGAAAACTTGCTAATCATGTTTGTTAGCTCACTTACAGGAAAAAGGACTAAAAGTGCATGAATTATATATTTTGTCCTCAAAACATAGCTAAAATATGGGTAAATTATAGTACTTTAGGCGTGTAAATATGCCTATCATCACCTTATTACTCCTAATTATCTACCATAAATTTTTACAACAACATTATGCCCTACACCCTCAACTTAAAATTGAAAATAAAATGAACTCACGGATTAGGGCATACCTGGAGTGAATCAAGCGTGAGGCTTATGGGTCTTCGACCCTGCTGCTGTATCCTGTGCTATTTTCTTTCCATCGGGAGCACCTAGCCTTACAGTTGTTAGAGCCCTACTAGATGAGGAACCTGCAGCCCTAGCTTACGCTAGGGACTCCATTCTTGATTTCAATTCCTGAACAAAGAGTAGTTTTCTGATCACTACTAGAAATAATTTCAACCTGTAATATAGACTCGTGATGATGGTTAATTCATATTCAAAAAGTTCAGGCACAAAGAATCATACACGACTACCTAAAACTCATCAACCATGTGTGTCTCACACTATATCACCCATAATCACTCACAAGTATTGTATATATTTCGAACATGGGTATAAGATTATCCTTGCTCTCACTCTCAAAAAGAATTAATATGCTGCAACTAATGACCATAGGCTTGCCCTTAGTGTAATGCTCCACTAAATATCAGAATGCTAAGCTTAGGATCAAATAGGTCTTTTACAGGTTGTAATGTAGGCTAAGGGACGGGTAGGACTATTTTGGCCAGAAATAGTGACTATGTTCCTAAGCGCTTTAATACATCACATTATGCCATTAATACTTTCTTTCAAAAAACCTTTCTACTTTCTTTTAATCTACCACCATTTCTTACCTCTTTTGTTTTTCAATTTTTGAACATAACTAACTTTTTAGTTTTGTTTTCCTTTTTTCTTTTCATAACACATCTCTTATGATAGCAATTCTTTTTTTATAACAAATTCAAGCACCAATACATTCTAGGGCATCATACTCACCCAATTTCCTCTTATTTTGTCTCATGACTTTACAATTTAAAGCACTTAGGAATTTGGATCAAATTATGATCTTGAAAAAATGGATTAGGCTTACATATGAGGCTATCAAAGAAATTAGGCTAAAGGCTCAAAAGGGGTTATCTAGGATGATGTCCACGGGTAGGTAAAAAGAAGGTAAACAATCCCAGGCTACCAAAGTAATGCCTAAATCATCTCCTAAACTCACACTTTTTATTTCGCTTTACATACATACCAGGCAAGTTCTAGCATCAGCCACAAACATAGAATATACTATCATCTCACACATACAAGGCATATGGTCGACTTTATTGGGAGTAGTATAGACTCTTGACCCAATAGATGAAGGAATTGAACCACACAGTTATCACATAGTGAGTCACAATTAGAGCCTAAATGTCTCAATAGTAATGATTTTATCACAGACTCTTGTCATAATACCATGCTGCCTATCAGAACAATTTTATGCAAAGTTAAATTTTTTTTTATTTAACTACTAAAAAAATAAAACAAACAAACATAAATAAGTGCAAATGCAGATAAAGAAGGATAGCATGTAAATACCAGCACCCCACACTTAGACGGGACACACTGCCCTCAGTGGAAAATAAATAAGAAGAACCTGGTTAGTCAGACTCCTCCTCTATGTTTGGGGTCATACCCCCTTCATCGGAATCATCATTGGAGTCGTCGTCATCAGAATTCTCCTCCACGTCGGAGTCTAGCATTCGTCGGTCATCATCGATTGGCACATCATCATCGAGAGGTTCCTAAAAAAATATACTTACTCCACACATCGCCCTTGCATGCTCGTTCATTGGGTAGTCATAATCCAGTTGTTGGAGCTCTGCAGCAGTTGGAACACGACCCCCGCTCATCATGGTAAACCGAGTCATGCCATAAAGATGGCGAAAGAAAATCTCATCCTAAGTATGTCGTTCTGCAGTGGTAAGGCTGACGCCATACGTAGTTTCAGCATCTTTAACTTTTGTGAGGTCAACCTTCTTTGGGTTTTGTGGAAGCTTATGATCAGCTGGTTTCTCTTCGATGTCCTCCTTCCTTAATATTCCAGTCAACAGATTGCCAAAGCTGAAGTGGGACCTCTTGTGCAACCTGGCCTTACGTATTGTAGATTGAATAATTGCCCCAACGTTGATAGGGACATTTGTCATCAATGCGTACACCAAGAACACTCTATCTCGTGTTATCTTTGTGTACTGTGTCCCTGGAATCAGGAAAGAGTTGACTATTCGCATCCATATCCGAGCTTCTCTATTCAAGGAAGCATATGGGAAGGTGTTGTGCCGACCGGTGTCCTTGTGTCTACTCCATCGTGCCATAGATCTTGTTCTGCACAATGTCTGTCTAATGGCCCTGTACGAAGGTCTATTGTACAGCTCCTTGAGTGGTGATGGATCAACAGATGGCAAACCTAGAAAGGAGTTGAAGAACTCTGCATTTAGTTGCAGAACTTGGCCCCGAATCTTTACTTCACTCCCTGTAGTTTTCGGTGACCAGTTGGCATAGAATTCTCATGTTAAATCGAGATCGCACTCTCCCATATCTTAGAATATGAAATCAAGATTTAACACCATTATCTTGGCCAACATATGGGGTTCTTTCTTTGCTAGGCTCTCCTTGTGTATCAATTCCACATGAACATATTTTTTCTCTTTATTGTTCCTATACCACTCCTTTCCTTCCTCCTCTAGGAACTATTTAATTCCGAACATGCGGTGAGGTATTTGCAGTGAGGAGGATTCTCCTTGCTCTTTACGTCCCCTTTTCTGGCCTTTTTGTAAAGTGGTTGCTTTTTCCTTTCCTTGTCTTGACTTTGGTGCCATTGTACCTGAGATTAAAATAATAGTCATGTTAGCTTCATCTCGGTGGATACAATCAACAAACAAGAAGTAGTAGAACCACCCCACACTTAGTTTGTTGGTACAAACTAGTGAAGTGAACGATGTCGATTACTCAGACTTCATCGATATACGTTTAGGTGTTAATACTTCTCTGATACCATGTTATGTTCCCACAATATAATCAGTGCAGTCATACTTTTCTTGTCATGGTAACTATCCTTGTTGATTCGATTTCATGAAATCTTGATAATGTTTTCATGTTTTTGGACTAATGCATCACTACTACATGGATATTGTTATCAATTTATCGCTTAGAATAATCGCAACATCTCATGCTTGTATTCAACTATGATTTTCATCTTTATGATCAAGTCATTCCAACATGTAAGCTTTCTATTGACAAGATTATGCACTTTTCTTGACTATGTCAATTCCGCAAAAGTATGACAGTGTATGAAAATTAAATACAGGTTGGAAATAAGTCAAGATCATCCTTACGTATTCTTTCACTCACTTAGTTGTATCACAACAAATCAATCCACATTCAAATCACCAATACTACTTCAAGATTGAACAATTTATTATAGGCGTAGTAGTGTAGTACTTACGAAATATAAATGAAGAACAAAGAAGTACTTACTTGGTTGATGGCCTTGGAAGATGTTCTTGCAAAGTAAAAAGAGCAAAAGGAAAATTTTTGAGAGAATTTGGAGAGGTAGGCGGCGCTTTAGGGTGGAATTGCAATGTGTTTTTGTTTTAAGACAAAGGTTCTATTTATAGGACAAGCTTGGGTTGGGTTTTGACCCATTTGGAATCGGATTTGGAGACCAAAAGTGACCATAGGCGGCACCTAATGCTTTGCCTATGCTTGGCATAGGCGGCGCCTTTTTCAAAGCATTGTTGGCCATAGGCGGCGCCTATGCTATGGCATAGTTAGTCATAGGCAGCGCCTATGCCATGGCATATGAGATTCAGAGACAAAATGCTTTTGCATAGGCGGCGCCTATGCTATGGCATTGTTGAGCATAGGCGGCGCCTATGCTATGGTACTCTAGAATCCGAGAGCTTAGGCCATAGTATAGGCCTTGCCTTGTTCGTGGCCTAGATTTACATAGGCCTTGCCTTGTTCTTTGCCTATATTTTCATAGGCAATGCCTAACCCATAGCCTTTTGCTTCTTCATTCCTAACTTACCACCTTCAACATGCAATACTTCCAAATCAGAACTTGAAACCAATCTCCTCCTTTACACCTCTTGTACCTACATTTACTCAAAAATGACAAAAATGATTAGAACGATGGGTTGCCTCCCATCAAGTGCCTTAGTTTTGGTCGTGGCTCGACTCTTCTTTTTGGATTTTTAATTAGGAAAAATAAATGCAAAAGAAATGATAAAAAAAAAACCCGATGGGTTGCCTCCCATCTAGCGCTTGATTTATTGTCGCGGCACGACATAGCTTATCTCGAGTACTTAGACTTCGTCGAGATAGATGGTGGCCATATAGTTTATCGAGGCAAGAGGACCAATATATGGCTTTACTCGTTGGCCATTCACCTTAAAAAGGACACCATTAACGTCTTCTAACTCAACTACTCCAGACGAGTAGACTTGGCTAATTTTGTATGGACCAGACCATTTGGACCTTAACTTACCTGGGAATAGCTTCAGTCTGGAATTGAAAAGGAGTACCATATCTCCTTCTTGGAAGTTTCGTTGAACAATCTGCCGATCATGATACTTTTTCATCCGCTCCTTGTAGAGGTCTGATCTTTCATATGCATGTAGACGGAATTCATCCATCTCATTCAGCTGCTCCAACCTCATGTTCATAGCATCATCCCAATTCAAATTCAGTCTCTTCAATACCCACAATGCTTTATACTCGAGCTCAATGGGTAAATGACAAGCTTTCCCATAAACTAGATGGTACGGGGACATGCCAATTGGCATTTTGAATGCAGTCCTATATGCCCATAGTGTATCGTCCAGCTTCCGAGACCAATCTTTCCTATTAGCATTTACAGTCTAAGCAAGAATTTGTTTGATCTCTCGATTGGAAACCTCTACCTGTCCACTAGTTTGTGGGTGATAAGGTGTGGCTACCTTATGTTGCTTGATACCATATTTGGCCAACACGGATTTGAACAGCTTGTTGCAAAAGTGAGATCCTCCATCGCTTATGATAGTACGTGTTACCCCAAAGCGAGAGAAGATGTTTCTATTTAAGAATGCAACAACACGCTTTCCTTTATTATCAGCCAATGCTACTGGGTCGACCCATTTTGAAACATAATCTACAACAACTAGGATATATTTCATTCTAAACGAATTTATGAATGGGCCCATGAAATCAATACCCCAAACATCAAAGAGCTCTACTTCAAGGATTTTCGACATGGGCATCTCATGGTGTTTCGAAATCGCACCTTGTCTCTGATATTGGTCTCATCTTCTCACAAAATCGTAGGCATCTTTAAATATTGAAGGCCAAAAATAGCCACTTTGCAATACCTTCTTTGCTATCCGATTACCTGCGTGATGTCCCCCAACTTGGGAAGTGTGACATGCTTCCAATATATTCGGCACCTCTACATGGGATATGCATCGCCTGATAACACCATCCGCGCATCGTCGAAACAAATATGGCTCATCCCAGAAGTAGTGTCTCACATCATGCATGAATTTCCTCTTTTGGTGAAAAGATAGATTTGCAGGCATCATATTACTCACCACGAAGTTCGCAAAGTCTGTATACCATCGTAACTCTTCATTCATTGTGGCTAATATCTCTTCATCAGGGAATGCATCATCAATCTTGATTTCAGGCTGCACTATATGCTCGTTCTTGAGTCTAGATAGATGATCAACCACTTGGTTCTCGCAACCTCTTCTATCTTTTACATCAAAATCAAATTCTTGCAGAAACAATACCTATCGAATTAGCCTTGGTTTCGCATCCTTCTTTGTCATTAAATATCTCAGAGCTGCATGGTCTGTATGAACTATCACTTTGGTTCCCAACAAATAAGCACGAAATTTTTTTAAAGGCATACACAACCGCTAGAAGCTCTTGTTCTATGACAGTATTGTTCTTCTGGGCTTCGTTCAGGACCTTACTCGCATAGTAGATTGGATGGAATAACTTTTCCCTTCTCTGGCCAAGTACAGCACCCAAAGCTACCCCACTAGCATCACACATGACTTCAAACGGTAAAGACCAATCTGGTGCTACAATGATAGGAGCTTCAATTAGCTTCCCTTTGAGGCATCAGAATGCCTTCAAACAATCTTCATTGAAGTCAAACTTTGCATCTTTCTCCAAAAGTTTGCATAATGGACTAGCAATCTTAGAAAAGTCTTTAATGAACCTTCGATAGAAACCTGCATGCCCGAGGAAACTATGAACTCCTTTGACCGAAATTGGGGGTGGTAGTTTTTCGATGACTTCGATTTTAGCTCGATCAACCTCAATTCCTCTTTTGGAGATTTTATGCCCAAGGACAATACCTTCTTTCACCATAAAGTGGCACTTCTCCCAATTTAGCACTAGGTTGAATTCAACACACCTCTGTAATGCCATACTTAGATTTGCCAAGCACGATTCAAATGATTCACCCACGATTGAAAAATCATCCATGAACACCTCCAAAGTGTCTTCCACCATGTCAGAAAAAATGGACATCATACAACGCTGAAAAGTGGCGGGTGCGTTACATAGTCCAAATGGCATATGTTTGAAGGCAATCGTACCATATGGGCATGTAAACATTGTCTTCTCTTGATCTTCTGTAGTAATACAAATTTGATTATATCCGGAATAACCATCTAAGAAACAAAACCATCCTTTCCCTGCTAATCGATCAAGTATTTGGTCTATAAATGGCATTGGGAAGTGATCTTTAAGGGTCCACGAATTCATCTTACGGTAGTTCATGCATACTCTCCACCCTGTGACAGGTCTGAGTGGAATTAACTTATTTTTTTCATTCACAACTACCGTCATGCCACCTTTGTTTGGTACACATTGTACCGGGCTTACCCATTTACTGTCGGAGATTGGATACACAACCCCTGCATCTAACCACTTAATAATTTCTTTTGTCACCACCTCTTGCATAGGTGGATTTAGACACCTTTGATGTTCAATAGTGGGTATGCAATTTTCTTCAAGCTGAAGCTTGTGTGTACAAATCCCAGGCGTAATACCAATCATATCAACGATGGTCCAGCCAATTGCTCTTATGTACTTTCGTAGAACAATAATGAGCGCTGCAACTTACTGGTCACCCAAATCTGCTGCCACAATAACCGGAAGTGTGTTACCGCTTCCTAAGAATGCATACTTTAGATGACTCGGGAGCTCCTTCATTTCTAACGTGGGTGGCTTTTCAATAGATGGTTTAGCTGGTGGTGTAGGGAGGTTTTTGAGATCAAGGTCCAGCTTCTTGGGAGCATGAGGATATGACCCTAATCCTGTTAGAGCAAAAATAGTTTCTTCATAATTTTCAGCATCCTTACTCTCAACATTCATAAGCACAATAGCCAATGGGTCATCAACAAGATGCTCCTCTACAGGTAATTCTTTCTCTTCTTCAATATACATATCAGTCACCGAGAACACGTTCAGATCTTTGGGTTGCTTCATTGATTTACACACATCAAAGTGAACTACTTCATCATTTATCCGGAATAAAAGCTCATTAGCTCTTAAATCAATAAGCACACTTCCTGTTGCAAGGAAAGGGCGCCCCATGATTATGAGAACTTTAGAGTCTACCTCACAGTCCAAAATAACGAAGTCCATCAAAAAGATGAATGAAGAAACCTTCACCAATACGTCGCATAAAATACCAACAGGTCGTTTTACCGACCTATCAACCATCACAAGCCTCATATTGGTTGGAGTAGGATCACCCAACCCTAAATTTTTGTAGATGGATAGTGGAATCAAGTTGATGCTGGCTCCTAAATCGCATAATGCCTTGGCAAAATTCAAAGATCCGACAGTGCAAGGAATGGTGAAGGCACCGGGGTTGGCCTTCTTCTGAACTAGTAATCTGGTAGCGATTGCACTACAATGATGGACAGTATCTATCAACTCACCACTTGCTACCCGCTTCTTTGTTAAAAGATCCTTCATAAATTTCGCGTACCCAGGCATTTGTTCGAGTGCTTCAACCAATGGAACATTAATGGTAAGCTGTTTTAACATTGACATGAATTTATTGAACTTGATATCATCAGCTTTCTTCTTTAATCTTTGAGGAAAAGGAGGTGGTGGAAGGGGAATAGTTTTCTCCACGACTTTCTTTTATTCTTGCTTCAGACTGGCACTCTTTTTAGGTTGTGGACATTGAGGGGTGATGTCATTAACGTCTTTATCAGGTTCTATGGCGTCTTCTGCATTGCCTGTGATATCATCGGCCACTTGCTTGCTTTGGGATGAATTTTCCAGCACCTTACCACTCCTGGTAGTAATGGCCATGCATGTTCCATCGTTCCTTGGATTTTGCACTATATCACTAGGTAAGGTGCCAACTTTTCTTTGATTTAAAGTGGCTGAAATTTGACTCAATTGTTGCTCCGGCTGTCTTATTGAAGTGGAATGCGAATCAACCAATTGCTTCATTGAGGCCAAATCATTTATTACCTCGGTTACTCTCGTGCTGGTTGCTTCCACTCCTTTCAACAGCTTAGCCATCATATCTTCCATTGACATATTTCCAGACCCAGATGCAGTGGCGTCACGTCTTCCTGGGGGAACATACAGATTACTCTTGTCAGTCTTGTTCTTCTAACTTCCTTGATCACGGTCCTTGTTTCCAGATTTATCATAATAGTTCCGACCTTGGTTTCCTTGGGCATTGCATCGAAAACCCCCCTGATTGTTCAAGTAGTTGGCTTCTTCCTCAGAATCGGATTCTTCTCTTCCTTTTGAAGCAATTGCTTTGACTTTTTCGGTCTTCCTTGATAATAGATGCTTTGTAAGAAGATCCACTTGTGTTTTCATGTGCGCCATATCTTGATCACATTCTTCTTCTCTTCTCCATTGTTCTGCAGTCATGCCTATAGACAAAGTGGGGCTTTCTACCTCAGAATCCCTGGTATGCGAAGCTCTACTTTGCTTCATCATCCGATCTAGCATATCGCTCGCCTGAACAAAGGTAAGGTCCATAAATGATCCTCCAGCCGTATTATCCACCACTGGTTTAGTTATTGAATTCAAGGATCTGTATAGTATCTCCATTAGGTGGACATTGTTCATGTGATGGTTTGGGCACCTCATAAGCTTCGTCTTGAACCTCTCCCATGCTTCGTGGAGAGCTTCGGTTGGAATCTGCCAAAAGTTGCTGATTTCATCTCTTAATTGTTCTCTCTTGGATGGTGGAAAGAATCTTTCAAGGAAAGCGTCTTTGAATTGCCTCCAATTTGTAATACAATCAGGAGTCAGCCCATTCAACCATAGAGTTGCCTTACCAGATAGAGACAATGGGAATAAGCACAATCGAATTGCATTCTGTCCAACGCCAGGATTGTCGAATGATTTGTATGTAGAGGTAAAGTTGATCAGATACATATTTGGATCATCTCCTGCTAGTCCACCGAATAGTCCCTTGAGTTGCAATAACTGAATCATGGTGCTAGTGATGTTGAACTTGGCTCCGGCACCAATGGTGGAGGAATAATGGCTCCTGTGGTACCAGATCCATCAAGATCCTTATCATCATCGTCGAACGGTATTTGCACGGCTTAGCATTCAGGCCTGAACATAGCTTGACGATCTCTTCTGTTGGCAGGTGTCGCCATCTCAGCATCACGCCTCAGGTTTAGTAACTCGTCATCACCTAGATCCTCATCGTTAGGATTTGTTGCTCGCCTAGGGTTATCAATATTCTGTTGATGTACTTGGGCGGCGGCCAGAGCAGCTAGTCTAGCCTGTTCCTGTTGAGCAGCCCTTCTTTCAATTTCCTGCTGAGCCTTCATTCTGCCAATACGATGTGGTTCAGGACTGAAAGGTAATAACGGTTGACTAGAACTTTGAGTATGGGGCATGCACTGAATAAAAATTTGCAGAAAATAACAACTAAAAGTAAAGTACGAGAATCTTTGACCAAAGGGTCTAGTAACTATCACAAACTTAGCAGACAACCGTATCCCTCGGCAACGGCGCCAATTTTTGATAACGCTCAAACTACAGCTCTCGTAAGAGTGTAAGCGGTCGTTGTCAAATATAGAACCCAACTGGGTTGGGTGTCGAATCGTACAGAGAATACTTGGTCACTAAGTAAGCAACGATTAGTAGACTTTTGGTGAAATTTTTGTAAGAAAAAGGGGGGATTGTAGCATGAGTACAAAAATAATAACGTAAGAACAGAAAATAGAAGAGTAAAATGGATTTTTTGGTTGGTTTTTTGATCAATGAGAATTGTGAGTTAGGGTTATGTACACCTTATGAGTTATACGTATCTATTGACTATGAAATATGCGAAATTCAGACATGCATGTGCTTATACAGAATTGTAGTCTATGGTAAATCCAGGCGTCTTTTGACCTATCAAGGATTATTTCACTTTAACTCTTTCGAGCTTAAAGCAAGAGGTTAATCCAGTTACGACACTAACTTTTTAACAGGGGTTGGTGCCCTATTACCTTGACATTATCTCTTTTCCAGACATGTAACTTTTCTTTCGAACAAGTTAATGCTATACTGGCATATTCTATATGTTTGCAACCATAAGAATTTAAATTATGATGAAGAGAATAATGATATAAGAAGCATACGTGTCAAGAATTCACAAACTCATAGCAATAGATAGTACCTCATAAGGCTTCCATAACCCCAACAGAGAAGTTTAGCTACTCATGAGTGCAATGGAAACCACAATAGTCATTATCATCATACCAATATAAGGATCTCATGTGAAGTATATGTTGGTAGGGCATGTGGCGTGATTTCCTTTCAAAGTAGTGTTTCTCTTGTCGTGAAAATTAAAAGTCGAATAGATGAAGAGAAAGTGATAAGAATTAATTGAAAGAGAATTGTTTAGAGTTGTAGATGGATGAATTAGAATGTGAATGATGAGAATGATAAAAAGCTTCAGCAAAATAGGGTATTTATAATACCCGTTGATGATAGGCAAATTTACACGCCTATATCAATATATTTTGCCCATATTTGTGCCATGTTTTGAGAACAAATCATATCTTTCATGCACTTTTAGTCCTTTTTCCTATAAGTGAGCTAAAGAACATGATTAGCAAAGTTTCAGGTATAAATGATGCAGAATTCAGCATTTTGTGGATAACTTGACGCCAAAGAAAGCTCACGAAGGAAGGAAAGGGAGCTTGGATGCCTAAAGGACCAAAAGTGATGCATGGAAAATCTGTCTCGGGTTAAAACAGCATTTCTGAAGACTTTAGGGACTTGCAGTAAATTATTTGGATTAGGATAATACATTAACCTAGTACAATTGGGTTAAGTATTTCATTAGTTTAGTAGGATTTGGTTAAGTATTTCATTAGCTTAGTAGGAATAGGATATGGGTATTATAAATACCCTATCTTGCTAGAGATTTGGAGGCATTCCTCCCTTAGTGGAGAGATTCATTCACTTACTATTCCAACAATTCTAATTCTTCCATTAATTCTATTTTTTTTTTCATTCTTCTATTAAATTCCACATCAAGAGAGACGTTACTTTGCAAAGGACTTCACACCATCCTCACCCTTACACCTAACATGCAAATCTTTATTGGGGTACAATGATCATGTTTATGGTGACTTCCTTCGCACTCATGGGTAACTAAACCTCTCTGTTGGGGTTATGGAAGCCGAATGAGATACTATCTATTGTTGTGAGTTTGTGAGTTCGTGACACGTATGCTGCTTATATCATTATTCTCTTCATCTTAATGCAAATTCTTGTGGCTGCAGACGCATAGAATAACACCAGTATAACATTTAACTTGTTCGAAAGAAAGGTTATCTGTCTGGAAATGAGATAATGTCAAGGTAGTAGGGTCCCATCCTAAATTCCCTATTAAACAGTTAGTGCCGTAACTCGATTAACCTCTTGGAGAATTCGTACCGTTAGACACGCTTTAAGCTCGAAAGAGTTAAAGTGAAATAATCCTCAAATAGGTCGAAAGACGCCTGAATTTACCATCGAATACAATTCTTTATAAGCACATGCATGTCTGAATTCAACACACTCATAACCAATAGAGAGGTATAACTCAGAAGGTGGATATAACCCCAAATCCTCAATTCTCATTGTTTCACAACCTATGAAACATTCTTTCTGTTTACTTTGCTATTTTAGTTTTTACTTTAATATTGTGGTTACACATTACAATCCCCCTTGTCACGAGACTTGCACTAAAAGTCTAGTAACCGTTGCTTACTTGTTGACCGAGCTATTCCCTGTGGGATCGATACCCAACCCAGGTTGGGTTCTATATTTGCTAACGACCGCTTTACACTCCTACGAGAGCTGTAGATTGAGCGTTATCAAAAATTATTGCCGTTGCCGGGGAATACGAGTGTCAACTAAGTTTGGGATAGTTACTAGACCCTTTGGTCAAAGATTCTCGTACTTTTACTTTCAGTTTTTGTTTTTGTTTACTAAAGGTTTTTATTCAGTGCATGCCCCATACTAGAAGTTCTGGTCAACCGTTATTACCTATAAATTCTGAACCACAACGCATAGGAAGAATGGAAGCACAAGCAAAAATCGAAAGGATGGCTGCTCAACAGGAACAAGCAAGACTGGCTGCCCTTGCCACAGCCCAGGTTCAACAGCAGAACATTGATAACCATGCACGAGCAACAAATCCCGACGATGAAGATTTAGGTGATGACGAGTTACTAAACCCTAGGCGTGATGCTGAAATTATAACACCTGTCAACAGAAGAGATCGACAAGCACGGTTTAGGTATGATCGCCAACCTATGCAGCCAGCTTTCGACGATGATGATGATGATCTTGATGGTGCCGGAGCCACTGGAGCCATAATTCCACCACCATTAGCGCCTGGAGCCAAGTTCAACATCACAAGCACCATGATTCAGTTATTGCAACTCAAGGGATTATTTGGTGGACTAGCAGGCGATGATCCGAATATGCATCTTATCAACTTTATTTCTACATGCAAGTCGTTTGACAATCCTGGTGTTGGTCAGAATGCAATTCGATTACGTCTATTTCCATTGTCTCTGTCTGGGGAGGCAACTCTATGGTTGAATGGGCTGACTCCTGATTCTATTACAAATTGGAGGCAATTGAGAGACGCTTTCCTAGAAAGATTATTTCCGCCATCCAAAAGAGCACAATTGAGAGATGAAATCAGCAACTTTCGTCAGCTTCCAACTGAAGCCCTTCATGAAACATGGGAGAGGTTCAAGACAAAGCTTGCGAGATGCCCAAACCATCACATGACTAATGTCCACCTAATGGAGATCTTGTATAGAGCCTTGAATTCAATAACTAAACCAGTGGTGGATAACGCAGCTGGAGGATCTTTTATGGATCTCACCTTTGGTCAAGCAAGCAATATGCTGGATCGTATGACGAAACAAAGTAGAGCTTGGCATACCAGGGATTCTGAGGTAGCAAGCCCCACTTTGTTTATTGGCATGACTGCAGACCAAAGAAGAAGCGAAGAAGAACGTGATCAGGATATGACGCACATGAAAACTCAAATGGATCTTCTTACAAAACATCTATTATCAGGGAAGACCGAAAAAGTGAAAGCGATTGCGTCAAAAGGAAGAGACGAATCTAATTTGGAAGAGGAGGCCAACTACTTGAACAATCAGGTGGGTTTCCGCGGGAATGCCCAAGGAAACCAAGGTCGGAACTATTATGATAAATCCAAGGACTAAGGTAGTTGGAAGAACAAGAATGAAAAGAGTGGTTTGTACGTTCCCCCTGGTAGACGTGACACCACCACATCTAATTCTGGAAGTATGGAAGACATGATGGCTAAATTATTAAAAGGAGTGGAAGTATCTAACGCGGGAGTTACGGAGGTAATTAATGATTTGTCCCCATGAAACAATTAGTTGATTCTCATTCCACTTCAATCAAGCAAATAGAGCAGCAATTGAGCCAACTTTCATCAGCACTCAATCAAAGAAAGACTGGCACCTTACCTAGCGATACTGTGCAAAACCCAAGGAATGATGGGTCATGCATGACCATCACTACCAGAAGTGGTAAGGTGCTGGAAACTTTAGCAAAAGGCAAGCAAGTGGTTGATGAAGTTGCGGGCATGGATGACAACGCAAAAGGAGAAGATGCCACAGCACCTACTCCTGATGACAAGAACGCCTCACCCAGTGCTGTGCAACCTGAAAAATCTGAAAAACGAAAGCAAGAGGAGAAGAAAACCATGGAGAGAACACTTTCATACCCACCACCACCTTTTCCCCAAAGATTGAAGAAGGTGGCGGATGACACAAAGTTCAGCAAATTCATGACTATGTTAAAGCAGCTGACCATTAATGTTCCATTGGTGAAGGCACTTGAACAAATGCCTGGGTATGCAAAATTTATGAAGGATCTTTTGACTAAGAAGCGGGCAGCAAGTTATGAGTTGAAAGAAGATGTGCATCATTGTAGTACAATTGCTACCCGATCGATAGTTCAGAAGAAGGCCAACCCCGGAGCTTTCACTATTCCTTGCACCGTTGGATTTTTGAATTTTGCCAAAGCATTATGTGACTTAGGAGCCAGCATCAATTTGATGCCATTATCAATCTACAAGAAGTTGGGGTTGGGTGATCCTACTCCAACCAATATGAGGCTCGTCATGGCGGATAGGTCGGTAAATCAACCTGTTGGTATTCTATTTGATGTATTGGTGAAGGTTTCTTCATTCATATTTCTGGCAGACTTTGTTATTTTGGATTGTGAGGCAGACTCAGAAGTTCCCATAATCTTGGGGTGCCCTTTCCTTGCTACAGGAAGTGTGCTTATTGATTTGAGAGCTAATGAGCTTTCATTTCGAATAAATGACGAAGTGGTTCGCTTTGATGTGGGCAAATCAATGAAGCAGCCCAAAGATCTAAGTGTATTTTCGGTGGCTGATGTTTTCTCTGATGATGAGAAAGAATTACTTGAAGAAGAGCAAATTCTTGATGACCCTTTGGAGGTTGTGCTTATGAATGGAGAGAATGAGGATGCTGAAAATGGTGAAGAAGCTATTTGTGCTCTATCGGAATTAGGGAAATATCGCTATGCTCCCAAGAAGCTGGACCTTGATCTCAAGAATCGACCCACACCACCAACTAAGCCATCTATTGAAGAGCCACCCACCTTAGAATTGAAGGAGCTGCCAAGTCATTTAAAGTACGCATTCTTAGGAAGCGAAAATACACTTCCAGTTATTGTGGCAGCCGATTTAGGTGAGCAACAAGTTGCAGCTCTTATTGCTATTCTATGCAAGTATATACGAGCCATTGGATGGACCATTGCGTATATTATTGGTATTCCACCTGGGATTTGTGCACATAAAATTCAGCTTCAAGAAAATTGCACACCCACCATTGAGCATCAAAGACGTCTAAACCCACCTATGCAAGAAGTGGTGAAGAAAGAAATTATCAAGTGGTTAGACGCAGGAGTTGTATATCCAATCTCTAATAGTACATGGGTAAGCCCGGTACAATGTGTTCCCAAGAAAGAAGGCATGACGGTGGTCGCGAATGCTAAGAATGAGCTTATTCCACTCAGACCCGTCACTGGATGGAGAGTATGCATGGACTACCAAAAGCTGAATTCTTGGACACTCAAAGATCACTTCCCAATGCCATTCATAGACCAAATGCTAGATCGATTAGAGGGGAAAGGATGGTTTTGTTTCTTGGACGGTTATTCAGGATACAATCAGATTTGTATTGCCCCTGAAGACCAAGAGAAGACAACGTTTACATGCCCATATGGTACGTTTGCCTTCAAACGTATGCCATTCGGGTTATGTAACGCACCAGCCACCTTTCAACGCTGTATGATGTCTATTATTCTGAGATGGTTGAAGACACTTTGGAGGTATTCATGGATGATTTTTCAGTTGTTGGTGAGTCTTTTGAAGCGTGCTTGGCGAACCTAAGCATGGCATTGCAAAGATGTGTAGAATTCAACCTTGTGCTAAATTGGGAGAAGTGCCACTTCATGGTAAAAGAAGGAATCGTTCTTGGGCACAAAATCTCCAAAAGAGGAATAGAGGTTGATCGAGCAAAAATAGAGGTTATTGAGAAGCTACCGCCTCCAATTTTGGTGAAAGGAGTTCGTAGTTTTCTCGGCCATGCAGGTTTCTATCGTCGGTTCATTAAAGACTTCTCCAAAATTGCTAGTCCATTGTGCAAACTATTGGAGAAAGATGCGAAGTTTGACTTTAATGAAGATTGCTTAAAGGAATTCGAATGCCTCAAAGCAAAACTCATTGAAGCCCCTATCATGGTAGCACCAGATTGGTCTCTCCCGTTCGAAGTCATGTGTGATGCTAGTGGTATAGCCGTTGGTGCTGTTCTTGGTCAGAGAAAGGAGAAAATATTTCATCCTATCTACTATGCAAGTAAAGTCCTAAATGAAACCCAAATGAACTACACTGTGACAGAACAAGAGCTCCTAGCGGTTGTGTATGCGTTTGAGAAGTTTCGTGCCTATCTATTGGGAACTAAGGTTATCATTCATACAGACCATGCAGCTCTTAGGTATCTAATGACAAAGAAGGATGCAAAACCAAGGTTGATTCGATGGGTATTGCTGCTACAAGAGTTTGATTTTGAAGTCAAAAATAGAAGAGGTTGCGAGAACCAAGTAGCTGATCACCTATCTAGACTTGAGAATGAGCATGTGGCGCAACCTGAAATTCAGATTGATGATGCATTCCCTGACGAGGAGATATTAGCGACGACAATGGAAAAATTACCATGGTATGCCGACTTTGCAAATTTCATGGTGAGTAATGTGATACCGGCCAATTTATCTTACCACTAAAGGAGGAAGTTTATGCATGACGTACAACACTACTATTGGGATGAGCCATATTTGTTTTGACAATGCGCGGATGGTATTATTCGACGATGTATATCCCATGTAGAGGTGCCTAATATTTTGAAAGCATGCCACACTTCCCAAGTTGGAGGACATCATGCAGGTAATCGGACAACAAGAAAGGTGTTGCAAAGTGGTTATTATTGGCCTTCGATATTTAGAGATGCCTACGACTATGTTAGAAGGTGTGACCAATGCCAGCGCCAAGGTGCTATATCGAAACACCATGAGATGCCCATGTCCAAAATTCTTGAGGTAGAACTTTTTGATGTGTGGGGTATTGATTTCATGGGTCCATTCGTGAATTCGTTTGGAATGAAGTACATCTTGGTTGCTGTAGATTATGTTTTGAAATGGGTGGAAGCTGTAGCGTTGGCCGACAATAAAGGGAAGCGTGTTGTATCGTTCTTAAAGAAGAATATCTTCTCTCGCTTTGGAGTACCTCGTACTATCATAAGTGATGGAGGATCTTACTTTTGCAACAAGCTGTTCAAATTAGTTTTGGCCAAGTATGGTGCCAAGCAACATAAGGTAGCTACGCCTTATCATCCCCAAACTAGTGGACAAGTAGAAGTTTCCAATCGCGAGATCAAGCAAATCTTTGCAAAGATGGTTAATGTGAATAGGAAGGATTGGTCTAGGAAGCTTGATGATTCACTATGGGCGTACAGGACTGCATTCAAAACACCCATTGGCATGTCTCCTTATCAACTAGTTTATGGGAAGACTTGTCACTTACCCATCGAGCTCAAGCATAAGGCATTGTGGGCATTGAAGCAATTGAATTTGAATTGGGATGATGCTAAGAATCTGAGGTTGGAGCAGCTGAACGAATTAGATGTGTTTCGTCTCCATGCATATGAAAGATCAGACCTATACAAGGAGCGGATGAAAAAGTATCATGATCAGCGGATTGTTCGACGAAACTTCCAAAGGGGTGATATGGTACTTCTCTTCAACTCCAGATTGAAGCTCTTCCCAGGTAAGTTAAAGTCTAAGTGGTCTGGTCCATACAAAGTTATCCAAGTCTACTCGTCTGGAGTAGTCGAATTGGAAGGCAATAATGGTGTTGTCTTCAAAGTGAATGGCCAACGTGTTAAACCTTATATCGGTCCTCTTGACTCAATGAATTATATGGCCATCACTTACCTTGACGAAGTCTAATTACTCGAGGAAACTATGTCGAGCCACGACAATAAATAAGGCGCTAGATGGGAGGCAACCCATGGTTTTATTGTTTTATCGTTTTTCATTTATCGTTTTGTCTTTCTTTTGTTCTATTACTTGTTTTGATTTTGATAAGAGAAAATCCAAAAATAAGAGTCGTGCCACGACCAAAACTAAGGCGCTTGGTGGGAGGCAACCCATCGTACTAATCGTTTTCATTGGTTTTGAGCAAATATAGGTGCGAGAAGTATTCAACGAGGAGATTGGTTTCAAATGACGATTTAGACATATTGTATGGTAAAGGTGGTAAGTTAGAAATAAGGATGCATAAGGCTATGGATTGAGCATTGCTCATGCCAAAATAGGCATTGAGGAAGGCTAGGCCTAGGTAAGACTAGGCCACGAACAATGCAAAACCTATACTATAGCCTAAGGTCTCGAAATCTAGTGTGCAAAGACATAGGCGCCGCCCATTCTTAAGTGTGCTATACACTATGCGCCGCCTATGATATAGCATTAGGTCTCAGTATCTCAAATGCCATACACTATGCGGCGCATATGTCCCTAAATGCTATACACTATGCACCACATATGTCCCTAAATGCACTACACTATGCGCCGCCTATACTATGATTATGCAAAGAACTATGCGCCGCATAGAGGTCATTTTTGACTCCAAAACTGTTTGTTAATGGGTCAAAACCCAACCCATTATTTTCCTATATAAAGGGAACTTAGTCTTGAAACATAACCACATTGGAAATTGACCTAAAGGCGCCGTACATCCACCCAAATCATCTCAAAATTTTTCTTTTTTGCTCTTCCAATTCATAAGACCATCTCCAAAGGCTTCAATCACGTAAGTACTCTTTTATTCTTCATCTATTTCTCGTAAGTACTACGTTACTATGTCTATTATGAATTGCTACATCTTGAAGGATTATTGGTGATGTTAATGTGTTTGGATTGTTGATACAAAACCATGTGAGTAAACATATACGTTAGGATAATCTTGACTTGTTTCCGACTTGAATTTGGTTTTACTAGCATTGTTATACTATTTGCGGAATTTCTATGGTTACGAAAATTGCTTAAGCTTGATACTTGAATACTTACATGTTAGACTATCCCGTTCATCGGGATAAGACTTATAGTTGCCTACCGACTTAGGAGGTTGTGATTGTTGAAAATAACTATACCATGATGTAACCCCTATGTAGTAGTGTTGTTACACCTAACATGAAAGTAGTGCAATGGCTGCAAGTAGTGATGCATCGCTGATTTTCTTGTCGGAATATAGTTCCTAAAACATATGTCGACGAAGTTCAAGTAATCGACTACATTCACTTCACTGTTTTGTATTAACGAACCTAAGTGTGGGGTGGTACCCCGACGGCTTGTTTATAGATTGTTTACTTTGATTTGATGCTAACATGAATATCTAAGGCTCAGGAACAATGGCACCTAAAGCGCGACAAGATAAGGCTACCACTTCCCAAAAGGGAAAGAAGAGAGGTCGCAAGGACCAAGGAGAATCATCCTCCATGCAACTACCCGCAGAATGTTTGCAATAAAATGGGTTCTTGAGGAGGAAGCCAAAGAATGGTACAAGAACAACAAGGAAAGAAAATATGTTCACGTCGACTTGATCAATAAGGACACCCTAGCAAAGAAGGAGACGCGTATGTTGGCGAAAATAATGGCGTTGAATCTGGATTTCATCTTCCGCGACATGGGAGAATGTAATCTCGATTTGACAAGGGAATTCTATGCCAACTCGTCGCTGAAAACCACAGGCAACGAAGTCAAGATTCGGGGACAAGTGTTACAGCTCAACGTGGATTTGATCAACTCCTTTCTTGGCTTACCTTCGGTCGACCCAGCACCATTCAAAGAGCTTTACGGTAGGCCTCCTTATAGAGAAATACGACACACACTTTGTGGAAGTAGATCCATGGCAAGGTAGGTCAGACACCGAGACACCGGACGACACAACACCTTTCCCTATGCTCCATTGAATAGAGAAGTAAGAATCTGGTTGCGTATTGTCAACTCATGCCTAATTCCTGGGACTCAATACACCAAAATATCAAGAGATAGAATGTGTTTGGTCTATGCTTTGATGACGAATGTCCCTATCAACTTTGGGGCAATCATTCGCTCTACAATGCGGAAGGCCAGACTCCACAAAAGGTCCCACTTCACTTTTGGTAATCTGTTGACAGCAATCTTGCGGAAGGAGGATATCGAAGAGGAACCAGCTGATCACAAACTCCCACATAACCCGAAGAAGGTTGACCTTACAAAGGTCAAAGATGCTGAAACAACTCATGGTGTCAACCTTACTACTGCAGAGAGACATGCTCGTGATGAGAGTTTCTTCCGTCATCTTTATGGCATGACACGATTTACTATGATGAGTGGTGGACGTGTTCCAACTGCTGCAGAGCTCCAACAGCTGGACCACGACTATCCAATGAACATGCATGCACAGGAGATGTGTGGAGTGGGCGTTTACTTTGAGGAACCTCTAGACGATGATGTGCTGACCGATGACGATCGACGCTTGCCAGACTCTGACAAGGAGGAGAACTCTGAAGACGACTCTTATGATGATTCCGATGAAGGGGGTATGACCCCCGACATTGAGGACGAGTCCGACTGACCAGGTTCTTCGTATTTATTTTCCACTGAGGGCAGTGTCCCATTTAAGTGTGGGGTGGCGGTATCGCATGCTATACTTCTCTATCGCATCTATGTTTGTTTACTCTGTTTACTTTGTTTTATTTTTGTGTTGTTTTTTAGGAATAATTTTTTTTTAGCTTCGCATGAAATAATTCCAATAGGCAACATGAGATTATAACAAGAGTATGTGCTACAATTATGACTATTGAGACGTTTAGGCTCTAATTGTGACTCATTATATGATACTGTGTGGTTCAATTCCTTCAATTATTGGGTCAAGAGTCTATATTACTTCCAATAAAGTCGACCATGTGCCTTGTGTGTGTGAGATTAATAGTATATTCTATGTTTGTGGCTGATGCTAGAACTTGCCTGGTATGTATGCAAAGCGAAAATAAGGAGTGTAAGTTTAGGAGATGATTTAGGCATTTCTTTGGCAACCTATATATGTTTACCTTCATTTTACCTACCCTTGGACATCATCCTAGTTAAACCCTTTTGAGCCTTTAGCCTATTTCTTTGACAACCTTGTATGTAAGCCTAATCCATTTTTCAAGACCGTGATTTGATCCAAATTCCTAAGTGCTTTAAAGTATAAAGTCATGTGACAATATAAGAGGGATTGGGTAAGTATGATGCTTTAAATTGTAATGGTGCTTGAATGTGTTATGAAAAAGAAAGTGCTATCATAAGAGGTATGTTGTGAAAAGAAGAAGGAAAACGAAAGCTGAAAAGTGAGTTATGTTTAAAATTGAAAAACAAAAGAGGAGAACAAGGGTGGTAGAATAAAATAAAGAAGAAATGTTGAAAGAAAAAATTGTCAATGATACAATGTGATGTATTAAAGTGCTTAGGAACTTAGTCACTATTTCTGGCCAAAATAGTCCTACCCGCTCCTTAGCCTACATTACAACCATCAAAAGACCTACTTGATCCTAAGCTTAGCATTCTGACATTTAGTGGAGCATTACACTAAGGGAAAGCCTATGGTCATCAGTTGCTACATATGAATTCTTTGTGAGAGCGAGATCAAGGATACTTTTATACCCATGTTTGAAAAAGATGCTATACTTGTGAGTGATTATGGGTAAGATATTGTGAGACACACATGGTTGATGAGTTTTGGGTAGTTGTGTATGATTCTTTGTACCTTAACTTTTGAATATGAGTTGACCACCATCACGAGTTTATGTTGGAGGTTGAATTGTTTCCACTAATGATTGGAAAACTACTCTTTGTTGGTAATTGTTGTGCTTGTCTTGACGAATATTTTGTGTTGTTGCTGTGAAACCTAAAGTAATGTTTAGAGGGACATGATATTTTGTTCGAGGATGAACAAAGCTTCAAGTGTGGGGTGTTGATGATAGGCGAATTTACACGCCTATATCAATATATTTTGCCCATATTTGTGCCATGTTTTGAGAACAAATTATATATTTCATGCACTTTTAGTCCCTTTTCCTATAAGTGAGCTAAAGAACATGATTTGCAAAGTTTCATGTATAAATGATGCAGAATTCAGCATTTTGTGGATAACTTGACGCCAAGGAAAGCTCATGAAGGAAGGAAATGGAGCTTGGACGCCTAAAGGACCAAAAGTGATGCATGGAAAATCTGTCCCGGGCTAAAACAACATTTTTGAAGACTTTGGGGACTTGCAGTAAATTATTTGGATTAGGATAATACATTAACCTAGTACAATTGGGTTAAGTATTTCATTAGTTTAGTAGGATTTGGTTAAGTATTTCATTAGCTTAGTAGGAATAGGATATGGGTATTATAAATACCCTATCTTGCTAGAGATTTGGAGGCATTCCTCCCTTAGTGGAGAGATTCATTCACTTACTATTCCAACAATTCTAATTCTTCCATTAATTCTATTTTTCTTCCATTCTTCTATTAAATTTCACATCAAGAGACACGTTACTTTGCAAAGGACTTCACGCCATCCTTACCCTTACACCTAACGTGCAAATCTTTATTGGGGTACAATGATCATGTTTATTATGACTTCCTTCGCACTCATGGGTAACTAAACCTCTCTGTTGGGGTTATGGAAGCCGAATGAGATACTATCTATTGCTGTGAGTTTGTGAGTTCGTGACACGTATGCTGCTTATATCATTATTCTCTTCATCTTAATGCAAATTCTTGTGGCTGCAGACGCATAGAATAACGCCAGTATAACATTTAACTTGTTCGAAAGAAAGGTTATCTGTCTGGAAAAGAGATAATGTCAAGGTAGTAGGGTCCCATCATAAATTATCTATTAAACAGTTAGTACCGTAACTGGATTAACCTCTTGGAGAATTCGTACCGTTAGACACGCTTTAAGCTCGAAAGAGTTAAAGTGAAATAGTCCTCGAATAGGTCGAAAGACGCCTGGATTTACCATCGAATACAATTCTCTATAAGCACATGCATGTATGAATTCAACACACTCATAACCAATAGAGACGTATAACTCAGAAGGTGGACATTGATAACGCTCAATCTACAGCTCTCGTTTGAGTGTAAAGCGGTCGTTAGCAAATATAGAACCCAACCTGGGTTGGGTGTCGATCCCACAGGGAATAGCTTGGCCAGAAAGTAAGCAAAATTACTAACTTTTGGTGCAAGTCTCGTAAGAAGGGGGGATTCTTGTTTTGCAAGTAATGTAACAAAAGCTGAAAATAATAAAGTAAAAAGAGAGAGATTGTCACGTTGGTTGTAAACAATGATAATTGAAGCGTTGGGGTTATGTCCACCTTCTGAGGTATACGTCTCTATTGGCTATGAGTGTGTAGAATCTTGACATGCAATTGCTTATAGAGAATTGTAGTCGATGGTAAATCCAAGCGTCTCTCGACCTAAACAAGGACTATTTCACTTTAACTCTCTCGAGCTTAAAGCGTGTCTAACGGTACGAATTCTCCAAGAGGTTAGTCCAGTTACGGCACTAGCTTTTTAATAGGAAAGGGTGTCCTACTACCTTCACATTATCTCTTTTCCAGACAAATAACCTTTCTCTCGAACAAGTTAAATGTTAGACTGGCATATTCTTGCGTTTGCAACCGCAAAGAATGTAGATTAAGATGAAGAGAATAATGATATAAGCAATATACGTGTCATGAACTCACAAACTCACAGTAATAGATAGTAACTCATTCGGCTTCCATAACCCCAACAGAGAGATTTAGTAACCCATGAATGCGAAGGAGATCATGATTGGCATTGTTATTATATCACAGTATTGGTTAATGGCGTGTAGCTTAGGTGATAGGCGTGTGGCGTGATTCCTTAGCAAGTAACGATTCTCTTGTTGTGGAATTCTAGAATAGAATTAATAGAAAGATTAGAAGAGTAGATTAGAAGTGTTGTAGTGGAAGAAGAGAGGGATGGAAGAAGATTAATTGTTGAATGTATTTCTCCACTAAGGGAGGAGTTAATTAAGAATCTCTAGCATGATAGGGTATTTATAATACCCATATCCTACTCCTACTAAGCTAATGAAATAAATAACCAAATCCTACTAATCTAATGAAATACTTAACCCAAATGTACTAGGTTAATGTAACATTATCATAATCCAAATAAACTAATGAAATACATAACCCAATTGTACTAGGTTAATGTATCATTGTCTAAATCCAGCTTTGTGTCTGTAAGTCCCCAAAGTCTTCAGAAATGCTATTTTAGCCCGGGACAGATTTTCTATGCAGCAGTTTTGGTCCAGGTCCCCAAAGTCTTCAGAAATGTTGTTTTAGCCCGGGACAGATTTTCCATGCAGCAGTTTTGGTCTTTAGGCGTGTAAACTCCCTTTCCTTCCTTCGTGAGCTTTCTTTTGCGTCAAGTAAGCCATAAAATGCTGAATTTTGCATCATTTATACCTGAAACTTTACTAATCATGTTCGTTAGCTCATTTATAGGAAAAAGGACTAAAAGTGCATGAAATATATAATTTGTTCTCAAAACTAGGCTAAAATATGGGCAAAATATATTGATATAGGCGCGTAAATTCGCCTATCATCAACACCCCACACTTGAAGCTTTGTTCGTACTCGAACAAAATATCATGTCCTTCTAAACATCAACTTAGGGTTTTACAGCAACAACACAAAACATTCTTCAAGACAAGCACAACAATTATCAACAAAGAGTAGCTTTCTGATTATAAGTAGAAACAATTTAACCTTAAGCATAGACTCGTGATGGTGATCAACTCGCATGCAAACGTTAAGGTGCATAGAATCATATACAACTATCCAAGACTCATCAACCATATGTGTCTCACAATATAGTACCCATAATCACTCACAAGTATAGCATATTTTTCAAACATGGGTATCAAAATATCCTTGCTCTCACTCTCACAAAGAATTCATAGGTAGCAACTGATGACCATAGGCTTTCCCTTAATGTAGTACTCCACTAAATGTCGGAATGTTAAGATTAGGATCAAGTAGGTCTTTTGATAGTTGTAATGTTGGCTAAGGGACGGGTAGGATCAACTATTTTGGCCAGAAATAGTGACTAAGTTCCTAAACACTTTAATACATCACACTGTATTATTGACACTTTTTTCTTTCAACCTTTCTTTCTTTTATTCTTCCACCCTTGTTCTCATCTTTTGTTTTTCAATTTTAAGCACAACTCACTTTTCAGCTTTCTTTTCCTTTTTCTTTTCACAACATACCTCTTATGATAACACTTTCTTTTTCATAACACATTCAAGCACCATTACAATTTAAAGCATCATACTCACCCAATTTTCTCTTATGTTGTCACATGACTTTTTCACTTTAAAATACTTAGGAATTTGGATCAAATTACGGTCTTCCAAAAAAATGGATTAGGCTTACATGCAAGGTTGTCAAAGAAATGGGCTAAAGGCTCAAAAGGGTTTAACTAGGATGATGTCCATGGGTAGGTAAAACAAAGGTAAAAATGTATAGGTTGCCAAAGAAATGCCTAAATCATATCCTAAACTTACACTCCTTATTTTCGCTTTGCATACATACCGGGCAAGTTCTAGCATCAGCCACAAGCATAGAATATACTATTATCTCTCACACACAAGGCACATGGTTGACTTGATTGGAAGTAATATATATACTATTATCTCACACACACAAGGCACATGGTTGACTTGATTGGAAGTAATATAGACTCTCGACCCAACAAGTGAAGGGATTGAATCACACAATATCACATACTGAGTCACAACTAGAGCCTAAACATCTCAATAGTCACAATTGTAGCACATACTCTTGTTCTAATCTCATGCTGCCTATCAAAATAATTTCATGCGAAGCTAGAAAAATTTTAACTACTAAAAAAAAAACAAAAAACAAAAATGAAACAAACGCAAACAAACATAGATGTGAATAGAGAAGTATAGCATGCAATACCACCACCCCACACTTAGTCGGGACACTGTCCTCAGTGGAAAATAAATACGATGAACCTGGTTGGTCGGACTTATCCTCTATGTCTGGGGTTATACCCCTTGCATTGGAATCATCATCAGAGTCGTCATCCTCAGAAGTTTCTCATAAGTATCCCACTTAATTCCAAGCGTGAGTCGGGGTATTTGCAGCGAGGAGGGTTCTCCTTGCTCCTTGCGGCCTCTTTTCTTGCTCTTTTGGGAAGTGGTAGCCTTTTCTTTGCCTTGTCTTGCTTTGGGTTCCATTGTACCTGAGACTAGAAATAGTGTTAATGGTAGCACAATCTCAATGGTTACAATCTATAAACAAGCAGTAGGGGTACCACCCCACACTTAGTTTCGTTGACACAAATTAGTGAAGTAAAAGTGGTCGATTACTCAGATTTCGTCGACATACGTTTTTAGGAGCTGTATTCCGACAAGAAAATCAGTGATGTATCACTACTTGCAGCCATTGCACTACTTTCATGTTAGATATAACAACTCTACTACATAGGGGTTACCACATGGAATAATCATTCTTTCAACAATCACAACCTCCTATGTCAGTCGGCACTATAAGTCTTATCCCGATGGCCGAGATAGTCTAACATGTAAGTATCCAAACAACAATCTTAAGCAATGTTCATGGCCATAGCAATTTCACAAATAGTAGAACAATGCTATTAGAACTAAATTCAAGTCGGAAACAAGTCAAAATTTTCCTATGTATATGTTCACTCACATGATTTTGTATCAACTAACCAAACACATAAACATCACCAACAATCTTATACGATTTAGCAATTCATACTAGACATAACAACATAGTACTTACGAGAAATAAATGAAGAATAAGAGAGCACGTACTTGCTTGAAGCTTGTGGGGATGGTTTTGTGAATTGGAAGAGTAAAAGAAGAAAATTTTGAGAGGATTTAGATGAATATGGGGCCCCTTTAGGTCAATTTTTAGTGTGGTTATGTTTCAAGACTAAGTCCCCTTTATATAGGAAGAGAATGGGTCGGGTTATGACCCATTTACAATCGGTTTTGGAGACAAAAATGCTACATATGCGGTGCATAATGCTTGGCATAGTCATGACATATGCGGCGCATTGTCTATGGCATAATGGGACATATGCGCCGCATAGTCTATGGCATTTGTAGACATATGCGCCGCATAGTCTATGGCATATGAGATACTGAGACCAAATACCATAGCATAGGCGGCGCATAGTCAAAAGCATACCTAGGAATAGGCGGCGCATAGTGTATAGCACACTAGATTCCGAGACCTTAGGCTATAGAATAGGTTGTGCATCGTTCGTGGCCTAGTTTTACCAAGGCCTAGCCTTCCTTGATGCCTATTTGGGCATGAGAAATGCTCAATCCATAGCCTTATGCATCACCATTCCTAACTTACCAACTTTACCATACAATGCGTCCAAATCGTCAATTGAAATCAATCTCCTCGTTGACTACTTCTTGCACCTATTTTTGCTCAAAACCAAATGAAAACGATTAGTATGATGGGTTGCCTCCCACCAAGCGCCTTAGTTTTGGTCGTGGCACGACTCTTATTTTTGGATTTTCATTTATCAAGAACAAAACAAGTACTAGAACGAAAGAAAAATGATAAAATGATAAAACGATAAAACGATGGGTTGCCTTCCATCTAGCGCCTTATTTATTGTCGTAGCTCGACATAGTAATATCGAGTACTTAGACTTCGTTGAGATAAGTGATGGATCGTTTTCTGAAAGGGTTTAGATGACAATGAGGCTTACCTATGGGCATGCGATCTTTTTTGAGATGGCTCCTACGTTTCTCCGGAGAGTCACCAATTATATCATCAATAGTCCAACCCATAGCTCTCTTGTTTCTCTTAAGAGCAGAGATGAGAGACTCTACGTGCTGTTCACTTAAATCATCTGCACTCTCCGGAAGTATATTTCTACTTTCCAAGAACACATTCCTTAGATAATCGGGGAGCTCTTGCGATTCTAGCATTGGTGGCTCGTCAATGGGAGTCTTCGCTGTTGGTTGATTCTTGAGATCACATTCCGGTTGCTTAGGAGTATAAGACTCTATTTCTGTTAGATCACCCATAAGTTCTTCATAATCTTCATTATCCTCATGCTCATCATTCAGTGGCGCAGCAGACAATGGCTCAACAATAGGCTGTTTCTCTATAGATAATGCTTTCATATCCTCTTGATGAACATCATCTATAGATAACTCATTCAAATTACTGGGCTGCTTCATGGATTTGCATATATCAAACCGTACTACTTCGTCATTAATTCGAAACAAAAGCTCATTATCTTTCATGTCAATAAGCACACTTCCAGTTGCAAGGAAAGGACGTCCCAAGATTATGGAGAACTTCAGAATCCTCCTTACAATCTAGAATAACAAAGTCTGCAGGAAAGATGAATGAAGAAACTTTCACCAGCATATCATTCAAGATACCCACAGGTCGTTTTAACGACCTATCAGCCATTACGAGCCTCATATTAGTTGGTGTAGGGTCTCCCAACCCCAACTTTCTGTAGATAGATAGTGGCATCAAATTGATGCTAGCTCTCAAATCACACAATGCCTTAGCAAAATCCAACGATCCAATTGTGCAAGGAATAGTGAAAGCTCCAGGATCTGTCTTCTTTTGCACTAGCGACCTTGTAGCGATTGCACTACAATGATGAACATTATCCGCTAACTCATAACTTGCTGCCCGCTTCTTTGTCAACAGGTCTTTCATAAATTTCGCATACCCAGGCATTTGTTCAAGTTCCTCCACCAATGGAACATTAATGGTGAGCTGCTTTAACATAGTCATGAATTTGCTGAACTTTGTTTCATCCGCCACCTTCCTCAATCTTTGGGGAAAAGGTGGTGGTGGGTATGGAAGTGTTCTCTCCACGGTTTTCTTCTCCTCTTACTTCCGTTTTTCCACTTTTTCAGGTTTCACCGTGCTGGATGTGGCATCCTTGACGTCAGGAGTAGTGGCTAGGGCATCTTCTCCTTTTGCATTGTCATTCATGTCCGCAACTTCGTCAATCACTTTCTTGCCTTTTGCTGAAGTTTCCATCTCCTTACCACTTCTGGTAGTGATGGCCATGCATGACCCATCATTCCTTGGGTTTTGCACAGTATCGCTAGGTAAAGTGCCGGCCTTTCTTAGGTTGAGTGCTGCTGAAAGTTGACTGAATTGCTGCTCTAGTTATCTAATTGAAGTGGAATGTGAATCTACTAATTGTTTCATGGAGGACAAATCATTAATTACCTCTATTACTCCCGCGCTCGTTGCTTCCACTCCTTTCAATAATTTAGCCATCATGTCCTCCATACTTCCAGAATTAGATGTGGTGGTGTCACGTCTTCCAGGGGGAACGTACAAACCACTCTTTTCATTCTTGTTCTTCCAACTACCTTGGTCTTTGTCTACAGATTTATCATAATAGTTCCGACCTTGGTTTCCTTGGGTATTCCCTCGGAAACCCCCCTGATTGTTCAAGTAGTTGGCCTCCTCTTCCGAATCAGATTCGTCTCTTCCTTTTGACGCAATCGCTTTCACTTTTTCAGTCTTATCTAATAAATGCTTTGTAAGAAGATCCATTTGGGTTTTCATGTGCGCCATATCTTGATCACGTTCTTCTTCTCTTCTTCGTTGGTCTGCAGTCATGCCAATAGATAAAGTGGGGCTTGCTACCTCAGAATCCCTGGTATGCCAAGCTCTACTTTGTTTCTTCATACGATCTAGCATATTGCTTGCTTGACCAAAGGTGAGGTCCATGAAAGAACCTCCAGATGCATTATCCACCACTGGTTTAGTTATTGAATTCAAGGCTCTATACAAGATCTCCATGAGGTGAACATTAGTCATGTGATGGTTTGGGCATCTCTCTAGCTTTGTCTTGAACCTCTCCCATGTTTCGTCAAGAGCTTCAGTTGGAAGCTGGCGGAAGTTGCTGATTTGATCTCTCAATTGTGCTCTTTTGGATGGCGGAAATAATCTTTCTAGGAAAGTGTCTCTCAATTGCCTCCAATTTGTAATTGAATCAGGAGTCAGCCCATTCAACCATAGTGTTGCCTCCCCAGATAGAGACAATGGAAATAAGCGTAGTCGAATTGCATTCTGTCCAACACCAGGATTGTCGAATGACTTGCATGTAGAAATAAAATTTGATCAGATACATATTCGGATCATCGCCTTCTAGTCCACCAAATAATCCCTTGAGTTGCAATAACTGAATCATGGTGCTTGTGATGTTGAACTTGGCTCCGGGCGCTAATGGTGGTGGAATTATTGCTCCAGTGGCTCAGGCACCATCACGATCATCATCATCGTCGTCGAAAGCTGGCTGCATGGGTTGGCGATCATACCTATACCGTGCTTGTCGACCTCTTCTGTTGGCAGGTGTTCTAGTTTCAGCAACATGCCTTGGGTTTATCAACTCGTCATCACCTAAATCTTCATCGTCAGGATTTGTTGCTCGCCCAGGATTATCAATGTTTTGTTGTTGGACTTGAGCAGCGGCAAGAGCAGCTAATCTTGCTTGCTCGTGTTGAGCAGCCATCCTGTCAATTTCAGCTTGTGCCTCCATTGATGCACTGAATAAACCTAAAAAACAAAAACAACAACTAAAAGTAAAAGTACGAGAATCTTTGACCAAAAGGTCTAGTAATTATCACGAACTTGATTGACACTCGTATTCCCCGGCAACGGCGCCAATTTTTTATAACGCTCATTCTACAGCTCTCATTTGAGTGTAAAGCGGTCGTTAGCAAATATAGAACCCAACCTGGGTTGGGTGTCTATCCCACAGGGAATAGCTTGGCCAGCAAGTAAGCAAAATTACTAACTTTTGGTGCAAGTCTCATAAGAAGGGGGGATTCTTGTTTTGTAAGTAATGTAACAAAAGCTGAAAATAATAAAGTAAAAAAAGAGAGATTGTCACGTTGGTTGTAAACAATGATAATTGAAGCGTTGGGGTTATGTCCACCTTCTGAGGTATACGTCTCTATTGGCTATGAGTGTGTAGAATCTTGACATGCAATTGCTTATAGAGAATTGTAGTCGATGGTAAATCCAAGCGTCTCTCGACCTAAACAAGGACTATTTCACTTTAACTCTCTCGAGCTTAAAGCGTGTCTAACGGTACGAATTCTCCAAGAGGTTAGTCCAGTTACGGCACTAGCTTTTTAATAGGAAAGGGTGTCCTACTACCTTGACATTATCTCTTTTCCAGACAAATAACCTTTCTCTCGAACAAGTTAAATGTTAGACTGGCATATTCTTGCGTTTGCAACCGCAAAGAATGTAGATTAAGATGAAGAGAATAATGATATAAGCAATATACGTGTCATGAACTCACAAACTCACAGTAATAGATAGTAACTCATTCGGCTTCCATAACCCCAACAGAGAGATTTAGTAACCCATGAATGCGAAGGAGATCATGATTGGCATTGTTAATATATCACAGTATTGGTTAATGGCGTGTAGCTTAGGTGATAGGCGTGTGGCGTGATTCCTTAGCAAGTAACGATTCTCTTGTTGTGGAATTCTAGAATAGAATTAATGGAAAGATTAGAAGAGTAGATTAGAAGTGTTGTAGTGGAAGAAGAGAGGGATGGAAGAAGATTAATTGTTGAATGTATTTCTCCACTAAGGGAGGAGTTAATTAAGAATCTCTAGCATGATAGGGTATTTATAATACCCATATCCTACTCCTACTAAGCTAATGAAATAAATAACCAAATCCTACTAAACTAATGAAATACTTAACCCAAATGTACTAGGTTAATGTAACATTATCATAATCCAAATAAACTAATGAAATACATAACCCAATTGTACTAGGTTAATGTATCATTGTCCAAATCCAGCTTTGTGTCTGTAAGTCCCCAAAGTCTTCAGAAATGCTATTTTAGCCCGGGACAAATTTTCCATGCAGCAGTTTTGGTCCAGGTCCCCAAACTCTTCAGAAATGTTGTTTTAGCCCGGGACAGATTTTCCATGTAGCAGTTTCGGTCCTTAGGCGTGTAAACTCCCTTTCCTTCCTTCGTGAGCTTTCTTTTGTGTCAAGTAAGCCATAAAATGCTGAATTTTGCATCATTTATACCTGAAACTTTACTAATCATGTTCGTTAGCTCATTTATAGGAAAAAGGACTAAAAGTGCATGAAATATATAATTTGTTCTCAAAAGTAGGCTAAAATATGGGCAAAATATATTGATATAGGCGCGTAAATTCGCCTATCATCAGACATAACCCCAACTCCTTAATTCTCATTGTTTTATAACCTACGAAACATTCTTTCTGTTTACTTTGCTATTTCAGTTTTTACTTTAATATTGTGGTTACACATTACAATCCCCCTTGTCACGAGACTTGCACTAAAAGTCTAGTAACCGTTGCTTACTTGTTGACCGAGCTATTCCCTGTGGGATCGATACCCAACCCAGGTTGGGTTCTATATTTGCTAACGACCGCTTTACACTCCTACGAGAGCTGTAGATTGAGCGTTATCACCCATATCCTATTTCTACTAGGCTACTGCATCATTATCCTAATCCTAATAAGTTACTGTTGATCCCCAAAGTCTTGAGAAATGTTGTTTTTGCTCGGGACAGGTTTTCCATGCGTCGCTTTTAGTCCTAGGCGTCCAAACTTTGCTTTCCTTCTTTTGTGAAGCTTCCTTTGGCGTCAAGTTATCCATAAAATGCTGAAATCTTCATCATTTATACCTGAAAACTTGCTAATCATGTTTTTTAGCTCACTTACAGGAAAAAGAACTAAAAGTGCATGAATTATATATTTTGTCCTCAAAACTTAGCTAAAATATGGGTAAATTATAGTACTTTAGGCGTGTAAATATGCCTATCATCACCTTATTACTCCTAATTATCTACCATAAATTTTTACAACAACATTATGCCCTACACCCTCAACTTAAAATTGAAAATAAAATGAACTCACGGTTTAGGGCATACCTGGAGTGAATCAAGCGTGAGGCTTATGGGTCTTCGACCCTGCTGCTGTATCCTCTGCTATTTTCTTTCCATCGGGAGCACCTAGCCTTACAGTTGTTGGAGCCCTACTAGATGAGGAACCTGCAGCCCTAGCTTACGCTAGGGACTCCATTCTTGATTTCTTCAATTCCTCTTTTTGGCCTTCGTTTTTGCCTTTTTTTCACTCTTCTTTCTTCCTCGCTGTTCGGTTCTTCTCTCTTATCTTTGCCCTTCTTCTCCCCCTTTTCTTATTTTTTCTTTGGTGAATCTGCAGTGAGGTTAAGTATTAGAATTTCTTCCTTAGATTCATCCACAGCTGGACCTGTCGGTACCATATATTGATAGTGCTGCAATACCCCAACATCTGACTTTACCTTGTCCAATGCTAGTTTGAATTTAGAAAGATCATCCCCTGACATTTCTTTTATTCGTACATCAAACCAGTTCTCTAGATCTGCAACCCATTCAGGTAATGTCATAAAAGGATCAAGGGCAGCCTTGATTCTCCTGTCTATGGCAGCAGCAAACTATTTGGCAAAGGTATGTAGCTGTGCCTCACACCATTTGGATTATTTATCCACTTTTTTTATATCAATTGGTTGAACATCAAATTCTGTTGCTGCTATGAAAGCTGAGGGGTTGGGTTCATTCTCAGGCACTAAACTTGCATGTGCTAAAGAAGTTGGGTGCACAGTCTCAGAATTTTACACCTCCACATTAGGTGCTGAACCGACATCTGTAATAGAAGGTTCTGCTGCTACCCCTGAATCTCTATCAAGCCTTATTCCTGGCTGATTTTTATCATACCATATGGGGTTGTGAGTCTTTCGGGTAGAAATGTCATCATCAATCCCTAAAATCTTTGGCATATTAGTAGCTCGGCACAACTCTGTGATAAGACAAGGAAAAGGATAAGCAGTGTTAGTTCTCAACATTATAATCTTTATTTCATCAACAATGATTTCCCCAAAATTTAGGGGGAGATTCTGCACCATGCTTGCTACTAGGATAGCTCGGTCATCACCCAGAATATTGTCTCCATCAGTGGGCATCAACTAGATACACACTATACCCCACCAAAACTTTGCCTTTTGAGTCAAACAGGACTTACAAATTCTCTTATTTGGGTTGGTCACCCATGCTGGTTCTTCTTCGGCTATGATATTGGCCACCACGGACGTTGTATTTCTTGATTCTTAATCCGAGCATAGACTGATGGTACGGTGGCATGAGGAGTGAAATTGGGGCCATGCAAGAACCTGTTGATGGTTCTGATTGAGAAAACAAACCTTACGCCCCTTACCTGAAATCTATCCACCAGGGATTGGTTGTAACTCATTCTCCTGGTCTACGTATGTTTTCTAACTGAGCTTGGTAGTTTGCATAAAACTCCCAGACCAGTGCAGGGCAAAACGAGCCTCCCCATTTTTTGGTCTATCCCAAGATGTACTCTTGTAACTTCTATTCCATTTTAGGGTACCTGCTCAACCCTTGGGTGATAATCCACTTTTCTTCCTAAATTAGCCTTTTAGCTCTTCTTCTATCAGTTTTGCGAAGCCCAGCAGTGAAAATGCCCTCTGCTTTGGGAATTTGCCATCGAGCATTGTCTCAAACTTTAGGGTTCTTACATTTTATTAGAGTTCCATGAGCTGGATACTCTTCATCATCTTGTTGTTCAGTGGACGAGGATCCGAATGCTGTTCCCTCAGACTCAGACTCTTCGGACCCTTCTTCTTTTTCTTTTTTAGATTCAGCATGTTCATAATCATGCTGCTCATGTTTAGAATATTCAGATGTCTCCTGTTCAGAAGCTATTGTTGTTTCAGTATCCTCACTATCCTCTACCTTAACTGGTGGGGGTGGTGGAGGTTTTGTAGGGCTTTATTGCTTCTTTCGCTTCTTGAGCAGAGTTTCTTCCTCTTCATAATCAGACTCCTTATCGATGAGTTTTTGGTGTACACTTTTGTGTTGTTACTTCTTGGTAAGATAAGGACTCTTTTCTTTGGGTTCCATTATATGGTTCCTATAGAAATAGAAAAACATTAGTCAATCCTCAAGAGTATAAACACAAAAAAATTAATCATTTAAGCTTTACATCCTTTGAGAAGGCTCATTCATGCTTCAGGTCCAGGTGTGATGACATTTCTTGATAAGCCATCATGACTGTGATAGCTTTTCACAATTGTCATTAACCTCAGACAAAACCTGCAAAACTTTATTAACTTCTGGCGATATTTTTGATAAGCCGTCACAATTGTGATAGCCTATCACGAATGTCGTCAGCTCTAAACAGAATCCACTTTACTCTTAGCAGCTTTTGATGACATTCCTAATAAGCCATCACGGTTGTGGTTTCTTATCACGAATGTATTCAGCTTTTATCAAAACCCCAATTTTGACTTTAACTCATCATTCCTCAAAATCCACTTGAGTTCTAATTTGTGAGCTGACTTTTAAACCTTAGGCCTGCACAGCAAACCCTAGGTGCGATTTTTAGCCTCTTTTCAAGTTGAATTTGGTTCAAGCCTCTTGGAAACTTGGGTTGTCATCCATCTATCACTTAAAACAAGAAAAGAAGAGTTAAATTTAGAGCATACTTGATGGGAGCCCTTAATATGATTACACGCACAAGAGGAAGTAGGAAGAAATTCTTAATTTTGAATTTCAAACCCACACACAAGGGAGCTTGTTCTTCTTGATTAACTTGGGGAAATTAGTTGGAATGCATAAGTAAATAAACTAAGTAAAGAAAGAAATAAACTAAAGAAGGAAAGAAAATAACATAGGCAGGAACATGAGGAGGTTCGATTGTGAGCTAAGTCGGATTTTCTGAACTGGGCCCAGAATGGTTTAGCAATGCGTTCAAGGTATTCTTAATGAAATCTTGTGACGGCTTATCACAAGTGTGATAGATTATCACTGATGTCGTCATCCTTAATAGAAACTGACTCGTGTTTGGCCTATCTAACGATATTTTTGATAGCTTATCATAGTTGTGATGGCTTATCAGAGATGCCAGCTGAACTCCTTATTTTTCACATTCTCTGTACTAAATCCTAATTATAAAAGTAAAAGAACTTGCTTAAAGAGAAAAACTTTAGGTTGCTTCCAGTAGCGCCTGATTTACTATTGCGGCACAACTTGGTTATCTTGACTACTCAAACTTTGCCAAAACAACCTGTTGATACCCCTTTACCATAATCATAAAAGACATCAACGATTCAGAAAAGACTTATCTCTTTTTGCTAAATCATGGATGAGTGTATTTTGAAACGTGCTTCTTTGTCATTAAACCTAAACTTTAGCTCGTTCAACTTCATGTCTACTAGCACTCTCCCAGTTGTAAGTAATGGCCTACCCTAGATGATGGGCAGTTTAAAATCCACCTCCCAATCTAAGACCATAAAATTAGCAGGCAAAATAAAATTGGCTACCTTTACCAAAACATCGTGTAGTATGCCCACACGTCGCTTCACAGACATATCTGCCATTACCAATCACATATTTGTTGGGGTAGGATCCCCCAATCCCAATTTCTTGTACACAGCCAGTGGCATTAGATTTATACTGGCTCCTAGATCACATAGTGATTTTGTGAATTTCAGGGAACCAATAGTACACAGGATGGTAAATGCTCCTGGATCTACCTTTTTCTGCACTAAAGACCTTGAAGAGATAGCACCACAATAGAGAAGATTATCCTTCGGCTCATGGGTAACCTTCCATTTCTTGGTTATAAAGTCTTTCATGAACTTCGTGTACCCTGGCATTTGCTCAAGTGCTTCAACCAGAGGGCACATTTATTGTCAGTTGCTTGAGCATTGCCATGAATTTGCGAAATTTTGCATCAACTTTTTTCTTCAATCATTGAGGAAAGGGAGGTGGTGGTATTGGAATAGTTTTCAATACCACTTCCTTTTCCTTCTCTTTTTCCTTTTCTGAAGCATCAATAGAATGATCCAGCTTCTCAGGCTCCACTGGACTAGTTTCTTCGGATTCCTCAACAACTACTTCACCATCTACAGATTTACTCATATAGTTTGCCTCCTCATCTGCATTAGTAGCCACAGTGCACTGAGATTCCACAGCTTTGAACTTTTCAGCCTTGCCTGACAGAAAGTGCTTGGCCAGCAAGTCCATCTTTGTCTTTAAGTGGGCTATGTCTTGGTCTCGCTCCTCATCTCTTCTGTGCTGCTCCGTAGTCATACAAATAGAGACAGTCGGGTAGCTACCACAGAATCCCTAGTATGCCAAGCCCAACTCTATTTGGTCATCCTATTTAGCATATGTGAGTTATCTTGAAAAGACAGAACAACAAACGAACCACTAGCAGCATTATCTACAATCGGCTTTGTTACAGAGTTAAAATCCTTGTACAAAGTCTCCATCAAGTATAGGTCCATCATATTGTGGTTCGGACGTTGTGTCAGCTTCTTTTTGAACCTCTCACATGTCTCATGCAAAGCTTTGGTAGGGAGCTATCTAAAGTTATTGATCTTGTCTCTCTACTATACCCTTCTGGAAGGTGGAAAAAATCATTCTAGGAACACTTCTTTCAACTCCCTCCAGTAGGTGATAAAATCAGGCGTAAGCTTATTTAACCACATTATTACCTCTCTAGACAAAGACAACAGAAACAATCTCAACCGAATTGCATTCTGGCTCACTCCTGGATTATCAAAAGATTTGCAGATGGTGATAACGTTCACCAAGTGCATGTTCAGATCATCACCAGGCAGACCACTGAACAATCCCTTTAGATTTAGGAGTTGAATCATGGTACTTGTTATGCTGAATATTGCACCAGGTGCCAACGGTGGAGGAATGATAGCACCCATTGTACCTGCTCCATCTATTCCTTCATCATCATCAACCACTTATTAGACAGGCTGTTGACTATACCTTCCTCTAACTAGACGGTTTCTATTGAAATTTTTCTGCACAGGTGCAGCAATTTTCTCTGCTCACCTTGGGTTTTGAGGATTCATAAATTCCTCATCACCCAAGTCTTTATCATTAGGGTTCGGATGATGTATTTGTTGACCCTGGTTCTGTACGTTAACCTGAGCCCTGGCTAAGGCTGATAGTCTGTCAGCCTCTTGCTATTCTACTATTCTCTCGATCAGCTGCGGTTATAGATATATTGGTAATAATAGTGTTTTGGAACTTTTTGTTTTTGGTATAAACAACAAGGATCCTGCGATTAAACAAAAACAACAAACAAACGTAAATCTAGGAAACTTAACTAACAGTCAATTAGCGCACACAAACTTTTAGTTTACAACTGTATTCCCCAGCAACGACGCCATTTTTGATAACGCTCCAATTACGATCTTGAATGGGTGTAAGTGATCGTTGTAGTTATAAAACCCAATGAGGTTGGGGTCGAATCCCACAGGGAATACGGTGTGAACCTAAGTTGTTTACAATTTAATTCACTGATAGTTTAATGTTTCCTGAAATGGGGGGTTTAAGCTTCATGAATAATTTTTTTTTTACTTTAATTTCGATGTTTGTAATCAAGAGTTTAAAAAAATAACTAGAATTATGTTCACTAGGGCTTACGGTACATGACGTATGCTAAAGGTGAGTCAAGATTCTCATGGTGGGTAAGATAACAAGATATCTTTATCGATGTTATGCTTAAATGTCTCTCGACCTACTTAAGCATTTAATTTCCTAATCCTCTCCAACTTAGGGAATTTCTATTCATTTTCTAGATTTTACCTCAGGTTAACCAACCTTGTTACAACGCTGATTATGAAATGAAGTATTTCCGAGTCCCTGTTGATAATTCACTCCCTACTATATTTAATTTCTTTCTCAAGCAAATCAAAGCAGGTGTGTCTATTGTTTGCAACCAACAAATGTTAATTAAAGCTTCAAAATTATCAAGAAATACTACCACTTATTGAATCTTGAATACTTAGCACCTTATGAAGACCTAACCCTAGATCCCATAATTCAGGTTAATGGAGTTTAGCCACTCATGATGCAATAAACAAGTACACAAGTTGAATTCATAGTTGGGTATATTAACTTACAATGATGATGAAAATCAAGAAGTGTAACTTGAACTTAATCTTAATAGAAAACTCCCAAAATATTGATGATAATCTTCTATCAACAATAATGTTCTAGAGCGTATTGAAACTCGAGAGAGAGAAAAATCATACACACTGTATATTGCAAAATATGTCAATCATAATTAGAAAACCCTAAAAGCTGTTATTTATACTTGAGTCTGATTAAGGAAATAAAATAACAACTTAAGTAAATTTCTTGGATAGATGACGCCATTAGGTGATGCCTTATTAAGGGTCAGACGCCTTATTAAGGGTCTGATGCCTTATCAGGAATGGCATCAGATTTCCTTCAATGTTGACAAGCTCCGCCTAAGGCTGACGATATGGATGATGACGTATCAGGAGTCTGACGACGTATCATGGATGTCGTCAGCTCCTCTTCCCTTTTTATAATTTCTACCTAAGGTTGATGATGATCCTGATGCCTTATCACAACTCTGATGCCTTGTCATAAAATGTTGTTACAACTCTTCTTCAACTCCCATTCTCTGGTTAAGTCTGACGGTGGCCTTGATAGCTTATCACCAGGCTAAAGACTTATCATGAATGTCGTCAGCCATACTTTTCTCTTATTTTCTTTAGAATTCAACCTTTTTACTTCCATTATTATTGGTTCCCCTGCACCTTATCTTTTACCTCAAAATTAAATTAAAACTAATTAAATACAATAAAAGTTTCTTAAGACTTCACAATTATTCATGGCTAAAAGCATAAAATGTGTTAGCATTTACACACACATCAGTCTTCACTTAGCGCATGGAAGATGCGGTCAAAATCATTCCTACGGACAAGGAGGTCATAGTGCCATGGGTGAAACCTTCTGATCGGATGTAGGGGTATCCTTCTTAGAGGTATGGTTTTTTTGGTGAAGAAGAAGAGGTTTTTGAACTTTTTAGTTTAGGTAAAAGTGAATGGTTACATAGAAATTATCACTGTACTTATAGACTCATAGAAGGTGGCATTTTATACTCCTAACCAATGATCAATCGACGCGTGTAGGAAAAAAAAGGTTTAGCTTGTGTATACCAACGGTTTTTAATGTGAATAGACTTATTTGAAGCTTTTAACTAATTGACAACAGGAAATGACAGTTCAATGCATCGACTAGAGTGAAATGGCGGTAAAAAGCCCTACATAACATTTTTATGAGTAAGCATATATCTATTAATAATTCTTTAATAGACTAAGTAAAACATATATCATAGATTAATGTGGTCTACCGTAGATGAAGTATATAGTCGATAATAACTGAATGTCAATTTCTACAAAAATACGGAGGTCCCACTAAATAGTGGCTTTACAAATAAAGAAAAAAGGCTTATCTAAAATTTTTTGGCCATGCTACATGTGGTTCTTTTGTGCCCGTATTTCTTGCATAATAAAAACTTATCACTCCTTTTGGACTTGTATGTTTCACCGATGACCTTAACATATTTGAATCTCTTCCTTTCGAGTTTGGGATCATCAGGGGGTGGAACAATCTTCGTGTCTTGCAATTCCTATAGCAAAATCCATTCGGACTCGACAGGGACAATGTTAATAGATTTAGAGTATGCATGGAGGTAAGTTTCAATTTTATAAATAGGCGAAGAGTACTCATAGATGGAATTACCATAACCTTCGCCATTGCCATACTTTGCTTACAAAGCGGCCATTGCCTGTTCACACGATAGTTTCACCAAGTCATATTTCCTACAAGAATAACTTCTCTCCAAGAGATTGACCTTGGCAGTAATACTATTGCCGAACACGGATAATTGGTCAACATCCCCATTCACATTAGTCACATACAAGGAATCACTCGCACTCTTATTATCCCTTAGTATATTTTTCTCATAAGGAACAAATTTGTTGTCTGAATTGTTGACAAATTCATGCCAATCCCTAAACTTTTCACCAATTTGTTTAGCAACCGAATTGAATATGTATGACACGGGGTACTCCCGTTCATCCATCAACACTGGGTTGAGCAATTTGGTGATGTTTGTGGTCATCATATCATATGTATTGCGCGGGAAGTGTACTCTACTCCACTTCTCAAAACCAAGAATATTACTTGCTAAACTCATTAAAAGAATAAGTTTTTGTCGCAGTGTAGAATAGATAAAGATGCTCTCCACAGTGTTGATTTACACAAATATTTTCAGTGAGGTGCATCATGAAAAGTCCATGATGCACACGATTGTAAACACGGGAGAAGCCATTGACAATGCTAATATGCCAATCGGAGATGACAGATAGCTCTGGATCATCTTCCACTATATATTTCAACTTCCCAAAGAAGAAGGTCTAGGAAGCATCGTTCTCTTTATCCACAATATAAAAGGCAATTAGATAGATATGATTTTTGGTATCCTATGCAATGTTCCTCAGCAACACACCCATATTCATTCTCTTTAAATTTGTGCCATTAATGACAATTACCTTTCTTATGTGGGCATATCCCCATATGCAATCTTTGAAAGCTAAAAAGTAGTACATGAATGATAATCTTGTTAACCATGATAGAATAAGAAGAATCAGGATTCAATAAGTCAACCATGTGGGGAAAAGCCGACAAGCAAGAATATATGTGCTCCGATGTCCCATGAACAATGTTCTTCACAATTACACTTTATTTCCAACACATCCAATAGCTTGTGTTGCAATGAATCTCCCTAAACACATTCCTCTGAATTTCTCTTATACTTGGACCCTTACCATCACGAAAATGATTTATGCATAGTGAAGCAATGATCTCGAATGAGATTTTCTTATGCCTGCCCATGGCGTGTTCAACACCATACATGTGTAACCCAAAATACTTATATATGCAAAATTTGTCCAGCATTCATACTTTTTTGCCCATAATAACCAGCCGCAACCACAAGATACTCATTTTACCTTTAACAATTTGGTGAAACTCTTCTTCATAATATAATCAAAAGACTGTATCAACTATACTTCGTCTAGTAGCATTTTTAGCTCTTTCTTGTTGGCAAATGTTTGATCAAAATAGAAATTAGTTCCATCGGCAAAGGAATGACTCAGTTGTGATCTCGTTCCACAATATTTTTCCACATATTTCGAGTCTGATAAATCATATTTCATATCCATAGAATCATCTTCCATATTCAGTGGATGATTGCCATAGTTCTCATAATCATTAAAATCATCTCCGACTATAGGGCGCCGAGGTGGGGTGGTGATGAATTCAATAGTTCTTCAAAGGGCCTCTCACCTATATTTATCCTTAAAATAGTCCTAACTCCATCAACACCAACATCCATCATATACAAGGACAGACGTGTATCATTATTTATGATCGTAAGATACACCTTTTTCTCTCGAATGCATTAGATAACTAATCACCATGTCGCTCGGCATATAATCTAAATCCCCGCTCTCCATTATGCTGGCAACCAAGTTGTCGTATGAGCCGCTGTGGCTAGATGCAATGGGCAATGTTACCTTAGTGAAAGATTTCTATTTCCAATGACTAGGAGTCTTCTCCCATTCTCTCATGAAATCACCAGAAACCAGAACATACTCTATAATAGACATCCTAGAGTTAAGCTGTAATTGATCATTGATTATGCTACTGGTATATGTCACGTATATAAATAGTCAATGACTGATAGATGACTAGGAAGATCCAAACAAAATTATAAAATTACAAATATTGCTTCTAATCAATGATCGTTGGGTTTATGGAATGGAGAAATAAAGTGGAGTCGCCTGAGTTACGGTAATATACTTTCTAAAGAGGTCTTGAGTATGTGAGTGATTTGAAAGATTTTTAACAATGGTAGAAAGTGTGTTTGAGAAGATAGCAAACAAATAAGAAAAAAATGGATGCAATGGACAAGACTATGATGTTTGTGTACTGATTTTGAGTTGATCGTCAAAAAATAATGTCGGAATCGTGCACTTCACAACTCACTACCAAATGATTCTCAATATAATTAACAAAATACATATCCGTGGTTAATCATAGACCACTATTTCTATCAAGCACATTCTTGTCCCAACACATAAATTAGGCAGAAAAATATTTTTTTTATAAAGCTGGTTAGAAAAGCAAGCATCAAAGTTTAATGTCTCACTTACCCAAAATTCACAATCGAAGCACTCCTTTAAATATATCACAAATATGCTCCCATAAATTTAAATCACCTCAAACTACACCAAAATTGGTTTACAATAATCAAAACCTTTTAGGAGGATAACGTCTAAATTTTTAGAACAAGTCACCAATTAGATTCAAGTATTCAGTCTAGTTGTTCATTTGTGTAACCATTCAAAATATAACAATTTCAACAATTAGATTTTCAATTAACCGAAGCTTTATATTTTATTTTTCCAACAAAATTAAATATAGATACTATGTGAAATAATGGCTTCAATAACATAATGGTCCTTTAATATTACCCTTCTGTTTTCATAAAGTTTCAATTTCAATTCATCCCTATGAAAATTTTATCGTTATCTAATCATCTTCTTCCAATTATTAGCCTATTATGAGAGAAAAAATTAGAAATTTTTCCTTCTTTTTTTTGAACTATTATAAGGGTAAGGATCCGCAATTACAATATCAAGGAACTGATATATACATACCTGAAGGTTACTACCAATCAAATTGTGGCCTACATAATTCTTTATAACTATTCTTGAACTCCACAAAACCTCTATGGTGCTTGTTCTCTTGCAGCAAAAAATGAATTAGCTAGAACAAACCCTAATATTTTACTTCTTACAACTGGAGCGCGAGGAAAAAAGACTAAACAAGAGAGTGAGTTTTGTCTATTGATTTGCTACTAATTCTCTTAATTAATATTAATCATATTGGTGAAATTACGTATTTACCCCTTATTAGAAATCTGAGTTATTACATCCAATTTATGTTTTGCTTCAAAACTACAACTCTCAATGATTTGAATGACTTATTTTTTCTTTTCTCCTCATAAGAGACATGCTATATCTAAAAATATCTTTTGATCCTCAGGGTCTAGCCTATAATAACATATTTTTAGCTTTTAAATAATTTCTAAACTAGAATTTTTCTGTATTTTGATTATGATGTCTGCCCACTGAGTTGGGTTTTTATTACACAACAAAGAACCCCACACCTTGAGGGATAAAGGAAGGCCTTTCTCATGATTTACTACCTCCAGCGAGAACTTCATAAAACATTCATCTGGAATTTCTTTTCTGAAAGCATATCGATTCAACAATTGCATAACTTCATGATCAGGTAGTGTAGACACTTCATATATTTCATCATCATTCTTTATCAGATCTGTATTTCTAGTTGTTACAACAAATCTTATGCCATCACCAAAATAACCAAGATCGTCTGCCAAATACTCCAAATGATCACTATGATCTATCTCATCAAGAACAATTAGAACCTTCATAGAACAAAGCCTGCTCGGAATCATGCACTTCCAATCATACTTATTTTTGATGTAATCATCTTTTTTCCTTAACAGTTCCGAGAGAAGGATATTTTGCAAAGAATGCAATTGACTCTTCTTTGCATTTTCTTTAACATCCATAAGAAAACAAGCATCTTTAAATTGATAAGATAGAGTATCAACAATGGCTTTTGCTATTATTGTTTTATCAACTCTACCTTTTCCCTAGATCCCTACAATCCAAACATTATTGATTTCTATCTGAATCATGGATTTTAGTTTCTCTAAATGAGCATTTATTCCCACAATATCTTGCAAAGAAGATAAAAAATAAGCACTCTTGCATATTTTGGAAGAGATGTGGTCGACAATTTGTAGAATATTCTCTGATTCAATGCTACATAAATAAGAAGATCAATTGTGGAAAATGTGAAAAAGTCAAGTATTAGTAAGTATTTCAAAAATTTTAATGTTCAGGAGTGTATTAATCATATAGGAAACATCGTAGTTTACGGTAATAGCAGTAGTCTATAGTTGAAGTACAAAAGTTGCAAAATTTGAATAGTTTAGAGGATTAATATGTATTCTTTCTAACTGACTTGACAGGACTTTGTCTTCTTACTAATAGAAACATATACAATCTACCATCATTCTTTTTGCATTTTTTTCAAAAAAAATATAAAAATATTTGGTACATCTAAATGATAGTCAATGAATTTAGACTGTGCATGCAGTTTTCTTAGCTCAAAGATACATTGATTTAGCTTTCACCTTTTGATTTGGTAACTATGACAAATTTATTGAGAGTTGATTTTTCTAAACTCATTTTGGAGGTAGAGATAGTTTGTTCTCTATGTCTAGACTTCATAAAAGCATCCAAATTTGAAGGAAATTATTCCATTTCTTTTTTTACTAAAAGCAATTATGTACTGGAAAAAGGCTCAAATATGCCATTGAACTATCAGAAATGACTTATTTATGCCATCAGTTAAAAGTTAAGACAAAAAACATGAATAGTAAGGAAAACACCAGAGAAATAGCGATTATATACCGAGTATATTATCGCCTTATGGGTACCACTCTAGCACCAAAAGCTAGATTCACGAGCCGTAAAGGGGTAACCACCCTAATGGAAGCAAACAAAGACCGTAGCACAGTCTTTGTTCCAAAGGCTCTGGTTTGGGATAAAATTCTCCATAGTAATGAATGGCACTTTGATGCCATCACCCAACCCATTCGTGTCTACTCGGAAAAATCTCAGATCGAATGGGTCATCCAACACCCCGATGGATCTATTGATTTAAAATTCCTCAGCCTCGACCCCGCGCAACATTCTTCATTCTGCCGGTCCATCTCCACTCGTGGCTCCACTTCCAAACCCCCGGAGGGAAGTGATGATAATGAAAATGACAATGATAATAATGACAAGGGAAAGATCCGAGGAGTTGACTTTTCTGGTCCTGTCCCAAAGGTCTATTATCATCAAAACACTAAGGTCAACGAACCCGAGAACCTCTATGAGCCGGGAAGCCCTACGGCCTCTGATATGGCTTCTCCTCCCCGAAAAATTAGGACCGACCCTAGATTACTCGTCATCAAATCTGATGAAGAGTACACTCCAGACCTTCAAGCTCTGAAAGTCCGCTGGTATCTCCCAAAAGATGCTATCAAGAGAAAATGGTACACCAGTACCTATTCTCACGAGCAACAAAAGGAGTTCGGTCGGCTATGGATAGCCGACATGAAAAGACTCCAATGCGATATAGAATTCTTCAGGTGGTTTGAATATACCGGAAGAATTGAAAATCAGTCTGAATCGCTTAACGTTATCATTACCAAATGGTATACACAAAATAATACGGTCGTAGAATCTGTGACTCCTCCTCTTGAGAAAATCAAGATTCCTTATTCGAACGAAATCCTTAGTGCCGCTCCCTTTAAGAAGAACCATGATAGACCTTCAATGGCTCCTCTTAATAGAGATCTTGATAGAATAATTGAACAGAACAATTATACTAATCAAGTTCTCCACACCATCTCCCAGCAGATAGGAGAAACCCAGAGCTCTACTCTTCCTTTTGAAGCTCCCCAACCAGTTAAGAGCACTTCAAGCTCGAAACCCCTCTCTAATCCTATCTTTAAAATACCTGAATTTCAAAAGGAGAAATTCCCTGAGATTAATGAGGACTTCAAACTCTCTGAGCAAATTCTAGAACAAATCAATACCAAACTTATGAAGTTTAAAGTCGCCCAGAAAGGAGAGTCCAGTTCCCAAAAGAACTCTCTTTCTAAACTTACCAGTGAATGTTTTTCTACTAAGAAAAACTATTACAAAAAACCCTCTCCACCGGATGTCCAGTTCGAAGAAAATCCCTACCTCTCTACATTCAATCATGATGGTAGAGGTATTACTGAATGGAATATTGATGGTCTGGCCGAACATCAGGTCTACAATAAACTCCATGAGATGGCTGTATCTATTACAGCCTATAAAATCAAGGGATCTTCTGACAAAGGAGCTGCCACTATGATTGTTTCAGGTTTCACGGGAATGCTAAAACATTGGTGGGATAACTACGTCACTGATGAGATTAAAAATCTCATTTATGACGCCACTACCACTGAAACGGTCGTAAAAACTGAGAACGGCCAGGAAATCCTCACAGAGGTAGCAAAAGAAGATGCTTGCGCCACCCTCCTCTATCATATAGCTAGATATTTCGTAGGTGAACCTAAGCTTTTCTAAGACTGAAGTCTTGAAATCCTTAATAACCTTCGTTGCAAAAAACTAGCAGACTTTAGGTGGTATAAAGACACCTTCCTTGTTAAAGTCATGATCCGACCAGACTGTAATAACGACTTCTAGAAAGAAAGATTTATTAGCCGTCTTCCTCCCTTGTTCGCCGATAAGGTCAGAACTAAGATTAAAGATAGATTTGAGGGACAAATCCCCTATGGAATCCTCACCTATGGAGATTTAATAAGTTTCATTACCACCGTAGGTATAGATCTTTGTACCGACCTTAAGCATAAGCAACAACTTAAGCAAAACAGTGCCTCTAAATATGGTTTAGGAACCTTTTGCCAAGATTACGGGTTTACCGACTTATCTTCTCGCAAAAAGCATAAGAAGAAATCGTTCAAGTCTAGCGATAAGACTTCCCCTAGTAAACAGACTTATAAAAAGAAGTCCTATAAACCCAGTAGGAAGACTAAGAGAAAATCTCCTAAGACTTCCAAAGATACGTGCTGGACTTGTGGCAAATCTAGCCATAGGGCTAAAGATCGTAAATCCAGCAAGAAAAAGAAGATCAACCAACTCGATCTTCCAGATGAAGCTAAAGAGAAATTATTCTCTATAATGGAAGATGATTCTTCTAAAGCTTCAGTATCCTATTCCTCGAGCGAAGACTATAGCGATGAAGAATTTATCAACACCGCCTATGAGTCTGATCTCTCTCAAACAGGATAGGAATGTACTTGTACGGGTACTTTCTGTATCTATTCTAACAATGCCATTAATGTTATTTCAGGAAATCCTAAAGAGATCCTGTTTGACATAATTGAGCATATTGCCGATGAAGAGAAACGAAGTAAGTATCTCCATGAGCTCAAAAGACTGGTGGTTTCTCCTGAAGAAAGTCCCCCCAAACCTATTGTTCAACCTTTCAGCATGAAACATGTTATGGCCAAATTTAACGCTCCTACGGAACCTACCGTTGCGGATCTCAAAGGCGAAATTTCTACTTTGAAGGGAGAAATTAAAAATCTCAAGATTCGACTTGATCAGGTAGAACTCAATATTCTGACCGAACAAGTCTTAAAATCGGATTCTCCTCCAAAGAAAGCCTCACCTACCGAGTCTCCTCGAAACCTTCAGGTCATTCCAAATGATCATCTTCGAGAACCTAATACTTTCCCTGGTGAGGATACTCTTTCTACTTCCGGCAATGCTATAACGGCCATTAAAGCCTACAACGAACATATTGTCGTCAAGATAGTCATCGCTAAAGACTTTGTTTTAAACAGAGTCGCCCTTTTTGACATAGGCGCAGACAGTAACTATATTGTCAAAGGCCTTATTCCCACTCGGTATCTCCAGAAGAGTACCTCTCGCCTATATTTTGCTACTGGCGAAAAAATGAAAATTAATTATCAGCTTCCTAAAGCTCATGTCTGCAATAATGGCATCTGCCTTATTAATGACTTTGTTATCAGCAAAGATATCACCGAAGATATCATTCTGGGAATACCTTTCGTTAATCAAATCCGACCTTACTGGAATGACTACGGTGGTATTCGCTCGACTCTGTTGGGTATTGAATTATTCTTTCCCTTGCTTCGTCCGCTTTCTCCAAACGAGCAGCAGCGCATCAAAGAGGAAACTATTTTTAAAATCAACCTTCTTTCCTCCCATCTTTGTTTCTTGAAAAATGATGTTCAGCTCAAACATATTGAGCAAACTTTAAAAACCCCGGAGATGGTTACCAGAATTAGCACTCTCCAAAAGAAGTTCGAGGATGAAATCTGCTCTGAGCTTCCCAATGCATTTTGGGAATACAAGAAGCATCAAGTCAAACTCCCTTACATTCTTGGCTTTAATGAACAAAATAGTCCTGCAAAAGCCAGACCCATCCAAATGAATTAAGAGATGATGGAATTCTGTAAAACAGAAATTAACCATCTCCTCACTAAAGGGATCATTAGACCCTCCAATTCTCCCTGGAGTTGTTCTGCATTTTATGTCAACAATAGTGCAGAAAAAGAAAGAGGAACTCCTCGGCTTGTTATAAATTACAAGCCACTAAACGCGGTTTTAAAATGGATCCGACACCCGATCCCAAATAAAAGGGATCTCCTTAAAAGAACCTTCAAAGCTAATCTTTATAGCAAATTTGACATGAAGTCAGGCTTCTGGCAAATCCAAATTGCTGAAAAGGATAAATACAAGACTGCCTTTAATGTCCCATTCGGGCACTACGAATGGAATGTCTTACCATTTAGGTTAAAAAATGCCCCTTCGGAATTCCAGAACATTATGAATAACATTTTAAATACTTATTCTTATATGTCAATTATTTACATTGATGATGTGCTCATTTTTTCTGAAAACATTGATTCTCATTTTAAACATCTTAATACTTTCTTTAAGATAGTTAAATTAAATGGTCTGGTTATAAGCGCTAAGAAAATAAAGTTATTTCAAACTTCCATTCGTTTTTTTAGGTCATGATTTGCACCAGGGTAGCTACAAACCCATTTGTAGAGCCATTGAGTTTTCCTCCAAATTTCCTAATGAAATTACTGACAAAACCCAACTTCAGAGGTTTCTAGGAAGCCTTAACTATGTTACAGATTTTATTCCGCATGTTAGGCAAGTCTGTGAACCTTTACACAAAAGACATAAGAAAAATCCAGTGCCTTGGAGCTCCGATCAAACTAATGCGGTTATTAAGATTAAATCTATGGTTCAAAACCTTCCCTGTTTAGGTATTCCTAATCCAGAAGCCTTTATGATCGTTGAAACCGGCGCTTCAGAAATAGGATATGGAGGTATCTTGAAGCAAAGGGTAGAAACCAAGTCTCCTGAACAATTAGTTCGATTTACTTCCGGTGTTTGGAATATGGCCCAGAAAAATTATAGCACCGTAAAAAAGGAAGTTTTATCTATAGTGATATGTATCACTAAATTTCAAGATGACCTTGTTAACAAGGAATTCCTTCTCAGAGTCGATTGCAAATCGGCCAAAGAAATTTTACAAAAGGATGTTAAAAATCTGGTTTCCAAACAAATATTTGCTAGATGGCAAGCTCTCCTATCTAGCTTCGATTTTCAAATTGAATTTATTAAAGGAGAAAATAACTCCCTCCCCGATTTTCTAACAAGAGAATTTTTACAGGGCCATGAGACCAACAAGTCTGGGGAAAAACCCCATAACTCAAGAACAGTCAAAAATGGCACGACCATTTGATCCTCCTCCAGCATCCGCAAATCCATTGCAACCCACGGTTCCTCACAGACCCACACTCAAGACTGAAATACAGTCTCAGAATAGATACTCTGCTCTAACAGATTTCCCCAAGCTCTCACCGCCAATGCCCACCAAATTTGTAGACTTAAAAACTGGAAAACCGTTTGATAAGGAACAAACAGCAAGCTCGTTGATTCAAACGAAGCAAAGTTATGCTATGAAGTCCCTAGAGACCTTTGCTCAAGCTGTCAATCCTTTGGCAGGAAAAATAGCAGCTCCAGCCTCTCCATCTTCCCCTAGAGAAGAGTTTAAATTTATCACCACCTAGGTGATTCCTATTATTGCCTTAGATAAGGCGTATGAAGGATATCCTTTACACCAGCTGATCAAGCCGGTTTACAACAACAAAAATTTCGTGGACACAGAAGATCCACTCAAGACTCGCCGATATTATGAAGCTATCCTGGTGGACACTGATTCCATTGAGATAGAACATTCGATGAATAGTAGAGATGCTGAGTATATTGATTATTCAAAATTTACAATTAAGAGAGTATTAACCCCCTTCAACTGGTTTGCAGATCATCTGCACACCCCCATAGCTCTATCTATGCCACATCGACCTCAAACGTATAATTGGTATGACTACAAGTCTGCCTGGTTTAATTTCTTATTTGTCCATCCAGGACATACCTGGTTTGTAAAGTATTATCCGGCCATGGTAGATGCCATCATACCCAGATGGTTTTACGAATGGTGGATTTACTTTGGAGGAACTAAGGAAATTCTACCCCAACAGTTCCTCAACATATTTCCAGACTTCTGCACCAAGGAAGGATGCTCCACCCTCCCTGAGCACATTCAAATGTGTAAATTTTTTATTAAAAAGAGAGTATCATACATTATCTCCTGGAACTTCACCAAAGGAGAACAACATCGTATTAAGTATTTATCCAAAGAGATAAGGGTAAAAGGTTGGACTCCCAAGCCAACAGCACCAGGAACTCCCGATAAAGAAAATCCAACAGCAACCTCTTATAATTCATCTCAAAGTAAGAAGGCGTTAAAGGAAAAATTAAAGAAAGCCGTGGCCGATATGGAAAGCCAGGAAAATACCAACGAGGAAGAATTAATTCAGCTCATTGTAGAAGGTTCTTCTACAGGAAGCAGTGACGACAATGGCGATATGTTGAATCCTAAAGGATTAGCTATGGCCTACCTAGATTCCTATTATGAATAGGAAAATACCCTTTCAGAGAGATAGAGGTTCAAAGAACCGGAATTATCTCCTCAAAAGGCAATTCCCTATTCCTGATTGGAATCTCAGGGCCCCTACTGTCTCCAAAAGATGCCAAGACTACTTTACAAAAGTAGAACACACTCAGAAGACATCATTTCAGCTTTTCTAAAAGGAAAGCATCTACTTTTGCTTTTCAAAAGCAAGCACCTAGAATTGTCGGCAACATCTTAAGTCGTCCACTTGTATACATCAGATGTATTCTCTTTATTTTTTGTCCATTTAAGGCAATGTATTTCCTTAGAGTAGGCATCCAAAAATTTCTCATCCTTAGAAATTCGCTTGCCCAAACTCCTGTATTGTCTCTTGTAATGTTTTCTCAAAGCTTTCAATCAAATTTGTAAGTTTTTATCCCTCTGTTTTCTGATTTACTTACCATTTCCGCTATAATATTCACAATCCATTTTCTGGTATCAGAGCCATGTTCGCAGATTGTGTGTCTAGCATGAGCAGCTAAACACATAATCTGTCTAGAGCATGAGTAAAACTATGTTCTTATAAGAACATGTTACTTTAAAATGGTATGAATTTACTTAAATATCTAATTATTTTGATATATCTTGTCTTATAATGGGGTTTTAAGCCAAGTGTGGGGTAATAGTTTTCTTTTTGAGTGTTTGAAGGAACCGATTAATCTACGATCTAAGACGTTGGTCAGCCTGAAAGTGTGGTCGTAAGCTAAGGTGAGAGCGTTAGACCCTGTTGGTGGTCCCGTCACTAAGATAACACTAGAAGAATCCTGTGTAAGGCCATTAAAACTTGTTAGATCCCATAAGCCATAGATGTATTATTGTAATTTGATTTAAGTCCTTTCATACCTGTTTAGTGTGATATGCTTGCTTATATGAACATGTATGTTTTCTCTGTTAGTCTCTAGACAGTATGTCTCAAAATATGAATAACCATATTAAAAATACTGTTAACCTTTCTTCCTAGGCAACTCCGATTGCCACTATTGAAAATGATCTTCAAAACTGGAGTATTCCAGAAGAATATTTTAATACGATTTATCAGATCAAAAAATTTAGTTTTTTGAAAAAACATAATATCAATACCTCTGAGTCTACTATAGCCATTAATAATTCTTTAGAAATTATTCAACTGTTCAATGAGTTAGATATAAACAGGTTTAAAAATTAGTTTAATTATCTGCATGTTGGACTGGTTCAAGTTGCTATTAAGCCTCTATTTAGACAGGGACTAGACATCCCTATTTGCGCTATCCTAAGAGATGCTCGTCTACTTAATTTCGACGACTCACTCTTAGGTGTCATTCAAAGTAACCTAGCCGAAAGCCCGGTATACTTTAATTGTTATCCCAATTTCTCTGTTGATATCAACGATCCTAACATCATGGATGTTTTAACTCTTAATGTTAAGACAAAAAACATGAATAGTAAGGAAAACACCAGAGAAATAGCGATTATATACCGAGTATATTATCGCCTTATGGGTACCACTCTAGCACCAAAAGCTAGATTCACGAGCCCTAAAGGGGTAACCACCCTAATGGAAGCAAACAAAGACCGTAGCACAGTCTTTGTTCCAAAGGCTCTAGTTTGGGATGAAATTCTCCATAGTAATGAATGGAACTTTGATGCCATCACCCAACCCATTTGTGTCTACTCGGAAAAATCTCAGATCGAACGGGTCATCCAGTACCCCGATGGATCTGAGTTATTACATCCAATTTATGTTTTGCTTCAAAACCACAACTCTCAATGATTTGAATGACTTATTTTTTCTTTTCTCCTCATAAGAGACATGCTATATCTAAAAATATCTTTTGATCCTCAGGCTCTACCCTATAATAACTTATTTTTAGCTTTTAAATAATTTCTAAACTAGAATTTTTCTTTATTTTGATTATGATGTTTGCCCACTGAGTTGGGTTTTTATTACACAACAAAGAACCCCACACCTTGAGGGATAAAGGAAGGCCTTAGTCATGATTTACTACCTCCAGCGAGAACTTCATAAAACATTCATCTGGAATTTCTTTTCTGAAAGCATATCGATTCAACAATTGCAAACTTCATGATCAGGTAGTGTAGACACTTCATATATTTCATCATCATTCTTTATCAGATCTGTATTTCTAGTGTTACAACAAATCTTATGCCATCACCAAAATAACCAAGATCGTCTGCCAAATACTCCAAATGATCACTATGATCTATCTCATCAAGAACAATTAGAACCTTCATAGAACAAAGCCCGCTCGGAATCATGCACTTCCAATCATACTTATTTTTTATGTAATCATCTTTTTTCCTTAACAGTTCAGAGAGAAGGATATTTTGCAAAGAATGCAATTGACTATTCTTTGCATTTTCTTTAACATCCATAAGAAAACAAGCATCTTTAAATTGATAAGATAGAGTATCAACAATGGCTTTTGCTATTATTGTTTTATCAACTCTACCTTTTCCCTAGATCCCTACAATCCAAACATTATTGATTTCTATCTGAATCATGGATTTTAGTTTCTCTAAATGAGCATTTATTCCCACAATATCTTGCAAAGAAGATAAAAAATAAGCACTCTTGCATATTTTGGAAGAGATGTGGTCGACAATTTGTAGAATATTCTCTGATTCAATGCTACATAAATAAGAAGATCAATTATGGAAAATGTGAAAAAGTCAAGTATTAGTAAGTATTTCAAAAATTTTAATGTTCAGGAGTGTATTAATTATATAGGAAACATCGTAGTTTACGGTAATAGCAGTAGTCTATAGTTGAAGTACAAAAGTTGCAAAACTTGAATAGTTTAGAGGATTAATATGTATTCTTTCTAACTTACTTGACAGGACTCTGTCTTCTTACTAATAGAAACATATACAATCTACCATCATTCTTTTTGCATTTTTTTCAAAAAAAAATATAAAAATATTTGGTACGTCTAAATGATAGTCAATGAAATTAGACTGTGCATGCAGTTTTCTTAGCTCAAAGATACATTGATTTAGTTTTCACCTTTTGATTTGGTAACTATGACAAATTTATTGAGAGTTGATTTTTCTAAACTCATTTTCGAGGTAGAGATAGTTTGTTCTCTATGTCTAGACTTCATAAAAGCATCCAAATTTGAAGGAATTATTCCATTTCTTTTTTTACTAAAAGCAATTATGTACTGGAAAAAGGCTCAAATATGCCATTGAACTATCAGAAATGACTTATTTATGCCATCAGTTAAAAGTTTGGCTCATTCATTCCATCACCGTTACAAAACTAGCTCATCCATGCCATTACTTTTTAATAGTTGATTTTAAAAAATAGCTTTGCCACGTGAACTTTTCTTAGAGGTCTATGTCATTAATTAAAATAAGAGAAAAAAACTCAAATATGCCATTGAACTATCAGAAATGGATCATTTATGCCATCGGTTAAAAGTTTGACTCATTCGTGTCATCACCATCACAAAATCAGCTCATCCATACGATTACTTTTTAATGTTGGGTTTTCAAAAATAGTTTTATCGCGTGTCCTTTTATTTGGGTCTACATCATTAATTAAAACAAATCTATATTAATTTCAAAATATCTGAAATTAATTAGTATTGGAATTATTTGTCCTACTTTTTATACCATGGCGATGAAATAAGTTATAGCTTAAAATGGCGAAATAGTTGGAATAGCAGACTTCTTTTTAGCCATTTTTTGGAAATGATTACAATGTATGCTCCCCTAATTCATGATGGGAGAAGGGAGAAGTTCTATTGGCATGCCTCCTTTTTATTTCTCGCCCTAATTGTTCATTGACATCTTTTCTTCCAACTTCAGAGTATATATTAAGGTCACTGAATTACAACTAATCAGTTACTGTAGAATAAAAAAAGTTACTGTAGGATAAAAACTTTGAGGTTCTATTAAGCGTAACATTTATAATTATTTATAATAAAAAAGAAATGGTCAAAGGATATCTAATCACCATTTTCTCATCAGAAAAATAGTTGTTGTAGAAAAAATATTCTAATGGGTGTGGGTTGGGTTATGTTAAATTAATCAATTTTTATTAATGAGCATAAGATATTTTGAAATTAATATTGATTTATTTTAATTAATGACATGTACCTCTAATAAAAGGCCATGTGGCAAAGTTGTTTTTGAAAATCAACTATTAAAAGTAATCGCATTGATGGGCTAGTATTATAACGATGATGACACGAATGAGCTAAACTTTTACTGATCGCATAAATGAGTCATTTTTGATTGTTCAATTTCATAATTGAGCCTTTTTTCTTAATATTTTTTGGCTCATTTAATTAATGACGTGGACGAATCATTGTTGATCACGTGTACAAAATGGTTTTGCCAAAAACTACTAAATTAGACTGTTAAAAATGAGCCTTTTTTGTATTGGAAATGACATGATTGAGTCAAAATTTAAATGGATGGCATAGATGAGCCTCAAAGTTCGATGACATATTTAAGCCTTTTTCCTTATGTGGTTCTAACTCGCCCATCACGGATATCATATCCTTTTAGATTTGTGGCAACAGTTAGGACAGTCCTACATTTTTGTACCTTTTTCATTACCTCAAAATCATCCTTATGTAACATCAATACTATCCATAAGTCATTAATGTAATGCAAAGAATAAAAAATAAAATTGCATAGGTTTCATAGGAGTGGAACATATACTTCTATGTCACAAAGAAGATGAATATACATTCTTCAAAATGTAAATTCTATAACCTGTAGTAATGGTTTTTTATTGCCATAAATATCACCATTAATTTATTCAAAGTTCACCCATCTTTGTCAATTGCAATACACTATATAAAGAGCACCTACCAAGAGAGAAAATATACAATAAATAGAAAGGAAAAGAAAAAAAGTCTTCCTCCTTTCCTCTTCTTGAATTATTTTGGGAAATTAGTTTAGGAAACCTCCAAACTTCCATCCATGAGTTTACGTGTTTGAAATTATCTATGGAATCTTAGGGAGTTACCGTCTAGAACGATTTGCACCAGAATCTGGCCAAAATCGCTTTCAAGGCAGTGGCTTGCCATGACACAGTATTTGTGACTATTTTAATACTATTATTAATTTCATGTTCACAAAATATTTTAGTAATTTTTCTAACAATTTGAATGTGATTTCCTTCCTTACAATATTGATAAATAATTATTTTTTTGAACAAAACTTTTTCTGATTTGTCAAAACTTGAGCCATTAGATGGAACTAATTTTAAGAGTTAGTCACAAAAACTTTTGATTTTCTTAGAAAAATTAGAAGTTGATTATATATTAGTTAATGATGGTTCTGACATTATTGCTGGTTCTAACACTTTATGATTTTTGATCAATTTGCTAAAAAGAAGGTTAAAAAGGATAACATAAATGCTAGAGGGCATTTATTGAGTCATATGACTAATACTTTATTTGATTTATTTGTTACTTACAAAATCTGCCAAAGAAATATGGGATAGTTTGCAACAAAAAAGGAGGATAAAATGATGTACAAGTTCATCTTGATGAGGGTGATGAAGTGATTGCGGCAGTAGTGGTTGAGACGAACTAAGTGTCATACAAGACTGAGTGGGTGTTGAACACAGGGACTTTAAGGCATTTCTGCACCAACAAAGAATTATTTCATGACTTTGAAGAATCCATCAATGACGTGTGTATCTACATGGGTAACTCCACTATTGCTGGAGTTTTGGGTAAATGAAATTTTTTATTTAAATTAACTTCTGGAAAAATATTATCCTTGAACAATGTTTTGTATGTTCCCTCAATCCATAGAAACTTAGTTTCTCGAGCACTTCTCAACAAAGTAGGCCTTAAACTTGTTTTTGAAGCTAATAAAATAAATATTTCTTGTGAAGGAAACTTTATTGGGAAGCGATACCTTTGTGAGGGCTTAGTTGTATTGAACATTGATCAAGAGATTTCCAATAATGAAAATATTTCTAATTCTACTCATATGAATTGTGGAAAGGATTTGATCCTAACTTGAAATTTTTAAAAGTGTGGGGTGTTTGGCTAAGGTTGGTCTACCTGATTTTAAATGAGTAAATGTAGGTTCTAAGACCTTTGGTACTGTCGTTATTGGTTATGCTCAAAATAGTGCTGCATATAGATTTAGGTCATTAAATGATTATTCTATTTGTAAATCTAGAGATACAAAATTTTTTGAGCATGTTTTTCCTTTGAAAAATGATGTGCCTAGTGATGTGCAAAATAACACTTTTGTATCTATGTCTGTTAACTCTCATATTATGCTTGATTCTGATGATATTGCTAATGAGCATGAAAATAAACTTATAAGGAGTAAAAGATGTAGAATTAAGATTAGTTTTGGTCTTGATTTTATCACTACCTTCTTGATTGAGGGTTTTGATATTGATATTTTAAATAATGAATTAGTGTCTATCTACTTAATATAATATGACCTCAAAACTAATGATGAAGAAATTAATTCAATAGATGCAATATTTTGGAAAGAGGCTATTAAAAGTGAATTAGACTTTATAGTCTCTAATCACACATAGGACTTGTGTGATTTGCCTTAAGGTTGTAAACCTATAAATAGTAAGTGGATATTTAAGAATAAATTGAGGACTGATGGTACAATTGATAAATATAAGGCTAGACTTGTGATTAAGGGATTTGACCAAAAGAAAGGTGCTGATTATTTTGATACTTATTCTCCCGTGACTAAAATAGCGATCATTAGGACTCTTATTGCTCTAGCCGCTATTCATAATTTAGTTGTACACCAAATGGATATCAAAACTGCATTTTTAAATGGTGATTAGAGGAACAGAATAAAGTATGCAAATTGAGAAAGTCCTTATGTAGACTTAAGTAGGCACCTAAGAAGTGGTATAAAAAATTAATTTCATATTAATGAATAATGACTTTGTTGTAAATTCATCTGATACCTGTGTTTATTCTAAAATGATAGGATCAGATTGTGTGATTATATGTTTATATATGGATGACATGTTAATCTTTGGCCCTAATTTGAATGTTGTAAATTAGACTAAGAAATTTTTATTTTCTAAATTTAAAATGAAAGACCTTGGAGAAGCTGATGTGATTTTAGGGATAAAAATCAAAAGAACTATTAATGGAATTATCTTTGTGTCAGTATCATTATATTAAAAAGATGTTCAAAAGATTTGATTCTTTTGATGTAGTTTCAGTGAGAACTCCTTATGTTCCTAGCATACACTTGAAAAAGAATAGAGATTTTAGTGTTTCTCAAATTGAATATGCTAAAATAATTAGGACTGTAATATTTCTCATGAACTATACTTGGCCTGATATAGCTTATGCTGATAGTAGATTAAGTAGATATACATATAATCCCAGCAGTAAACACTGGAATACTTTTCATGACAATGATGAAGTTAGCTCTACCAATGGCTATGTGTTTACTTTGGGTGCAGGTGCTATTTCATGGAATTCTTTAAAGCAGACTTATATAGAACGTTCTACCATAAAATATAAATTCATTACTCTCGAGTTGGTAGGGAAAGAAGCTGAGTAGCTGAGAAACCTTTTGGTAGATCTACCTTTATGGGGAAGATAAGTGTCACCAATCTCTTTACATTGTGACTTATAGGCAGCAATTGGGATTGCTAAAAATAGTGTATACAGTGATAAAAAGAGACATATTCGTATCAAACATGGTGCAGTTAAACAATTATTGAAACATGGTGTTATTTCCTTGGAATATGTAAGGTCTGAAAGAAATTTGGCAGATCCTATAACCAAGGGTTTGACAAAAAAAATAGTCCTTGAATCATCGAGGGGGATGGGTCTAGAGCCAATGGATTTAGGTAATATGGTGGATACCCATTTGTGGTCAAAGAAGCCATATAGTCCTCCAATAAACACTACATATCCTATCCCTATGGTGTGAATTTTTTCTTAATGATCCATAACCTTAAGGTTAAGCTTATTTTTTCTCTTAATGATCCATAACCTTAAGGTGGTCTATGAGATAGACTTGATGGATCACCTACGTGAGTGTAAAAGGTTGATCACCTTTTTATGAAAGACTTAGGTTATCTTTTTAGAGCACTCATGAGACCCAAAGTTTGTGTGCATAACCATAAAAATACTTTGTAGTATCACAGAGGTTGCTTAAAATCAAGGATATGGTCTGTGTTGTGAGGATCTTAATTTATGTCCATCTAGTTCAAGAGTACTTCACTTTTTAGATATTTGTTGTTGCCTCATATCACTACGTGTCAATTCAAATCGAAAGATATTGAAACTTAAGTACATATTCCTTTTTTTTTACCCAAAATTTATTCTTATTTTTTATTTTTACATCAGTGGGGGATTGTAACATCAATACTATTCATAAGTCATTAATATAATACAAAGAATAAAAAAGAAAATTACATAAGTTTCATAGTAGTGGAACACATACTTCTATGTTACATCGAAGATAAACATACATTCTTCAAAATATAAATTCTATAAGCTGTAGTAATGGCTTTTTAATGCCATTAATTTCTTCAAAGTTCACTCGTCTTTGTCAATTTCAATATTATAAATAGCACCTACAGAGAAAAGAAAATATACAACAAATAGGAAGGAAAAGAAAAAGAGTCTTCCTCCTTTCCTCTTCTTGAATTATTTTATGCAATTGGTTTAGGCAACCTCCAAACTTCCAGCAACGAGTGCACATGTTTGGAAGTAGCTGTGGAACCTTGGAGAGCGACCGACTAGAAGGATTTGCACCGATGTAGGGCCAAAATCGCTTTCAAGGCAGTGACTTTTCACGACATAGTATTTGTGACTATTTTAATACTAGTATTAATTTCATGTCCATATCAATATTGTAGTAAATTTTCCAATATCTTATACCTCGATTTGTGTTTTTCAAATGCTTCTGCAAAGCTCTCCCTTTGATTTTGAATATGTGATGGATCCACATCATAGAAATTAGGTATGACTTATTGTCCATTTTTGTCCTTGCATTCTATGATCTTCACTAGTTAATTCAAGCACCACCTCGATATAGCATGATTTTTTGAGAAAACGATGAAGGCAACTTGATACTCTTTAATGGCTTTCAAGAGTGCTTCTGGGAAAGAATCACCATGCTCTAGTCTTTTATCATCTTGAAAGGAAGATATTCCCCTAGTTTTGAAACCTTCATACTGGTGACCAGTAAATGTTCTTCGAGTATCTGAACCTCTAAAACTTAGAAAGGAATTATACTTTCATCGAGGACAGTGGTGTGAATTACTCACAGAAGAAGAATATTCCATCGATTTTATTAATTGTCTAGATCTTAAATAAAGAAAAATAAACTGTATGATTCTGGCAAGAGATCAATTGATGATACTTTGGGCAAACTTATATACAAAAATAAAGAAATAAAACAAGTACCACTTGTAATATGAGAGCTTCTATGAATATGGCTTCTATTAATAATTATTTTATTAATAAAAGTATTAGAAGTTCAAACATCAATATCCCTCTCCCTCTCTATCTCTCTGAGAAGCTTCTCCAATTGAATTGATCTTTCTAAGAAAAACTTTCTCAGTCTTCAACAAATTGAATTAATAAAAATAATGTAAGCAATTGTTTTCTCAACAGACAACCATTGACATCCATTAAAACGAAGGGGTTAATTTATAGATATAATCTCAACAAGTTACACGTCGCCATAAGACAGCTAACTTTGTTGTGTTTGAAGAAGTCCATTGTAACTTGCCACCACTAATACAATGGTTGACAAATCAAATCTCTAATCTCTATGTTTATTCTCTAATTTCTAATCTGTATTTGTACTTTGTAATTTATTAAAAAGTGTGAAAGGCCTGAGAATTATTATCTTGTTATTAAATATAAAATAAGAACAAAAATAAATAGAGAGAGAAGAAAGGAAGTTTCTTATTTCTCTTGAGAGATAAGATTCATCCTGTGAATGATTTACAATAAACAAAACCCCTCTATTTATAGGAGAAATTACCCCTAGCTTCTCTCTAAAAGATAGATATTTCATATCCTATTAGATATCAACTAGATCCTGGTATATCTTATCTATATTCTTGATAGACATTCACTATAATGTAAATACATTTATAACACTCCCCCTTAAATATCTAATTGATAGATAATGTGCCTTGTTAAAACCTTACTAAAAAAATCTATTGGAAAAAAATCTAGTGAAGGAAAAAGAGTACACATCTCTAACAATACACATATAAGCTGCCTCATTAAGAACGTTACAAGGAAAACACAGTGGGACAAAATCTTGAAAGAGAAAAAGAGTACAACGCGTATTTGCTCCCCTTGACTAGAATATCAATGAACTTTGCATCCTGATCTTGTGCACTATCTTCTTAAAAGTTGTAGTTGAAAGAGACTTAGTAAAGAAATAAGCCACATTGCCACTTGAACGAATTTTGTTGCACGTTAATATCACTATTCCTTTTGTATCTCATGTGTTTAGAAAAACTTTGATGAAGTGTACTTCATTCTATCTCCTTTTATGAATCCTCCATTAAAATGTGCTATGCATGTTGTATTATCTCCGTGTAAAATTGCAGTTACATTGTCACATTTCAAAAAACATTTTTTAAAATGAGATGTATCATGGATCTAAATTTTACACATTCTCGGTTTACTTCATGAATAGCTATTATCTCAGCATAAGTCGATGAAGTACTGGATAGAAAACTTTGTATATCTCCAAGATATGACAATGTCCCCACATCAGCATGACCAATAAGATCAGGACTGCAATCATTAGAATAAAATAAGTTCATGTCTTTTATTTTATTTTGATGTTTCCTAGTGATGTTACGGCTTTTGACGTAACATTTTGGACCTTTTTCTTAGGATAATTATGCATTTTCAAGAAACTACTGTTGTACTTAACATGGTGTTTTAATGTTTTCAGGATAAGAACTGAATATGACAAAAAACGTGGATAAACTAGACAAAATAAAGCAAAAATGATCAGCAACATCTTAGGCAAAGGGTCGTCGGCTATGCGATGAACCGTCAGCCCAGACCATTGCCAGGAAACAAAATATAGACCCACTAGAAGTTCCGTGATGGACCAGGCAGTGTACCATCAGAATTGTGATGAAACGTCATCCTACCCGTCGCCCAGAAGCAGAACCTAGACTCACTAGAGCTCAAGTGACGGCCTTGGTGATAGACCATCACCTCATCGATGAACCGTCGCTCTACCCGTCGAGCATGAAACAGAAACTCTGAGTTTGAATTTTAAAGATATAGTTCTAGAAACATATAAATACCAAGTATTACGGTTTATTCCGCATCTTTTGTCATTAGTTTTCATACTTTCCCCTCTATTGAGAGTTGTGTAACACTATTCATTGAGATTGGAATCTAGAGATTGAGATCTGATTATTAGTTTTTATATTTTCCATTGAAGATTGAGAAGAAAAACATTGTGACTTTTGTAAGTACTCTCTTGAATTTATTTATGGACATCAATATATCTTTGATTTCTTTTATGGAGAAGAGTAGCTGAACTCCCATAACTTATGAGAGCCTTGATGTAGAGAACTGTTTGGGGTTGTGAATCGATTTGATTTCTAATATCTATCAAAATTGCATGAATCTTTCTTCATTATAATGACATATCTTGGTTGCAAACTTGAGAAGTGAGCCCAAGAACACCACTTGCCTGACAAGAAAGTGGATGTTGGGAAAAGAAGTGATTCATACGAACTCCATACGTTTACCCTTTGGGTTAATGGATTAATTCATTAACAGGATTAACCCTCACGAGAGTGTTATTGTATAATGCATAAATCCTGTAAGTTTGAGAGAAGTAAAGGGTGAAATACCTATTAGGTTGAGAAACACATGGCTAATTCTTAGAATTCAATAATTCTTGCAATTAAATACATATGTTAGAATTTGAGCAAAAATTCACAACCCTAACTATTTGAACATGTTGGTAAGTATAACTCTAGTAAATTCATTCTCATTGAAATTACATCTACATTATCTCTCATTAGATGGACTATTGTGTGATACAAATACAAAAGAATATTGATAACACATTTAAACTCCCTTTTTACTCAGGAACCTTAGATCAGCAGTCTAATAACAGTCACACTACTTGGTGAACACAGTATTCCCTGTGTTCGATACCCAACCAGTTGGGTTCTAAATTTGATAGCCACTGCTTACTCTTTCGTAAAAGAGGTGTAATTTGGGCATATCAAATTTTGGCACTGTTGTTGGGGAATATGGTTGTCAATTAAGTTTGTGTTTGTTAATTGACCTTTGGTCAAGTTTCCTAAATTTTGCTTTTGTTTGTTGTTTTTGTTCTGTGTAGGGGAGTTATTGTGTATGCCAAGTACACAGAAATCGGGTGCACCATTATTACCAATACATCTGGAATTGCAGCTAATTGGTAGAATGGCAGATCCTCAAGATGCTGAAAGACTAGCCGCTTTGGCTAGAGCTCAACTAAAATAGCAGAATGATGGTCAGCAGGCATGTCATCCTAATCCTGATTATGATGATTTGGGGGATGATGACTTATTATATCGTGTTAATCTAAGGTGTATAGAAAATATGGCTGCACCAGTAAATCAGAATGTCAATATAAACTGCCCCTTTAGGGCAAGGCTAGAGCGTCAACCAGTGTAATTTGATCCAAACGACGACGAATATGGAATGTATGGAGTAGGTGAAACTAGAGCTATCATTCCTCTACCTCTAGCACCAGAAGCTTAATTTAATATTACCAGTATGATGATTCAACTCTTTTATCTTAAGGGGTTGTTCGGTGGTCTTCCTGGAGATGATCCAAACATGCATTTGGTGAATTTTATCACCATTTACAAGTCTTTTGATAATACAGAAGTGAGTCAGAATAATATCCGTCTGCGTTTGTTTTCATTGTCTCTTTCTGGGGAGGCGACATTATGGTTGAACGAACTGACTCCTAACTCTATAACCAACTAGAGGTAGTTGAAAGAGGCTTTCCTAGAAAGGTTCTTTCCACCCTCCAGAAGGGTATAGTTGAGGGATAAAATCAGTAACTTCTAACATCTTCCCACTGAAGCTTTTCATGAGACTTGTGAAAGGTTTAAAAAGAAGCTGATGCAATGCCCGAACCATAACATAACATATATTCATCTGATGGAGACTCTTTATCGGGCTTTGAATTCTATTACGAAGCCAGTCATGGATAATGCTGCAGGATGGTCATTTGTTGACCTTACTTTCCCAGAGGCCTCAGAGATGCTTGATCGAATGACCAAACATAGTAGAGCTTGGTATACCAGGGATTTTGTGGTAGCAAGCCCTACTGTATCTTGTAGTATGACTGCAGAGCAATGCAAGAAGGAGGAAGAACGTGACCAGGACATGGTACATTTAAAGACACATATGGATTTGTTGACTAAGCATCTATTGTCTAGAAAAATAGAAAAGGTGAAAGATGTTGTATCCCAAAGAAGAGTTGATTCCGATCCGAAAGAAGAGGCAAACTATTTAAATAGTCAGGGGGTTTTCGAGGCAGTATCCAAGGAAATCAAGGTTGAAACTATTACGATAAACCTAGTTACAAGGATAGAGATCAAGGAAACTAGAAGAGAAAAAATGATAGGAGTGGACTATATGTACCTCCTGGAAGTAGAGATAATACTACAACTAGCTCTGGAAAGATTTCCATGAAGGACGTTATGGAAAAATTATTAAAGAAAGTTGAGACTACCAATTTTGGGGTGACTACTATGAAGAGTGATCTATCTTCTATGTGTCAATTGGTAAACTCACACTCTATTTCCATCAAGCAGCTGGAGCAGTCGATGAGCCAACTCTCAGCAACATTGAATCAGAGAAAAAACGGCACTTTTCCAAGTGATACAGTTTAGAATCCATAAAATAATGGCTCCTGCATGATAATTACCACATGGAATGGTAAGGTTTTACCAGGACCGTTTGTGGGAAAATCTGTGATTGCAGAGGATATTAAGCATGTAGAAACTTATCCAATTGAGTCTAAAAAATTGGATGAAGCTATTGATAATACACCATCCAACCATCAGTAGGTTGATGAGTTGGAGAAGAGCAATGGAAAGGAGATCGAAGTGGTGGTTATTACGCTCCCAAAACCATCTCCTCTGTTTCCCCATCGATTGAAATAAAAGGTCGATGATAGAAAGTTTGGAAAGTTTATGGCCATGCTGAAGCAGTTGACAATCAACTTGCCATTGGTGGAGGTATTGGAGCAAATGCTTGGGTACACAAAGTTCATGAAAGACCTTGTTATGAAAAAACGGGCAGTTAGTTATGAGATGGTGGACGATCTCTATTATTGTGGTACTATTTCCACAAGGTCATTAGTGCAGAAAAAGGCTGAACCGGGAGCATTTATTATCCCGTGCACTATTGGGCCTCTTGATTTCACAAAAGCTTTATGTAATTTGGGAGCCAGTATAAATATGATGCCGCTTGCTGTGTATAAGAAATTAGGTTTGGGGGATCCTACTCCCATAAATATGAGATTAGTTATGGAAGACAGGTCTGTGAAGTAGCCCATGGGGATTTTATATGATGTATTAGTGAAGGTGGCCAGTTTCATATTTATAGTTGATTTTGTCATTCTCGATTGCGAGGTGGATTTTAAGGTGCCCATAATCTTAGGTAGACCTTTCCTCGTAACCAGGAGTGTGCTTATTGATTTACAAGCAAATGAGCTACTATTCAGGCTGAATGATGAAGTAGTTTAATTTGATGTGTGCTAGTCCATGAAAAAACATAAAGATATAAGTGTATTTTCTATTGCAGATATGTATTATGAGGAGAAGCAGGAAGTACAATAGAGGAAAAATTTGTTGTGGAGACTTTAGCTGCTGTATTAATGAATTTTGATCAAGACAGTATTGAATATTATGAGGGGACTTTCTATTCCCTGACAAGCAAGGGATCTTATTCTTATGTACCCAAGAAGCTAAATTTAGACTTGAAAAAATGTCCAAGTCCACCAGCCAAGCCGTTTATTGAAGAGCCACCCACTTTGGAGCTGAAAGAGTTGCCTGGTCATTTGAGGTATGTGTTCCTAGGGAGTGGGAATATGATACTTGTTATTATTGTGGATGACTTAGATGAACAACAGGTGAAAGGACTCATTTATGTTCTTAAGAGATATGAGAGGGCTATTGGGTCGATAATTGCAGATATTATTAGCATTCCTCCTGGTATATGCACACATAAAATCTAGTTAGAAGAGGATTGTGTCCCAACTATTGAGAATCAGTGTCGTCTAAACCCACCTATGTAAGAGGTGGTAAAGAAAGAAATTATCAAGTGGACAGATGCAAGACTAGTATATCCTATATCAGATAGTAAGTGGGTAAGTCCTATTCAGTGCGTGCCCAAGAAAGGAGGCATAATAGTTATGGCTAGTGAGAAGAACGAGTTGATCCCACTCAGGCCTATTACTGGGTGAAGGGTGTGTATGGATTACAGAAAACTCAACTTGTGTACATTGAAGGATCACTTCCCCATGCCTTTCATAGATCAGATGCTTGATTAATTAGTGGGAAGAGGTTGGTACTACTTCTTAGATGGGTATTCTTGTTACAACCAAATTTCGATTGCTCTTGAAGATCAGGAGAAAATGACATTTATGTGCCCATATGGCACATTTGCTTTCAAGAGGATGCCTTTCGGGTTGTGTATTGCACCTGCCACTTTTTAGCGGTGCATAATGTTGCTATTATCTGATATGGTTGAAGACATCTTAGAGGTGTTTATGGATGATTTCTCGATTGTCGGCGATTCTTTTGAGCTATGCTTGCTGAATCTAAGTAGGGCTTTACAGCGATGTGAGGAGTACAATCTTGTGCTTAATTAGGAGAAATGCCACTTCATGGTGAAGAAGGGCATTGTTATCAGTCACAAAATTTCAAAAAAGGGGATTAAAGTTGATCGAGCTAAAGTTGAGGTTATAGAGAAGCTTTCACCTCCTATTTCAGTGAAGAGGGTGCAAAGTTTCCTTGGTCATGATGGCTTTTATAGGAGGGTCATATAGAACTTCTCAAAATTTTCAAATCCCCTTTGCAAACTTTTGGAGAAGGAATTCAAATTCTCCTATGATGCCTTAAAGAGAAGCTGGTTGATGCTCTATTATTGTTGCACCGGATTGGTCAAAACCATTTGAGATCATGTGTGATACAAGTGGTGTTTCCCTTGGAGCTGTGCTGGGATAAAAGAAAGACAAATTATTTCATCTAATTTATTATGCCAGCAAAGCACTGAATAGAGCTCAAAAGAACTACACTATCATAGAACAGGAACTTCTTGCAGTAGTCTATGCTTTTCAGAAGTTCTGGGCTTATTTTCTAGGAACCAAGGTGGTGATCCACACTGACAATACAGCCTTAAGATATTTGATGGCAAAAAAAGGTGCAAAACCAAGGTTGATAAGATGGGTTTTGCTACTTCAAGAATTTTACTTTGAAGTCAAAGATACAAAAGGTTACGAAAACCAAGTTTCGGATCATCTGTTTAGGATGGAAAATGAATAAGAAGTTAGAGATGAATTTGAGATCAATGATGCATTTCCAAATGAGGAAATCTTGGCTGCTGTCATGGAAAAAATACCTTGGTATGCTAATTTCGCAAATTGTGTAGTGAGCGAGGTGATACCAGAGAATCTCTCCTTTCATCAAAGGAAAAAGTTTCTCCATGATTTGACCCATTACTTCTGGAATGAGCCGTATCTTTTTCAGCGATGTGAGGATGGTATTATTAGTTGGTGTTTCCCAGAATTAGACATGTTGACTATATTGGAAGCGAGTTATTCTTCCCCAGTTGGAGGTCACCATGCAAGTGATCGGACTGTAAGAAAAGTTCTTTAGAGTGGCTACCACTGGCCCTCTTTGTTCAAAGATGCCTATGAGTTCATGAAGAGGTGTGACCAATGTCAAAGGAAAGGGTCCATTTCAAAGAACCATGAGATGAAAATGTCACTAGAGGTAGAATTATTTGATGTCTAGGGCATTGATTTCATAAGGCCCTTCGTGAGCTCATCTTGGATGAAGTACATATTAGTGGCTATTGACTACACGTCAAAATGGGTTGAGGCAGTGGATCTGGCAGGTAATGAAGGAAAACGGTTATTGCATTCTTAAAAAGAAATATCTTCTCTCTTTTTTGGGTACCACGTACCATCATAAGCAATAGAGGATCACACGTTTGTAACAAGATATTCAGAGCTGGCTTGGCAAAATATGGAGTGAAACAACAAAGGTGGAAACCCCATACCACCCACAGACCAGTGTGTAGGTGGAGATCTCTAATCAGGAAACTAAAGCTATACTTGTTAAGACTGTAAATGCTAGTAGAAAAAATTAGTCTAGGAAGCTGGATGATGCCTTATGGGCATATCGAACGTCTTTCAAGACACTAATTGGCATGTCACCATACCAATTGGTTTATGGCAAGGTATGTCATTTGTCGATTGAACTAGATCATAAAAAACTGTAGGCACTGAAGCGGATTAATCTAAACTGGAATGAGGTAGTAGGTATGAAGTTGGGGAAGATGAATGAGATGGATGAGTTCCATCTTGGATCTTATAAAAGAGATGATTTGTACAAAGAAAGAATGAAGAAGTACCATGACCGCAGAATTGAAAGGTAGGATTTTCAGAAAGGTACTTGGTGCTCCTCTTCAACTCACGACTCAAGATTTCTCAAGGTAAGCTCAAATCCAAATGATCTAGCCTATTTAGAGTTAACCAAGTCTACTAATCTAGAGTAGTAAACCTTGAGAATGAAGACGGAAGTTTTTTCAAGGTCAATGGGCAACGATTCAAACTGTATATCGGCCCAATCGACTCAATAATAAGTAATGATACTATCTATCTCGATAAAGTCTAAGTAATCGAGACAACTAAGTCATACATCGATGATAAATCAGGCGCTAGTAGAAGGCAACCCACTGTGTGTTGTTGTAAAGAATTAGCTTTAGTTATTTCCCTGTTTTGTGAAAGCTGAAGGGTTTGTGTAAGTGTGCAGGTCTGATAGTACAGGAAAACATAAGATGAGAAAGTTTAGGGGTGACCGATGGGTTACTCGACAGATCATTGGTGACTCGATGGACCGTCGTGGTAGCCTTCGCAGCAAAGTCCAGAAACAAGGTTACTAGAAGAGTAGTGATGGTTTGACCGGTGGAACATTGCATACTCGACAGATCGTCGACTCAACTATCGCTAGTATGTTTCCAAGTATATTCACTAGAAAGGGATGATAGTTTGACCGATGGACCATCACACATGAGACAAACCATCGCTCGAACCATTGCATGAACCCTATTTTAGTGGGTCAGGTCACATTAGTTTAAATAGTCAAATTTTTCATTCTTATCCTACCCACACGGTTTTAAATTGATAAGTTAAGGTGGTTGAATAATGCCCCAACTATTCAAATACCTGAGGCTATTTAGTGTCCTTGCATTCAAAGAATTTGAGACTTTTCATTACCTCCTTAAATTTCTCATGTTCCCTTTCCCCATCTATTTAAACTCTATTTCCTCTTTGGTCTTTCAAACGTAAGCAACAAAAACTCTTCTCAAAAGCAAAAAAGGGTTATCTTGTGTCCAGTATTTAGAGTGCAAAGGATGATAATGTTCAAGTAGTGCAATACTCAGGTATGATGATTTTGTGGTCTGCATTTTATTCATCTCTGACAAAGAAACCATGTGAAGTCTTTGAATTTTGAAATGCTTCTTTTGATTTTGATTTGGTTTTGTGAGTGGCCTGAACTAAACTGAAACATAGCAAACATTATCCTGGGTGAAGTCTGATTAACCCATGTAGCAAAGATAGCAAAATATGGTGATATACTATTGATAAAAATTATCCTTAATGGAAGTGTATGCAAGATGTTTGATAAAATATCGAAATGAGGCCTGAAAGTGAAAATAGCAGGCGACGGTCAGAGCGACGGACCATCGGATACCCAATGATCCATCGCCTAAAACCATAACCACTTTCTCATAATTAATGTTATTAAAATGAACCCAACGGTTTGGTTCAACAGACCGTCGCATGCCCGATGAACCATCGCACTAGCCATCGCTGGTCAATAATTTTTTCTATCTTTTGGTTTAAGTCTACAAACTGATAAATGTTTCACTTTTAGGTGTCATGACATCCAAATTTCCACCCACCAGAGGTATAGGTAAAGGCCAAGGGGCCAGATAAGGGCTATCCAAGGGGCCAGATAAGGGCTATCACAAGATATGGATACATCAGCACACAACACCCGGCGTAATCGTCAAGTCATTTCTTCTTCCTCCTAGTCTGAAGAAGAGGGTAAAAGAATTAGCAACAATAACTCAATTTCAACTCCAGTTGAGGAAGGGGTTGAAGTATCTAACCCCATCGAAGAGGATAGCCCAGAATAAGAGAACCCGAATTTGGTTTGACGCAAGGATCCACAAGTGTGGGAAGCTATAAATAGCAGGTTGAGGGTGCTCGAGAAAATTTTTACAAAGGGTTGGCACCAATAGATAGGGTAGCCATAAAGAGGTCTATTTTTGAAGAACATTAGATTGTGACAACAAACTTGCCCGAGTACCCAGAACTTGAACGCCGATTCAATGAATATGAGTTGGCATGGATGAGAAGACCACTTGGATCCTATCAACCAAACTTGGAAACGTGAGATTTTAACTAATTATTTGGCATTGCTGGAGAAGAATTATCCCCTAGGCAAGTCAGCTGCTGACATAAACAAGCTGGATATAGTTCCTATTCGTGGAGTTGACATAGACATCTCAGAGCACACATTGAATAGATTTTTGTTTGAGGCTCAATATCAGATACCAGGTGCAATACCAAAGTTGAAGCATCGGTTGTTCACATGAACTAAAAAAAATCCATGGTTATCTTGAATATTCACAGATGGAGGAGAGCCTATATGTCTATAAAACCCCCGCGAAAAGATATCCAAGTCGTCCCTAAGCTTTAGGGACAAGTTCTGGTGGGAAATTATTAGGCTGAGGTTGATGCCAACAGGCAGTGATGACCGCCTAGAAATCACTATAGCTTTGATTGTTGCTACTTTGATTGAGGGGTTGACAGTGGATTTTGGCTACATCATTTCTGATGAGTTATTTTACCGCACTCACAAGACTCAGACTGCACTGTCATTTCCATGCCTTATCACAGAATTGTTCAAGCAGGCGACGGTACCTTTGATTAGTGAAATAGATAATACAGCCCAGGAAATACAAAAGAAGAATATTAAAAAGACTAAGGATGACTCAAAGTTCGACATGCGAGTTAATAGACCCTAAGGTCAACAAACTCAGTTGGCGCCAATTCCTGAGTCATTAGAATTCCCTTTAGGTATGCCACTACCTCTTTCTACGTATGTCTCCGACCGCATCTGTAGGTTTAGCTTCGATGCCTATGGTTGGGACCATAGATTCTGCATCATTTTCACCCCAATATTTTGTGTATAGGTTGAACACAGAGAACTTTGCAAAGATAGTCCGAGCACAAAAAAAGGTTGAAAAAAGTTGGCTATATGGGGGACAAATTTCAAACCCTTCATTGAAAGAATTATGGAGGAAGAAGTGTGGCCTTTCAAGAACATGCAACTAAGAATGGGCAACATGGAGGAGCGAATCAACAAGAAGCTGGATGCCATATCCATTCCGGACTTTGTAAAATTTATTGAGGAAGTTAGACAAATCTGGGCTGATGTAAACAACAGTAGACTATAATTGATCCAGTACAAATCAAAAGTGATAAAAACAAAGGTCATGTTGACTTAATGGGGCATCCAATCAAAGATATGGGTAAGAAAGTAGCGGAGACTGATGAAAAAATTACACGAAAAGCTATTAAAAGAAAGAAACTTGAAGAAATGTCGCCATAGGAGCGAGAGTATCATGACATGAAGAAAGAAAGAAGAAAATCAAGGAAATATAAAGAGAGAAGAAGAAAGAGAGCAAAGGACGAAGCATCTGGAGTGTCTACCAGTTATGCCCCAGCTAGAAGGCAAACTGTAGATCCTGCTAAAGATGTGGTACCTTCGATTCTGGAGGGAAAGATTGTAAGAACTCCTACCACCATAGGGGTAAAAATATCACTTGGTGAGGACACAACAGCCTTACCGCACTTCACAAATGCCTCAGATGAATAAGAGGCATCACAAGTATTTCCCCTCCTTTGTACTTAAAATTATATGCATTGAGGACAAAGTATTATTTTCTGTGAGGGCGGGATGTGATTTTACCATGGGGGCTTGTGTTTCTGATATTCTTAAACCTACCATGTTATATCTAGGAGAATCGGCATGTCTAGGTTTAATTTGCATTTTTATTGCTTCCAAGTTTTGTTATGTTACTGATGTTGGTCCATGGAATAAAAGTGTTGTTTGTGTTAGTACCTTGTTATAAATATGAATGATGAATGATGTTTCCATCAAGCTATGACTATTTCCATTTGATTATTTACTTTTGTCTCCTAAGATATGTGATTAACTGTTGGTGGTTCTGTATTTGGCATTAATCTATAAATTCACATGACATATGATGTATATCTTAAGAATACTAGAATGAGTTTAACTCAGTTGCCACTACTTTTTCGAGTACTTTGTACTAGTTTTAATATAGTATAGTACCTAGAACTTGCCTGGTTCATTTGATGTTGTTTTGTGGTTGAGGGGATGAGAAGTGATAGCAGGCCATCTTGTGTTTCAGTCCACTTAGCCAAAATGACCCCACCTAAAATAATTTTCCATGTTTGAACCCTTCTTTGAGCCTTTGTAGATTTTTTCTTCATCACCTGGTATTTTAGTTAACTCTCTTTCAGTTGTTAAGTCCTATATATGTCCCTGGACTAGAAATGGGAAATGTGTACCGAAATTTAGGTAAAACACCTAAGTTGAGGGTGGCTATTATAGGGTTGTTAACAGCCTAATGGACGGTTGGTCTAGAATTTGAATTAGAGCATTTGGCCCTGGTCTAGTTAAGACAATGTGCACCTTGACTTATAGCATCAACCTAAGTTGAGGGTGGTTGATGCCTATATATATATAAAATGGATGTTCACTATGGTGAAGCATAAATGAATGAGAAAAGGGCAGTGAGAGAAAAAGTTGAAGGAAAAGAGAGTTAAAGTTTAGTTCTTAGTCACTGTTGCCCAAAATTCCTTCTTGACCTAGCCAGATACCTCATTACTATCCTAGAAAAGACCTATCTAATCTTTGAACGCAGCCATAAGGGGGGTGTTGGATGATAAAGGCAAGTCTATGGGTACTTGTGCTATGTTAGTAACTTCTTTGATGAGTGAGAGGGTTTTGAGTTGTATCCACAAAATATTTTGAGTGGTGGATCTCTTTGACTTTAAGGGAAACCTGAGTTATGCTTAATTTGACTGATTTCTATTGATATTCGTATCCATATTTGTGTAGATGAATTGAATTCGAAAAAATGCTAGTTATGGACTCTGACATGTTAAACTATATGATTTGGATGACAAATGAATAGTTGTGTGAAAACTTGTTTAGTAGCAAATGTTTGTCATCATGTTGTTTATATTTATGATTTGGTGCTGAGTTTCTTGAGGACAAGCAATTGGCTTAAGTTGAGGGTGTTGATGTTATGGCTTTTGACGTAACATTTTGGACCTTTTTTTTTAGGATAATTATGCATTTGCAAGCAACTACTGTTGTATTTAACATCTTGTTTTAATGTTTTCAGGATAAGAATTGAGTATGAGGAACAACTTGGATAAACTGGACAAAACAAACAAAAAATGATCTGCAACGGCTTAGGCAATGGGCCGTCGGCTATGCGATGAACCATCGGTCCAGACCATTGCCAGGAAATAGAATATAGACCCAATGGAAGTTCTGAGATGGACTAGGTGACGTACAGTCAAAATTGCGATAACCGCTATCCCAGCCGTTGCCCAGAAGTAGAACACAGACTCACTGGAGCTCTAGCGATAGCATAGGTGATGCACTGTTGCCTCATCGATGAATCACCGCTCGACCTGTCGAGCATGAAGAGACAACTTCAAAGTTCCGTGATGGACCTGTCACCCAAAAGAAGAACATAGACTCACTGGAGCTCCAGCGATGGCCTTGGTGATAGACTATCACCTCATCGATGAACCGTCACTCGACCCGTCGAGCATGAAATAGAAACTTTGAGTTTGAATTTTAAGGATATTTCTCTAGAAACATATAAATACCAAGTATTAGGGTTTATTCCGTATCTTTTGTCATTAGTTTTCATACTTTCTCCTTTATTGAGAGTTGTGTAACACTATTCATTGAGATTGGAATCTATAGATTGAGATCTAATTATTAGTTTGTATATTTTCCATTGGATATTGAGAAGAACAATATTGTGACCTTTGTAAGTACTCTCTTGAAGCTATTTATGAACATCAATATATCTTTGATTTATTGTACGGAGATAAGTAGCTAAACTCCCATAACTAGGGTTATGAGAGCCTTGATGTAGAGAACTGTTTGGGGTTGTGAATTGGTTTGATTTCTAACATCTATCAAAATTGCATGAATCTTTCTTCATTATAATGGCATCTCTTGGTTGAAAACTTGAGAAATAAGACCAAGAACACAACTTTCCTGACAAGAAAATGGATGTTGGGAAAAAAAGTAATTCACAGGAACTCCATAGGATTACCCATTTGGTTAATAGGTTGACGCCTTAACAAGATTAACCCTTATGAGAGTGTTATTGAACAATGCATGAATCCTTTAAGTTTGAGAGAATTAAAGGGTGAAACACCCATTAGATTGAGAAACATGTGGGTAATTCTTAGAATTCAATAATTCTTGCAATTGAATAAATAAGTTAGAATTCGAGCTCAAATTCACAACCCTAACTGTTTGAACATTTTGGTGAGCTTAACTATAGTAAATTCATTCTCATTGAAATTACATCTACATTAACTCTCATTAGTTGGACTATTGTGTGATACAAATACAAAAGAATATTGTTAACACATTCAACCCCTTTTTTACTCAGGAACCTTAGATCATCAGTCTAATAATAGTCACAATACTTGGTGAACACGGTATTCCCTGTGGGATTTGACACCCAACCCAGTTGGGTTCTATATTTGACAGCGACCTCTTACTCTCTCGTAAGAGAGGTATAATTTGAGCGTATCAAATTTTGGCGCCGTTGCCGGGGAATACGGTTGCCAATTAAGTTTGTGCTTGTTAATTGACCTTTGGTTAAGTTTCCCAAATTTTACTTTTGTTTTTTGTTTTTGTTCTGTGTAGGGGAGTTATTATGTATGCTAAGTTGATGATAGGCGAATTTACACGCCTATATCAATATATTTTGCCCATATTTTAGCCTAGTTTTGAGAACAAATTATATATTTCATGCACTTTTAGTCCTTTTTCCTATAAATGAGCTAACAAATATGATTAGTAAAGTTTCAGGTATAAATGATGCAAAATACAGCATTTTATGGCTTACTTGACGCAAAATAAAGCTCACGAACGAAGGAGAAGGAAGTGGGACGCCTAAAGGACCAAAACAGCTGCATGGAAAATCTGTCCCGGGCTAAAACAACATTTCTGAAGACGCTGGGGACCTGGACCAAAACTGCTGCATGGAAAATCTGTCCCGGGCTAAAACAACATTTCTGAAGACTTTGGGGACTTACAGACACAAAGCTGGATTTTGACAATGATACATTAACCTAATACAATTAGGCTATGTATTTCATTAGTTTATTTGGATTATGATAATGTTACCTTAACCTAGTACATTTGGGTTAAGTATTCCATTAGCCTATTAGGATTTGGTTATTTATTTCATTAGCTTAGTAGGAGTAGGATATGGGTATTATAAATACCCTATCATGCTAGAGATTTTTATTCATTCTTCTATCTTTCAATACATTCCTCTCTTAACCATCCATCTTTCTATTCACTAGTCTAATCTTTCCATTAATTCTATTCTTCTTCTATTCTTAAATTCCACAACAAGAGAATCGTTACTTGCTAAGGAATCACGCCACACACCGATCACCTAAGCCACACGCCATCAACCAAATATCGTGATATAATAACAATGCCAATCGTGATCTCCTTCGCATTCATGGGTAACTAAACTTCTCTGTTGGGGTTATGGAAGCCGAATGAGTTACTATCTATTACTGTGAGTTTGTGAGTTCGTGACAAGTATATTTCTTATATCATTATTCTCTTCATCTTAATCCACATTCTTTGCGGTTGCAAACGCAAGAATACGCCAGTCTAACATTTAACTTGTTCGAGAGAAAGGTTATTTGTCTGGAAAAGAGATAATATCAAGGCAGTAGGACACCCTTTCCTATTAAAAAGCTAGTGCCATAACTGGACTAACCTCTTGGAGAATTCGTACCGTTAGACACGCTTTAAGCTCGAGAGAGTTAAAGTGAAATAGTCCTTGTTTAGGTCGAGAGACGCTTGGATTTACCATCGACTACAATTCTCTATAAGCAATTGCATGTCAAAACTCTACACACTCATAGCCAATAGAGACGTATACCTCAGAAGGTGGACATAACCCCAACGCTTCAATTCTCATTGTTTACAACCTACGTAACAATCTCTCTCTTTACTTTATTATTTTCAGCTTTTGTTTACATTACTTGCAAGACAAGAATTCCCCCTTTTTACGAGACTTGCACCAAAAGTTTAGTAATTTTACTTACTTGTTGGCCAAGCTATTCCCTGTGGGATCGACACCCAACCCAGGTTGGGTTCTATATTTGCTAACGACCACTTTACACTCCTACGAGAGCTGTAGATTGAGCGTTATCATAAGTACATGGAGATTGAGTACACCATTATTATCTATACATCCGGAACCGTAGCTAATTGGAAGAATGACAGATCCCCAAGATGCTGAAAGACTAGCCGCTTTGGCTAGATCTCAACTAAATCAGCATAATGATGGTCAACAGAAATATAACTTGCTAACAAATTGACTGAAAAGGTTATATTAGGCCTTATAGTATTTTCAAGATACATCCGTACATCAATTATACTAAGATATGATACTTCATAACCAATTTAAACTGGTATATTTCTCATTTCATCAAATAATCTATTTCTTTTTAAAACTCTCCAAGAGTTTCAATAATATTCAAACTATCAATTTATCCCTTATAGGGTTAATAAACAAGTTTCTCAGAAACTTTATATGCTTCAAGCATTTTGAATCCTAAAGGGATTTTCATATAGATTTTTGTCAAGTGACAATAGTCAACATTTCATATGTGAAATCTACTAGTGTCTGGACTACAAATCAAATATGTGTTATGTTTACCAAAATACATCCTTTAATGTCACTTGATAAATTTTTCTACGTCAGCATATAAAATTCAGATCCTCGTAATCTTTTACAATATTATGCCAATATTGTATCAAAGATATCATCAATGATATATCATTTTGTATCGGTTCACAATGTGACATAACATTTTGAGATCTCAGCACTTCATTATTTTTAGGTACCTGAACCTTTCATAAGGTTTCATGAAGTGTTTTGACGTAAGCTCTTCAAGAGCACATTGCCTTCTTATTATGATTATTTTCTCCTTAATTTTTCAAGGATTATTTCATTTGAAACCGATTGGTCTACCATATTTCATGTATGCGTAGGTTTTGTCCTTTAGGGACACAAAGTAGGAGCACTTACAACTTAAATATGAGATTAAAGTTGAGTCAACAGATGCTTCTAGAATTTGACTTGAATTATCTTTTGAATGAGGATCTGATGATAATTCCTAACATATTTCATAGTTTCTTATAATCTCCCCCTTATGTTAGTAACATACATCCTCTATCTTCTTTGAGGAATTCATCTATGTGCATGTATTTTGGTATATTCATTAATCGTATACCGCACATCAAAATTATTAGATGGAACAGTTGGTTCTTGACCTTGAATCAATTGAGAGAGAATAAATAATCATAATTTATTGGTCAATTCATACAAGTGCTATTGTATGCAACATATCATATTTCATACCAACACATGAAGCTTTGTTCTCCTTAGCAATGATTTATCTATTTATCGAAGGCATTCAATACCAAACCATCATCATCAAGATTGTCTTGATTACACAATTTGAAAATTATGCTCTTAACTCAATTTTATTGAGTAAGCAACTTTATGAATGTCAAACTGCAGGTTGACAATGAATATACATGTGATTATCTTATTGATGCATGTTTTCAACATATCACATGATAGGTGAACATGCCCTTATTCACCTTTTATAATTTTCAAATTTTGAGGGATTAAATCCCAACATTAGTTGGTCCAACCAACTTGTCATGAGAACAAGCAACATTAAAAGTTCATGAAGAATTTTCTGGTTCTTCAATATATGTTTAATACTCACTATGCACATCTTTGGGATATTGCAATCGTTTATGTCAATTTATGAACTTTTGTTCTAGCAAACTCTAAGTTTATCATGACATGTACCTTTTACTTTAGCAAATTTCAGATTTACTATTACATGAATGAATTTCAGATTTACTACTTAGAAGTATATTTCAAAATAACTCTTCTCAATTATCCAGTCTCTTTCAGAGGTGAGTTGTGATACCATCACAATCAAGTGTACGTTTGCATTAATAAGCTTCACTAAATATTATCACATTCACTCGAGGGAATGAATCTACGCTTATAATAATCAAAATTCTCATCAGAAATGAAATATAATTATGCCTTAAGCCTATCAAATTGTGATAGCTTATAACCTCTTTCATGATATTGCTACTCAGGAGGAAATCGGGGCATGCATATAATGAGAGTTTTTCTCTAACATTTCTTAGAGAGTATATCGTATATTGCTAAAACATTCACTTTATGAATTGAGCAATTTGTCATCTTTCAAACTTACCATATATTGCTACCACATTCACTTCTTCGAATGAAGCATATCCAATGGAATAAATTTCATGACTTTTCATCAAAAATATATTATTTTGCCTTAACCATCATAGTATCATCACATGGTGAATTGAGATTCAAACTCAACATCTTATCTATATAAAGGCGTCTTATGCATAAATTGATGGGACTTAAACCCAATATTTTATCATAGCGCATTGAAAAATCCACCGTCTTACCCTCAATCAATAATAATTAGAACTCACCTGTGAGCCTTTTGAAAAATATTATCACTAGCAGTGATTATATTACATAAACTAACCACTGCTCGTGACCAAATATTGTTGGCTAACTCTACAGGGACCCAAGTATACATACCAAGCACTGTGAGGTATTTCATGTATGAGATTGTCACTTTTGATAGACATCTTTAAATAAATAGTTATAATAACAAAAGTATTGAAATTAATGATATGCAACAACATAAGGTATAAGTGACATGGCTGCCAAATTATCGTCTCTGCCGTTAGAATTTAAAAAATCAAGACTCAATAATTTTTTTTAGGGAATTTAGATAATTGAACCTTCAGGAAAACAAATCAAATATCGTCGAGATCATAACTCTATCCAAAATCATATTATGTTACTCGTTGTCCACAAACTAAATGCTAAAACATAATTACAAACTCAAACATATATATATACCTCAGGAAGAATGTAAGTATTTCTTGCTTGTGTTGATAACATTTTATTAAATATAAAATAAGAACAAGAATAAATAGAGAGAGAAGAGACGAAACTTCTTATTTCTCTTGAGAGATGAGAGATTCATCCTGTGAATGATTTACAGTGAATAAAACTCCTCTATTTATAGGAGAAATTACTCCTAGTTTCTCTCTAAAAGATAAGTATTTCATATCCTATTCGATATCAACTAGATGCTAAAGATAAATATTTCATATCCTATTAGATATCAACTAGATCTTGATAGATCTTATCTATATTCTTGATAGACATTCACTATAATCTAAATACATTTATAACATGTTTGAATTTTTTGTCCTTTGTTAAAAGAGTCTCAACAGATAAAATTATCCTATTTTTCAACTAGTTTTAGAATTTGCCCAGGCATCTCAATTTAATGAATTAGTTTATGGTAACATAATTGATTTCAAAACATCTGTTTTTTCCTTAATATTTACAAAAGACAATATTATAGCTGCACCATAATTAAAGTAACAACTTAAACTTCTAGAAAATCTTCACATAATATATTTAAGAGTTTTACTTCTCACCAAAACTTCTATCTATAACAAAATAAGTCTCTACACTTGAAAAAAGAACGTAAAATTTAGCGGTCCTCCGCAAAACTGCGTTTCTTCACACTAAAATACCAATCATTCTTTGAATCAATTGTTATATCTGAATCAACTCTAAAGTTGAAAAGTCAATATAGCATAGCACTAATCATATCTTGGGATCTAAAAAGTTTCATAGTATGAAACACTTTAAATTCATCATCATTCGATGAACTGACAAGATGTTATTCATTTATGTATATTTATTTTTAGGCTTAATATGTAAATATGACCTTTAACTTGATATTAAATTATAACTATGACCTTTAACTTTATCAGTGCATAAGTTGGTCCTTTAACTATAGAAAAACTGAATAAAAAAACACTCTAGTCCTACCTGACAAAATGCATACTCAAAACCACGCGCGTCAGAGTTAGAATTAAAGTGTTTTTTTGTTCAGCTTTTGTATAGTTAAAGAACCTACTTGTGCACTGAAAAAGTTAAAGGTCATAGTTATAATGTGTCTTTTTTATTAGGTGGCAACATCTGAGTGGATTACTGATCCACATAGGAGCGATATTGAGTTTCACGCATATAAGTTGCAAAATTGAAGTATTTTTTTTTCAGCTTTTATATAGTTAAGGACCTACTTGTGCTCTGACAAAGTTAAGACACAGTTATAATTTAGTGTCAAATTAAAAATCCTCTTTATATATTATGCCTTATTTTTATAATCATGATGTTTGTCAAATTGTGCACCCCTAGATTAATTTTACGGACCTACTAGTTTGTGATGTTTGAATTACCACAAACCTCTTCAACCCTTCCCGAAAAATCATAGTTGGAAATCATACCAAAGAGAAAATTAAATTAAAAAATAAGAGAGATGTATGTGCACACCTCCGCTTGATTATCAGAATATGGACGTATAAATTGTCATTTCACATGTGGATTTATATTAATCATTCGCATGCAATGTATGCATACAAACACAATTACGTGGAGTAAAATTGCTGAGCAAATTTAGAAGTACATTTACATAATTTTGATACTCGAATCACATCTTTATTATTTCATCAGATAGGTACAACCTCTTGCTAGGACAAGTACGGTGTGATTTGCTCATCATAGATGACCAATTTAGTTGTTTAAATATAAATCTTAAAAATTCAAGTAAATTATTTTTTATAGACATAAACCTAATTTTTTGGTAAAAGATTAAAAGAATAGAGCAAAGACATACATTTTAGTCTAATGATGAGTGGTCTCTTTTCAAACAAATGAAGCATAATCAACAATTTCAGGAAACAACTAATGGAGCGACGACACACAATCATGCACAAATACCTTCCTCCCATTATATTTCTCGGTTCATACTTTAATTTTGTGCTTGCGAAGATAAATCTTTAAATTTTTCTAGCTACTTGATTTGGCCGCAACATGCTTCTTTCGTCTAATTCTATGATTTTTTTAAACTTAAAGAAAAAATGAGAAATAATAATATATTAAAATGGGAGAATCCGTTATCAATGTTCATTATATCATACATATATAATCATTAAAACTATTAACCAAAAGAAATTAAACAAAAAACGATAAAAAGAATGATGATAATGAATGCAAGACACGACAAGAACCAAAACCAAGAAGTAGAAGGACAATACGCCTATATCTTTATCCAAACTATTACTTAAATATAAGCTGTATTTATAGAAGGTAAAATTCTAATTGAGTTAGAAGTGTTAAATATTATGATTTCGTAACTATAAAATAAATGCGTCAATTAATTTCAAATTCTTAAATAATAATTTTAGTAATTTCGCACACTATATTAGAACCTTTATATACAAATGAAGTTAAATTTCAAAGACCTTTAAGACCAGCTGAGTAAGTTTATCTGTTATTTGATGTTTTATTTACGTGCTAATTAATTATGACAACCGTTGACCTGCAAAATCATATGAAATTTATATGAAAAATTATCTCCCTCTAACTACATGTTCCCTTACTTTATTATTTTGTTTTATAAAGTGCTATATATATATATATATATATATATATATATATATATATATATTATATTATATTATATTATAGGGCTCCTTACTTATTAGTTACTTTAAAAAAATTTTATCATATATTTTTCCTTATCATATATGTTAGGACTCTTTATTTTAAATTTTAAATATAATAATTGGAGAAAATTGAAAAGACATTTGTCTATTGCTAATTTTTTTTAATGAAGGGCAAGATGTTCAAATGTCTTTTCTAATGTTCTTTCACACTTTTAACATATTATAGATATAGATATAGATATAGATTATATTTATACATATATATATATATATATATATATATATATATATATATATATATATATATATATATATATATATATATATATATATATATATATATATAGGTGGGCATGAAAGCACAAAAGGTGTTGGTGAGTGGGGAAGGTAAGGTAGTCAACCTACGGGAGTCACGAGTGTTAGTGAGTTGACAGACTCTCCATGCATTCATTCATGGTTGGAACTTCTCTCTGTAGAGTAGCCTTGTTCATAGAGGCTCGTGCCCTTGGTTGATTGGCCGGGAACTCTCATGATGATTTTTTCTGGGAAAGGAAGAAAACTAAAGCAAGCTACCCTTACTTTTTGAAACAGAAAGACATAAAACAAATTCGGTTCTCCTGAGGTTCATTTAAAGACCATGTCTATATGAGATCCTAACAACGTCATGGCATGCTCAATTATCTCTTAATTTAGCTATGTTAGGCTTTTTAACCATAGTTGTAGCTCATCATATGTATTCCATCCAGCCTTATTCATATCTAGCTATTGACTATGACACAAAACTGTCATTGTTCATACATCACATGTGGATTGGTGAATTTCTCATAGTTGGTGTTGCCGCGCTATAATACCCCACACTTTTCCTAGCTTAATTTTGCTCCTTCAATGTCAAAGTTTAGATTCAAAGATGAATAAATTTTATTAAATATAGAACTTTTCAGATTTAGACCCCCCATTGTGTAGATAATTGAATAAGCTTTCCAACGATATCAATTTCACACAAATTCAATACTCGGTAGAGAAGTTATGACATTTTTAGTAAAGCAGTATGCCATTTAGGCAAGCATCGCGTCGCGAAGAGGGATAATTTGGAAATTGTCATTTCCAGTGGACATCCGCAATTGGATCGTATCCCGGAGAAGTTCCAGGTCCCAGTTGTCCATTTCTAATGGCTCACCGTAATGGTGGCGCATCGTGGTGATGGCTAAAATGGAACTCGTCCCTTTTCCAATGGCCCAACGCGATTTCACCACATCGCGTTAGAGCCCAATTTCCCAGTTGTCCCTTATCCAATAAGCCACCGCGATAGTTGCGTGTAGCAGTGGCACGTAAAGTCGAGATTTTCCAGTTTCGACAAAAATTTTAAAAGGGCTCTTTGGTCAATTCCCAAACCCCCAATTTGTCCAAAACAAGGAATTAAGTATATTTTAAAGCACTTTATGCTTATTTTCATCCATTCTCTCTCAAATAAAAATCCTAGAGCTCAAAACTTACTCTCATAGAAATCAAATTCCTCCATTATTTCTCCAAGAAAACTCAAAATTGAGGATTCCCAAATCAATATAATCAAGAATTCATCTCCAAAAGCACAAATAGAGACTAAAGTTCAAGCTTTCTTAGAAATTTCATCAATTAAGGTATGTGGGGTTTATGAACAAGCATCCTCTTGTATCCTTGTATCCAAAACTATCTTTTAACTATAAATTTACATGATTTTCTATGAAATTACATGAGATTTGAATTAGGGTTCATACCCATTATTTCTAATTACAAGATTATGAGATTTCAAGTATTTTAGAAGTTGAATTGCATGACTATTTTCATACTTTCATGCCTATTGCAGTAATTTTCAGATTTTGAGGTGAACTATCATTGTTTTCATTACCAAGCATGATTATTATAATATTTTGACATGAGATTGATGCATGGGTTATTATACTAGATTGAATATTATTATTTCAAGAAAAATTATGCTTTAAGCATCAAATGATTAGTTTATTTTTAGTTTTTTAGAAAGCCTTGATCTTTTGATCCTTAGTAAGATTTAGAATCCACTTTACAAATTTATTATAGATTTTGAGAAATCAGAATAGTTTTATTCATAGATTTAATTAGATAAATTTATAATTGGTTTTATAATAACCCTTATTCTATATTTGAATGTGGATTTCTAATAGAATGAGCATATACATTAAAAGAGAGTAGTATTTAGCACCAACCTGGAAGTGTGGGATTAGCGTGCCCTATCTTTCACAGAACTATGTAGCCAACGTAGGTACAGATTATCAGATTATTTCCATTTCTATATAGATGTTAGATACAGATGTGATCACTTAGATTAGGTTATAATCCTTGACAAGAGTATGACACCTCTCCCCATCGTGAGGTTTTCCCCATAGTGGAACAAGACTTTGGACTCCATGTTAGCTCACATGATTTATGTAGGTTAGAAGAACCTTTGTAAATGAAAAGAGTACAAAGTAATATTAATAGAAAATCTTTTAAGAAAAATAAGTGTAAAGGCTCACAACTTTATTCAAATTATATTTTTTTTTTCAGAAAGATATTAGCTACAAACTACAGCTTTCAGATTTCATACATAGGAGTGAGCCTTTTTTTTACTTAGACGGTATGTTTTACAGATAGAACATTAGTACAACTTTCATAACAAAATGTTATGACTCCCTAGATTTACAAAGTATGATTTGCTATTCATGATTACAAATTTCAGTTTTTAGATATTCCAGCTTATGTGAGTCATTTACATTTAGCATGCATTGTTTTACAAACTATGATGATGATTGATATTATGTTTTACTTATGTATTCACCCCCATATACTCAGTACATCCTCAAAGTACTGATCCACATAGACATCTATGTGCTACATTGTCTCATAATGTAGGTTCAGGTGCTCAGTTCTAGAAGCGTGAGTAATTTCGAGCATCTCCATCTACATCCCGACAATTGGTGAGTCCTCATAGTTCAGGGACTTAGTTATTCAGTCTTTCAGATTATCTATATTAGATGATTCAGTATTTTCAAACAATTCTAGTCAGTTGGGGGTTATCCCAGTGGCTCTCTAGATATTAGTAGTAGAGACTTGTTAGACTGCTAGTTTTGATTCAGATTATTCAGTATCAAGGTTTCAGACATTAATTTAGATATTATGATTAGATATTTTTTCTTATATAGTATGACTCTTAAGTCTATGTTTCCTATAATATGAGATTCAGACTTAGTAGAAGGCAGACTAGGTTAGCATAAGGATACTTGTAGTCTTAAGTACTGTGTGACATCTTGGGACTAGGTTTTGGAGCATTGCAAACTTGGTATCAGACCCTAAGGTTTATATAAGTTCTAGGGAGTCAGACAAGCCATGTTATGTAGAGTCTTGATCATGGGTGTGAAGCGCGCCACATTTATGAGCAAGAGGCTATGGGATATTCTTAGGAAATTATCTCTTCCTTTCATGATCCATCGTGCTTACATTATCTTTATCTAATTTTAACTCATGCTCTTACGTGAAAGTTGTTGAATAATCCTCTTCTTTAAGATAACGCCCGTAGAAATGATAATCAGCCACCCCAGCCTACTAACCCTCTGAATGAGAATGAATCCTATTCTAAATTTAGGGCTGCCTTTCAGGTGTTGGCCCAAGATGTGACTGCTAATGTTCAGGGAAACCATTAGGCAACTGTCCCACTTCAGCTGAATGGGGACTTACCAACACCTAGAATTAGAGACTTCATGAGGATGAATCTTCTGAAGTTTTTTAGGTCAAAAGCAGGTGAGGACCCGCAACTTTATTTAGATTAGGTAAAGAAGATCACCCAGATTATGCATGTTTCTGAAGAGGAGAGTGTAGAGTTAGCATCCTATATATTGAAGGATATAGTGTATGATTGGGTGGTTATGTGGAAAAATAGTGGAGGTGAGAATGCAGCTCCTATGAGTTGGCAAGTATTTAAGAATGCATTTCTAGATAGGTTCTTTCCGCGTGAGATGAGAGAAGCCAAGATAGATGAGTTTGTGAATTTGAGGCAGGGCTCAATGATAGTGAAGGAGTACTGCCCTAAGTTTAACCTGTTGTTTAAGTATGCCTCTGATACGATGGTTGATCCTAGGGAAACATGAGTAAGTTTGTTACTGGTGTATCTATCTTGGTAGTCAATGAGTATAGGACTGCCATACTTATTAGGGACATGGATCTTAATAGATTGATGATTCATTCCCAACAGATTGAGGCAGAAAAATTAAAGAGAAAAGAGAAAAGTAATAAGAAATCTAGAACTGGTTAGTTTGAGTATGGCCAGACTAGGTTCAGAGGGGTAAATCATTTGCAATTTTAGAATCATTCATCTATGCAAGCATCATCTTCAGCTAGTTCTCCATCTCCCAGAGCTAGACAGGTGCAGTAGGCTAAGTCTTCTATGTCCAAATCTCAGAATAGTGTAAGTGGAAGGCCCAATTATTTTCTATGTGCTAAGTGTGGTAAGAATAATCCTGGTGGGTGTATGTTAGACTCTGGTCAAGTTTCTCCTTTGTGACCCCATTAGGTGTAGTAAATTTTGAAATAGGTCCTAAAAAGATCCCTGAGCCTATCTTTGTTTCTAGCCTAGTAGGTAAGTTAGTTGTTGCTAAATAGATCTATAGAAAATATCCTATCACTGTCCTTCATAAAATTATGCTAGCGGACCTAATAGAGTTAGATATGGTTGACTTTGACCTTATTATTAGTATGGATTGGCTCTATTCCTATTATGTATCTATAGATTGTTGCACCCGAGTGATGAAGTTTCAGTGTCCAGATGATCCAGTCTTTGAGTGGGGAGGAAATTCAGTGTCACCCAAAAGTCATTTCATATCCTATCTTAAAGACAAAAAGTTGATTATCAAAGGGTGCATCTATCAACTAGTTCGAGTCAAAGACACTAAGTCTGGGACTACAATAGTTCAGTCAGTTAGTGTAGTTAATGATTTTCCTGATGTCTTTCCTAAAGATTTTCCAGGGGTACCTCCTGATAGGGAAATAGAATTCGGTATTAACCTTCTTCTAGATACTCAGCCTATTTTCATTCCTCCTTACTGTATGGCTGCAGCTGAGCTTAACGAGTTAAAAGAGCTGCTTAAATATCTCTTAGATAAAGGTTTCATAAGGCTTAGTATTTCTCCATGGGGTGCTCTCGTCCTATTCATGCAAAATAAAGATAGTTCTTTGCGAATATGTATTGACTATCATCAGCCGAATAAAGTCACGATAAAAAATAAACATTCTCTCCCTAGAATTGATGATTTATTTGATCAAGTCTAAGGTGCAAGTTACTTCTCAAAGATAGACCTTAGATCCAGCTATTATTAGCTTAGGGTAAGGGAGTGTGATATTCCAAAGACAACTTTCAAAACTCGTTATGGTTATTTTGAGTTTCTAGTCATGTCCTTCGGTCTAACTAATTCCCTAGAAGCCTTCATAAACTTAATGAACAGGGTGTTCAAATAGTATTTGGACATATTTGTCATAGCTTTTATCATGATATTCTTTTCTACTCTCGTAGTGAGGATGATCATGCAAAACACCTTAGAATTATATTGAAAACTCTTAGAAATCACCCGTTGTTCACCAAATTCAGCAAATGTGAATTTTGACTAAGGTCAGTAGCTTTTCTTGGTCATATTGTTTCCAGTGAGGGTATTCGAGTGGATCCTCAAAAGACAGAAGCAGTAAGAAATTGGCCTAGGCTTATTTCTCCACCAGACATTAGGAGTTTTTTGGGTTTAGTTGGCTATTACCGATGTTTTGTTGAGGGTTTCTCATCTATTGTATTTCCCATGACTAGATCGACTCATAAGAAAGTTAAGTTCCAGTGGTCAGATTCCCGTGAGAAGAGTTTTCAAGAGTTGAAGACTCGACTCACTTCAATCCCAGTTTTAGCATTACCTGATGGTACAAATAGTTTTGTAGTGTATTTTGATGCCTCTAGAGTTGGTTTGGGTTTTGTTTTGCTGTAAAGAGGTAAGGTCATAGCCTATGCCTCTATACAACTTAAGCCCCACAAAAAAAATTACCCTACTCATGATATTGAGTTAGCCGTTGTTGTGTTTGGATTGAAAATTTGAAGGCACTTTCTTTATGGGGTGCATGTTGATGTGTTTACGGATCATAAAATCTTGCAGTATGTATTTACTCAGAGGGAGTTAAATCTTAGTCAGAGAAGGTGGTTAGAATTGTTGAAGGATTATGATATGAGTGTGTTGTATCATCCGAAAAAGGCCAATATAGTAGAAGACGCCCTTAGTAGATTGTCTATGGGCAGTGTTGCTCATGTGGAGAACGATAAGAGAGAGTTAGTTTAGGAAGTTAACTAGATTAGGTGTTAGATTGGTTGACTCAGCTGAAGGAAATGTTTGGGTTCAGAGTAGTTCTGAATCTTCTCTAGTTTTGGAAGTGAAAAAGAAGTAAGATGAGGATTCTAGTTTGGTCAAACTGAAGGATTTAGTTAAAGATCAAAAGATAGAGGTTTTCTCCTAAGGGGGAGATGGTGTGTTGAGGTACCAGCGTAGATTGTGTGTTCCATGTGTTGATGATTTGAGGTAGCGAATTAAGGAGGAAGAATATGGTGCACGCTATTCCAATCATCCATGAGCCACCAAGATGTACCGTGACTTGCAAGAAGTCTATTGGTGGAGCGGTATGAAGAAGGATATAGCAGAATTTGTAGCTAAGTATAAAACATGTTAACAGGTTAAGGTAGAGCACTAAGGACCTGGTGGCGCTTTGCAGAAGTTTAGTATCCTTACTTGGAAGTGGGAAGAGGTGAATATGGACTTTGTGACTGGAGTACCCCATTAGCATCGTCAACATAATTCAATTTGGGGTGATAGTAGACAGATTGACTAAGTCAGCGCATTTCTTACCTGTTCATATGTTTTACACAATTGAAGAATATTTCAAGCTGTATATCAAAGAGTTAGTCAGATTGTATGGAGTTTCTTTGTCTATCATCCCAGACAGGGGTACTCAATTTAGCCCTTAGTTTTGGAGAGCCTTTATAAGGGTCTTGGTACCCAAGTTTATCTTAGTTCAGCTTTTCATCCACAGACAAATGGTAAGGCAGAAAGGACCATTCAAACTCTAGAGGACATGTTGAGGGCATGTGTTCTTGATTTCAGGGGTAGTTGGGCTGAGAATTTTTTGTTGATTGAGTTTGCTTATAATAACATTTACCATACTAGTATTCAGATGACCCCATTTGAATCTCTTTATAGGCGGAGATGTAGATCGCCAGTTGGTTGGTTCAAAGTGGGTGAGGTCACTTTGATTAGGCCAGACATGGTGTTTGAGGCCATAGAGAAAGTTCAGTTAATTCGAGAGCGATTGAAAGCATCTCAGAGTCGTTAGAAATATTATGTTGACATAAGAAGAAGAGATCTTGAGTTCGAGGTTGATGACCTTGTGTATTTAAAAGTTTTACCCATGAAAGGGGTGAAGAGATTTGGCAAAAAGGGGAAGCTTAGTCCCCGATATATAGGCCCCTTTCGAATGTTGAGTCGTGTTGGGAAGGTGGCATATGATCTTAAGCTACCCGCAGACTTATCCTCAGTTCATCTAGTATTCTATGTGTCCTTGTTAAAGAAGTGCATGGACGATTCATCTGTTATAGTTCCTCTAGAAAGTACAGATATTCAAAATAGCCTTTCATATGAAGAAGTTCTAGTAGAGATTCTTGATCATCAGATCTGTAGACTAAGGAACAAAGAAGTTCCCTTGGTTAAAGTCCTATGGCGAAACCAGACTTTTGAGGGTGCTACTTGGAAAGCAGAAGTAGACATGCGTACCAAGTATCCTCATCTATTTTCCACGAATTCAGATTCAGCTGAAGGTAATAGTTTTCCTCAATTAAGTTCTTTTTCAGTCTTAGATTCAGCTATATAGTTTTTTTCATGAAAACTCATGCACTTGCAGATCTGTTCAGTAGATCATTATGTTGAGATTAAGTCATACAGTTTATTTCAGTTGTGTATGATAGCTTATAGCCTCAGATTCCTCAGTATTTTCAACTTAACTAGCCACATCCGAGGACGACTGTTCCCAAGGGGCAGATATTGTAATACCCTGCACTTTTTATAACTTAATTTCACTCCTAGAATGTCAAAGGTTAGTTTCAAAGATGAATAAATTTTATTATATATAGAATTTTTTTTATAGATTTAGACCCTTCATTTTGTAGATAATTGAATAAGCTTTCCATCGATACCAATTTCTCCCAAATCGGATACTCGGTTGAGAAGTTATGACATTTTTAGTAAAGCAACATGCCATTTAGGCAAGCATCGTATCGCGGAGAGGGTTAATTTGGCAATTTTCAATTTTCATTGGAACTCCGTAATTGGCCTGCATCACGGAGAAGTTACAGTCCCCAGTCGTCCTTTTCCAGTGGCTCATGAAGATGGTAGCGCGTCGCGATGATGGCCAAAATGGGACTCGTCCCTTTTCCAGTGGCCCAACGTAACTTCAATGCATTGTTTTGGAGCCCAGTTTTCTAGTTGTCCCTTATCCATTGAGCCATTGCGATAGTAGCACGTAATGGTGGCATGCAAGTCAGAATTTTCCAGTTCCAACGAAAATTTTAAAAAGGCTCTTTGGTCAATTTCCAAGCCCTCAATTCATCCAAAACAAGGAATTAAGCATATTCTAAAGCATTTTATGCTTATTTTAGTCCATTCTCTTTCAAAGAAAAACCATAGAGCTCAAATCTTACTCTGTAAGAAAACAATTTCCTCCATTATTTCTTTAAGAAAACTCAAAATTGAGGATTCCCAAATCAAGATAATCAAGAGTTCATCTCCAAAAGCACAAATAGAGATTCAAGTTCAAACTTTCTTAGAAATTTCATCAATTAAGGTATGTGGGGTTTATGAACAAGGATCCTCTTTCATCCTTATGCCTAAAACTATATTTTAACTACAAATTTATATGATTTTCTATGAAATTACATGAGATTTGAATTTGGGTTCATACCCATTATTGGTAATTGCAAGATTATAAGATTTCAAGTGTTTTAGAAGTTGAATTGCATGACTATTTTTATATTTTCATGCCTATAGCTGTAATTTCTAGATTTTGAGTGAACTATCATTGTTTTTATTACCAAGCGTGATTATTATAATATTTTGACATGATATTGATGCATGGGATATTATCCCCGGATTGAATATTATTATTTTAAGAAAGATTGTGCTTTAAGCATCAGATGGTTAGTTTATTTTCAAATTTTCAGTATGCCTTGATCTTTTGATCCTTAGATAAGATTTGGAATCCACTTTACAGATTTATTTAATTATTTAAATATTCTCTAGACAAAAATTAGGTAAAGAATTTTCACTCCCTTTCTTGTATTGTATTTCAAAATCAAAAGAGGCTAATTGGGCTTGCCACCTTGCCAAGATTAACTTGGAAGCATCATGTTTAAAATCCTTATCAAACATATATTTAACTGATTGAGCATCAGTCCTAACTATAAACTTTTGATTATATAAATCATCTTGGAAATTTAAAACACATTTAACAATAGTCAACATTTCATGAGCCATAGTGGCGTATTTTTTCTGATTTCCAGACCATTTTCCAGAATGAAACCTAATGAGGCTTTCAATATGATTGTGGGGATTCATTTGTTTAAGTATTGCACCTTAATCAACATTAGAAGAATTAGTCTCAACTATCTTAAACCAAGAGGGATTAGCTAAGGTTAAACAAGGTAAAGACTCGACACGTTTTTTAATCATTTTTATTAGATTAGTGTGAGAATTAGTCCAAGGACCTTTGTAATCCTTTTTTAGCCTATCATATAAAGGAGCTAAATAATGAGACAAATTCGAATAAAAAGGAGAAATGTAATTAAGGCTGCCTAAGAACCTTTGCAATTGCGTTTTATCAGTTATAACATCAGAAAATTTTTTAGAAAAGTACAAAGCCCTCTGTATGGGTTAGATTCTGCCTTGACAAATATTGTGTCCTAAAAATCAAATATCAGTTTAAAATAAGCACATTTTTGGTTTAGAGATGACCAAACCATTTTGTAACACAATTTTCTTGAATATATTCAGATGTTTAAAATACAATTGTAATGTTTTTGAAAATACAAGAATGTCATCAATATACACAATTATAAAATCCATATATGGCTTAAATATATCATTCATGATTTTTTGAAATACAGAAGGAGCATTTCAGACCAAATGGCATCACATTCCACTCATATTGTCTAAAAGGAACATTAAAAACAGTTCTATATGTGTGCTCTTGAGAAATCTGAATTTGCCAATAACTAGATTTTAAATCAAATTTTGAAAATATATTAGCATTATATAATCTAGATAACAAATCCTTTTTATTAGGTATGGGATACCTAATCCATTTCAAAAATTTATTAAGCGGTTTATAATTAATTATAAGTGTTGGCATACCATGTTCTTTTTTAGTAGCATAATTAACATAGAATGTCGTGCACGACCAAGGGGGTTTTGAAGGTTTTATAAGACCCTTTTATAAGAGATTATCAATATCTTTTTTACAAAATTCAACTAACTCTATATTCATTTGGCCGGGTCAAGATTTGGTTGGGATTTTATCTTTACTGAAAGCATCTTCGTATTGAATAGTAACAATATGCTCTTTGCGATTCCAAAAAGAATTAGGATGTTCAGCACAAATATCAACCATCAATTGATTAGAAAGCAGTTTTATTTTTGCCCAATTTTTCACAGAATTCATAGTATTATGAATATTCATACTCATCATTTCAAGCTGTAAGAAATTTACCTGTCGATGCTTCATATCAATTAAATCATTTATGTCCCTTGCTACTGGACCGGTAACAAAAGGATAGGAGATTTCTTGGTTTTTGTAAGTAGCCTTGAAACCATTCGCATCAATATATGTGTAAGGATAAATAACATTTATAAAGGTGGTTCCTAAAGTAATATGAGGATATAACTGATTTTTTACTAAGAAAAAGAAATACGGAATGCAAATCTTATTTCTACAAATATGTGCATGAGGTAACTTATAATTAATATCAAGAGAATGACTAGATGTTAATTTAACTATATGCGTGATTTTTTGAAAATATTTTGTTGGAATTTGTCCTTCCTGAATTCAACTAACATCCGCACCACTATCAATCATAGCCACATTAGTTATAGAAAATTCATTATCAATCAAAATAGTGCAGTTTATATACCATTTATGGGCCCTAACTATTTGCATCATACCCACAAAATAATCATTAGCTACATCAAGCTTACAAATAATATCATTTTCAAAAAATTTCACAATTTTTTCTTTCCCTTTGGATCTGGAGGAAATATCATTTTGAGAAATGTCCTTTTCAATATTTGAAATCTTTGATCAGAAATCATTTGATTTTGTTTCAAATGAACAATTTCTTTTTTAAAATTTTCAACTTATATTTTCAAATCATTGAAAGACGTGTCTTTACTGGGTGTTTGACTAATGACAAGACGTCTATTAACTTCAGTTAGAGAGTAAGGCATAATATCAATAATAAAATCAGTATTTTTCTTAACATGATTATTATCAACATGTTTTAAAGTAACAGTTTGGGAAGAAGTAAGATTAATAATTATTTGTTGCAGTTTTTCATCAGTGACTTCTTTTAATAACTCTAAAGCTCTATCAGCAGTGATAGTTTGAATATTTAAATCTAAATCTTCAAACTAGGATTGTAATTTGTAGAAAATATTATCACAATCGCAAGCATTATTATTACAATTAGTGCAAACATTAGAATAGGGTTTTTCTTCGGCATGATTTTCATTATTAGTTAGATCAAATAATCCAAAAGCAAATTCACAATCATAATCAGATTCAAAACCTGAAGTATATAACAATCCATAAACCTTGTCATGAATCTCATCATAAAGCCCTAAGGACTTAATTTTTTGAACTTTACAATTTGGAGCAATATGACATAATTGACCACAATTGTAATACTTAATTTTTGATGTGTCTCTCTTAGACCTATTTTTTGTAAATCTAGTATACTTATGATGGGTTTTTCTATCTTCACGCTCTTCTTTGGATCTATGTCTAGATTTTTTTTATCCTATAGGGCTTATCAGGGTCATTAGTTCTAACAACAACATATCTATGGCTCTTTTTCTTAGAAGTAGAAGTAGCATTTTCCATACCAAATTGTCCATAAAAATTAACTAATTGAGTTTTTCCTTTAAGCCTATCCATCTTCATTTGTCTAGACAATTTGAACTCATTACAAAGATTGAGACCTTCTTGAGTACAGGTTGCAATAAGCTAACTATAAATAAATTCTGTCCAAGGGATTGCACCATATTGTCCCTTAATAGATTTTTTAATTCTGCAAAAAGACGTGGAAGTCCATTTATGAATCTAGCCTTCCAATGTTCTAGACTAGATTCAGGTAGATCCGTAACTCTACTAATGAAAGTATCTTTATACCATCAGAATTCTCCTAAATGTTTGCATGTAAGGCCATTTAAGAGGGTACGGGTATTTTCATGTTGGTTGGTAAATATACCCCCAAATTTTTGAATAATGGTGAGCATAAGAGTATATACAACATCTTCCCTCCGTTTTGATAGTTGTCTACCTAGGTTGTCAATGCCAGGAAGCATATTCTGAGCCTAAAATATTTTGTTTCTTTCGTCATTGGAAAGAAAGTTGTTCCACCAACCACGAAGTTGGCCACTAAAACCTACAACAATAATTTTACGTATAGTGGCATCTATTCGAACATATTTGCCATTATTATCTTTAGGGCGAGTGACTTTGGTAATCGTAGAATACATTAACATACGATAGACTAAAATAGATAATTATCTTTCTGATAACCCATCTAAATTCCATTCCAAAATATGATCTCCACTATAAGACATATATGTTAAGGACTAATCTCTTTTCTCTATCAGAATATCTTGAGTAGTTAGTCTTGGATAATAAGCAGTTTGCATATGGGGGATGTCAGCATATTTTTTCCCCGATTGTTTTCTTACCAAATCTCTGAGTTTATTTAACTCTGAGTGGATTTCAGCACCTACATCTGTAATTGGAATAGACTTAAGGTTATCAGTTAAAGCATTTGACAGATTAATGGGTTTTACGTTTAAACTAGAAAATTTATTTTCAAGTAATTGTTCAAGTTGTTCTAATTCACAGGGTGTTCCAAATCCTTGAATATCAAGGGGTCTTTAAATGTGAGGCTTGACTGTCAAATCTGGGTTTTAGGAGTTTTATGAGTGGTTTTGGCCAGTTTTGGTAGTTTTCATTAGATGGGGAGGGATTTGCGTGGAACCATGTTGAATCGAGCGAGGAATGGTTGATTGCGGTACGAAATATGCCAGAAAACTCTAAACCCGCCTGATTTGGGTTCCCCATTCACTGGTTCTCTCTCCCTTGTCTTCTTTAGCTCTTAATCTCTCTTTATTCATCTCTCCGGTCTCTGTTTGTAATACCCCATAAGATCTTAGCTCAGTTCAGCTCACAATTGAATGTTCAAGCGGGTCCAAGACTTAGAAATTTCACTAAGTGTTGTGGACTTAGTCATTTCCAAGGCCCCTAATCTTCAATGATTTTATATTTGACCTTTTCAACCTCAAAATGTCGATTTTAGAGTTGAGTCATTATCGGGGTGGTTCAAAGTATGTCTCGGGTAAGTTTCAAAATTTTTAGAAGAGAGTAGTGAAGTGTTTTGAAAACCAAAACAGCAGCAGCACCAGGATAAGCAGACGCTGCCCCCTCCAGTGTGCCTCTCCAAAGTAGACGCCGCCCCCTCCAGTGCACTGCTCCAATGTGGGTATCACCCGGTCTATCCTTCCTCTCCAGTGCCTGCAGTGCCCCCTCCTTTATTCGTCCAGCTTTTGTTCCTTGTCATTTAAGGGCATTTGGGTCAATTCCCTTCACCCAACTCATCCATAAAGCAAAATTGGGATCCCCAAGGAGCATTATTTGCCCTATTACTCATAAAATCTCTCAAGAAAAATATCTTCTATCTCAAGAACAAAACCTAACCCTTGCTCAAGGAATCAAGGAAATTCAAGCTTCAAGTTCAAGAAATCCTAAAGAAACCTTCAAGAATTCATCTAGTGAAGTATATGGGATGTTCATCCATGGATTCCTTTCACCATGGATCCCAAACTCCTCTTTTGTGTTAATTTATGAGTTTTTACATGTTCTTGATGAAATAAAACCATGAATCTCTTTTTAATTCAATTTCAAGTTATTGTTTCGAGTGTTTTCAAGTAAGATCAGTCATAACATGCATTAAGTATTGCAATTCCCATGTCATGATCTACTGAACTTCATGTTTAATCCTTAATTTCTGAATTTAGCCATGCAACTATGTTATTTCTACATGTTTAAAGTACCAGTTTGGATTAAATGCCCATGTATTAGGTCTTTGAATTGTGATTTCATACTACAGTGTTTCAATCTTGATATCGTATTTTACAATTATTCAGTGTTGGTGGGTTATGAACACCCGATACCTAGTTATTTTACATAATTTTAATGTATCAAAAATGCTTCCAGTTGAACCATGAGTATTATCATTAAGTCAGTTGTCATAATCAAGCTATGATGAGCAATGCCAGTTATATTTAGTTTAGTTTAGTTCAATATCAGTGTCAGTTTAGTTGGGAGTAGGATTTAGCACTAAGTGAACACAGGGATAGGGCTCACCTGATAGTAGAGGGTGTGACCCTTAGTAGCAATCCCCGAGTTATAGAACTACGCAGACAGCATAGGTTAGAGATGTCTACCTGCCAGTTGAGGGTTGACAAGATGTCTACCTGCTAGTTGAGGGTTGACACAAATCTCACTAGGGAACTTGCTAGATGAGGGTGTCTCCTTCGTCCTTCAGGACACCAGTTTAGTGGATCCACAGTCGAATTTGCTTATAATCATGTTATCCATCGACTATTGGTATGGATCCCTTTGAATATGTTTATGATTTTAACCCCCTTTGCCTCTTTAGATATCACTCATTTGCCTAGTGATATTGTGATAATCTTAGATGGAGATAAGAGGGCAAAAACTATGAAAAAATTACAAGAGAAGTTAAGAATTTTCCTTTATAAAAAGAATCAAGAGATGGCCAAAAGTGTAAACAAAGAAAGGAAATAGCTTGTACTTGAACTGGTGATTGGGTGTGGGCGCACCTCCAGAAGGATAGGTTTCCAACCCAAAGAAAATCTGAATTGATGCCACAAGGTGATGGCCCATTTCAAGTGCTTGAAAGGATAAAGGACAATGCCTATAATATTAACCTTCCTCCAGAATATCAAGTGCACAATACCTTTAATATATATGATCTTTCACTCTTTCACATGATAGAAGATGATCACCCCTTGAATTTGAGGTCAAATTCTTCTTAAGATGGAGAAGATGATACAATATAGATTAGCTCAAATCAATTCACCAGAATTCAAGCCCAGGAGATTTAAAGGATCCAAGGATTGTTCATGAAGTGGTAGGTACTTAAAGAATCCTCCTTACCTTTAAGAAGGTGATATTTGTCGATGACCACACTCACGTTGGTCCAAGGAGCATTAGAGTAGGCAAGGTAAGGCAAAATAGGCTAGAAATCCCCTTGGAAAGGACGTGAGCCCAAGGCGCTTTGGATCTATTTTTTATCGACTCTAGCATTTCAGAAGCGAATCAAAATAACACCTAGTGGGCCTTTCTTGCAATTGGGTGACTTTTGGGCCCTAAAATTGTAATAATTAGACAAAACTATAAATACTTTGGAGGCTAGCTTATTCTCTTAGTTTTTGTAACTCTCGCAGTTAGAACCCCGGATGTGACATAGTGCTTATAATCTTGAAGAACCACAAGTTAACCCATGACTGGTACCTATTGCATTAACTAAATGATAATACTATAATATATGGAAATTAGGTAGAAAACATGCCATAAGGTTCAATATTGAAATAAAACTGAATACTGTATAACAATACCAGAACTGAACACATCTAACTGAAAATACTCGTCTGAAAAAACCTCTAAACTATCTGAAATAGGGAGTTGATGGGACAAGTCCCCAACTAACTCCAAATACTGTAATAAACTTAAACTCTAAAATAATAATCATTTCCTTGAACTATAAGGACTCACCACTAACTTTGACTGTTGAAAATCCGTAACTGCTAGGGATGATCGAGAGCCCATGCATCTGAACCTATGATATAAGACATCATAGAACAAGAGAAAAGTATGCATTAGTACTTTGAATGTACTGGTATACTAAGTGAGGTAGGCTGAAATACATGGGTTTATTTGCATGAACAATACTGACTGAATGACATGAGTATTACTGGATAAGAGTACATACACGAATATGTAAACTATAACTGAGATCATGATAACATTGAGTGTTGAGTATGAATACTGACTAACTCATATCTGAGTATACTGATACTAAATTACTAATAACTAAATGACTATATCTGATAGTCTTGATTCTATGGAACTCTATACTGAGTTTCGTACTGAACTGAGTGACTGTGTCTAACAGTCCTAATTCTGGAGAACTGAATTGAGTTTTTTTACTGATATTGAATCTGAAACTAACGCTATTGGAGGTAATCATCTAACCAACATTCCCTTCTCTGAATTGATTGGGGTCTAACCTATAACCCTAGTTGGAAGGGTGTCAGTACCGTTCCATGGGTAAAGACAAGCTGAGTCACCCTTATCTGGCAGTTGCTCTGAACGAGAATGGTGGTACCCTTAACTGGCAGGTAGATCACCTCATCAACCCTCAACTTGTAGGTTGATGTCTCAACCTACGCTGGCTACATAGTTCTGGAACACAAGGACTATTTCTAAGGATCACACCCTCTACTAGTAGGTGAGTCCCAATCCTTAGGTTTACTCTGTGCTGAATCCTACTCCCAACTGAATAGACACTGGACTTATTTCTAAATTATTCTAAGCTGGATTGAACTGTTACTGATCATACTGTTTATCTAAACTAAACTGAACTGAGTTTCATGGACTGGCGGATTACTACTGAATTCTATTAACTGACTGAGTACTACTGAGTTTCCCTGAGTTCTGTAACTGATTGAATTCTACTGATCGTGACATGGCTGAATGTTATTCTATAACTGACACTGGCTTTAGGGATATAGCTAAATTGTCGGGTATTAAATACCCCCAAGACTCAATAGCATGAAAAGCATATCACTGCATGACTTTTGTAGCATAATGGTACTAGCTACTAAAAATACATTCACTTAGGCATTTCTGTCAAACACTTGACATACATTGGGCTTGTGCAAGATTAAATTAACATAATAGCATGTTATGCTTAGGCTAGTCAATTAACATAGGCATTTTGCCAAACACTTAATAAGCATGGGTATTTCACATATCAATACACATGTAATACTATCATGAATTCTACATTCAACTTGCAACTCAAAAATCTAACATGAAGTTCACAAAGTTCAATTCACAATTAACTAGTTTGCATGAAACTTGGGACAAATCATGGAGTTAGATCACCATTAACATCATCATCTTGAATAAATTCAAGATCCAACAAGAAATCCATGAAATCAATTAACTTGAATTTAAAAGAAAATTCTTGGACTCCAAGGATCGAAGGATGCCCTTGGATTAACAATTCACAACCTTAGTGCCAAAATTCTAAAAGATTGGTCGTGGTTTCTTTAGTTCTTGATTTTAAATTAATCCCCCTAGGATTTCTGCTCTTGAGAAATTTGAGAATAATGAATGAATTTAGCTTGTAAAGGGGCTTAATGTCGTGATTTGGTGGCTGATAAATGTGGGAAAAATACCCTATTACCCCTGAGGAAGCGGCTTTTTCATGACTGAAAATTGAACATTCAATGCGTAGACCGATGCACTACGTCATTTGCATCGATGTGATAGCCAATATGTTGTGTTGAGTCCGCATCGGTTCATTGGAAATTTCCACTGGGAGCCAAGGAAAATAATGATTGACACGATGGACAATGCTCCACCCTGAGATCACATCAATACACTATTTTGGATTCCCAAACATAGTTCAAAAGAGGTCCAAAAAATATAAAACTCATTCAGAAACAGCTTCTGAATTCCTGATCATCAATCAAACTAAAGATTGATTTTTTAAGGTCATAAGAGTCACAAAATAGAGTTGCCAACTTACGAAGGCCAAAATAATACTAAGTCTGAATACTTAGCTAGAATTTTCTAGGTTTAGGACCTCTTAGCAATCTTAAAAGACTGAGTTAAGCTTAGAAATTTTGGGGCCTTACAGTTTTGCTTAGTTATTGATGAATTAATGAATGTCTATCCATTGATGTAAGACCCCATAAAAGTTCTAGTTTAGTTCTGTCCCATATAGCTTGTAATAAGGGATCCCAGACCTAGAAAAATTTAGCTAAGTGATAAGTCTTAAAATCATTTTTAGCCTTTGTAATTGGATGATCTTATTTTTTATCCATACGACCTTAGAATGTCAATTTTTAAGATGATTCATAATCAGGGATGTCAATAGGTCATCTAAGGTGAGTTTCAAAACTTTTTGACATTGTTTGAGTCACATTTGGATTACCAAAATAGCAAGCAAATGTGAGCTCGACACATCACATTGGCTATCGCATCAACAACATTGATGTGACGCGTAAGCAATTGCATCGATACCATCAACGTGGCGCGGCGCCTACTGCATCACTGGGAATATTTTTCTTATTTAATTACGACATTCCAAGTGAAATTAGGTCTTTTTTCCCTCATCCAATTCAGCAAAAACACGAAATTAAGCTTCCAAAAAGGCAAAAATACATTCATTCTTTGCAAAACCTCTCAAGAACAAAAGCCTAGGTTCATCAAAGTCAAGTCCAAGTCTCAAGAATTCACCAATAATTCTCATGAATTCAACAATCAAGGTATGTTAGGTGTTCATCCTTGGGTCTCCTTCCACCCTTGGAGTTCAAAACCTTTTTTCAAAACTTGAATTATGATTTTCATGTTATGAACTGACTTATGCTCATGTTTGTGTTATTATATGGCTTTCAAGCTAAGATCTTTTATGAATTCTATTAAATTAAGTTAGCATAGGTGTTGAATTATGAATCCCTTATGTCAAAACCCTTGAATTTAAAAGTTGTATGTTGTAGTTATGATGCCCTATGTGGTTATTTCTCATGTATAGCAATCATGCTCTCCAAGTGTTTGATAAAATGTTCATATGAGTAAATTATTCATGGTAACCTATTGTTGTGTTGCTAAAGTTTTGATATGAGTTTGTCAATTATGTTATCGAGTCCTGGTGGTATTTATTACCCGAAATATAGTTGTTTACTTAGTTGCAGTAATTATAGAATCATCCTAGTAAAGGTCAAGAACAGTAGTACTCAGTCAGTTAATAGAACTTAGTGAACTCAATCCAGTTCAGTCAGTCAACATGATCAGGGTTAGTTCAGTCAAGCTTAAGATAGTTTAGTGATCAATGTCTTTCATTTATGAGTAGGATTCATCACCGAGCGAACCTAGGAATGGGGGAATTACTACCAGTTAGGGTTTGACCCTTAGTAGAAATCCCTCAGTTACAGAACTACGTAGCCAGTGTAGGTTAAGTCATCCTCCTACTATACTAGGGTTGACGCAATCATATATATATATATTCATGAGTCTTCCTGCCAGATTAGGGTTGACACAACATTATTAGTATCTCATGGCATGGTGCTAACACCGTTCTAACTGGGGTCACAAGTTGGACCCCAAATCAGTCTATATCAAGGTATGTCGGCTAGATGAACACTCCCACAGTTACAGTTTCAGTCTCAGTATTCAATGAAGAACTCAGTGAAGTCTACAGAACCATGGCTATCAGTTATTAGTTACTCAGCTATCAGAATTCAGTACTCAGTATCAATATAATTTCAGATACACGATGTATTCTTTATGCACAGTATTGCATATTCAATATGTGCAGTAGTTATAGTTTTGCATGTTCTCTTATCCAGTTACTTCATGATGTTCATTCAGTCAGTTATCATCTCATGCATATAAACCCATGTATATCAATCTTACCTTACTTAGCATACCAGTATATTCCACGTACTAATCGCATCCTTTCTTTTGCACTATAATACTCATATCATAGGTTTGGACACTCAGGTTCCTGACCGTACTTAGTAGCTCAGTCTATCAGTAGCAATTAAAGTGGTGAGTCCTCATATTTTGAGGACGGAGTTTATCTATCTCAATAGTTCAACAATTCCGCAGTTATTTTAATCAAAGTTAGTTGGGAGTTTGTCCCATTAACTCCATATTCAGACAGTTAGAGGCTCTTAGACTAGCATAGTTAGTTATTCAGTTTTTAGATGTTATTATCAATTATACTCAGTTATTATTTTATTATCTTGAGAATCCTATGGCATATTTTAGATTTCTTCTGCATATATTTCAGTATTATATTCAGTGCTCACAGCAAGTACTAGTCATGGGTTAGCTTATGGTCCCTTGGGGTTGTAAACACCATGTGATGCCCAGTGTGTACTCTCGGGGCGTTACAAACTTGGTATCAGAGTATAACGTTCTAAAGAGTCCTAGGGATTCTGATATTCTTATTAAGTAGAGTCTTTTGTAAGGGTGTGTAGCATGCCACACTTATAGATAAGTGGCTATGAGGCATTTTAGGAAAAAGTTCCTTTCTTTCAGTGTTTATATCGTACGAGTAAGCATGAGATAAGGTTAAACGCTTTGTATAATCTAAATTGTCCTTCTATTTAAAGAACATGCCTCCCAGAAAGACCAATGGAGAAGAACTGGGAACCAGCCAACACCTTCACCCATTCAGGAAGATCCCCTAAATGAGCATATTTCTCACGCAGAATTCAGAGTAGCTTTCACCACTCTAGCCCATTCTGTGGCAGCTCAAATTTTTTGACCAGCTATTATTTAGGCCAACCCAGTGGCCAATACTACTATAGATAGAATTTGGGACTTCACTCGAATGAACCCTCCTTTATTTTTAGGGTCTATGTCTAAAGAGGACCCACAGGAATTCCTTGACTTGGTGCAGAAGGTAGCAGACATTATGGGGGTAACCACTAGTGGGAGTGCTGAGTTAGCTTCCTATCAGTTGCAGGATGTGGCTCATACATTGTTTAAGTAGTGGAAGGTAGATAGGGGCGCAGATGCAGGGCCCATAGAATGGAAAGAGTTTGCTACTGCCTGTCTAGAGAAGTTCTTCCTATTGGAATTAAGAGAAGCTAAGGTTTTATATTTCATTAATCTGAAGTGGGGAAACATGAGTGTGAAAGAGTATTCAAGAATAATCACTCAAGTTTACTTAGTTTTCCAGGTATGCTCCTCATGTGGTAGATAATATTAGGTCTAAGATGAGAAAGCTTGTGTCTCGTGTATCAAATTATGTGGTCAAGAAATATAGGACCAAAATGATAATTAATGAGATAGATTTAGCTAGGTTGATGGTCCATGCTCAGCAAATCGAGGAACAAAAACCTAAGGAGAAAGAGAGGGAAAGTAAGAGGGCTAAAACAGATAGCTTTAGTTTTGCTCAGCCTAAGTCAGAAGGTGGTAATCGTCCCCAGTTACACCCAAAATATTCAGTCCAGCTCTCTATCCTTAGCCAATGCTCTGATGCCTAAATTCAGAAATGGTAATAAGGATAGGGCGCCAGGCTCTAAATATCAGGGTAGTGTGATCAGTGCCCGAACAAATCCTCTTTGTCAGAAGTGTGGCAGAAATCATCATGGTGTCTGCAGAGATGGAAGTGATATGCATTATAGGTGAGGTAAGCTAGGTTATAGAATCAGAGAATGTCCTCAGGTGGGTTCATAGAGTCAACATAACCTTCCCCTAGTTCAATTCAATCTTCCATCTCAGCAAGGTGCTGCTTCTAGTGCCAACAGTGGGCAATGCCCAAATAGGCTCTATGCACTCCATTCCCGGTAGAATTAGGAAGGTTCTCCTGATATAGTCACTGGTATGTTAAAAGTTTACCATTTACATGCTTATGCTTTGTTAGATCCTGAAGCTTCTTTGTCTTTTGTAACTCCTTATATTGTCAACTTCGAAGTTAGTCCCAAAATCCTAACAGAGCCTTTCTCAGTCTCTACCCTAATGGGTAGGTTTATCATAGCCCGACGGGTATACAGGAATGTCCGATTATGGTGTCTCAGAAAGTTACTTCAGCAGACTTAGTAAAGTTAGAGATACAGATTTTGACATCATTCTCGACATGGATTGGCTCCATTCATGCTATGCCTTAGTTTATTATAAAAATAGAGTTTTATATTTTTAGTTACCGAACGAACCTGTCCTAGAATGTTGGGGTAGTACCACAACGCTTAAGGGTCAACTTGTTTCATACCTTAAAGCGAGGAAAATCATATCCAAGGGATATATCTATCATTTGGCACGAGTCGAAGACTCTAGTTTTGAGACTCCTAATCTTGAGCCAGTTTCAGTCGTAAGTGAATTTCCAGATGTGTTTCCAAAAGATCTCCCCAAAGTTCCTCCCAAAAGGGAAATCAACTTTGGAATAGACCTTCTTCCTAATGCTCAACCTATCTCTATTCCACCATATTGATTGGCTCCAGCTAAACTTAAAGAGTTAAAAGAACAATTGAAGGACCTCTTAGACAAAAGGTTCATCAGGACCAGCGTATCTCCTTGGGGTGCACTGAAGTGTAAGACTATGCTAACATATTTGAGGCTTTTAACTCTAAATAATTGTAAGGTCTTAAGAAACTTTAGCTATTTTCGATTAGTTTACTTTGATTTTTGTAGTAAATGTTGAGATGTAGGAGAAACAAAAATAATGGAAGCAAAAAGGCTGAAAAGTGAAGCAAAATAAAGGATAAGTATGGCTGGCAACATTCATGATAAGTCGTTAGCCTGGTGATAAGATATCAAGGCCGTCATCAGCCTCAAACAAAAGATGAAAGTTAAAGATAGTTATGTGATGACATCCATGACACATCATTAGGCTGGTGATAAGGCGTTAGAAGCACCGTCAGTCTTAAATAGAAGATAGAAGCTGAAGACACTTTTGTTATGACATCCATGACATGTTGTCAGGCTGGTGATAAGGCATCATTGTCATCGTCAGCCTTAGGCAGCAAAAGCCAAAAGTATAGAGGAGCTGATGACATCCGTGATAAGCCGTCATCTCATGATAAGCCATCACGGATGTCGTCATTTATTCCGTGGAAAAGTTGTAACTTTGATTTTATTTCCTTAATTAGGTTAAACTATTTAAAGCCTTGTTTTAGGGTTTTCTGAAGAGAAATTTTTGACTCATCTTTATTCGAAAAGAAAAACATACGATATTTCTCTCTTGCTAGTTAAAATATTTTGGGAGTTTTATACCGTGGTTCAATTCAAGTTATACTTCTTGATTTTCATCATCGTTGTAAGTTATTGTTGTCACTTATGAATTCAATTTGTGTACTTGTTCCTTGCATCATGAGTAGCTAAACTCCATTAACCTAAATTATGGGATCTAAGGTTAGGTCATGACGATGTTCTAAACACTCAAGATTTGATATGTGTTAGAATTTCTTGATAATTCTGAGATTTTAATTAACGTCTGTTGATTGCAAATAGTAGACACATCTACTTTGATTTGGTTGAGAAAGAAATCATAAATAGTAGGAAGAGAATTATGAATAGGGACTCAGAAATACTTTGTTTAACAATCAGTGTTGTTACAAGGTTGGTTAACCTGAGATAAAATCTGGACAGTGAATAGAAATTCCCTAAGTCCGAGAGGATTAGGAAATTAAACGTTTAAATAGGTCGAGAGACATTTGATCATATCATCGATAAAGATAGTTTGTTATCCTAACCACTGTGAAAATCTTGAGTCACCTCTAGCATTTGTCATGTACCATAAGCCCTAGTGAACATAATTCTGGTTATTTCTTAAAATCTTTGTTACAAACATCAAAATTAAAGTGACAAACAATCATTTGTGAAACTTAAAGCCCCATTTTAGGAAATCTTAAACTATCAGTGAATTAAATTGCAAATAACTTGAGTTTCACACCATATTCCCTGTAGGATTCGACCCCAACCTTGTTGGGTTTTATATAGACGACGATCACTTATACCCATTCAACAATGTGTTTGAGCGTTATGAAAAATGGTGTTGTTGCTAGGGAATACAGTTAAAAACTAAAAGTTCTGTGCGCTAATTGACTGTTAGTAAGGTTTCCTAGATTTACGTTTATTTGTTATTTTTGTTTATTGTAGGTTCCTTGTTGTTTATGCCAAAAACAAGAATTTCTGAAGAACCGTTACTACCAATTAATTCAAAACCTCAACTGATCGGAAGAATGGCAGAATAGCAAGAGGCTGACAGAATGGCAGCCTTGTCCAGGTCTCAGGTGAACGTACAGAACCAGGGTTAACAAGTACATCACACAAACCATGATAATGAAGACTTGGGTAATGAGAAATTGCTGAATCCTCAAAACCCAAGCCGACCTGAGAAAATTGTTACACCAGTGCAGCAAAATTTTGAAAGAAACCATCAAGTTAGAGAAAGGTATGGTCAACAGCCTGTCCATTACGAGGTTGATGATGATAACTACGGAATGGATGGAATAGGTGCAATGGGTGCTATCATTCCTCCACCGTTGGCACCTAGTGCAAAATTTAGCATAACAAGTACCATAATCTAACTCCTTAATTTTAAAGGGTTGTTTGGAGGCTTGCCTGGTGATGATCCGAACATGCACTTGGTGAACTTTATCACCATTTGCAAATCTTTTGATAATCTAGGAGTAAGCCAGAATGTGATCCGGTTGAGATTATTTCTATTGTCTTTGTCTGGGGAGGCAATAATGTGGTTAAATGAGCTGGAGCCCGATACTATAACCAACTAGAGACAGTTAAAAGCGGTATTCCTAGAATGGTTCTTTCCACCCTCTAGAAGGGTACAGTTGAGGGATGAAATCAATAACTTCAGGCAGCTCCCGACTAAAGCGTTGCATGAAACTTGGGAGAGATTCAACAAGAAGATGGCACAATGACCGAACCACAACATAATGGACTTGCACTTAATGGAAACATTGTACAGAGCTTTTAACTCTATGAAAAAGACAATTGTTGATAATGTTGCGGGTGTTAGTTCATTGACCTTTCTTTTCAAGATGCTTTAGACATGCTGAATAGAATAATCAAATAGAGTCGGGCCTAGCATACTAAGGATTCTGTGATAGCTAACCCAACTATTTTTGTTGGTATGATTGCGGAGCAGTGCAATTGGGATGAAGAACGAAACCAAGACATGGCCTACTTAAAGACTCAGATGGACTTGCTGACCAAGCACTTACTGTCAGGCAAGATTAAAAAGGTTAAGGCTGTGGAGTCTCAGTGCACTGTTTCTACTAATGCAGATGAGGAGGAAAACTATGTGAGAAATCAGGGGGTTTTCGAGGCAATAGCCAAAGGAATCAAGGTTGGAACTTTTATGACAAGCCTGATTATAATGACAGAAAGCAAGGACACTGGAGAAACAATAATGATAGGAGTGGTTTGTATGTTCCTTCTGGAAGTCGGGGCGCTGCACCAACTAGATCTAGTAAGTTGTCCATAGAGGACATGATAGAAAAATTGTTGAAGAGAGTTGAGGCTACCAGCTCTGGGGTAACCACTATGAAGTGTGAATTCTCTACCCTGAGCCAGTTGGTTAGTTCATACTCCACTTATATCAAGCAATTGGAGTAGCAGATGAGCCAACTTTCCACAATACTAAACCAAAGAAAAAGAGGCACTTTACGTAGTGATATGGTTCAGAATCCACGAAATTATGGCTCATGTATGGAAATTACCACTAAGTGTGGTAAGATCTTACCTAGCCCTTCGGTGGGTAAATCTGCAGATGGTAAGGTGATTGTTGATGAATCCAAAGAAAGCAAACCAGTAGAGTCTGAGAAGCTGGATAGTTCTGTTGATGCTTCAGAGAAAGAAAAAAAGAAGAAAGAGGAAGTGGTGTTGAAATCTATCCTGAGACCACCACCTCTCTTTTCTCAACGATTGAAGAAAAAGGCTGATAATGCCAAATTCAGCAAATTCATGGCAATGCTCAAGCAATTGAGAATTAATATGCCTTTGGTTGAGGAACTTGAGCAAATGCCAGGATATACAAAGTTTATGAAAGACCTTGTAACCAAGAAACGGAAGGTTAGCCATGAGTTGGAGGACAATCTTCTCCATTGTGGCATTATCTCTACAAGGTCTTTAGTGTAGAAAAAGGTAAATCCAGGAGCGTTTACCATCCTGTGTACTATTAGCCCCCTGAAGTTCACTAAAGCACTATGCGATCTGGGCGCTAGTATAAATTTATGCCACTGGCTGTGAATAAGAAATTGGGTTAAGAGGATCCTACCCCAACAAATATGTGGTTGGTAATGGCAGATAGATCTGTGAAGTGGTCTGTGGGCATACTGCACGATGTTTTGGTAAAGGTAGCTGATTTTGTTTTGCCTTCTGATTTTGTGGTCCTAGATTATGAAGTGGATTTTAAAGTGCCCATCATCTTGTGTAGGCTATTACTTACAACTGGGAGAGTGCTAGTACACATAGAGTTGAATGAGCTAAAGTTCAGGTTCATTGACCAAGAAGCGCGCTTCAAAATACACTCATCCATGACTCAGTAACATGAGTTAAGTGTTTTCTCAATAGTTGATGTCTTCTATGATGATGGTAAAGGGGTATCAATAGGTTGTCTTGGCAAAGTCTGAGTAGTCAAGACAACTAAGTCGTGCTGCAATAGTAAATCAGGCACTATTGGGAGTCAACCCAAAGTTTTTATGTTTAAGCAAGTGTTTTTACTTTTAGAATTAGGATTTAGTATAGAGAAGGTCCAAAATGAGGAGGTCAGCCAAAAATCATGATGACATCTCTGATAAGCCATACAACTGTGATAAGCTATCAGAAATATCGTCAGATAGGCCAAACTTAAGGCAACTTCTATTTAGGCGTGATGAAGTTTGTCATAGGCTGTCACACTTATGATAAGCAATCACAAGTTGTCGTTAGCCCAAAGCCTTAAAAGCTAAAATTCTGGGCCCTGTTTAAATCAAATCTGACCCAGCCCAGCACAGGAACCTTTTAAAATTTCCGCTAGTTTTAATTCTTTTCCTTTAGTTTATTTCTTTCCTTACTTAGTTTATTTAATACTCTTTGCAAAACACTTCAAGAAAACAAGTTCCCTTGTGCGTGGGTTTGAAATTCACAATCAAGAGATTCTTCGTACTTTCTACTTCCTTTTGTGTATGTAATCAGATTAAGGGCCCCCATTAGGTATACTCTAACTTTAAATCTTCTTTTCTTGTGATAACTGATTGATAGATGAAAACCCAAGTCCCCAAGATGATTGAACCAAGTTTAACTTCGAAAGGATCTAAAATTGCACCTAGGGTCTAATGTGCAAGCCCAGGGTTTAAAAAGATAGCTCACACTCGGAATTCAAGTAGATTTTGAGAAATAATGGAGACCAAAAATTGAGTTAAAATCAAAAGTGGGTTCATATAAGAGCTGATGACATTCATGATAATCTATCACAATTGTGATGGCTTATCAGGAATGTCGTCAAAGGCTAACAAGAATAAAGTGGTTTCTATTTAGAGCTAACAACATTCGTGATAGGCTATTACAATTGTGATGGCTTATCAGGAATGTCGTCAAAAGTTGTTCAAATTTTGAAAGTGCTATCTAAGGTTGACGACCATTGTGATAAGCTATCACAGTCATGATGGCTTATTAAGAATTGTTGTTATACCTGGAACCTGAAGCATTAATAAGCCGAAATGATTAATGTGTTTATGTTTGAGCTCTTGTGGACTCACCAATGGTTTTCTGCTACTATAGGAACCTTAAAATGGCACCAAAAAGAAAGAGACCCAAAGCACCAAAGAAAGAGACCAAAGAAAGTGTACGTCATAAGATCATTGACGAGGGATCTGATTATGAGGAGGAGGAACCGCTGCTCAAGAAGCAAAAGGAAAAGCAAAGTCCGAAGAAACCTTCACCACCTCTACCCATTGAAGTGGAGGATAGTGATGATACTAAGACTACAACACCACCAGAAAGTGCAGCTTTTAAACATATTGCCTCTGAGCAAGAGGGTTCTGAACAGCATGAGTCTAACCATGTTGAATCTGAAGAAGAAGAACGGAAAGGGTTTGAGGAGTCTGAGTCTGTGGGAACAACATTTGGATCCTCATCCACTAAAAAACAAGATGATGAAGAGTCTCCATCTCGAGGAACACTTATCAAATATAAGAACCCCAAAGTTTGAGATAATTCTAGGTGGTAAATTCCCAAGGTAGAGAGCATCTTTATCGTTGGGCTCTACAGAACTAATAGAAGAAGTTCTAAGAGGCCAATACAGGAAGAAAATATGATTATCACCAGAGAGTTGAGTAGGTACCCTGAAGTGGAACAGAAGTTTCAAGAGTATGGCCTGGGATGGACTACAAAAGGAGGAGGTTCATTTTACCCTGCACTAGTTTGGGAGTTTTACGCGAAATACCAGGCTCAGTTGGAAAACATTTGCAAGCCAGGTGAAAGAGTAGCATATCGACCCCTATTGGATAGAGTGGAGGTGAGGGACGTAAGGGTTGATGTATCAATTAGAACTACCAACAGGTTCTTGCATGGTCCCAACTTCACTCCTCAGGCCATCGCACCATCAGTCTATGCTCAGATTAGAAATTGGGAGAAACAACATCGGCCAACATCATAGCTGAAGGAGAACCAGCATGGGTAACAAACCAAAATGAAAGAATCTGCAAGTTCTCTTTGACTCAAGAGGTAAAGTTTTGGTGGGGTATAGTGCATGTCTGGATGATACCCACTGATGGAGACAACATTCCAGGTGATAATTGAGATATTTTAGTGGTGAGCATAGTGTAAAATCTTCTCCAAAATTTTGAGGAAATCGTTGCTGATAAAATGAAGATTAGAATGTCGAGAACTAACACTGCTTACCCTTGCTCTTATCTTATCACAGAGTTGTGTCAAGCTGCTAATGTGCCAAAGATTGCAGCGGTTGATGATGACATTCCTGCCCAAAAAACTTACAATCCCATATGATTTGATGAAAATCAGCAAGGATTAAGACTTCATAGAGGTGCAGAGGTAGCAGCGGAACCCCCAGTTATAGATGCAGGAACAACACCTCATGTGTAAGTGTAAGATTAGGAGACTGGGCAACCAACTTCTTCAGTAATAGTAAGTTCAGTTCCTGAGGGGGTGCTAAACCCCTCAGTTCCTACAGCAGCAGCAGGGTTTGCATTTCATCCAGTTGATATCAGAAAAATATCTAATCAAGCCAAATGGTGTGAGGTACAGCTACATTCTTTTTCCAAAAAGTTTGCTGTTGTAGTAGACAAGAGAATCAAGGAAACCCTTGAGCCTTTTGTGACTTTACTTGAGCGGGTTGCAGATTTGGAGAACTGATTTGATGCATGGGCAAGAGAAATGACAAAAGCTGATCTTGCTAAATTCAAAGAGGCATTAGATAAGGTAAAAATAGATGTTGGATTATTGCAGCAGCACTAGTTTATGATGCCAATAGTTTCGACCATGCATGAGTATGAGGAAAACATCCCAATGCTTGACCTCACTAAAGATTTCTTAAATAAAAAGAAGAAAAAAGGGGGAAAGAAGGGCAAATATAAAAGAGAAGAGCTGAACAGTGAGGAATAAACAATAGTGAAAAAAGAAGGTGAAAAAGAAGGCTGAAAATGAGGAGTTGAAGAAAAAAAGAATGGAGTCCCTGGCTAATAATGAGAAATGGGAAGCAACCATCCGAGCTAGGGCTGGAGGTGCCTCATCTAGCAGGGCTTCAACTAATGCAAAGCCAAATGCTCCCGATGGAGAGAAAATAACAGATGATGTAGTAGCAGGGTCGGAGACCCAAGATCCATGTGCATGATTGCCTTCAGGTATACCCTAACCCTTAGAGCAGTTTATCCTTGATTTTAAGTTGAGGGTGTATGGTAGGTTATTATTGTGGCATATTTTGTAGATAATTAGGAGTAATATAAGTACTTGAGGCAGTTAGCTTGTTTTGTGATTTTTGAGTACCTCTCCATTGGTTTGACATATTGTTTACTGTGTGAATTGCATCCATTGTGACCACGGTGTATCTTTTTATGGAATTAGTCTAGCAACTGAATAACCTTTGTTAAACAAGTACATGAACTGGATAAGTAGTGATATACAAGATATTTGTGTGCCATGTGTGTGCAAGGTCTTACTAGGTTCTCGTTTTGTGTTGAATCTATAACTTTCCCGGTTGGTCTTGCCATGGTCAAGGGATAGGAGTTAGGAAAGGATCATAGGTCATTTTTTATGATTAGTCCACTTTTAGCCTAAATTACCTCCTCAATGTGAATAATATCCCTTGATCCCTGTTAGAGCCTAATTAGCCTATTTCTTTCTATGATACCTCTCACCTTCCCGTTTACATCACAATGAACCTGTTTGGCCCTGGTCCTCCTTGGACACTGTGCACCTTGACTTAGGAAAATAGCCTAAGTTAAGGGTGGCTATCATAGAGGTAAGTGATACAAAATAAGTATGAAGAGAGGAAGAATAAAAAGTTGGGTGCGGTGAAAAAGGAATAATAAATGAGAAACCTGTGTAAAAGAAGATAAAAATATAATATGATAATTGAAAATACTGCATCCATCTTGAGCATATGTGATCAATAAAGAGAGAGGAAGAAAAGAAGGTTAAGAGTTGAAACCCCGAGAGTTTAGTGTAGTGTCAAGGAGGCATAGTCACTCTAAAACATCCATGAATATCATACCAGCACCTGGCCTACGCTACAAGCTTAAGAAAAGCCCTATAGTGATCCTAAATGACCTGTCTGAAAACTTAGGTGCTGACTATAAGGGAAAGCCTATGGCATTTGACATACAATGTTTGGAGCTTTATTCTGAGAGTGGGTTTTGTTTTATCCCTCTGTTTATATATTTGAATGCTGATATAAGTGAAAAAAGGATTTCTTTGTTATGAGGGTACACTGTGTATGTTGCTAGTCATTGACTTGTTCATATAAGTATGATCTTGGTATGGAATGGTTGTTATTGCTGAATCTTTTTTGTATCTTGACTCTTGTGAGTTGCATGGTTGTTTTCCAAAACATTAACAGTGACCTTTAAAATTGACTGATCTTGGAGATGTTGAATATATTCTAAACTAGTATGAATAGTTAGCTACCAAATTGTAATTTGTATTCTCTTAGTTATGGTATGGTTGATTGAGGACAAGCAATTGTTTAAGTTGAGGGTGTTGATGTGTAAGCCTATGCTAACATATTTGAGGCTTTTAACTCTAAATAATTGTAAGGTCTTGAGCAACTTTAGTTGTTTTTGATTAGTTTACTTTGATTTTTGCAGTAAATGTTGAGATGTAAGAGAACAAAAAATAATGGAAGCAAAGAGGCTGAAAAGTGAAGGAAAAATAAGGGATAAGTATGGCTGACGACATTCATGATAAGTCGTCAGCCTGGTGATAAGCTATTAAGGTCGTCGTCAGCCTTAAATAAAAGATGAAAGTTAAAGACAGTTTTATGACGACATCCATGACACGTCGTCAGGCTGGTGATAAGGTGTCAGGAGTATCATCATCCTTAAACAGAAGATAGAATTTGAAGATAATTTTGTGACGACATCCATGACATGTCATCAGGCTGGTGATAAGGCATCATCATCATCATCAGCCTTAGGCAACGAAATCCAAAAGTGTAGAGGAGCTGATGACATCTGTGATAAGCCGTCATACTCATGATAAGCCATCACAAACGACGTCATCTATTCTGAGGAAAAGCTTTAACTTTGATTTTATTTCCTTAATTAGGTTAAACTATTTAAAGCCTTGTTTTAAGGTTTTCTGAGAGAATTTTTTGACTCATCTTAATTCAAAAAGAAAAACATACGATATTTGTTTATCGCTAGTTAAAATATTTTGGGATTTTTTTACCGTGGTTCAATTCAAGTTATACTTCTTTATTTTCATCATCGTTGTAAGTTAATCTTCTCACTTATGAATTCAATTCGTGTACTTATTCCTTGCATCATGAGTAGCTAAACTTTATTAACCTAAATTATGAGATCTAGGGTTAGGTCATGACGATGTGCTAAACACTCAAGATTTAATAGGTGTTAGGATTTCTTGATAATTCTGAGATTTTAATTAATGTCTGTTGGTTGCAAATAGTAGACACACCTAGTTTGATTTTCTTGAGAAAGAAATCATATATAGTAGGAAGTGAATTATCAACAGTGACTCGAAAATACTTCGTTTAATAATCAGCGTTGTAACAAGGTAGGTTAACCTAAGGTAAAATCTGGACAGTGAAGAGAAATTCCCTAAGTCCGCGAGGATTAGGAAATTAGATGCTTAAATAGGTTGAGAGATATTTGAGCATATCATAAATAAAGATAGCATGTTATCCTAACCACCGTGAGAATCTTGAGTCACCTCTAGCATTTGTCATGTGTCGTAAGCCCTAATGAACATAATTCTAGTTATTTCTTAAAATCTTGGTTACAAACATCGAAATTAAAGTGACAAACAATCAATTGTGAAACTTAAACCCCCATTTCAGGAAACGTTAAAATATCAGTAAATTAAATCACAAACGACTTGAGTTCACACCATATTCCCTGTGGGATTCGAACCTAACCTATTTGGGTTTTATATTGACGATGATCACTTACACCCATTCAAGAGTGTATTTTGAGCGTTATCATGCACCAGTTCTATTCGTGCGAAAGAAAGACGGTTCTCTTAGAATGTATATAGACTACCGTCAGTTGAACAAAGTCACAGTCAAGAATAAGTACCCACTTCCTAGAATTGATGACTTGTTTGACCAACTTCAGGGTGCTAGTTACCTTTCTAAGATAGACCTCAGATCCGGCTATCATCAGCTCAGATCCAGTGAATGTGACATTCCAAAAATAGCTTTCAGAACCCAGTATGGTCACTTCGAGTTTCTAGTCATGTCATTTGGTATTTCCAATTCCCAAGAAACTTTCATAGACTTGATGAACAGAGTATTCAAGAAGTGCTTGGACATGTTCATCATAGTTTTCATCAATAACATTCTTGTCTACTTCCGTAGTGAAAATGACCATACAGACCATCTTAGAATAGTACTGGAAACTCTCAGAGTGCATTAGTTGTTCGCCAAATTTAGTAAGTAAGAATTTTGGCTAAGGTTAGTAGATTTCCTTGGTCATATTATTTTTTAGTGATGGCATTAGAGTTGATCTTCAAGAGACCAAAATAGTAAGAAACTAGCCTAGACCCATCTCTTCATCAGATATCAGGAGTTTCTTGATTTTCGATGGATATTACCAATGATTTGTTGAAGGATTTTCATATATTGCATCTCCTATGTCCAGATTGACTTAGAATAAAGTTAAATTTTAGTGATCAGATTCTTGTGAGAAGAGTTTTCAGGAATTGAAGACTCGACTCAATACAGCCTTAGTTTTGACTTTACCCGACGGTTCAGATGGATTTGTTATATATTGTGATGCTTCCAAAGTTGGCTTGGGGTATGTTTTGATGCAGAGGGGTAAGGTTGTGGCCTATGCCTCAAGATAGCTTAAGACCTATAAAAAGAATCATCCCACCCATGATCTTGAGTTAGCAGCTATTGATTTTGTCTTAATGATTTGGATGGTAAGAAGAAATTAGTCCAGGAAGTTAATCAGCAGGCCAGACTAGGTATCCATTCATTTGATTCAGCTGAGGGAAGTGTTTGGGTACAAAATAGTTTGGAGTCTTCTTTATTTTTTGAGGTAAAGGAAAAGCAGGATAGAGATCCCAGTTTAGTTAAGCTTCAAGAGTCAGTCAGAGACCAGAAATTAGAGGCTTATTTCCAAGGGGGAGATGGTGTGTTGCGTTGCTAGGGTAGGATATGTATTCCATGTGTGGATGGCATGAGACAATAAATTCTTGATGAAGTGCATGATGTGCATTACTTTATTCATCCAGGGGTCACTAAGACATATCGTGACTTGCAGAAAGTCTATTGATAGAGTGGGATAAAGAGAGATATTGCAGAGTTTGTAGCTAGGTGCTCTATGTGTTAGTAGGTTAAGATTGAACATCAGAATCCTAGTAGGTCTATGTAGGAGTTCATTATTCCCACTTGGAAGTGGAAGGAAGTGAACATGGATCTCATGATAGGTTTTACTCGTACTTGTCGTCAGCATGATTTGATTTGGGTCATTGTGGACAAAATGACCAAATCAGCCCATTTCTTGCATTTCATACTTCTTATTTAGTCGAGGACTATGCCAGGCTCTATATCAAAGAGTTGGTTAGGTTACACGGTGTCCTGTTGTCCATCATTTCAGATGGAGGTACGCAGTTCACCTCTCACTTTTGGAAAGCCTTTCAAAAGGGTCTTGGTACCCAAGTCTACCTCACTATAGCCTTTCACCCTCAGACAGATGGTTAAGAATAAAGGACTATTTAGACTTTAGAAGATATGTTGAGAGCATGTGCCATTGACTTTAAGGGCAGTTGGGATGACCACTTACCTTTGATTGAGTTCGCGTATAATAACAGCTATCTTTCCAGTATCCAAATGTCTCCATTTGAGGCTCTTTATGGGATAAGATGTAGATCTACCATTTGATGGTTTGAGGTAGGTGAGGCTACGATAGTGGGGACTAACTTGGTGTTTGATGCATTAAAGAAAGTACAGTTGATCAAGGAGAGACTTAAGACAGCCCAGAGCCGACAGAAATCTTATACAGATGTGAGAAGAAAAGATCCTGAATTTAAGATTGGTGATTATGTGTATTTAAAAATCTCTCCCATGAAGGGGGTGAAGAGGTTTGGTAAGAAGGGGAAGCTAAGTCGCCAATATGTTGGTCCTTATAGGAATTTGAGTCATTTCGTAAGGTAGCTTATGAGCTTGAGTTACCTGCAGACTTAGCATCAGTACACCCAGTGTTTCACGTCTCCTTGCTAAAGAAGTGCATAGATGACCCAGCAGTTGTAGTCCCTAGAGAGAGCGTAGATGTTTAGAACAATCTCTCTTTTGAGGAAGTCCCAATCGAAATCCTTGATCGCCAGATTCATAGACTAAGGAACAAAAAAGTTCCTTTGGTCAAAGTCCTTTGGCGGAATCAGTCCATTGAGGGAGCTACTTGGAAGCAAAGGCAGACATGCGAACCAAGTATCCTTACCTTTTCTCTGCAAAGTCAAACTTAGCCTAAGGTAACAACCTTTCTTATATTTACTATATTCCATACACAGTTACAACTACATAACATTCCCATATCATTCATGCATTTATGAAATGGTTCAGTCATATGTCATGTCTCCAGAAATTCAGTCATGCTTTAGCTATGCATATCAGCGTAAGTATTGTTCCTTTTAATTCAGTCAATCTCATTCGAGGACGAATGTTCCCAAGGAGGAGATAGTGTAAGACCCCGTAAAAGTTCTAGTTCAATTCAGTCCCATATAGATTATAATAAGGGGTCCCAAACTTAGAAAAATTCAGTTAAGTGTTAAGACTTAGAATCATTTTTAGCCTTCATAATTGGATAATCTTATTTTTTATCCTTACGACCTTAGAATGTCAAATATTAAGTTGATTCATAATCAGGGATGCCAATAGGTCATCTTGGGTGAGTTTCATAATTTTTATACATCATTTGAGTCACGTTTGGATAACCAAAATAGCAAGCCAATGCAATCTCGATGCGTCACATTAGCTATCCTGATGCCAACATCGATGTGATGCATCGGTAATTGTGTCGACACCATCGACATGGTGCATCGCCTGCCGTGTCACTAGGCATATTTTGCTCATTTAATTTTGACTTTACAAAGGAAATTAGGTCCTTTTCTCAATTCAGCCAAAACATGAAATTAAGCTTCTAAAAGGGTAAAAATACATTCATTCTTCACAAAATCTCTCAAGAACAAAACCCTAGGTTCATCAAATTCAAGTCCAAGTCTTAATAATTCACCAACAATTCCTACGAATTCAACAATCAATGTATGTTATGTGTTCATCTTAGGTCTTCTTCCACCCTTGGAGTTCAAGAACCCTTTTCAAAACTTGAATTATGATTCCCATGTTATGAATTGAATTATGCTCATGTTTGTATTTTTGTATGAGTTTCAAGTTAAGATCTTTTATGAATTCCATGAAATTAAGTTAGCATGTGCGTTATGAATATCTATGTCAAAACCCTTGAATTTGCAAATTCCATGTTGCAGTTTTGATGCCTTATGTTGTTAGTTCTCATGTATAGCAATCATGCTCCCCGAGTGTTTGATAAAATGTACATATGAGTAAATTATGCATGGTAACCTATCGTTGTGTTGCTAAAGTTGTGATATGAGTTTTTCAATTATGCTATCAAAGGGTTCTTTATCCTAAATCTAGCTATTTACTTAGTTGTAGTAGTTATAGAATCATCCCAATAAAGGTCAAGAACAGTAGTAGTCAGTCAGTTAACAGAACTCAGTGAACTTAGCCCAGTTCAGTCAGTCAACAACGTCAGTTAAGTCCAGCTTAGTACAGTCTAGTGATTACTGTCTTCCAGTTGAGAGTGGGATTCAGCACCGAGCGAACCCAAGAATGGAGGCATTCCTGCCAATTAGGGTTTAACCCTTAGTAACAATTCCTGTGTTACAGAACTACAAAGCCAGTATAGGGTAATTTGTCCTCCTGCCAGACTAGGGTTGACGTAATCATATACATAATCATGAGTCTTCCTGCCAGATTAGGGTTGACGCAGCATTGTTAGTATCTCATGGCACAGTGCTAACACCCATCCAACTAGGGTCACAGGTTGGACCCTAAATCAGTTTATATCGGGGTATGCCATCTAGATAAACATACCCACAGTTACAGTTTCAGTTTCAGTATTCAGTGAAGAACTCAGTCAATTCTACAGAACCATGGCTATCATTTATTAGTTACTCGGCCATTAGAATTCAGTACTCAGTATCAGTATAATTTCAAATACACGATGTATACTTTATGTGCAGTATTGCATGTTCAGTATGTTCAGTAATTACAGTTTTGCATGTTCTCTCATCCAGTTACTTCATGGTATTCATTCAGTCAGTTATCATCTCATGCATATGAACCTATGTATATCAGCCTTACCTCACTTAGCATACCTGTATATTCCTGTACTGATCGCATACTTTCTTTTGCACTATAATGTCTTATATCATAGGTTTGGACACTCAAGTTTCTGACCGTACTTAGAAGCTCAATCTATCAGCAGCAGTAATAGTGGTGAGTCCTCATATTTTGAGGATAGAGTTTATCTATCTCAGTAGTTCAACAGTTCAGTAGTTATTTCAGTCTGAGTTAGTTGGGGGTTTGTCTCATCAACTCCATATTCAGAAAGTTAGAGGCTCTCAGACTAGCATAGTAGTTATTCAATTTTTAGATGTTATTATCGGTTATACTCAATTATTATTATAGTATTTTGAGAACCTTATGGCATTTTTTAGATTTCTTCCTCATATATTCCAGTATTATATTCAGTACTTATAGCAGGTACCAGTCATGGGTTAGCTTGTGGTTCTTCGGGGTTGTAAGCACCGTGTGACACCCAGGGTGTACTCTCAGAGTGTTACAATTGAGTGAGAGTATTGAAAAACTTTTATTGAACTTTTTTTTTTAGAAACGTTAGTTTAGAGGGTGTTCATCTCCCTGTCGGTCACCGTAGGAATTAGGCGTTCGATTAGATTGTAATTGAGGGTATTAGAATTTGACATACTCTTTTGTTCTTAGTTACTTCTTTTGTTGTGTCTAATTATCTATCTTATCGATTATCTTTACTTTCTTGTATCGTCGTTAGTTTTTGTAGTTTGATTTTATATAAATATCGGTTTTATCACACAAAACACTTTCTCCAAAAGATCTTAAGTATTTCCTTCAATAGCCGATAGAGGATTGTAGAGAAAGGATCAACACGCTAGATTGGTGTAAGAATAATGAAAGACAATATCCCGAGCTTTCAAGATTATCTAGAGATATATTGAATGTTCCAATGTCAACCGCTACATTGGAGAGCGCATTTAGTTAGGAATGGTAGTAGCTTGGAGACAACCGACACTCATTGAGAAACAATGCTATGAATGTTCTAATTTTCCTTATAGAGTGGATTAGAGCAAAATGAAAAAATCAAAGAATGTGGGTGGAGCCGGAAGATGAAAAGAATCTTTAAGAAATTATGACTTCAAAGAAGAACTCAGCACAATCAAGTCAAATGCATGACTTTGGCTTTGGCTCCATTGATTTTGACTGTCCTATGGTAGTTCCCGTTAATATTAACATGAATGAATTGAAAAAATGATATAAAATTTGTAGATTTGTCAATCATGTAACTTATAAGTTTTGGATCATTTTTGAAGCAATAAAATACAAGATTCATTAACTCCTTACATACTTTTTCATTTAAATTGAATGTCTAAATAGAATTAAATACATTAATATATTACTATCAAACTTTCACAAAGTCATAAACATAAAAAACATATATACATATAATGAAAAAAAATGTTAGCAAATATTACTTAGACAACTAGCATTGACATATAAAAGTACTATATAAGTTTATCTTTTAAGTAGTGTTGTAATTTTTGAATATATGTTCAAGACTTCAAGTATTATTATATTAAGTAGTATACATTGTATGTATATATGTGTGTATATTTTATAAAGTACTATGACATGTAATGAATATATGTTTCAACTTTCAAGTGGTATTTTAAGTAATATATATTGTATATATAGTGTGTATATATTTTCTATTGACTAAAGTAGTATATATGAATGTATACATGTGTGTATATATATATATATATATATATGTTATATGTATACTGTATCAAGTAGCACTTTAAGTAGTATAGATTGTATATACATGTATATATATTTTCTATAAACTTAAGGTATTATATATTTAATGTATACATGTGTATATGTTATCTAAAGTAGTATATATGTAGTGTATAAAGTAGTATATATTGTATATATATTTTTTATAGACTAAAGTAGTATATATTTAATGTATACATATGTATATGTTTTCTAAAGTAGTATATATGTAATGTATATATGTTGTATATATATTGTTTAAAGTAGTTTTTTAAGTAGTTTATATATTATATTGTATGTACATATGTGTATATATTTTCTATAGACTAAAGTAGTATATATTTAATGTACACATTGTATATGTTTTATAAAGTAGTATTTATGTAATGTATATATGTTGTATGTATAATGTTTCACTTTCAAGTGGTATTTTAAGTATTATATATTAAACGTATATTGTTTCTAAAAGTATTTTCAACTAAATGTATTTAAATTTGTATGTATTTTTCTAATGTTCTATAATATATAACGTATATAACTTGTGTGTATATTATTTCACGGATTATTTAAACTCATATATATTGAATTTACTTATGTGTGTATATAATTTAAAGTTAAAATTGAATGTAGTATACGTATGTTTACTAAAATAGTATAATACGTAATGTACATATGTTATACGTTTATTGTTTAACATATTTAATAGTATATATGTTTGTGTAAATAGTATATATTGAAAAAAAAACATAAAAATTCGAACTTCATTTAATTTTTTAAAAAACATCAAGGATCGTAAACCGTCGAACTGGCTAGTTGAATCGGTCCAGGACGATTAAAACTGGTAAAATAGTATACTGGGCCAGTCACGGGCCATTTGGCCATTATTTACTGTTGGTCTCGGTACGGACCAACCCATTAAGAATAGGGACCAGATCGGACCGGCCCACAGACTGGTAATAATTACTCGATCGGTACCGATTTGAATCGGATCGGCCCGATTTACACCCTTACATGCAATATTGCCCGTGAATTGTACCATTTGTAATTAAAAATGAAGTTAAATAGAGATATTGTTTGTTCTCACATTTGATCGATCTAAAATATGTGGAGTTGACACTTGTTACATATTTAAACTTTTACAATAGATCTTTGTTCACTAAAGAATATACAAACTTTGTCGTTCAATATTGTTAACCTCTTTTTGCTAGTTTTACTTCACTAAAATAGGAAGTAGGACACCAATTAATTTTGTTGTTGTTTTTTGTTCATTGTTATTGCCTTTTTCACTATTTATTCTTTCGAAAACAATCTCTTTAATTTTTCAAAGATAGAGATAAAGTTTGTTTACACTCTATCCTCCCTACATCCCATATGCATGTGGATAAAGTTTGGCTTGAAGTTTGCCTTTGCCTCCGAAGTAGCCATTTTGCACATAACTAGTTCAGTTCATATTTAACATCTATTAATACTGTTGGCTGCTCTCCTTTTGTCAACAACTGCTGCTCATTTATTTACAACAGTTTGGAGGCAACTTTCGGTGGATATATTTCAACAATTGTGGATGATGAAGACATTTGTGACTTTGTGTTTTCAACATCAGTGGCTGAATTCATATATGAAGGCAAGACTTTTGAGGTCCAGATTTGGCTATAAAAGCCAACGTTACTTCATTTGCAAAGACACCTCCACAGCATTTCAATAGCCAATCTCTCCTTTATATTTTCTTCTTTCTCTACTTCTTGGTTGAGTATTTCTATACTCGTAGAGAATTTGTAAGGGGCTATTTTGTCTTGTTAGTCCCGAGAAAATATTTTGTACTCTCGTCAATATTAGTGAAATTTTTGGCTCTCTCGCCGGTGGTTTCTTACCTCTATTTAAAGAGGGTTTCCACCTAAAACCTTGGTGTCAATTTTACTGTTTTTATTAATTTCTCGTAATCTTTGGTTGAATTTATCACGCTTCCATACTCTGTAGTCCTACAAATTGGTATCAGAGCCACGATAATTCAACCAGGATTTTTTTTTATTAAAAATGTCGACGAAGTTCGATATTGAGAAATTTGATGGTAAAATTAGTTTTGCTATCTGGCGAGTCCAGATGCTGGCTGTTCTTACCCAGAATGGCCTAAAGAAGGTTCTGTCCGGCAAATCGGCGAAGCCAGCCACTACAACGGAGGAGCAGTGGGAAGAGATGGATGAAAAGGCGTTATCCACAATCCAATTATGCTTGTCCCGTGAGGTTCTACGCGAAGTCATCAATGAGAAAACTGCAGCCGGCATATGGAGTAAATTGGAGTCTCTGTACATGACCAAAAGTCTTGCAAATAAACTCCGGTTAAAGGAGCGACTTTTCACACTCCGTATGTCTGAAGGTACTCCCATCCAATCTTATCTTGGTGAATTTAATTCCATCATAACTGATTTGGAAAATTTGGATGTCGAAGTTGATGATGAGGATAAAGTCGTACTACTTATTGTTTCTTTGCCACCCTCATATAGACATTTCAAAGAAATTATGCTATATGGTAATAATGTTATCTTGAGCTTTGATGATATCAAGTCTAACCTACTATCCAAAGAAAAATTTGATACCCAAATTCATTCTGAAAGTTCGGGTGAGGGACTAGTAGTTAGAGGGAGAAACCACGAAGTAGGTGCTAGCGGTAAAAACCAATCCAGATCCAGAGGTAAAAACTCTAAGTATTGCCATTATTGCAAGAAAAAAAATCATGAAATCTCTGAGTGCTACAAATTGAAAAATAAGCAAAACAGAGAAGATAAGGGTAAGCAACCCGAAAAATCTGCCGAAGCTAGTTTTGTAGAAACCGAATCTGATGGAGAGTGTTTTATTGTTTCTGGTACTGAACAAAGGTCAAAAAATGAGTGGGTTCTTGATTCTGGTTGTACATTTCATATGTCTCCTAATAGAGACTGGTTTACCACCTATGAATCTTTTAATGGTGGTCTTGTCTTAATGGGCAACGATGCTCAATGTAAAGTTGTCGGCAAAGGCACAATCAAAATCAAGACACATGATGGAGTCGTTAGAACTTTGACCGGTGTCAGACATGTCCCTGATTTGAAACGGAATCTCATTTCCCTAGGCACTCTTGAATCTCAAGGGTGTAGATACTCAGCTGAAGGTGGAGTTTTAAAAGTGTCCAAAGGAGCTCTTGTGTTACTAAAGGCAATTCGATCTGGTAGTTTGTATTTGCTTCAGGGTTCAACTGTTATAGGTTCTGCAGCCGTCGCCTCATCCAACAAAGACAACACGAAGTTGTGGCATTTGAGGTTGGGCCACATGAGTGAGAAAGGAATCTAAATTCTCAAAAAAAAGGCTATCTTGGCAACTATTGTACCGGTAAGGTCGATTTCTGCGAGCATTGCATTTTTGGTAAGCAGAGAAAGGTTATCTTTTCAAAAGCCATTCACAGGACCAAAGGTACTTTGGACTACATCCATTCAGATCTTTGGGGTCCATCGAGAGTTCCCTCCAGAGGTAAATATCATTATATGCTGACATTTATTGATGATTTTTCACGTAAACTCTGGGTATATTTTCTCAAGCAAAAGAATGAAGCTTTTTCCACCTTTAAAGAGTGGAAATTATTAATTGAGAACCAGACTGGCAAGAAGATCAAGAGGCTAAGGACAGACAATGGCCTCGAATTATGTTCTAATGAGTTTAATGATTTCTGCAAGAAAGAAGGTATTGCCAGACATTTCACCGTTCCAAGAACTCCACAACAAAACGGAGTTACTGAAAGGATGAATAGAACTATCTTGGAGAAAGTTCGTTGTATGCTCTCTCATTCTACTCTGGGGAAAGAATTTTGGGCGGAAGCAGCTTCAACATCATGCTACTTGATAAACCGCTCACCAAATCGATCACTCGACTGCAAAATTCCAGAAAAAGTTTGGTTAGGTAACCCTGTTGATTATTATAATTTTAGAATATTTGGTTGCCCTGCTTATTCTCATGTGAACGAGGGAAAATTGGAACCTCGTGCTAAGAAATGCATTTTCTTAGGTTATGGCCTAGGGGTTAAAGGCTATCGTTTGTATGACCCTGAATCTCGCAAAATATTTCATAGTCGGAATGCAACCTTTAATGAAAATGGTATGCTATCTTCTGGGAAAGATACTGTTGTTCCCTCCACTAATACAGGTGATCAGGAGGATGTTCGAGAGAAGGTGGAGTTTGAGACTGAAGCTCCCATTCTGGAAGCAAATATCCCTAATTCTTCCACCACTCAATAAGATGAAGCACTGCTGAACAAATGAGTCCACGACATCATCCACCTCAACGTCGAGGTTTACCACAACCATGGTCTATGGCTCAAGAACTTCCACAACAAAGTCCAAGAAAACCGACTCAAAGACTGATCACAGAATCTGCCAACATTGCTTATGCATTGACTGTTGCACAAGAGATGGGTGAAGATGGTGAACCCAAGAATTATTCTGAATCTATCTCTGGTGATGACTCAGCAAAGTGGACTGCTGCTATGCAAGAAGAAGTCGAGAGTCTTCTCAAAAATGAAACATGGGATTTGGTGATGTTACCGGAAGGCAAGCGAGTCATTAGTTGCAAATGGATTTTTAAGAGAAAAGAAGGCATCCCCGGTGTTGAAAATGCAAGGTACAAAGCAAGATTCGTAGTAAGAGGTTTTGATCATCAGGAAGGTATTGACTTTAACGAAGTATTTTCTCCCGTTGTTCGTCATTCTTCAATTCGTGTATTACTTGCTCTAGTTGCCTTGTATGATTTGGAGCTGGAACAGTTAGATGTGAAAACTGCTTTTCTTCATGGTAATCTTGAGGAAGAAATTTATATCCAGCAGCCAGGGGGGTTCGTTGTTCCTGGAAAGGAGAACCATGTATGTCGTCTGAAGAAATCTCTTTATGGTTTGAAGCAATCACCAAGACAATGGTATAAAAGGTTTGATTCCTTCATGACTGGACATGACTATTCTAGAAGTAGTTATGATAACTGCGTCTATTTTCAAAAAATATCCGATGGATCACTAGTATACTTGTTGTTATATGTTGATAATATGTTAATTGCTGCAAGAGATAAAACTCTTGTTGACAAGTTAAAGGTGCAGCTCAACAATGAATTTGATATGAAAGATCTAGGTCCTGCCAAGAAGATTCTTGGAATGGAGATTAACAGAGATCGTCAAGCTGGAAAACTTTTTCTATCACAGAAAAGGTATGTAATGAAGATGCTTGACAGATTTGGAATGCGAGATTGCAAAGCTGTTAATACTCCACTTGCTGCCCACTTCAAGTTGTCATCAGATCAGTGTCCACAATCAGAAGAGGAACAAAGGTGCATGTCACATGTCCCGTATTCTAATGCAGTCGGAAGCCTTATGTACGCTATGGTATGTACTAGGCCTGATTTGGCTTATGCGGTTAGTGTTGTTAGCAGATTCATGCACAACCCAGGAAAACAACATTGGGAATCTGTCAAATGGATCCTTCGTTACTTGAAGGGTTCTCCTACTATTGGTTTGGTATTTGATAGACAAAAGTCTGATCCAGGAGGCGTAGTTGGTTATGTTGACGCTGACTACGGTGGTGATTTAGATCGGAGAAGATCACTTTCAGCCTATATCTTTACACTCTGCGGCTCTGCTATCAGTTGGTATTCATCACTTCAAGCCATTGCGGCTTTGTCCACCACTGAAGCAGAATATATTGCTGCTACTGAAGGAGTGAAAGAGGCTATCTGGCTCCAAGGCTTGGTTGCTGAACTTGGTTTACAACAACACATTCTTGTTATGTTCTGCGACAGTCAGAGTGCTGTCCACTTGGCCAGGAATAGCAAGCATCACTCAAAGACCAAGCATATTGATATTAAACGCCACTTTATCCGAGATATTGTTGATGCAGGAGAAATTACTGTGGAAAAAATCCATACAACTGAAAATCCTGCAGATATGTTAACCAAACCACTTCCAGCCGCTAAGTTCGATCATTGCTTGGACTTAGCTGGTATTATTCATTGTTAACAGGATTTCATGGAGAGAGAGTATTTCCGGTCAAAAGGAGATCAAGGTGGAGATTTGTTGGCTGCTCTCCTTTTGTCAACAACTGCTGCTCATTTATTTACAACAGTTTGGAGGCAACTTTCGGTGGATATATTTCAACAATTGTGGATGATGAAGACATTTGTGACTTTGTGTTTTCAACATCAGTGGCTGCATTCATATATGAAGGCAAGACTTTTGAGGTCCAGATTTGGCTATAAAAGCCAACGTTACTTCATTTGCAAAGACACCTCCACAGCATTTCAATAGCCAATCTCTCTTTTATATTTTCTTCTTTCTCTACTTCTTGGTTGAGTATTTCTATACTTGTAGAGAATTTGTAAGGGGCTATTTTGTTTTGTTAGTCCTGAGAAAATATTTTGTACTCTCGTCAATATTAGTGGAATTTTTGGCTCTCTCGCCGGTGGTTTTTTACCTCTATTTAAAGAGGGTTTTTCCACCTAAAACCTTGGTGTCAATTTTACTGTTTTTATTAATTTCTCGTAATCTTTGGTTGAATTTATCACGCTTCCACACTCTGTAGTCCTACAAATACCATTTAATTGACTTTTCTTCCTCAGCTTTATCACAAAGATGTGATACTCTATTTGAAGACCTGAGCTATAGTTGACCAAATCAACGCATACTAATACATGAGACTTTTTATTAATTAAAAAAACAGTAAAATATACACTTGAGATGTTCATGTCTCAGTGTCCTCTTCAACTTTATCGTATAAAAATCATTTCTCAAATTTATTAGTCATTCAATTTTTATTTATTAACTAAAAAGTAAATTTCACCTTAACTTTTATATTATATACCAAAGTATGACATGACGCCCATAATAAATTCATATGGACTGAAATGTCATAGAATTATCTTTCATCCTATTTAAGCTTACTATACATAATTTTTAAAAATTTCGGACTTGCTTAGCTTTAAAAAAAAAATCTACAAAAGTGTAAAGAGTCCATCTTCTTCTTTTTTTCCAACTCCCAAATATTATAGGATACACATCTTTCTACTTCTGGTATTACACCTCCTTTTTACTGTTTAGTTCAGTTAATTTTTTTTTTTCACATTGCAAATTTACGTTGAAGCAATACCAAGATTGGTTATTTCGGGCTTATCACAGAAATGTAGTTCTCTACGTTCAACTGGAACAATATGAGGACTCAAGCAAAGATTAAGTCCGAAATAGGGTAAAAGATTTGCAGGTAGTTGAATTTTATCTTGCTTTTCGATGGGAGTAGGCATCATGAGAGTCTGGTAGCACTGTGTATATCGTAGTATTAGTCTTATACATGTGATCTCTTACTTTTGATATCTACTACCTTATGTTGTCTATTATGTTTCAGTTAGTATTATTTTGCCATTGTTACTGCTCTCTTTTTGTTTGAACACTGTATTATTTTCCTTATTAATTATCATGTTTTTTTCACTGTCGTATTTTTTATTTCACAACCGCTTGATTTACTACACTTGAACTGAGGATCTTTCAAAAACAATCTCTCTACCTCCACGAGGTAGGGATAAAGTTTGTAGAGCCTCTACCCTCCCACACTCCATTTGTGAGATTGCACTGCGTATATTGTTATTGTTGTGTCCTGAATTTTAACTTTTTAAAGGTACTGTGTTTCTTAATTAGTAATCTACTCATTCAAAGAAATTTTATGACAAATATAGAATTTGAATCAAAACTAATGAACTTGATCGGATCCATAGTCGACACTCTTGCTAGCTCTTCTCCGGGGCCTAAGTAATAGACTCACTAGACCAAGTCAAATCATTCAATGCCAGTTAAAAAAAGGCCTGTTAACAGAAAAGTAAGGAGACTTGAAAGGTTTGTGGGGTCTGTCAATTCTAAGGCTTCAAAAATTGCACAATTAATTTTCTACCAAAATGCTGTCCACATTAACTCCTGTCAATTTAAGGATGTCCAACTGTGACCTTCACGAATAAGCTAACAACAATAGTAGAATCTTACAAGGGGGTTGGAGAGGATAGTGTGTCTGGAGTTTTATCAGAGATTGTTTCTGAGATATCTTCGGTACAAGTATAGCCTATAAATCAGCTAACGTGTTGGTAAAGTTTAAATGCATTATTGCTTGACTAAAGACTTGTACAAAATATGACCATTCACATGACTCAATAAGGTGTACCAAAAAAGCAGACAGGATTTTAAGAACAAAATCATTTTTAGACTCATAACGTGATACTATTTTCTCAGAATTGACAGGAGTGGACTAAATAATTTCCAAGTCTCCTCTGTAGCCCTTCTTTTACTTAAGTGGCAAACATTGACTTGTTCAACAATAGCTCAAGTCTTTGGATGCTATCAAGTTCCAGTTATAAAATGAAGGTATAACATATTAACATCTCAATTTTGTGATAAATCAGACGAAAAAAAAAAAGATAAACTTAAATCTATGGCTGTTGTGCTATGGTTATTACTCCTATCTGCATTTCATGCAGTAGTAGTGCTAGCACAACAAAGGCACTTCAATATAACTCTTGGCTCTTCTCTAACACCTATTACCAATTCATCGTGGTTTTCGCCCTCAAGGCGCTTTGCCTTTGGGTTTTATGAGCAAACCAATGGCTATGCTGTTGGAATCTCCATTGTTGGTATGCCTAAGAAGATAGCAGTGTGGACAGCAAACAGAAACAGTCCTGTTGTCCAAAGCAACGCTGTCTTGCTCTTAACTAGTGATGGAAGGCTCATTGTGCAAGTAGGAAGTCAAGAAATCTCAGTCATAAATCCCTCTCTAGCCATTGCATCAGCTTCCATGCTGGACACTGGCAACTTTGTGCTCTACAATTCTGATCATAACATCATATGGCAAAGTTTTGACAATCCAACAAACACCCTTTTACCTGGTCAGCATATATCAGCTGGACAAGAACTGTTCTCGAGTACCTCGGAGGCCGATGATTCACACGGGATTTTCCGTCTCAAAATGCAAGAAGATGGGAACCTTGTTCAGTACCCTGTCAATACACCAGACACTGCCCCATATTCTTACTACTCAACAGGCACCAATGGAGTAGGGAATAATGTTACGCTGAATCTTGATGACGATGGCCTCCTCTACTTGCTCAATTCCACTATGAGTCTAAAAAATCTAACCAATGAGGGCTACCCTAGAGGAAAGGCGATCATCTATATGATGAAAATTGATGTTGATGGTATTCTTCGAGTTTATTCACATTCTCTGAACCAACAGAACAGCTCCGAGAAATGGTCCTCAACAGATGATAGGTGTACTCCAAAAGGCCTTTGTGGGCTTAATGGCTTTTGTGTCAATTTAGATGATCAAGTTCAATGCTCATGCCTTCCGGGATTTGATTCTGTAATGCCAGGAAATTGGAGCGCAGGCTGTGAAAGGAATTTCACTGCAGAAACCTGTCAGTTAAAGGAAAACACTTCCAAATACTATGCCATGAGAACAGCTGACAACACAATATGGGAAGATAGTACTTACGTTGTTTTGGTCAAAACAACCAAAGAAGATTGTGAACAAGCCTGTCTACAGGATTGTAACTGTGAGGCTGCTCTCTTCAAAGATACAGAGTGTAAAAAGCAAAGGCTGCCTCTAAGGTTTGGAAGAAGAGACATGACTAACTCTAATCTAGCATTGGTCAAGGTAGGCATTAATGTGTTACCTGAAGAAGGGGCACTGCCTAATCATATTGAAGAAACAAAAGGGAAGAAGATAAGGATTGACATCCTAATTGTCGGCATTACATTGGCTGTTTTTGGTTTGTTGGTGTTAGGCATCTCTGGATTTCTCATTCACAGAACACATGTCTGGACTTACAGAAAAATCCAGGAGTGCAGAAGTGTTCAGTTATGCGAGGATGTTGCTCCACGAGCATTTTCCTATGCAGAACTAGATCACGCAACCAGTGGATTCAAAGAAGGGTTGGGGAGAGGAGCATTTGGAACGGTATTTAAAGGGATTTTGGCAGAAGACCAGAAAGTGATAGCTGTTAAGAGACTAGACAAAGAATTGGTAGAAGGGGAAACAGAGTTCCAAACTGAAATAAAAATCATTGGAAGGACGCATCACCGAAATCTAGTCCGCCTCCTTGGTTACTGCCTAGATGAATCAAGAAGGCTTCTGGTGTACGAGTACATGAGTAATGGGTCACTAGCGGACACACTTTTCACACCAGAAAAGCAGCCAACATGGGAGGAAAGGTGTGGTATCGCTCGAGATATTGCAAGGGGTCTCCTATATTTGCATGATGAGTGTGACACACAAATCATCCATTGTGATATAAAGCCTCAAAACATACTCATGGATGATCAGTTCTGTGCTAAAATATCTGACTTTGGAATGTCCAAGCTCCTAAAGAAAGACCAGACAAGAACCTACACAGGGGTAAGAGGGACCAGAGGATATGTGGCACCTGAATGGCACCGAAAACTGCCAGTGACTGTTAAAGCAGATGTTTACAGTTTTGGTGTCGTACTATTGGAATTGATCTGTAGTAGGAAGTGCGTAGATTTGAGCCTTAATGAAAATGAATCGATTCTTGAATACTGGGTTTACAATTGCTATGACGCAGGAGACCTAGATAAACTAGTCAAGGACGAGGAGGTTGAAGGAAGACAACTCGAGAGAATGGTGAAAATAAGCATCTGGTGCATTCAAGACGAACCATCACTTCGCCCTTCAATGAAGAAAGTTCTATTGATGCTCGAAGGGACAGTAGAAATTCCAGTGCCTCCTAGTCCTACTTCTTTCCTAAGTGCCATATAGTTTTAAGCTTCTTCACTTTGTATCCCAACTTTCCAATATTTCTTCATCATTCTCCCTCTCTTGTAGTCACTAGTCAACAGAACTACAAGGATTTATCTTCTGCTTTACTGAATCTCATGCCTTTTGTTTCCATTTTGAGATTTGTCCATATTAACACCTCTCTTAAAATATACATTTAGTACAATGAAACTATAGTTTGCTCTAAATGACCAACATTTTAATTGGCAACCAAGAATGGCATAGACACAAAGCTCCCTCGTGCTATCCTTTTAGTAGTCTGCACTTGCATAAAATGTTTTTAAGTGTGAATATAGACAATGAACCAAATTGACTTTAAACATCATAGCTAGTACCTCTCTGTAATGAAGGGAAAATCATACTGATAGGGAGAACTGTAATTTGTAACACCCCATAGTTTTCTCGACTTGATGTCACTTCGTAGTATGCTTAGAGGGTTATTCCTCTGAAAATTTTCTAAGTGTAAAAAGGACTTCACATTTTGAGCTCCTAATCTATGATTATTTTATCTTTGACTTTCCCGGCCTTAGAATGTCGATTTGTAAGTCAATTCATGATCGGGGTTGTCAAGGGTACATCCCGGGTAAGTTTCGGAATTTTTGGACGAGCCTAAGGGCATGTTTGAAAGCCCAAAACAGCAGCTGCGCGCGACGCACACTCCAATCCACACCTGGGTAGAGTGCGATGGAGTGTGCAAAAGCCCAAAATAGTAGCATCGTGCGATTTGCGGGCGACACACGCTCTAGTCTACACCTGGTACCATGCGATGGAGCATGCAACGCATGTTCCCCTTTCAACTTGTAATTTTCAGTTACATTTTCAGGGGCATTTCGATCAATTCCACCCACATTAATTCGGCCTAAACACCGAATTTGAGTCTCAAAACAACACATTAAGCCCCTAATTTAAGAATCTCTCAAATTGAAAGCATCTTTTCTCTCCCAAGAACAAAAACCCTAAGCTTTCAAGTCAAGATTTCAAGAAGGCAGATCAACATTCAAGTTCTATCTTTCAAATCCTATAGTCTAAGGTACGTGGGGTTTTCCTAAAACTACATTGGCTAGTTGAAACACTTTGATTATGGTTTAAAGTTTAAATCATGAATTACAAAGGGGTTTTGGAGCTTGCATTACAATTGTGCATTATGAACTCTTAAATGATATTATTGCTTTGGTCTTGAGGCCTTCCCCTAGAAAATTGAACTCTACTTATATATTTATATAAATGCATGCACTTGATTAATTTAAAAGTTGAATTGAGAGAATTAATTATTGGAAATCCTTTTCTCGTTTAAAGATTTCTTATTTCTGTAAGTCATGATTATTTGAGAGTAATTTGAGACACATGATACATATGACTTGATTATTGTTTATAACTTGATTACGGTTTTGATTTGAAGAGAAAGGGTTTTACATGTTGATGAATGTTGAAAGTATATAATGAAAGAGTTGCATGGTTGTGTCAAAAATACATTACCACCACATGTTTATTGGGATTGTTGAAAAGATAAAAATTTTTGCATGGTTTTGACTTATATTTTTGAAATATGAATTCTTTTGTATTTATCTGAAAGCTTAGGTGGTCTGAACATTGTTTAAAATGAAAGAATATTGCATGATACCTTATGGCTCAGATATACGACTTGCAAGTCTTGGTATGACGATGCCAACTCAAATAATGTCATAGTAACACATAACATAATAGAATGTAGATTTTTGCTCAAATTTTCAGATTTTGAACATAGAATGATATATGTTTAGAAAAGGCCAAAATGAAGCTTAAAGAGAGTTAGGTGGTTATCCGAAGAAGGCACGAGTTCAAAAAACTCATTGCCCAAAATCGTGTTTTGCCAATACTGGTTATTACATTCCTTAAAGAGGAATTATACGATGGCCTAGCTCCCTGGGCGTATCAGAATAGAAACTCTAACTCTTGTGGCAAACTTGGGTTGGGGGATTGGCTACCGAGTTAAGGGCGGATTCCATATAGCCCATGAACTATTAGACTTGTAGGGTGTACCACCTAGCTCAGAACTAAAATAAAGGATGGTATTGCATCTATGAAATTGTTTGAAAGATCATTTGAAGTTGCCCATATATTTTAAATTATTTCATGCATATGCTTCATGATTTGCCCTCACCTATGTTTTTTTATAAAAGTTCATTATTTTGGATGACCCTCAAACCAGCACAATTGTATTGACCCCCTATATTTTAGGGTCTGAAGCTCAATCTAGAGGTCCTTCCAATCTATAGAGTTGTTCAGACAGAAGTGAAGTATGCAGTTGGTGAGCCTTCTTTATTCTGAAAGGCCTATTTTCATTACGGTCATATGTCATTTATTTTGGTTTAGGTCCACTGGGGGCCTTGTCCCAGACTCAGACAGTTTATTAATGTTGTGAGTAATAGAGATTCCGCAGATTGAAAAAGATGTTGTCTAGATGTTGATGAACTTATTTCCGTATTATTAATTATATTACAGAATATGACCATGATTCCGTTTGTTTTTCTTCCGTATCTTTTATTTATTATTCGAGTATAGTGCATGATATCCAAATGTAGAAGAGTGTCTAGATCACTATGTTTCGAAATGCTCATCATGGCTAGGGTCCCGACTCGGTTGGTGAAAAACTTGGTATTAAAGTATGGTTAATGGTCCTAGGGTGTGTGCGAAATCACGTCGGGTAGAGTCTTATTTATGGGTATGTAGCATGCCACACTTATAGGCAGGAGGCTACTAGGAGTTTAGGAATGTTTCTCTTATTTGTGATTTAGTTTATGTTGTAGAGTCTGAATGTCCCCTAATCAATAGTCTCTTGTATTTCATAAAAACCTATTATGTCTCCGCGTCGCTCCAATGACCAAAAAGCCCAGACACAAGATGTTTGTCCTACCCACGGGATGAGGAAACATAATAGGGCTTACAGTTTTGATTTTGTTGCTCCTCCGGGAGTCCCTCCTATTCAGACAAGCCTACCCCGGGCACCTAGGGCTCTCTGGTCTGGGACTAATCACACCCAACCTCCCCAGAGAGAGATATCAAATGTTGAGTTTAGGATGCATATGATTACACAGTTAGTAGCTTTACAGGCTCGACGCTCAGAGGATATTGGGTCTGCGTTTGACACATCTGAGGCTACTCGGGCGGGTCAGTTTATGAGGTTGAATAAGTTTACTGGTACGAAGGTGGAGGAGTACCCATAAGAATTTATAGACGAGATGGAGAAAATCTTTTGAGTGATGGATGTGGATGAAGTAGAAGGGGTTAAACTAGCTGCTTATTAACTTAAGGAGGTAGCAACTTAGTGGTATAGTGAGTGGGAATATTCGAGGGGTGAAAATGCTGAGCCTTCTGTGTGGGGCGAATTTGTGGAAGCGTTCCTGAATCGATTCTTTCCCTAGGATTTGAGGGAGTCCGACGCTAAAGACTTCATGAACCTGAAATAAGAAAAGATGAGCGTCAAGGAGTACACCCTAAAATTTAATCAACTATCTTGTTATGCTACGGAGTTGGCAGGAATCATGAGGGACCATATGAGAAAGTTTGCATCCGGCCTTTCGGATGACTTGGTGTTGGAGTGTAAGGAGGCGATGTTGAACAGGGATATAGACTTCTCTATATTGTTTATTCACATGCAGCAGGTCGAGGATTAGAAAAAAAGGTTACTAAAGCAAGGAAGAAAGATAGGCGGGCCAATAGGACAAGAGCAGCAGACCAAAACTATAGCCAGCACCAAGACGGAAATTGGGTTAATAAGTGGCCGAAGAAAAAGTTTGGAAATGATACTCAGCCTGCAGCCAGTGTTCCCATGCCCAGACCTCCAACTGATTGTCGATTTCAGAATTTCCAGCCTAACCATGGACTGGGAGTACAGGGTACTCAGTCCCAAGGCAGTGTAGCCCAGTCACCCCAGTTTTTCCCGCAATGTCAAAATTGTGGAAAACGTCATCCAGAAAAGTGTCAATTGCGCAAGCTGCTGTGTTATACTTATAGTCAGCGAGGCCACTTTCAGAGAGATTATCCGTCCACAAGAGGGAAATTCAGTGGTTCAAAATCCCAAGCAAATTCCTCAGTGCCACCACCACCACAAGGTACTTCTTCAGCTACTGGGAGCAGTAACAACCGGTTGTATGCCTTGTCCAATTGCCAAGAAGCAAAGATGTCACCAAATATGGTCACGAGTACATTATAAATGTTACTTGATCCTGGATCTACTTTGTTTTATGTGACCCCATATTTGGCAATTGGTTCTGGGTTTGAGCCCGAAGCTATTGTAGAACCTTTCTCTGTTTCCACTCCTGTAGGTGATTCTGTTGTGGCTAAGAGAGTATATAAAAATTATGTTGTATCCATTTGTAGTCAAAATACTATGGAAGACCTCATAGAGCTTGATATGATTGATTTTGATGCTATTTTAGGAATGGACTGGCTCCATTCATATTGTGCCACGCTAGATTGTAGAATACAAAAGGTTACTTTCTTTTTTTCGAGTAAACCAGTGATAAAATGGGAGGGTCTTTCTTTAGAACCTAGAGGGAAATTCATATCTTACCTCAGAGCCCGTAAACTTATTTCAAAAGGATGTTTGTATATCTTATTCAGGTTAAAGATTCAAATACCGAAAGTCTATCTCTTCAATCTATCCCTGTGGTAAATGAATTCCCAGAAGTCTTTCCCGATGATCTCCCAGGAATACCACTTGATAGGGAGTAGATTTTGGTATTGATTTATTGCCAAATACCCATCCTATTTATATTCTACCATATAGAATGGCTCCTGCAGAACTGAAAGAGTTGAAAGAATAACTAACAGATCTTCCTGACAAAGGCTTTATCCGTCTGAGTGTTTTACCCTAGGGTGCACCTGTGCTTTTTGTACGTAAGAAAAATGGTTCCCTCCGTGTGTGTATAGACTACCACCAGTTAAATAAGGTCACTTTCAAGAATAAATAGCCCCTTCCTAGAATTGATAATCTTTTTGACCAACTTCAGAGTGCTAAGTGTTTTTCAATGATAGACCTTTGTTCGGGGTATCATCAGTTGAAAGTTAGGGAGGCTGATATTTCTAAAACAGCTTTTCAAACCCGATATGGCCATTATGAATTCTTAGTCATGTCCTTCGAATTGACTATTGCTCCTGCAGCCTTTATGGATCTAATGAATAGGGTGTTCCGCCTGTTTCTAGATTGGTTTGTCATAGAATTCATTGATGACATTTTGATTTATTTTAATAGTGAGGAGGATCATGCCAGTCACCTCTAAATCATCCTTCAAACCCTCAAAGACCATAAATTGTATGCGAAATTTTCCAAGTTGAATTTTGGCTTAATGATATTGCTTTATTGAGGCATATTTTGTCTAGTGAGGGGATTAAAGTCGATCCCCAAAGATTAAGGCAGTGAGAAAATGGCCCAGACCCACGACTCCAACTGACATTTGGAGTTTCTTGGGTTTGGTGAGATATTATAGAAGGTTCGTAGAGAGTTTTTCTTTGATAGATGCTCCACTTACCAGGTTGACTCAGAAAAAGGTAAACTTTGTGTGGTCTAACTCTTGTGATAATAGCTTTGAAAAATTGAAGGACAAGTTGACTACTGCACCTATTTTGACCCTTCCTGAGGGTACAAATAGTTTTGTTGTATACTGTGATGCATCCAGAGTGGGACTTGGCTGTGTACTTATGCAGCATGGTAAGGTAGTAGCTTATGCATCTAGGCAGTTGAAGGTGTACGAGTGAAACTAACCCACCTATGACTTAGAGTTAGCGGCTGTGGTGTTTGCACTTAAAATCTGACAGCATTATCTGTATAGGGTATATGTTGACATTTTTATTGACCACAAGAGTTTAAAGTATGTTTTCTCGCAGAAAGAATTAAATCTCAGGCAGAGGCATTGGTTGGAACTGTTGAAGGATTATGACATGATCTTGTACTATCATTAGGGTAAGGAAAATATGGTAGCCGACGCCCTCAACAGATTATCTATTAGCAGTCTTTCTCATGTTAAGGAAGGAAAAAGAGAGATGGTGCGAGATATTCACTGACTTGCGAATCTAGGGGTGCGACTTCTAGATTTTGAAGATGGAGGGTGGTTGTGCATGAAATAGCTAAATCTTCAATATGTGCAAAAGTTAAGGAGAAGCAGGCCGAGGATCTATCTTGATGCAGATTAAGAAAGATGTGGTTCAAAATAAGGTGATGTCTTTTGAAATTGGTGGTGATGGTATTTTAAGATATCAGGGTAGGTTATGTGTGCCAGATGTGGATGGATTGCAGAAAAGAATTCTTGATAAGGCTCACACTTCAGGGTATGTGGTTCATCCAGGCTCTACTAAAATGTACCATGATCTTAAAGCTATATATTGGTGGAATAATATGAAATGTGATATGGCTGATTTTATATCCAAGTGTTTGAATTGCCAACAAGTTAAAGTGGAACATTTAAGACCAGGTGGTACTTCCCAAGAGATAGCTTTGCCCTTGTGAAAATGGGAGATGATCAATATGGACTTCATCACAGGGCTTCTGAGATCCCAAAACCAATATGATACCATTTGGGTAATTGTAGACCGACTGACCAAGTCAGCTCACTTTTTGCCTATGAGGACTAACTACTCGGGAGATGATTATGCCAAGTTGTACATTGAGGAAATAGTCCATTTGCATGGATCATCGGTATCCATTATATCCGATTGAGGTACGTAATTCTATTTGCAGTTTTTGAGATCTTTTCAGAGGGGTTTAGGTACCCAAGTGTACCTGAGTACTGCATTCCACCCTCAGACGGATGGGCAAGGTGAATGCACTATTCAGACCCTTGAAGACATGCTGAGGGCTTGTGTAATTGACTTTAAAGGTAGTTGGGTAGATCACTTGCCATTGATAGAGTTGCCTATAATAACAACTACCATGTCAGCATTAAGATGGCTTCGTTTGAGGAACTCTATGAGAGGAGATATAGATCACCGATCGGGTGGTATGAAGTTGCTGAGACATGGTTGTTTGGGCCTGATCTTGTTCATCAGGCAATGGAGAAGGTGAAAATCATTAGATACTGACTCAAGATAGCACAGAGTCATCAGAAATCCTACGCCGATGTTAGAAGTAGAGAGATAGAATTTGAGGTTTATGACTGGGTGTTTCTAAAAGTCTCCCCTATAAATAGAGTCACGCAATTCAAGAAGAAAAGGAAGTTGAGTCCTCTCTAAATAGGACCATATTAGATTGTGAGAAGAATCGGTGGGGTCACTTATGAGTTAGAGTTACCCGCAAATCTGGCTTCTTTCCATATCTTATTTCATGTGTCCATATTGAAAAAGTGTATTAAAGATTATTCCCTAGTGTTGCCTATACAGGAGATCATGGTGACTGATTCCTGGTCATATGAAGAAGAGCCTATTTCAATCTTTGATCGCCAAGTTTAAAAGTTGAGGAGCAAGGAGATAACTTCGGACAAAGTGTTGTGGGAGAATCAAAAAGAGGGGGAGGCTACTTGGGAATCAGAAGATGACATGCGAACTAGCTACGCAGGCCTCTTCTAGATAGCGAGTAATGACATAGAAGGTATCACTCATTTACACTCCTTATATTATTTTTATTTCCTTTTCTTTAGTATCTTGAAATCGTGTCTGTCTATGTTCTAAGCCATCATTCAAGGACGAATAATCCCAAGGGGGATAATTTAACACCCCATAGTTTTCTCTACTTGATGTCATTTCGTAGTATCCTTAGTGGGTCAATCCTCTGAAAATTTTCTAAGTGTAAAAAGGACTTAGTCATATTTTGAGATCATAATATTTGATGATTTTATTTTTGACTTTCCTAGCCATAGAATATCGATTTGTAAGTCGATTCATGATCGAAGGTGTCAAGGGTGCAACCCGGGTAAGTTTCAGAATTTTTGAACGAGCGTAAAGGCATGTTTGAAAGCCCAAAACAGCCATTGCGTGCAATCTGCGCATGATGGATGCTCCATTCCACACCTAGGTAGAATACGATGGAGTTTACAGAAGCCCAAAACAGTAGCATCGTGCAATCTGCTTGCGACGCACGCTCCTGTCCATACTTGGTAGCGTGCGATGGAGCAGGCGACGGACTTTTCCCTTTCAGCATGCAGTTTTTTGTTACGTTTTCAAGAGAATTTGGGTCAATTCCATCCACATTAAATCGGCCTAAACACCAAATTTGAGTATCAAAACAGAACTTTAAGCCCCTAATTTTAGATTCTCTCAAATTGAAAGCATTTTTTCTCTCCCAAGAACAAAAGCCCTAAGCTTTCAAGTCAAGATTTCAAGAAGGCAGATCAACATTCGAGTTCTATCTTTCAAATCCTATAGCCTAAGGTACGTAGGATTTTTCTAAAACTACATGGGCTAGTTGAAACACTTTTATTATGGTTAATGTTTAGAAATCATGAATTACAAAGGGGTTTTGGAACTTGCATTACAATTATGCATTATGAACTCTTAAATGATATTATTGCTTTGGTCTTGAGGCCTTCCCCTTGAAAATTGAACTCTACTTATATATTTATATAAATGCATGCACTTGATGAATTTAAATGTTGAATTGAGAGCATCAATTATTGGAAATCTCTTTCTCATTTAAAGATTTTTTGTTTTCGTAAGTCATGATTATTTGAGTGTAATTTGAGAAGCATGATACATATGACTTGATTATTGTTTATGACTTGATTAAGGTTTTGATTTGAAGAGAGGGGTTTTTACATGTTGATAAATGCTGAAAGTATATAATGAAAGAGTTGCATGATTTTGTCAAAAATACATGACAACCACATGTTTATTGGGATTGTTGAAAAGATGAGAATTTTTGCATGGTTTTGACTTATGTTTTTGAAATATGATTTCTCATATATTTTTCTGAAAGCTTTGGTGGTATGAACATTGTTTAAAATAAAAGAATCTTGCATGATACCTTATGGATCAGATATATGACTTGCAAGTCTTGGTATGACAATACCAACTCAGATAATGCCATGTAACACAGAATAGAACAGAATACAGATTTTTACTCAGATTTTTAAATTTTGAACATAGAATGATACAAGTTAATAAAAGGATAAAATGGGGCTTAAAGAGAGTTAGGTGGTTACCCGAAGAAGGCACGGGTTCAGAAAACTCATTGCCCAAAACCGTATTTTGCTGATACAAGTTATTACATTCCTTAAAGAGGAATCATATACTGGCCTAGTGCCCTAGGGCGTATCAGAACAGAAACTCCAACCCTTACGGCAAACTTGGATTGGGGGCTTGGCTGTCGAGTTAGGGGCGGATTCCATATAGCCCGTGGACTGTTAGACTTGTAGGGTGTACCACCTAACTCAGAATTAAAATAAAGGATGGTATTGCATCTACAAACGAAATTGTTTGAAAGATAATTTGAAGTTGCCCGTGTATTTTAAACTATTTCATGCATAATGCTTCATGATTTTCTCTCACTTATATTTTATATAAAATTTAATTATTTTAGATGACCCGCATACCAGTACAATTGTGTTGACCCCCTATATTTCAGGGTCTGAAGCTCAGTCTAAAGGTCCTACCAATCCATAGTCGTTCAGACAAAAGTGAAGTGTGCAGTTGGTGAGCCTTGTTTATTCTGGAAGGCCTATTTTCATTATGGTCATATGTTATTTATTTTGGTTTAGGTCCACTGGGGGCCTTGTCCCAGACTCAGACATTTTATTAATGTTGTGAGTAGTAGAGATTCTGCAAACTGAAAATGATGTTGTCTAGATGTTTATAAACTTATTTTTGTATTGTTAATCATATTACAGAATATGACCATGGTTCCGTTTGTTTTTCTTCCGCATCTTTTCTTTATTATTCGAGTATAGTGCATGATATCCAGATGTAGAAGAGCGTTAAGATCACTATGGTTCGGGATGCTCGTTACGGCTAGGGGCCCAGCTTAGTTCATGACATAATTGCATGCAATAATGTAAGAGTTCATTGCCATACCATTTCAATTAATCCAAATTTGTATTAAATTTTCCAATGGAAGAAGAAATATAAAACATAGAAGGGAAGGAGGTTCCAGAATAAATCTAGCAACTAAGAAATAAAGATACAACGTCATAGCAGAAGCCCAATAGATTATTTCCCTCTTCTATATATAGGTAGTCCCTATATATATGTTACAATTGTTAAAGAAGTGCCACTGCAGACCTTTCAAACATTCCTGGAAATAATATGGAGAAAAGGTAATTGCGTGACCCTTGACTAGAAAATATTTTGCAACTAACCCTCATATTACTGAAGAGATCCATAGGATTCGGTTCAAGCAAACTCAAAAGAGAAAAAATAAAGAATCATCTATTTCAAGGTAACATTTTTTTTTCTTGGCTAAAACATTTGAATTAAATGAGCACCTAATTCCACAACCACCTTTTAGGAAGGATATTATGAAAGTCGGCTCCGGTAAGCAAAAACAACTAGTTACATTTTCAATAGATGTATACAGCCTCTACATCTATGTTCTTTCTTTGAACAACTAAGTCATTCTACCTATAACTTCGCTTTTAATCTGTGCAATTGCTTCATCTGTCTGTACAATAACAGCTTTGAAAAATTGCCAATTCGTGGCTCGCATGTATGATAAACCATTGCACCCCGTCCCCATATTACTTCTAATACTTCATTTTAATTTGTTTGTCTTAGTTTAGATACAAAATACTTCTTTACTCTTTTTGCAACTTTTTAGTTCCAACTTTCTACATGGTATGTTTAATACCATAATATTAAAGGGTATTTTGGTACATTCCACATATCTCTAATTTAAGACTATAAAAACTTTATGTCAAGTCTAAATCAGACAAATAAATTCAAACGAAGGGAATATCTCTTATTGAAACTACTGCCAATATTTATTTTGTAAGTTGATCAAAACTCTCCTTGGATACAATCTCCCAATAGGTTGTGGTTCCAGTCCACTGCTCTAATCCTCTTCTTAATTCAGTCATTCAAATGTAATTAAGTAACAAATAAATGCATTGGATTCTCAGGAACCTGATGATCACATAAGCATCAATTCCCCCTCCTCATTTGCTAATTTGTTTCTTTAATCCCGATATTTTGGCCTCTCCTACTTGTTATAATTCCTATTGATTAGTTTCTTCCTTCGAACAAGTTACTATCTAACGACTGCCTTACTTTATTTTACTTTGTGATCTTCAGTTTCAGTCTGTATTACACAAAAATTAGATCACTTGGTTTTATTTTCAGCTGTTTTCTTTCTCTCTGTTGTAGTGGTTTGTGGTTTATGTTAATTTTAACTCATTTTATTTTCGGCATATCTTAGTTTCATGGGCAATTTTGTTAAAAATGATAAAAGAGTTTTAAAATATGGTTTAAGTGACTCAAGTCTTAATAATTTAGTATAAGTGACAATTACTTTATTAGTGATTAAGAAAGTTGGAAAAGTTTGAGAATAGTCCACAAGTTTTTTTAATTTATACTTTGATCCAAATGTTGACTTAATATAACAGGGAACGGAGGGAAAAACGTGCATTTCTCTCTCTTCTCATTCATTGTTGTTTTCCTCTCTCTTTTTGATTTTTGTTGTTCGTTGTTGCAACTGCTTTATTCACTATCTTATACTTTATTATCATCATCTTCTTTTTCTTCATTATCATCATTATCTTCTTATTGTTGACCATTGTTGTTGTTGTTACCGTTACTGCTGCTACTTGACTAATTTTTAAGTCAAATTTTGTTTGGTACATCACTTTGGCATTACTTCATAGGTGACTTTGGTAAGTAAAATTATGATTTTTAGTTGAATTTGTCATCTAAGTACACTGCTACTGTGCTGTTTTTTCAACAATAGATAAAACGCGAATATGAATCCAACATAAGAGCTATCTGTTTCAATAGATCACTCATCTGTTGAGACAAATGAGTCATTTTTTGCAACAAAAAACTCATATTTTGGATTCATGGTTATGTTTCTATATTGTCGTAACATGAATTGAACAGATTGGTCATCTGTTACAACAGACTATTTGTTTGTTGCAATAGAGGAGTCATTTGTTGAACTAGATTAGTCACCTGTTGAAACAAAACCTAAACTTGATTCCAACTGATTGGTCATTTGTTTCAATAGATGACCAATATGTTGCAACAGGTTAGTTATCTGTTGCAATATGCCACTCATCTATTGGAATCATCTTCAAAGGTTCTTTAGTACTGTAAAATCTATCCCAAGAAGTGCTTCATCTGTTACAATAGATGTATAATCTTTTATAACATATGAATCACCCGTTCCAACAGATAACTCATTTGTTAGAACCAGCTTCAAGTTTTATAGAACTATAACATGAATTACCAATAGGTGAGCCATTTGTTGCAACATATAACTCACCTGTTTCAACATATTACTCATCTGTTGGAGTTCATGTCATGGTATTATAATATCACTATTAATTTTATTATAATGTCATTATTAACTTTTTTTAACAAATATCTTTACTTAGACCACTAATAGAGGGATCAATAACAATAGGAGTGGATTGTCATGGTGAATGGATCAAGAAGAGCAATCGATATATATGACGTTGGAAGGAGGGTAAAATGCTAGAAAAGATAGCTATGACAGTCCAAAGTAATGTCTCATATAATGATTTTATGAACTTAATCATCAGATATTGTTGACTAAATTGTCAACCGAAAAAACTCATCATCATCTACACTCACAGCTCCTTTGAAAATCAGAGGGTACTACCTTTTAAGATAACCGATTAGGTTTGGTTGCGTTCTTATCATAGTGATTTAGATAGGTCCGTGTTAAGGGTGTACGTGGTCCAAAAATCGAGAGAGAATAAGAACCAAAATGCAGAAGAACCACAACAATAACACATCTTTGATGATAAGCTGGATGATTTGGATATGAATATTCAGATGATGATCAAACACCTACGCTCATTGTTATGAGCAGTAAGGTGGGTAGTTTTTCTCAATCAACACAGTTGGACAATAGTTAAGATGAAGAGACTGACTTTAACAAAGGAATGTCATTCAAGGATAAGAAAGAACTATCTATTTATTTGCTTATTGCTTGCTTGAAAAAAGATTTCAAACTAAAGAAGGTAATTTATTCGAGCAGAGTTTTTTCCTTCAGATGTGCTAATCTGAACTACAAGTGGTGGTTGAGAGTTGTGAAATACTTAAGTTCTGGCAGATTCATCATTAATGTTTATAAAAAGTATCACACATGTGGTTTGGATCACATTACAGTCGAAAATCCTCATGACATGGTAGAAGTCCTAGATCGATATTTCCAGAATAGATTTATTAATGGAAAAGGTCCTTCTATAAGTGATATGGCTAATCAATTCCTTATATAATTAGGTGTTATGGTCAGTTATTGGAAGATATATATAGACATGGTAATTGCCAAGGACTTGGCTAGTGGGACACATAAGAACGCGTATGTAGTCCTCGATGCCTACCATTACATGATTGAGTCCACAAATCTTGGAAGTAAGACAACATTGTATGTTGATGAAAATGGAAGGCTCAAGTACTTTTTTGTATCCTATAGTGCTTGAATTGTTGGTTTTCAATATTTGAGAAAAGTTATAGCCATCGATGGGACTTTTTTGTGGAGCAAGTATAATGGAGTTTTTCTAGTAGTGGTGGCACGGGATGCAGAGAGACATTTTTTTCCTATCATTTTTTGTGTAGTGGACAAGGAATGTGATGCCTCGTACGGATATTTTTTTGAAAAAATGCGAAGCTGCATCGAAGATACGGAAGAGTTGTATTTTATTTCGGATAGGCATCTAAGTATCCAAAAGATGGATTCAATTTTCTACACTTCAGCTCACTTTGGTTGTTGCATGAGGCATCTTGGAGATAATATTCAAAACAACTTTCACAACGAAAGGGTAGGGACCATATTTTATAAAGCATCTAAAGCATATAATAGAGATGAGTTTTTTGACCATTTCAATCAAATAATGGATATGCATCCCAAAGCAGTCAAAAATCTAGTATGTGTCGGTTTTGAGGGATAGAGCCGGGTATTTTTTCTAGAAAATAGATACATTCTTATGAATTTAATGTCTTGTTTGAGTTATAAGTTTAATATGATGCCATACGAAGTGATTGTTTTGTATAGGTATAATATTATGATGTCAAACATAGTTGAATTAGTGAATTTATTGTTTGGTGTTGAAAGAGAATTTCCCATCATGGCGCTATTTGATGAAATAAAAAAAAAGTATGAAAATTATTTCACGAAAGGCATATGCAGTTCGCGAATGCAGGAGCCATATTTGTTCTAGAAGCAAAAAACAAATATTAACAAACGTCAGTTTGGGGAATAGACTGTTTTCTCAGTAAATAGCAGATTACAAGTTCAGTATCGACGGTCATGGTGATGTCACCACAGTCAATATTCAAACAAGATCTTGTACGTGTAGAGTTTTGTATTTGGTCAGAATACCCTGTCCACATGCTATGACAGCGCTGCGATCCCAATACGATGCACAATATGGAAGTAAAATTTATAAGTAATTGTCTCCATATTATTTGGTGGAAAGATATATAATGGTATATAGTGAAAGCATCAATGTGGTGCCTCCTGAAGAATCTTCGGTTGTTCCTGTAGAGCTTTTGGGAAGATTAATACCTTCTCCATATATTGACCCAAGTACTATTAAACTGGAGCAGAGTGTTGGCCAGTTAAGAACTCCCACATTCAAAAAATGAAGGTGGCAGAAATGCGGATGTTGCGTTGGATGTGTGGGCTGACTAGAGGGGATAGAGTTCGGAATGAGACTATCAGGGAGAAGGTTGGTGTGACTCCAGTGGAGTATAAGATGCGGGAAGTCCGATTGAGATGGTTCGGACACGTGATGAGAAGGGGCATGGATGCCCTGGTTCGTAGGTGTGAGAGGCTAGCTTTGGATGGTTTCAGGCGGGGTAGGGGTAGGCTAAAGAAGTACTGGGTGAGGTGATTAGGCGGTACATGGAGCAGTCACAGCTCACCGAGGACATGACCCTAGATAGGAAGATCTGGAGGACGCGAATTAGGGCAGAAGGCTAGGGCCAGTTTGGGTCGCTAGTGTAGGGAATTACTTGGTGGGGGTATTATTCTTGTTATGATACCTTGTTCCATGTTCCATGTTTTATTACGAATCTGGGTGCTTTTCTCTATTTTTATTACTTATGGGTGCCGTATTTATGTTATGACATCTTGTTCTATGCTTTACTATGTTTGTATGGTATCTCGTGTCTCGAGCCGGGGGTCTATCGGAAACAGCCTTTCTACTTCTTTAGAGGTAGAGGTATGGACTACGTACATATTACCCCCCCCCCCCCCTCCAGACACCATTATGTGGGAATACACTGGGTTTGTTGTTGTTGTTGTTACTATTAAACTGTAAGAAAGGCGATATAAGAGAAGGCATTGAGACGGAGAATCATTCCCATCAAGAAAAAACAAGTTCTTCGTATGTAAGAGCGTCGTCCACAAAAGAACTATATGCCTGGATCATAATCCACCATGATCGTTGTAATAACAATACTTGTGTTGTTGTTTATTATGGACTTTTATATTTTTAACTCATTGTTGTCAACGTAAATGTTATTATTTATTAGATAAAATATCTTTTTATTAACTTGTACAACAATAAAATAATATAAAACATGAACTAAATACAACAGACAACAAAATTATTTTTAACGGATTACCTATCTGTTGCAATAGATGGACATTTGCTGGAAAAACATAATACAGTACATCAAACTGGAATGTGTTCCTCCAACAGACGACCAATCTATTGTAACAGATGTATAATTTTTTTAAAGCAATACAATACAGTTCCTGCCACAAACCCAACAGATGACCAATCTATTTCAATAGATGGTCTATCTGTTGAAAGAACTCAAAACTCATGCTATTGCTACTAGATTTAAAATTGTTTCTTACGTCCAACCGTCGACATATTTATGGAGAAGAATAAATAGATAGAATGAAAATTAAATAAGAATTAAAAGGTCTAACTCGACCAAACATAAATTATTCAATAAATAAAAATAAAATACATTAGATAGGTAGACCCGATATAGAAAAATAAAAATATATACATTATGTAGGTAGATACGATATAGAAAAATAAAAATAGATACGCTAAAATAAAAAACATCACCTAATTATTATTATTATTATTATTATTATTATTATTATTATTATTACCAGCCGACCAATCATCAATCGGCAGCAGCAGGGCCCTCCTCAGCCTGCGAATCTCTCGGAGAATCTTTCCTCTCACGGCCGCCAACTCCCATTGGAGTTCATTAGCCTGCCTTTGAAGTTTTCCAATGATGTCGCGCAAAATAGAAATGTCCTAAACATTATTAGCCAGATCTAGAACACGTATGAATTAACAAAAAACATAAACATAAAAGTAAGAAAGGAGTCCAAATGTAATACAACATATACTACTAACTGATAGATTTACAAACACCCAAAAAAAACATACCTCAATGAGAAAAGAATCTGGTCTTTGAAGTGAAGTGGTTGAAGATGTAATACAAAAGACAAAATGCAAGAAATAAATAAAGTGTAGCAGAATGAATAAGCATAGAGAGACCTATTAATAGAGGATTGAATTTCAATGTGGTAAGTAAAAATTGATGACTGTTCACCTCCTTCATTAAATCTAACTGGTGACGTTTCAATTATTGTGAAAAGTCATAATTAAATCTAATTGATGCCTTTTTAATTATTGTGAAAAGTCATGTTTTTTAGCTTTTCAATAATATAACCATTTCTATTGAATCGTTGCAACTCTTGCCTCCATCTGTCACAACATATGGTCCATTTGTCACAACAGATTAACTATCTGTTGCAACATATAGTCCATCCGTTGCAACAAACACTCAATCCCTACCTCCAACCATCAACATATTGAGAATAAGAAATAGACAGAATTAAAAATCCAAAGTTTACCAAAACATACATAGATTTTTGAATCCATTATATACAAATATACAATAAAAAATAAAACATACACTAGGTTCCTCCCTTAGGTAGATCCGATATAGTAAAATAAAATATATACGCTAAAAGAAAAAACATAACCAAATTATTATTATTATTATTATTAATATTATTATTGTCAACAGGACAATTGTCATCCGACAACAGTAGGGACCTCCTCAGCCCTACTCTTATGGCAGCCAACTCCCATCGGAGTTCATGAATCTGTCTTTCAAGTTCCCATAAGGAGCTGCGTAAAATTGCCTTGTCCAAATCTGGATCAGCCGTATCTAGAAGTGGAGTAGACTGAAGGGGTAAGGAGAGACCTATTTATAGAGGATTTAAATGGGTTAGTCAAAAATCCATGACTGTTCACCTCTTTTTTAATAATTACATCCCTTAATTAAATAAAATTGGTGACTTTCCAATTATGTAAATTGAAAAAATAAATTTAAAATAAAATCCAACAGATGGATAATCTGTTGGAAAATATGTTCTATCTGTTTGAAAATTTACAACATATTGGAAATCTGTTGCAACAAATGTATATATCTGTTAGATTAATTCCAACAAATAAGTTGTCTATTGCAATAGATTAATCATCTATTATAATAGATGCCTGTAATTGTTTGATAATTATAATAGATGTGTCATTAGTTGCAATACGTTAGTTATTTGTCCATTCAAATTAAGCCAAAAATGGGGTAGGAAGAATAAGGTGCATGCAGATGGATGGATCCACTTTCATGTGTGGGAGTTATGTATTATTGATAAGGTCATCGTGATAACACACATAAAGTACAATGACTTTGTGTATGAAGTTTTTAACTGATTAGGCATTGATCATTCAAACAAGATCCTGTATTGTACAGTTAATTTTGATAGGTTAGAATTGATATGGACCATGAATAAGGTGTCGATACCCTAGTAAGATTTAATGACGGTTGTTGGTCATGTTTATGCGTGTCAAGTTTTGAGAAGGGATCAATATTTGGTGGCATTGCAGAGATCCAATAGCCATTTGACTGACTTTAAGGGTGCACTGGACTTTGAAAAGTCCTTCAAAGCCTCTCATTGCAGCAAACAAGAACGGAAAACCAATAGAAATTCCCCTGCCTAAATTTATATAGATGAGTTGTTCGGGAAGATGATTATATGTTATAAGGAGCCATAGGAGAATACATGCGAGGGAAATGGGAGTTAATGAAAGACTATATACTCAAAGACCTTCTTGAAGAGAAAACATATTGTAGCAAGCAAGGAACTTCTAGCGAATTTGGCCAATGAAATTGACTTAAAACATGAGAAATCTGAATCAAGTGCAAATATGAAAGGGTATCCACAAATGAAAATACGCCAGTCATCTCTCTCAAAGAAAAATACTACAGCTGGACACTTTTCTAGGTAACTAGCACTAGTTAGTGTGGTTGGAATGATCATCTCCAGAGAAAATAATAGAACACCAAGAAAGCAGCTTTTCCAGAACCAAGGGTTGACAGGATGTACAGTAAAGAAAGAAAACTCGCTCCAAGATCTTATGAAGTTAAAATAAGGAATCAAGCCAAAGGAGGAAATTTCTGAATTTTAACTTGTATCTCGTGCCTTCTGTTTGTGGTTTTGATCAGGTCAATAGCAGTGGAAACAAAAAGGTATAAAATTGGGCAAAAATCCCAAGCCTTTTTATTTTTACTATGATTGGCGTGACCAAAACCACAAACGGAAGGCCTAAGATGCAAGTGTAACTTCTAAAATTTTCTCCTTGGATTGACTCCTTATTTTAACTTTAGAAGTTCTTAGAGCAAGTTTTCTTTCTTTACTGTACATCCTTTCAACCCTCGGTGCCTGCAAAGCTTCTTCCTTGGTGTTGTGTTATTTTCTTTAGAGGTGATCATTTCGACGATGCTAACTAGTCGCATTTCCCTAGAAAAGTAGCCATCTACAATATTTTTTTGAGAGAGACAACTGATAGATTTTCATTTTTGTATAAGTTTCATATTTGCACCTCATTTTGATTTTTCATGTTTTAAGTCAATTTCATCATCCAGATTCGCCACAGTTTCTTGGTACCTTGTGTTTCTTCTTTAATAAAGTCTAAGATGATATAATTTTCATCAAATTCCCTTTCCATCGCAGGTATTCTCCTACCATACCTTCTATTGTATAATCATTGCACCGAGCAACCTAACCATATAAATTTGGGCTAGGACAACAACTATATTAATTTTTGTTCTTGGTTGCAGCAGTATGACGCTTCGGAGGCCTTGCAAAAATCCATTGAACCCTTAAAATTAGTCCAATCACTGTTGAATCTTCTTATATTACCACCAAAACTTGATCCCTTTACCAAAATTAACACGTAAACATTTGCAAAACCATCATTAAACTGTAATAGGTTATCGACACCATCTACAAGGTCCCTCAGCCTTATCAGTTCGGACCTATCAAACTTAACTGTAAAATTACAAATATCTATTTGAATGATCAATGTCTAATTGATAAAAAATAACATTCACAAAATTAATGTACTCTATGTGTGTTTTTACGATAACATGATCTGTAATACATACCTCTCACATATGAAGTGGTTCCATCTGCAAACAGCTTATTCCTATGAACCCATATTTACTTTTGTGTTGGTTGGGCAAAAGTTGATCAACTTTCAATTCCTTATATCTACAAAAAAGAATAAAACAATTCATGTAAAATAATAGAAGAACAAAAAGATAATTATAATTGTAATGCCCCGAGAGTACACCCTGGGCACCACAAGCTAACCCATGAGCTAGTACCTGCTGTGAGAATTGAATAAAATAACGAAGACATGTGCGGATTTTAGCTGAAAAATACTATAAGGTTTTAACAACTAAAAATGATTACTGAATCATAGTTTTAAAAAGTCTAAAACATACTGTCAATACTGATAAAACAACTGATAATAATGACTAAAAACTGACTATCTGTCTGTACTAGTCTGAAAGCCACTAAATTGACTGACTGTGGACTTGATAGGACAAGTCCTCAAATAACTTCGACTGACTACTGAACTAAACTAAAATAAACATAAATGGTCCTAGGAATATGAGGACTCACCACTACTGTTTCAACTGGTGCACTGGGATATCTAGGTGCCGTCTAGAATCTGAGTGTTCAAACCTATGATATGAGACATCATAGCATAAGAAACGAGTATGCGGTCAGTACTTTGAATGTACTAGTATGATAATGAGGTTAGGATGACATGCATAACACATAAGCATGAATAATAACTGATTGAACAAAAAAACACATGATAACTGATGAGTAGTATGCGAGAAAGCTGTAAAATCTGAGAATGCATGACCAAGCATATGACATAATACTGGGGTAGTCTATAAACTGAAATACTAAAATACTTATACTGAGTAACTAATAATGGTATGCCATGGTCAAGAGAAGACTGAACTCTAAACTGAATACTAGATCTTAACATGGGGGATGCAATAGATGAAAAGTTTTCAACAAACCATCAATAATATCTAGCCAAATTGAAAAAATTCCTGATATCTGATGGAGAGATAGGTTGAGGCCAGTTTCTCATAGCTTTGATCTTTTAAGGGTCAATTATAATACCATCACCAGAAATAATATGGCCAAGAAAAGATACTAATCTTAGACAAAACCCACATTTACTAAACTTGGCAAACAACTGATAAGCTCTAAGAGTCTGCAATACAATTCTGAGGTGGTCTACATGAACAGTTTCATTACGGGAGTAGACAAGGATATCATCGATGAAGACTATGATGAACATGTCCAAGTACTATTTGAACACTCTATTCTTCAAATCCATGAAAGTTTTTGGGGAATTCGTTAGTCCAAAAGACATGACTAGGAATTCAAAATGACCATACCGAGTTCTGAAAGTTGTTTTCAAAATATCACATTCTCTGACTTTGAACTGAAGATAGCCGGATCTGAGGTCTATCATAGAGAAATAACTAGAGCCCTGAAGTTGGTTGATAAATCATTATTTTTGGGGAGTGGATATTTATTCTTGATGGTGACTTTGTTTAACTGGTAGTAATCGATACATATTCTAAGGAAACGGTCTTTCTTATGCATCAAAAGGACTGGATCACCCCATGGGGAAACACTGGATCTAATAAATCCCTTGTCTAGAAGGTTTTTTAACTATTCTTTCAACTGTTTGAGTTTATATAGAGATATTTTATATGGCGGAATAAAGATAGGTTTATCATCCAGAAAAAGGTCTATTCCAATGTCAATTTTCATTTCGAGAGAAACTCCGAGAAGATTCAGGGAACATATTTTGGAATTCCCTTACCACTAAAACCGAATCAAGACTGGGGTTCTCAAAACTAGAGTCCTTGACCCAAAAAAATGGTAAATACAACTCTTGGATATCATTTTCCTCGCTATAAGGTACGAAACAAGTTGACCCCTAGGCATTGTAGTACTACCCCTCCATTCAAGGATTGGTTCATTCAGAAACTAAAAATTAACAACTCTATTTCTATAATCAACTGAACCATAGCCTGAGTAGAGCCAATCCATTTCAAGAATGACGTAAACATCCTTCATATCTAACTCCACAAGATCAACTGAAGTGAGTTTTTGGGATATTGTGACCTGACTATTTTTGTATACCTGCCTGGATACAAGAAAGACACATACTAAGGAAGACACTGAAAAGGGTTTTGCTAAAGTTTTAGGTCTGACACCAAAATCAACAGTTATGTAAGGTATTATTAAAGAAAGAGAAGAACTTAGATATAACAAAGCATAAATATGTAAATAAAAGACCTTCAATGTACCAGTAACCACATCAAGTAAATTTCCCTAATCTTGTCGAGACTAAAGTGCATACAATTTATTTAGGCACTGAACACTAGTGGAACTGGAAGCGGAATCCTTCTAAGTCAAGCGACCAGATGGAACTGGGGATGACTGGACGGACCCTTATAACCACTTTGGATAATACCTAACTCAGTGGACTAGCTTTACACACCCAAAATATATGTCACTGTCGTCTCTACAAATACCCTGATGGTTTCTACCACATTTTTGGAAAAGAGGATTTGTGTGACCACTGTTTACACTACCTTGGGACTTAGATCCTGGTGCCCTATCCCAATTTTCATTTCTAAACTTGGTCACAGGAGCACTAGATGAAGATGGAGCCGGTGCTAAAAATTTCTGATGGAATTAAGGACTGTTACCACTCTCTGACCTCAATTGAGCAAAGTTGATACTACTTGTCCTAGCCTTCTTACTCTCTTTTTCTCTCTCCTTAACCTTCTCCTCCTTAATTTGCTGAGCATGGACCATAAGCCTAGACAATTCCATCTCCTAAATCAACATCGATATCCTACACTCCTTGACTATGCTATCAGATACACCAGACACAAACGTGCTCATCCTAGACCTGTTATCATCCACCACATGAGGAGCATACCTTGATAGCTGAGTAAACTTAAGCGAATACTATTTCACACTCATATTACCCTACTTTAAGTTAATAACTCCATCACCTTATCTTTCCTAAACTCCAAAGAAAATAATCTATCTAGAAAGGTTATAGCAATCTCCTCCCATTCAATAGGCCTTGCATCTATGTCTCTATTTTCTTCCACTACTTATACCAGGTGTGAGGTACATCCTACAACTAGTAAGAATCTAATACCCCACTCTCATTAGATATCACACCCATAATGTCAGTTACCTTCTGAACCATGTCAAGGAACTCCTGCCGATCCTCATCAGACTTAGATCCCAAAAACAAAGAAGGATTCATTTGGGGAAGTCCCAAATCCTAAATACAGTTGAATTAGCCATTGGATTGGCTGGAATAGTAGCTTATTGATTATTCTGAGCTACTATAGAGTGATCTATAGTAGTGAATTGTAATGCCCCAATTTTCTAAACCGAAATGCTACACCGTGCTCATGACCCTGAAGGACCACAAGCTAACCCATGACTGATATTTGTACCTGTAAACTGCATAATAGCTCATAAAATATGCGAAAACATTAACTGTAAGTCCATAAGGTTCATACTAATACATATTTGTAAAATATGGTATAACAATACCAAAAAGGAACAAAAATACTGAAGTTTCAACATCTAATCTGACATCTAGTTTGAAAGCCTCTAACAGAACTGAATAAGGATTTAAAGGAACATATCTCCAACTAACTCCATGAACTAAAAAACTAATCTGAGATACTATAATAAAGTAATAATAATATTATCCTCGAATGAAGAGGAGCACTAGCTGTTGAAATCTGCAATGCTACTGCTACTCTGAAACTCGTGCCTCTGTACCTATGACATCAAATAAAACACCATAGCATGAATGCGTCAGTACGACTGAATATACTGAGTATACGAGTGAGGTAGGCTAAATGCAAAGGGTTTTATATGCATGAACAATGCTGACTGATATAAATGTGAGAATACATACTTACATACGTAACTATAACTAAACTCGGTGTGACACTAACTACTGAGTCTGAATACTGACAACATAATTTTACTGATGCTGAGATACTGAATGACTGAGTTTACTGATTTTGATATGTTTTTGATAGAGGAATGATTGTTTCTGATAGTTCTGATTATGAAAAACTGATTTAAATTGACAATAATAATAGTCCTGAAACTGATCTTATGATAACATAAATACTGAGTATGAATACTGATGACATGTATTTACTGATAACATATCATGAATGATAACTAAATTTTGATAATTGATATATCTGATAACATGAGTTCTGATAATTGATAGCATGAATGACTGTATCTGATAGTCCTAAATCTAAAAGAACAAGCTGAGTTCTATACTGCATTTGACAGTCCTGTATCCTGAAGAACTATCTGAGTTCTTTTACTGAGACTGATACTGAAATTGTGGAAAGTAGTAATCTAATTGATATGCCCCAAATACACTATAATAGCTAAGCTGGGGTCCAATATCTACCCTGATTGGAAGTGTGTCAATATCGCACTACTGGTAAGGATAGCTGTGAGAACCCTATACTAGCAGGTACTCAAATGAGAATGGTAGGAACCCTAAACTGATAGGTTAAGCCACCTCATCAACCCTAATCTAACAGGTTAAGATATCTCAACCTACGCTGGCTACGTAGTTCTAGAACACAAGAATGACTGCTAAGAATCACACCCTGAACTAGCAGGTGAGTTCCCATCCTTGGGTTCACTCGGTGCTAACTTCTACTCCTATCTGAAGGACACTGAACTGAATAACTAAGCTGAATTGAACTGATTAGCTAAAGTGATACTGATTAACTGGACTGATACTAGTGGTATTGTTTAGTGGAGCTAAACTAAGTTTATTGGATTTCGATGACTGACGGAATGTACTGAGTTCTAAGGACTGGTTGAGAGTATTGAAGTTACTGAGATTGAGTATGAATACTGAGGTTACTGAGGTTACTGAGCACTGAGATTACTGAGATTACTGGACTACTGAGATTATTGAGATTTCTGAGTTTTCCTGAGTCACATGACTGACTGAATTCTATATATCATGTCTTGACTGAGAGTATTGTGAAAACATGACATGGCTCTAGGGACACAGCTATATTTTTTGGGTACAAGTACCCCAGGACTCGATGGAAGGAAACTAACACAACTTGAATTTCTTGAGTACACGACCATCAATAAAAATCCATAGTACATGCATGGGGGATTTTATGAAGTACAGGGTCATCATTATATCTATCATGAATAGGAATGCTTATAATCAAGTCATAACTCTCATATTCTAATATCATGGGCATTCCGACAACATATACTATTCATAGCAATGGCATGGAAACCATTCATGCATAAGGGAACGACAACATGTAACATTGAGTTCATATTGTAATGATTTGGGGATATTATACTTTATGTATTTATTCAACATCTCAAACATGGTAGGGAAAGCATGGATATATTTTGTGTACATAATTTATATTTCCATTATCATACATGGTTTATACCACAATAATAACAACATATAATTTGCATGAAAATTCATATTGGAGTGCATGACTAACATGAACTTGTTATTTAGATATCATGAAATCATGTAAATATGAAATTCTAACATACTAGGAATTTTATCAAACACCTTGCATGCATTCTTTAAGGCATAAGTGGATTTCATACTTGCATTCTATCAATCCATCTATAGATCATGTTTTTCAACTAACAACATAACTTTCATGAGATATACAGTCACGATACTATTATATATCAAAACAAACAAGCATCAACATGGGTATGATCATATCACCACAACCAACCAAGCTTTTGTATTTTAAACATTGATTCTTGAACTCCACGGACGAAAGGAATCCGTGAATGAACACTACCATACCTTGGAAGGGAGGTTCTTGACAATTGACGGAGGAATTTCCTTGAAATTTGATCTTCAAGCTTGATTGTACAAACCTAGTTGTTTTTCTCCGATGCTCTTGGATAATGAACTTTGAGATGTTAATAGGATTGTAATGTGTTTAGAAGCTATATATTTCGTAAGGTTAAGTTTAGGGACGTGTACGGAGTGTTAAAAGACTTAATTACCCTCAAAATAACTCAAAAGAAGAGTGTTTTTGGCACTTAGAACTGACTTAGGCAGCGCGTAACCAATCGCCTAAGTTTGGTTGGGCGGCTCCTAACCAATCGTATACCCTTACTGTCTCTCACGAAAATAGGCATAACGTTTCACTCGGATATTGGATTAAGGCAAAATTGGTATCGTTGGAAAGATAATTTGCTTCTCTACAATTTGGTGAGTCTAAATATGTAGAAATACCATATTAACATCGAGTTATACTTATTCAAATATGACCCTTATGAAATCAAACACTAAAACTTGATGGATTCAAAAAATCTTAGCTTGTATTACCTTAAGTGACTCATATGAACATGATTATCGCATCATAAGCTATATTATCACTAGGATACTCATTGTAAGTCATGTACTCAAGTATGAATCATAGGATAGGAGATTTCATATGTAGGAAAAATGGTTCGTCTCCTAGCTTAGAAACATACGGGGTATTACATAAATATAGCTTTGAACTTGTCATGAGAGACATGCTCATTTAGGGTATCTTCTTGAATAGGTGAAGGTGCGGGCTGATTTCTATTTCTCCTTCCATTCGTTTTTTGGGAGACATGTTCTATAAATGGAAGAAATATTGAATTAGACAAAGAATTTAACTTGAGATGATGCTCATTCGCATGACATGAATACTGAAAGAAGGAAAAGTTTTCCTAAAACATCTTGTAACATATTATCCATAAGTGTGGTGCGCTTCACACCCATGCACAAGACTCTACTCAATGCGACTTTCAGACTTCCTAGGACACTTTAAAACCTTAGGCTCTAATACCAAGTTTGTAATGCCTTGAGAGTACACCCTGGATGCCACATAGTACTTACATCCCTGTGAGATATTACCTGTTGTGTGCATTGAATAAATAAGGAACACATGTATGGAACTTAGCTGAAAAACACCATAAGGTTTTAACAACTAAAAATAAATACTGAATAAAAGTTTTAAAATATATGAAGCATACTGTCAATACTAATAAAACAACTGATAATAACGACTAAAAATTGACTATCTGTCTATACTAGTCTGAAAGCCTATAAATTGACTGACTGTGGAGTTGATGGGATAAGTCCCCAACTAACTCCGAGTAACTACTAAACTAAAATAAAATAAACATAAATGGTCCTCAGAATATGAGGACTCACCATTGCTGCTATTGCTGGTGCGCTGGGATATCTAGGTGTGGTCGAGAACCTGAGCGTCCGAACCTATGATAAGTGATATTATAGAATAAGAAATGAGTATGCAGTCAGTACTTTGAATGTACTAGTATTCTAAATAAGGTTAGGATGATATTCATAGCTCATAAGCATGAATAATAACTGACTGAATAAAAAAACATGCGATAACTGATGTGTAGTTTGTGAGAAAGCTGTAAAATATGAGAATATGTGACCAAACATATGACATAATATTGGGGTAGTCTGTAAACTAAAAATACTAAATTGTAACACTGAGAAACTAATAACTATATGCCATGGTCAAGAAAATCCTAAAAACTAAACTCTGAACTAAATACTGGACTAAGACTATGGGAGTTATCATCTAACCGATATGCCCCAATATGAGCTAATTGGGGTCTAACCTGTGACCCCAGTTGGAAGGGTATTGGTACCGTTCCATGGTTACTAACAGTGGTTATGTGAATCCACTAAAGTGTTATCCTAAAGGACTTAGGGTTACCAATAACTGATAGGTACCCTTATGAGATAAGTGTCAACCCTCAACTGGAAGGTAACGTCTCAACCTATACTAGCAATGTAGTTATGAAATACAGGGATTGCTACTAAGGGTCACACCCTCTACTGGTAGGTGAGACCTCATCCCTGGGTTTGCTCGGTGATAAATCTTACTCCCTACTAAATGACACTATATAGTGGAATGAATTTGTTTACTGCTTCTAGTAACTGACTGAAATGAAAGGGCTCATAACTATTCTAAAATCATTCCAGATATTGAAAACTAGGTAAGCAGCTAATTTTCATGTATTCAAACCCCTAGGACTCGATATCAATAATAGCAAAATCATACTAATACTTTAAGGACATAATATGTATGCATTTATTCAAAACTCATTCATGTAGGCATTTCATCAAACACTTGTAATTCATGTTTTAAGGTAAGCATGGGAATAGTTTTAAGACTTGTAGTAATAGAATAATTTCACATCTAAAATTACTAATTAAGGTTTAACTCAATGAACAACACCATTAAAATGTATAGGGTTTAATAAGAACAACAATTACATGCAAACATAGTATAGAATCACAATTCATGAGGATTTATGTTTAAAATCACAATAACTTATAAAAAAAATTATAGCTTTGAATTTGAAATTGGATTTTTGGACTCCATGGGTGAAAAGGGCCCATGGATGAACATCTAACATACCTTAAAGCTTTGATCTTGAAAGAGAATTAACATTTCATAAAGGTTCTTCAATGGTCACGTTTGGATTTTTGTTCTTGGGAATGGAGAAGGGTTTTTACATGAGTTGATTTGAGGAAGATGGGCAAAAAATGCCCTTTTTTGGTGTTACAATTCATGCTTTGGACGTTTGGGGTTGAGTGGAAAGGATCAAACTGACCCTTGGCCCATAAAAAACTAAAACTGTGGGGGAATAGCCCCTACGGTGCGAACCCTAGTTGGGTTAAGCAGCCCTCACGACGCGACCCCTAGTTGGGTTGAATAGACATCGCGGCGTGGGGCTATCGCGACCCCTTACTACCTCACATAAAAAATGGCATAACTTTGCACTCGGGTATTGGATTAATGCAAAATTGGTATCGTTGGAAAGATAATTTGATTATATACAATTTGGTGGGTCTTAATCTTCAAAATTTCACTTGTACATAAAGTTATACTCATTCAAAGATGACCCTTATGAAATCGAACACCAAAAATTGGTCGAAACAATGGCTCTTAGCTCACTTTGCTCTAAGTGAAACTTATAAAAATCTTTTCCACCACATACTTTCTTCACACTAGGTTAATGTTGTTGATGGCATTCTTCACACTAGGAAATGAGTTAAACAATGCCATATAAAGTCAGGAACTAAGTTACAACACAAAACGATACTTCCAACAAGGCCTTTTAAGTTCTCCCAACATATGAATATTTGCATATTTTAAGAAAACAACGGTTTATTCATTCAAGACTTAAAAATCACCTTTCCTTCAATTTTCTCAACAAATAAGATATAGGTAATGGGTAAATAAATAAAACAACAGATGTAAATAACTAATTTAACCAACATATAAAGAAGAAGATGAGAAGGAAAGAAAAATAGTAGACATACTTGAAATGTCAAAAGAAAAGGTATCAAAACACCAATTTCAGTCAATCAAAGATATAGATCCATTGATATCCGAAAGGATCCTCATACAAAAGGGGAGATAAAAAAGAGAAAAAGGAGACGGTTTTGATTACCCTAAAGAGGAGAGAAAGAGAAAGAAGAGAGATGAATTAATTTATAGTTGAAGGAGAGATAATTCTAGAGATGGGTTTAAATATTCATTAATAACTTTGAGGGGCATGAAAAAATGATGACATTGAAAAGACAAGATAAGACAACTCAAGAAGGTGATTTTTGAGTTATCCAAAAAATATTTTCTACTGCCTTAGTATTTTATCTTTTTTATTTCAGACTGAAAATTAATTTAGAATAACAAAAAAGTCTTAAAACAGATAAGTCATTTGTTGCACAAAATTTCAATATCTGTTTGACAATTTCTAACTATTCAGTTATCTATCGCAATAAATGGCAATGTTTATTTACTTACAATAGATAAGTCATCTATTGTAACAAGTTGAACATCTATTTTAATACAATTTCAGTTGAGTTCATAGTTTCAACTACAATTTCAATTTATTGAGCTAGAAATATGGATGAGTTCATAGGTCCAACTATAATTTCAATTGAGTCGTTGCAATTGCATAATATTGGTATTGCGTTCCTCCTGATCTGAGTCTTCAATCGATCAATATGAGTTTAAATAATTTGTATTAACTTATTATTTGAAATATCTAATTAATTTAACTAGAATTATGGATGAGATCATACGTCCAACTATAATTTCAATTGAGTTGCTGCAATTGCATGATGTTGGTATTACGTTCCTCCTGGCTTGAGTCATTAATTGGTCAATCTGAGTTGAAATGGTTCATATTAAATTATTATTTGAAATACCTAAATTGATTTAGCTAGAACTATGGACGAGTTCATAGGTCCAACTATAATTTTAATTGAGTCACTGCAAATGCTTGTGTTGGTATTGTGTTTCTCCTGGCCTGAGTCGTCAATTGATCAATCTGAGTTAAAACGATTTATATTAACTTAATATTTGATATATCTAAATTGATTTATCTAGAATTATAGATGAGTTCATAGGCCCAACTATAATTTCAAATGAGTCACTACAATTACATGATATTGGTATTGCATTCCTCCTTACCTGAGTCATCAATCGATCAATCTGAGTTGAAATAATTTGTATTAAATTATATTTGAAATATATAAATTGATTTGGATAGAATTGTGGATGATTTCATAGGTACAACTACAATTTCAATTGAGTAGTTGCAATTGCATGATGTTTGTATTACATTCCTCCTAACTTGAGTCATCTAAGTTGAAATAGTTCATATTAACTTATTATTTGAAATAGATTAAAAATTTAGCTTGAATTATGGATGAGTTCATAGGTCCAACTACAATTTTAATTGAATCGCTTCAATTACTTGATGTTGGTATTGCGTTCCTCCTGACCTGAGTTGTCAATCGATTAATCTGAGTTAAAAAGATTCATATTGACTTGTTATTTTAAATACCTATATTGATTTATCTAGAAGTATGGATGAGTTCATAGGTTCAATTATAATTTCAATTGAGTCGCTGTAATTGCATGATGTTGGATTGGGTTCCTCGTGACTTGAGTCGTCAATCGATCAATCTGAGTTGAAACAATCTGTATTAACTTATTATTTGAAATTCCTAAATATATTTAGCTAGAATTATGGATGAGTTCGTAGGTACAACTACAATTTCAACTAAGTCACTGCAATTGCATGGTGTTGGTATTGTGTTTCTCCTGACCTAAGTCTTAATCAATCTATCTGAGTTAAAATGATTCTTATTAACTTATTATTTGAAATACTAAATTTACCTAGCTAGAATTATGGATATGTTCATAGGTCTAACTACAATTTTAATTGAGTCACTACAATTACATGATGTTGGTATTGCGTTTCTCTTGACCTGAGTCATCAATCAATCAATCTGAGTTGAAATAATTCATATTAAATTATAATTTGAAATACCTAAATTGATTTAGCTAGAATTATGGAGGATTTCATAGGTACAATTACAATTTAAATTGAGTCGCTGCAATTTCATGATGTTGGTATTGCGTTCCTCCTGACCTGTGTCGTCAATCGATCAATCTAAGGTCAAATGAATCGTATTAACTTATTATTTCAAATACCTAAATTGATTTAGCCATAATTATGGATGAGTTCATAGGTCCAACTTCAATTTTAATTGAGTCACTACAATTGCATGATTTTGATATTGCGTTCCTCATGACTTGAGTCGTCAATCAATCAATCTGAGTTTAAATGATTAGTATTAACTTATTATTTGAAATATCTAAATTGATTTAACTTATTATTAAGCTAATATTAAACTCATCAGTTTCCAATTAAACTTTATACAATTTATTATGATGAAACGGTTAAAATTTATCTCTTTTAAAAAAATAACTAAGATCAATTTGGATCAAATTAACATTTTTAAAACTTGTCATTCTTTTCCAAAATACAAATCAACCCATAAAAATTATCCATTTGCGGGAAAAATATTTCATCATTTTAAATCTCCACTTCTAGCTCTTTTCTTTCTCTCAACAATACAAATAACAACTACTCAACATATTGTTTAGTCCTTCTCAAAGATTGGTTTTCTTCCCATTTTTGACCATATGGTTGTTAATTTTGACTTTATTTGTGCTTATATCTATTGTTTTCTCTGTCTTCACAGGTAACAGAGTTCAAGAAGAGCTCTATGTTTGTTATTTTTTCTAAAATTTAGGTCTTTTAGTTAATGATTAAAAAGAAGAGTTTTAGTTGTATTATGTTCGAGAGTGGGTTAAAAATTTTCAATTTTGATGCTAAAAATGTAGGAAGAATCAGAGAAAATCCTAATTTTTATTGTAGTGTTCTGTTCACTGTTGAGTTATTATTGGATGGTGTTTGTGGTGTTGGTGATGGTTGTTGGTGGTGGTATTGGTATTAGTGGTGGTGGTGGTGGTGGCATTGGTAGTGGTCGTGGTGGTGGCATTAGTGGTAGTGTTAGTGGTGTTGATGGCTTAGTGGTGGTGTTAGTGTTGGTATTGGTGGAATTGGTAGTGGTGTTGGTGGTGTTGGTGGTGTTGATAGTCTTGATGGTGGTCTTGGTGGTCTTGGTGGCATTGGTGGTTGTGGGGGTGGTCTTGGTGTCATTGGTGGTGTTATTGGAGGTCCATATGTTGCAATATGTGGAACATCTATTGGGAGATATTAAATAGGTGTTCAAATAGATGATTCATCTGTTCCAACTGATGGGTTATCTGTTGGAATTTTTTTTGTAATATGGCATATAAAAATTTATTGAAATTTGTCTTACCTTTTTATAAAAATTATACAGATATTAGTTGTAATGTATTTTTTATTTTTTTGTTATTTGTAGTTAAAAGATGTCTTCCAAAAGAAAAGAAACTCTAAGTGGATTGACTTCTGACCACCTAACAAAAATGGCTAGAGTACAGATAGATTCGGAGGAACTTCCTGAACAATCTCAGCCAAGAAAAAGTGAAGCTAAGGAAAGTTATGAAAACGATATTGAGGGAGGTGGAGAAGGGTATGTAGAGGCTAGTGAGGAAAACAAAAGTGAGGAGGAAGAAGAAAAAGATAAATAAGAAAAGGAGAAAGTAGAAAATAAGAAAGATGATGATGTTCAACATAATGATAATGCATCACCAATGGGGCATGAATTATGATTGAAATCCTAGCATGATCCTATCAAAACTATTAGTATTGATAGGTTTCAAGTTGTGGTGCTGATAGATGACCCTGTAGAACCAACTAATAATTTTGTACTTAAATCTCAGTTGAATAAACCTTTTGATGACTTTAGGAATACTATAAAGAAGGAAACACTAGATGAATTTCTTAAGAAGAGCTATTTTGGACACTTTCTTAAGCTACCTAAGGACAACAATGCCCATTTCCAAATGAGCATGGTATATGGGCTTCTCAAGCGCAGGATCAAGTACGTGGGGAATGATAAAGATTTGAAGGAGAGGGGCAAAAAGATGGATGAAATCTGGATCAACTACTATGGAATGCCAGCTTGTTTTGGCATGAAAGAGTTTACCATAGTGGAAAGCTTGAGATGCGGTCATCCAAAAAAACCTCTCTTCAAGGAAACACCTAGAAAAAAGTCATACCAAAAGCAGCAAACGCAAGGAAAAATAGACGGCTATTGGAAATTGTTGTACGTGGATACAGAGCCACGATATTGTTACAAGATTGTAAGGATAAAGCCATACCAAATAAGTATAAGGAGTAATATGCTTAGTTTAGTTTGCCCATTTTGTTATATTGACAAGAGACGTCAACAAAGTCATAGAAGATGATTTGTTGGATCTTGCTAAGGATCCTAAGAAATTTAACAATTATCCCTGAAGATATGACAGTTACAAGTTGACTGTCAAATATTTACTTGCAAAGTTATCCCTTAAGAAGGATAATTTCTTTAACCCTCCGAATGATGTAGTAAGTCTTCTTTTAAGTAAAGTAACTTGACTCAATGAAGGATATTGAAAGAGTTTATTCATATGTTGCAATAAATTGGTAATCTATTGTTATTTATCTTAACAGATTACCAGTCTGGTGTAAGAAATTTGTAATCTGTTATGATAGATGAGTCATTTTGCAGAAGTAATTACCCATCTATTGATTTGGTTCTCTGAACCTAACTTAATAGTTTACCCATCTACTACAACTTATGCAATAGATGGGTAATTTGTTGCCACATATGAATCATTTGTTGCACAATAAAGATCATCTGTTGCATAAGTTGTCTTGTTAACATATTCCCAACTAACTGCAAATTATTAGTTATTCAAACGTATCTATCTTTTTTAGGTTGTGTATTCATGGATCGGGCCTACTGAGCAAGAATTGGGGATAACTTTATTTATTACTCTATGTCTTGTTGATACAATAGCATACCTCAGAGTGGAGTTAATAAAGAATGAATTAGCTGGAGCAACAACCATGAGAGAAGTTAGGCAAGGTCTGCCTAATATGAAGGATCTTCATGACCAACCTACTATAACAAATCTAGCTTCTACTTTTGGGGGTGTTGCTGGTGGAGTTGTTTATGTTGATGGAAGCTATGTTGATGCTTATGTTTCTTCCAATTGTGATGATGAGCATGTTGATGCTCAAGAAAAAATAAATATGTTTGAAATCACCCCTTACACTTGTCCCTCTTACCTTTACACTGGTCCCTCTCACCCTTACAATGGTCCCCCTCACCCCTCTTCACCCTCATATTCTCTTTGCAAATGCAAAGACAGGATGAGCTCTTTGAAAGAATAGATACTATTGCTAAAGTTGTAAAGGAATTGAAATCAAAGAGGGGTTCATATATCCAAGAAGGTGAGAGAGTCATACAATCCTACAGTAGAGGTTGGGAAGAAGAAAAAAGCAATTAGACATATACTCTAAAATATGATACCAAAGAAAATTACAACTCCTCCTCCAAAAACTGTTGAAGTTCAAGGATCATTGAAGAAGGTGGAAATATACATGGAGCTTGATGCCAAATAGAAGGTTGTTTTGAGAAAGACTATAAATTCCAAGCAATGCACAAAAACCTTCACCATGAATAGCCTTTACCCTCAATACTTCAAGAAGATGACAAATATAGGTCTATGGTATGTGGACACGATAAGTTTGCTTTTCCTAACCTATCCTTTCAATTTACTCTATAAATAAAAAGTTACAGAATAGATGTGTCTTCTGTTGCAATATATGGCTGTTCTGGTAAAACTGGCGGTGGTTTTGTTGCAATAGATTACCCATCTGTTGCATATGTTGCATTAGACAAGTAATCTGTTAACAGATTCATAGAAACCTATACAACAGATGGTCCATATGTTGCATCTTTCTACTATGTTTTTTTTAAATTACTAACCTATTTTAAATTTTTCTTCTTATAATGTAGTATGTCGATGAAATTCTCTGCCTCATAAGGGGCAGGAAATTAGTGTACCCGGATGCTTATGATGTTGTCGATATAATAATGGACCTCAACTTCTACATCAATTTCAAGAATAGGTATGATAAGCTCATTATGCTAGCATCAACTTGTAACGCCCTGTATTATCCTTAGTTCAGTTCTTCTTCTCGGCATGCGTAAGAGGCATAGAACCTAAAAATTTTATTGGGCTACCTCAAATGGCGTGAGCCGCATGCGGGGAGACCCGCACATACAAGTGTTGGAGATTTAGTCATATTTTTTGGCCTCTTAACTTTGAGGACTTTTAAATTAGCCTTCTTGGCCCCGAGACGTAAATTTTTAAGTTAATTCATATTTAGGGGAGTAAAAATCATGTCTCGAGGAATTTTTGGACTTTTTGAATAAGGATTGAGTCGTGTTTGGATTTCAATTCCAGCAGCTCAACGTGATTCCACCGCGTCGCACTGGGTTTAGCGATAAGCTTGTCATCGCATTGGGGTGGCCTTCAAAAAGACATTCTAGTTGCGACTTTAATCTTCATAGGGGTAATTAAGTCATTTACCCTCACCCTAAGTCATAAAAATAGAAGATTAGATGTTGGTTTAAGCATTATACACTCATTCTCCATCGATTTTCTCTCCAAGAAACCCTAACCTAATTCCAAGAACACCAAAACTCCATTACATCCTTTTTAAGACAATCAAGAATCTAAGTTTCCAAATCCAAGAACTTCAAGTAAAATCCTTCAATAATATCTTTAAGAGTTCAAAGTCAAGCTTCTACATCAAATTTAGCCTAATAAGGTATGTGGGGTTATGAACAAGGGTATCCTTTTATCCTTCCGCCTAAATTGCATGATTTTAATATTCTATTTACTTGTCTTGAAGTAGGGTTTATACTCAAGTTTGTATATTCTTAAAGCATGCTATTATCATGACATTTAAAGCTTAAAGTATAGCAAGAAATGCATATCTTTATTATTTTAACACATATGATTTATATTATGAATGAGACTGCACTATCTTGACTTGTTATTGTTGAAGTATTTCGAGATTTTTATTGAGCATGAAGTTTTATTATGAATTGACGTGAGTTTAAAGCACAAGTTTTAATCCATAAGTTTAAGTATTGACATTTCAAGAAGATCATGCTCTTAAGTTTTATTTGAAAATTTTATACTAAGAATGAGTTTGAGTTTTCAAGAAGGCAATGGTCTTAAGTTTCTTTGATGGCTTTATACCATGATTTAATGAAATATGGATCTTTTGATCCTAATCTAAAAGATGGAATCAACATTTATTCATTTTGATTATAGTTTAAAGCAAAGAGAAGCATAACTGGTTTTTTATTATAAACCCTTATGCTATTTTAAGGTGGATTTTCTAAAGTCTGAGCACTAAGTAATATGGGAGTAGTATTTAGCACCAAGTTGGGTATACATCCAAGGTCACATGTCCCAGAACTACGTTCCACAGTAGGTTTTAATTCCCATAGTGGATTCAGTATAGTGATCACTCTAGTTTAGGTCCTATTTTGATGGCAAGGGTAGGACAGCTTTCCCTGGTGTGAGATCTCCCCACCATGGGTAACACGTTGGACTCCATGATAGCTCACATGGTGTATGTTGGTTAGAAGAACCTCCCAAAAGAAAGAGTAAAAGTACAGTTTTTCAAACCAAGTGCTATGGCTCACAAAGTTTATTCAGTATGCTTTATTATTCATGATTTATGATTTTTAGCTTTCAGTTATTCAAGCTCAAGGTGAGTCATTTACACTTAGCATGCATCATTTAAAAGTTTATATAAATATTGAGTTATTATTTTACTTATGCATTCACCACCACATACTCAGTACATTCCAGAAGTACTAATCCACATATATGTCTATGTGCTACATTGTCTCATAATGTTGGTACCAGTAATAGCACATCATAGTCAGATAATTCACAGTTTCCAGCAGCAGGTGATGAATTCTTTTGATTTGAGGACTCGAGTCAACTATAGTTTTAGTATCATTTTGATATTCAGTTATATTGATTAGAGATAGCTGGGGGTCATGTCCCAGCTACCTATAGTCAATATTAGTAAAGGCTTCATAGACAGTAAGTATAGTCGATGTATTTTAATTTCAATTTTGGTTTTGTATACCAGAGGTGTAATCATTTTATACAGTTTTCTATTGAACCTACTTAATAAAGAAATCTCTTTCCCTTATTTCTTCAGATAAATGTATCTTATTTATTTACTTAAGAGTTATGCAGTATATGGGTTAGATTAGGATCACTTGTGGTCCTACATATCGTATGCATCCAGTGGGTAATCTCAGGGCATTACATAACTCTCGGTGGCTCAGGATTTGATTTGGTAGTTTTTGCATTCAAATTAGATGAAGATATAATTAAATATGTTACAGAAATAACGCCATATGTACACGACAAGGACTGGACCAAAGAAAAGAGGATTTTTACAGTCATCAATGTGTAGGTCAAACATTTTCTAGCTCTTGAGATACTACTCGAGGAGAGAAAGATGAAGGTCTATGACTGTAACTTACTAGTCTTCGACGAGGCTGATTTTTTCACCCATATGATCCACTGTTGGAGTTGTTCCCCAACTCGTTGAGGCAGAGTAAACTAATGGATCATTTGTCAGTGAAAGTGTTGAATGAAAGATGGGATTTTGAAGGTCAAAACAATATATGATCCTTCAAAAAATGAAATCGGTGCAACATGCGAGTCGTACGTGCTTGCACACATCAAATATCTGCTGACCAGCATAGATCCAACGACCTTTCTGTGCAACAACGCTATGGCAAATATTCAAGAGGTCTGGGCTTATGGGGTACTAAATAGATGCTTGGAGCCTGTTATAAAAAATAAGATGTTGAAAAAAATACCATAACAATTTTTTATTTCAAGTAAATTCACTTTACATGTAGTGACAATTTTCTATATTTGATAAAAAATTATATTTTTTATAATGCAAGAGATTTTCTATTCTATCTTTTCTGATATATAGTTTATATATTGAAATAGGTTGGTCATCTGTTGTATTATGTAGATGTTTGTCTATTTGTTTCAATAGATAGGTCATCTATTGGAACAAATCAAAACAGTTGAAAAACTTGGTTGATAATTTCCAACAGATGACCTATACATTGCAGCATATGTCTAAATCTATTTAATAATTTCCAACAGATAGGTCGTCTGTTGAAACAGAGACATTATCATTATAATATTTGAATCTAGTATTTAATTTCAATTAATAAATTCAAATATAAGGATAAAATAAAATTCATAGATAAAATAAAATAAATCAAAGCCTTCAAAAATTCCATGAAATAAATCAACAAATAAATAAAATATAAGAAAATTATTATGGGTACAAATCTCAACAAATAAAACAACAATTTAACTTTTGATGCCAACAATTTCTAAGGAGAGGCGAGGTTATTACTTTGACAGACTCAATCTATAAAGATATAATCAATATGGACAAGTTGTTCTTCATCCGGTGTTATAAAATTCGACTTTGATCACCGTAGATCTTTAATGTCCCTTGCGTATGGTTTCTACGATTTCACTTCTTTGTATTTCCAAGAGTAGCATATTTTTTATGGAGTAATCCAACTTTAAGTCCATTTGGTACTTGCAATCCATTGCTCAAATACTCAGCGTAAGCGGTAACAAAAAGACCACAATCCCTGTGTTGGTAAAAATCAGATAATCCATATCTTGCAACTAATGTAAGCATTGTAAAATTTATGAAATGAAACTAAATCATAATACTTACAGGCTACCAATGGGTTGTTGAGAAATACCTTCAACATATTCTACATCAAATGGATTTCCTATTTTATCTTGGTATGCTTCAATCGTCGATCAATCAGTCAGAACCTTTTGATCCAAAAAGCCACCTATATCAAGATAAGTAGGTTATATTTTGGCCAGCTTTTGTATCTCAGGTGACGGCCCAAAACATCTTCTTCCTGATATCGAATCGTAAACTCGAATGTACCTCTCTTTTAAAACGGAAACAACCAACACCTAATGAAATTCATCCCTGTAATTAATTAGGATGTACACTTTGTCGACCAAATGCCAAGGTAAGCCAGCTAGAATGCTAAAACCTTTGATGATGTTGATTAAGCATTCCTCATTTTAGGAAACTTCCGGTTGTTTTTGACAATACCTATCGTAGGCATTATTGATGTAATCTTTGATCAAATAATTACATGTTTTGTATCTGTATTGTTCTTGTATTTGTAACTTAGCCTTCTTTCAAAGGTAGTAAAAAATGACATCGATGTACTGCACATAGTTATCAAATATTTCAGATTACATGGCAATAAAATCAATACACAGATACAATTAAATAAAATAGTAATAGTAAGATGTATGACATTTAAACCTCATCATTCCAGAAAGTTTGGGCTATGACATCAAATTGAACCAATTCTTCCTTCTAAGATGTGCAACAATGAAGTTAAACATATCAAAACCAAGATCCTATTCGTTCACTTTGTAGTGTTCATCATTTTGTTTTCTGCATGATTTATATGTGTTAATATCATGTTTTACAATAATAATTGTATAAATCAATATCTTTAAAAATTATTTTTGTACCTTCCAGCATGATGCTTTAACTGCCAATGAAAATTTAAAATAGTCACTGATCAACTTTGTTTATTTTTTTTGGAGCCTCGTCTGAGATGTTGAACTCTTCAAATGGGTAATTCTTCCGTTCTCCTGGACTAATGGGCTCCATATTTTATTCATCTTTCGAAGCAATAGATGGATTATCAATTGTGATATTATATTGTTCAACAGTAGTTTCTACTGTGACATCCACCTAGAAAGCTAGAATTGTCAATGCTAATCACAGAGATAATAAAACAAAAAAGGATAACTCATCTATTTAAGCAAATCAAAAAGGTCTTCCTCCTATTTTAAATTATCCCAAACAGATTATCTATATGTTGCAACAGATGGATCATCTGTTGGGACAAAAATAAAATAGTAGGAAGAGTTATATGATAATCTACAACAGATGAGCCATGTATTGCAACATATGACTTATCTGTTTGGAAAAACTAAAATAGCAGGAAGTCTTTGTTTCATTTGTCCCAACAGATGACCCATCTATTGCAATAGATGACTCATCTATTTATAAAAACTTAAATAATAGAAAGCCTTAATTTCATTTGTCCTAACAAATGACCTATCTATTATAACAGATAGGTTATCTATTGGTACAAATTAAAATAATATGAAGACCTATTTGATTTGCTGAAACATACGAATATATGTTATAATAGATAATGCATCTGATGTAATAGGTTAGTCAACTGTTGTAATAGATGTATAAATCTATTTGATAAATTTCAACAGTTGTATCATCTGTTCAAACAGATATGTGTCTATTTTTTATTGGAACAGATGATATATATTCACCTTATTCAGATCATGACGCTCTTCTGTGTCCCTTGTACACTGATCAAAAGTGCAAGATAAAGACAATGGAGTTGTAATTTTGCTTTTTTAATGCTGAAATTTTCTTTCCTTCTCCTCTTAGCCACTTTAATCTCTAATGGAGTGTATGGATATGAAATCCTGTTTGATCGAATGACTTATCTTAGATGTCAATTACTTTATAGAAGAAGTTAATGTATTAATAGCATTAATCACTCCAACATGTTTTGCCTTGCATTCTTGACATTTGCATGCAGAACATTCGCTAGGAGAGGCAAAATCTGTATAACAAGTATGATCATAATGATAATCATAATTATTTATTGTTTCAAAAATTGTAAGAGGGACATCATTAGCCCCAATAGTATCACCACTACCACTACCACCACCAACAGCTCCATCACCACCAACATCATCAACAACAACAAGCACACCTCCAAAATTATTTTTCTTGTGATGACTATTGATCCAAACAATTTCTTTTTTATTCTATCAAAGATCTTAGGGTTTTATAAAGTTTTCACAGACCGTAAAGAAAGAAAAATGACAACTTTAACTCTCGATTGATCAGAACAAGCCACGGATGCACAATCAAAAATAAATCAGTACATATATTACAATGATGATTAAATTACTTTAAAAAATCACTAATTAAAATAAAATTTTAATTAGACTTACTGCTTCCTTCAGGGGGTGAAGACATCAAAAATTTTTGCATTTTTATCAGTTTTGGCTGACAACCTTCTTAGGATGCTTGGACATGAAACTTCTTCCAGGTGGTTCACTTGTTGTCTCAAATAAGGAATAACTTTAAATGCCCAAGCCTATAAAATAGAGACAATAAATAAAAAGCATTATTCAATAAAAAAATAAATGAATCATAATAAAAGAAATATTTACCATGTAAAGTCATATAAGTTGACTATCTTTGACATTAATAGAGTCAACAAATACTTGACAGTCATTTTGAAGCTTTCATAACCCCAAGGATAGTTGTTAAATTCCTCAAGATCCTTAGAGAGCTTTGTTAAATCAAGAGATACGTTGTTTTTAATGTCTCTCACTAAATAATATTATGTACAAAACAAGCACAGTGATTACTTGTGCTTCTTTGAAATTCTTTTACCTTTCAACAATTCTATCAATGTTTTTGTTTTTGAAGGTTGGGCCAATAAGGGACACCAATTCATCACCATCACTTGACTTGCCTTTGCCTTTTTTAAGTATGTAAGATGTTTCTTTAGGGGTTAGAATATGTATAACTTGACAAGGAGAAGGAGGATAACATTTTAGTCCAGTAACTATGGTAAACTCTTTTCAACCAAAAAAAATAGGCATGCCACAGTAATTTATCCACACCTCATCCATCTTATCTTTATTTTCATACATAAACCTACGTTTGAGAAGATCACATATCATTTTTATTTAAAAATGAGCATTGTTGTTCTCCGGCAAATCAAGATATTGCCCAAAGCAATTTTCCCTGAAATAAGCATCCAATTTTTGTTCTCGAAATATTTTTTGAAAGGCATTGAAAGATTTTTCCATGGCTGACTTAACTATAAAATCACCAGTTAAATTTGTGGAACCATCGCACTGCATTCTCATAAGATAACTATCAATGCTGAAGGTTTTGATCAACGTTTCGGTAGAAGGGCTGTTAGCATTTGGATCATATCTTTTGAAATATTCCTAATCTCTACATTTATTATTTTTTGCTTCTGACTAGGATATCACTTGTAAAGCAAGGTCATAGAGTGGTGGATGTAGCCTAACTGCTTCACTTATTCCTTTACTTGTACTTTATTCAGTTTCTTTTATTTTGGGAGCCATATAATCTAAAAATAACAGGAAAATAAAAAAGATGATTATTGATTAATGCATTGTTAAAAAAGGATAACAATAAATCTAACATGTACAACAGTAAATTAATAGTCCAACAGATCACACATCTATTGCACCAGGTAGGTTATCTGTTGCAATATATAACTAACCTATTGTAATGGATGAGTAATCTATTGGAAACAATAAAAAAATCACTCATCTGTTGAAATAGATGAATGGTTTGTGCAACATATCATTCATCTATTGCAACATATGAGTGATCTGGTGGAACTCTTATAAACTATCAAAATTATTTCGATTTCTTCCAATAGAAGGGTCGTTTGTCATAACAGATGAATGATCTATTAGAATATTCATCTGTAACATCATATGGTTCATCTTTTTTATCAGATGGATAATTTATTGCATCCGATGGTTACTCTATTACATTAGATAGTTACTCTATTGCATCATATGGTTAATCTATTGCATTAGATGGTTAATCTGTAACAGAAAAATAGTACCAGGATTTTGTTCAATATAACAACAACACTATAACCATTTAATATCAAATACATCATTTTTACCAATAAAAACAACAAATCAACCCAGCAACACCAACACAACAGACACACTAAGAATATTACCAGTGACCAAAAACACCAACATTTTTGTTTTGTATTTGTACGAACACAAATAACAAAAATCAAACTTCAAAAAACTCAACATACACCAATAAATTGAATCAATAATTCGACAACAAGAACAACAATAATAATAAAAAATTATGTTTTTCTCCAAAAAGAGTAGAGAAGAAATGTCAGAAATTAGGGTTTTCTTCAATCCCCATTTCAAATTTAAGCAACAAATATTAAAATTATTAACTGATACTAGAAGATAAGTTGGCTCAAGTTCCTCTCTTTCTTCATAACTAAGAAGACATAAGTTTTTACCTGTGAAAGAAGAAATGGGATAATGAAGAACTCAAAGTTGTTGTTCCCGAAGAGCACTGTTGTCACGTCGATTGACGGTTGAAAGTTGAAAAAGAAATCACCAAACTATTTATCATTGGAGGTTGAAGTCATTGGGGATTGAAGGAAGAAATTTTGCAAAATTGTTGGTTGGAAGAGAGTTGAGAGAAACTATTGAGAGAGAGGGGAGAGAGAAAAGATAGTTGATTTGGAGAGGAGATGGATGTGGGTTGATTTGTATTTTTGAAAATATTTGAAATTTTTAAAATAATCAAGTCCATAATAAACTTAATTAAGTTTTCTAAGTATGTTTGGCCCTTTAAGCAGGCCAATGTCACCGATACTTTATTCAATACTTAAATGACATATTTTCTTCTATTTTCTCTAGTTTCATGATACTGATTGGGTTTGCAGTGATATAGGTAATATTTACCTAGTATTCACACTTCCACAAGATCTCTGTTCATTAATTTATATAAAACTTTATTGTTCAATAGTGGTGTGTATTCAAGAACAATCTACTCAATTTTTTTAGATAAAGACTTTTGATTAAATTAAGCTGTGTTTGAAACATATTCCTTTTAACTTATGATTAAAAATCTGGTCTAATTTAACATTTTGACTATTTTTATTTTCCTCAATTTTATCACAAAGATGTGATGCTTTACACTCATCTTATATATGAACAACTGAGCTATAGATGACCAAATCAAAGCATGATAATACATGAGACTTTTCATTAATTAACATAAAAATAAAGATACTTGAAAAGTAATAAAGGAGACTATTCATCAAACATAAAAGTGAAGATACTTGAACAATATCAGTAATATATTCTATACTGAGTTTAAGTTGGAACAATATGAAGACTTAGGCAGAGGTTAAGCCATAAATAAAAATTAATTAGTTGCAAATTTTTATTTTGTTTGTTGTTGGGTAATAAATTAATAATCTAAATATATTCAAAGATTTTTTATGAAAATAAAAAGTTTGAATCAAAGCTACTAGGTTAAACCAAATTCATGCTCGATATTTTAGCTCTTCCCCTGGACCTAAGTTACTCTAGACCAAGTCAAGGCATGAAAAAGCCATTAAAGGATGTTGTTTACAAAAAATTAAGTTGAAACGCCCTAGTATTTTGACCCTTGCAAATTTTCCTTGGTTTTGGACATACTAGAATAGGTATGACTTAAGGGTACCAATCGTACCCTAGAATACGACTCGTGGGATGTCTTGAGGGTTTAATTATATGTTAGCTAGTGTGCTTGGCTTGGTTACTACCCAAGACATGAATCATCAAGGTACAAGTCGTATCCAAAGATACGAGTGGTGTAAGGCAAGTCGTATAGTGCTTGATTGAGTTGTCTTGTGGAATCTGCCCAAGGTATGGTTGGGGGTACTATTTGGTAGACACTGGTACCGTTAGAAATGAGTTAGGGAGGTATGAGTCATATATAAACCAGTAGGTAGGGTCTTGGCAAGGTTTTGGGTATGATTTGGGGTACCACTCATACCCTAGGATACGGATGCCATAGGTGATTCCTACCCTTGGACGTGGCTTATTTTAATTTTAAGTCAAGGGTAGTCTGGATATTTCCTACTTTAAATCCCTTATGTTATCATGTTATATAACCCTTGGTGAACTCTCATAACACTTATTAAAGGATGGAAACACTTCAAATACTCTCTCAAACTCACTCTTGAAGATTAGAGGCTAGGGTTTCTTCACATGTTCTTCAAAGGTCTTAAAACCCATTTTTCTCTCCGGAATCTTTTTGTATAAGGCATGTACTCCTTCCCTCATTGTTATTTTCAACTAAAGGCATGTGTATTGTGTTTTTAACATTGATTTATGAATCGTGAATGGTGGTTTTTGAAATATATGTTGAGGGTATTGATGCATATGGTTTGGTATTAGTTTAAACTATGTTTTTGATAATGGTTTTCATATGTTGGTACTTGTTGGTTATGGTTTAACAAATGGGTCTTGAGTAACCCTAATTATGGTGTTTTATGCATTGGTTTTGGTTTTCATAAAGGTATGCCCTCAACATGTTCTATAAAATGGATCAGGATAGTTTAAATGGTTTAAATGATATAACTACTTTAAATGTTTGGCATGGTCAGAAAGTGTCCATGGTTTGGAAGGATTAAATGGTAAAACCTTGGTGGATATGAAATTAGTCATGCTTGTGGGGCATATGGTAATCCTACAGTGGTTTAATATGGTAAATGGAAGGTTACATAGAATCCCTTAAACCTATATATGGTTGGCTATGGACAAAACTTACAAGTATAGTCGGTATTACGATACCACTACTAATGGCCTTGGTTAATAAATAGTAAATGGATTGGTTGGTGTTTGATAATGGTTTTAATTGGGCAATGATGTTGGGGTGTGTAGAAAGGTAGTGGAAGGTGAAGGTCCTGAGGGCACCAAAACTTGAAACTCATATTTGCTGATGTGAGGCTTGGTCTTAGTGACCATATTCATGATGTCACACTTCATATTTGAGGAATGTGCTAGTCATCTCGGTTTTCTTCCTTGGTCGTATGGCTTCACACACTAGGGCCCTTTCAACAGGGGGAGATGATCCCATATAGCCTGTGGGTGGTTTAGGACAGCAAAGCTACACAGCCTAGGTAAAGGTTTTAAAGGCATCCTAAACCCGATTCCTTTTCCCGACATGGATATATGAGTATATATATATATATATATGGTTGTATGCATTATGGATGATTTTTCTTGATTTTATAAATGGCATTACCTTATCCTTATACTGAGTTCATGCTAGTGTTCACCCACTAACCCATCTATGGGCAGCTGTATACCCATGCTATACAGGGACCGGCCATTCTACTTCTCCTGCTTAGTGATCGAATTTGGGGTCAGTCAATGTCGGATTGAAGAGGTGAGCTTATATAGTTAGAAAGGCATATATTACATGTCATGGGTTACTTTACATATTTCTTGTATTTCATAAACTTTGGTTTTCAACTATGGTCGGGGGCATGTCCCGATTAGGTGCTCTTTGGTTGGCCTAAAGGCTTTTTATGGACAACAGTGGACTTAGGTATGGTATTGTAACGCCCCGAGAGTACACCCTTGACATCACACGGTGTTTATAGTCACGAGGGACCATAAGATAACCCATAAGTTGGTACCTGTTATGAGCATTGAATAGTATAATAACATATGTGGAAGAACAACTGATAAGCCATAAGGTTTTAACTACTAAAACATTTTTATATCATAAATCGGGGAAAACACTGTCTAAAACTAAGAAAATAAATATAAACTGACTAACGGTTTGAAATGTATGAAAGACTCTAAATTAACTGAATAAGAGTTAATGGGACAGGCCCCAACTAACTTCATCTAACTACTGAACTGAAAGCATGAAAATAAATATAGTTTGTACTCAAAATATGAGGACTCACCACTTCTACGACTGATAATCAGGAATTTTTATGCATGATGCGGGAACTGAACATCCGAACCTATGATATCATACATCATAGCGCAAGAAAAGAGTATGCGATCAGTACTTAGAATGTATTGGTATTCTAATGAGGTAGGCTGACATACATGGTTTCATGTGCATAAGTAATGACTGACTGAATGAATAGCATGAGGTACTGAATAGAATGCATGAAATTTGTAAATACTGAGAATGCGTGAAATCTGTAGCTACTGATGGATAGGTGACTAAGCATAAAACATGTTCTCAATATAATCTATAAATTGAAGTACTAAAATATTGAAATCTGATAACAGAATATCTGATATCTGTATTCTATGGTCAAGCAAACTAAGACTGAATTACTGAATTTATTACTGAACTGAGACTGTGGGAGCTATCATCCAACCGACATGCCTCAAATGATCAAATTTAGGGTCCAACCTATCACCCCAGTTGGAAGGGTGTCAGTACCGTGCCACGGGTTCTAACACCGGCTGTGTGGATCCACTGAAATGCTATCCCAAAGGACTAAAGGTGTCAAGCCTAAACTGATGGGTGACCCCTGGGAGGTAGTCAAGCCTGAACAGACGGGTGACTCCTCAAATCCTACGCTGGCTACAAAGTTCTAAAGTACAGGGGCTACTACTAATGACTCTGTCTGTCTGATCGGGAAGTTGTCATCCCTGTACTAGCTTGGTGCTAAATCCTTCTCCCAACTGAACTGACTTGAAATACTGAACTGTTCTAGGTTTAACTAATCATGATAACTGACTGAACTAATATTGCTCATAATGTGTCTCAAACTAATCTGAATATACTGAGGCTAAGTAAACAGCTAAGTTTTCAGGCATTCATACCCAAGGACTCGATAGCAATAGTAGTAAAATTGTACTAAACTTGGAGGACATAATATGAAGCATTTATCAAAAATTCATTCTTGTAGGCTTTTCATCAAACACTTGATATTCATATTTTAAACTAACCATGGAAATAGTCTAAAGCTTGTAGAAATATCATGATTTCAACATCAACATCACTAATTACAATTTAAATCAGCGAATAGCATTGTTCAAATGTGAGGAGCTCAATATCAACAACAACTGCATGTAAATATGGTGTAGAATTAAAATTCATGGGAATTCATGGTTAAACTCATAATTAAAATCATGAAAACTTGTAAAGATCCCAACCTTGAACTTAGAAATTAGATATTTGGACTCCCTGGGTGAAAGGAACCCATATATGAGCACTTAACATACCTTGATTCATGAATTTGTTAGAATTGATGGTGAATTCTTGAGATTTGATCTTGAATCTTGAAGGGGTAGGGTTTGTTCTTGAAAGAGTGCTACTTTTATTTGAGTAAATTGTGAAAATAATGAGCAATTAGTGCTCTTTGGGACTTAAATCTCGTGTTTGGACTGAATAGGGTGAGGAAAAGGGACTTAAATGCCCTTGGAAATTAAAAAAGCAAAACTGAACTCAAAATCACAATTTTAACACCCGGCGTGACGCTGTACAATCACATCGGGCCACTGGAAAAAGGAAAATCCCGAATTTACCTAGCGGCGCATTGTGGTGAAATTGTGTTGAGCCACTGGAAATGGACATTTCTGAAAATACTTCTTGGCGTGATGCGGTGCTTATCACATTGACACACTGGAAAATGAAGAACGTAAAATTGGCCATCATTGCGATGCGGACTTATCGCGTTGGGCTACTATTTTTCGCTAAAAGTGCCATAACTTCTCACCTGAGTATTGAATTTAGGCGAAATTGATATTGTTGAAAAGCTAATTCAATTTCCTATAGTTTGGTAGGTCCTGCGCCGGAAAATTCTCATTAGAGCATAAGATATGCTCATTTGAAGTTGACTAAAGCAATATTGTTCCCAAAAACTCAGTCGATAAGGAATATTTTGATTCGTCTAATAGCTGGGAGTTATTTGAGGCCTTAATATACATAAAACTAAATCATCAAATTATCAAAGAACCATGATGTACTATGAATGATCTTGAAACATGGTTCTAACATTGATTTGGATTTTTGGGGTATTACAATATCTCCCTCTTGGAAACATTCATCCTCGAATGAGACAGTCTAAACTGAAAGTACTGAGAAACTGAAGTTACATGCTGAATATACGTCATACAAATGTGATTACATGACTGAGTCTGAAACATGATTCATGACTGAACTGGTTCTGTAAATGTATGACTTCCATAAGAATGATATGCAGCTGAAACTGAGCATGGAAAGGAAAAATTCTAAGAAGATTGTTATCTTAAGCTGAGTCTGAGTTAGTAGAGAAAAGATAAGGGTACTTGGTCCGCATATCTGTTTTTTCTTCCCAAGTGTCTCCCTCAATGGACTGATTCCACCAAAGAACTTTGACTAGGGGAACTTCTTTGTTCCTTAGTCTATGAATTTGTCGATCAATGATCTCAACTGGAATTTCTTCGTAAGAAAGGTTGTTCTTAACCTCTAAACTTTCTAAAGGAACAACAAATGTTGGGTCTCCAATACACTTCTTCAACAAGGAGACATGGGATACTGGGTGCACAGATGGTAAGTCTGCAGGCAACTCAAGCTCATAAACAACCTTTCTGAAATGACTTAAAATTCTGTAGGGGACGATATATTGGGGACTAAGCTTTCCATTCTTACCAAACCTTTTTAGTCCCTTCACGAGAGATATCTTTAGATATATGAAGTCGCCAACCTCAAACTCAAGATCTTTCCTTCTTACATATGCATACGATTTCTATCGGCTCTGGGCTACCTCAATCCTCTACTGGATTGACTGAACTTTCTCCAAAGGATCAAACACCAAGTCAGGCCTTATCACCACGGCCTCTCCTACCTCAAACTAACCAATTGGAGATCTATATCTCCTTTCATATAGAGCCTCAAATGGATCCATCTAAATACTGGAATGATAGATGTTATTATACGCGAATTCAATTAAAGGAAATTGGTCATCCTAACTGACCTTAAAGTCAACTACACATGCTCTCAACATATCCTCAAGGGTATGAATGGTCCTTTCTGCCTGACCATCTTTCTAAAGGTCAAAGGTTGTACAAAGGTGAACTTGGGTACCAATACCCTTCTAAAACTCCATCCAAAGCTGAGGTAAATTGAGTACCTCTATTTGAGATGATAGATAGTTGAACACCGTGCAACCTAACCAACTCTCTGAGATTGAGTTTGGCGTAGTCCTCGGCTAAATAAGAAGTATGAACTGGCAAAAATGGGCTGATTTGGTCATCCTATCTACAATGACCCAAATTGAATTATGCTATCGACGAGTACGAGGCAAACCTGTCATAAAATCCATGTTCACTTTCTCCCACTTCCAAGCGGGAATACTGAACTCCTGCATAGACCCACTAGGCTTCTGATGTTCAATCTTAACCTGCTAACAAGTAGATCAGTTAGACACAAACTCTACAATATCCCTCTTCATCCCACTCCATGAATAGATTTCCCTCAGATTGTGGTACATCTTCGTGGCCACTAGATGAATCAGTATCCTCACCATGTGCTTCTGCAAGAATTCACTATCTCAAATCATCAACAAACAGCACACACAGTTTACCCTGGAAATGTAATACACTATCTCCCCATTAGGAGAAAATCTCTACTTTCTGATCTTTGACTAACTCCTTCAAATTTACTAGACTAGGATACCTATCTTGTTGTTCTTTTACTTCAGCAACCAAAGAAGATTCCAAACTCTTCTGAACCTAAATACTACCCTCAGCTGAATCAACCAAATGAACACCTAACCTCACAAGATAGTGAACTTCCTGAACTAACTTCTTCTTATCACCCTCAATAGGAGTAACACTACCCATAGACAATCTACTTAGGGCATCTTTCACTATATTTTCCTTGCCTGGGTGATACAAAACTCTTATATCATAATGTTTCAACAATTCTAACCATCTTTCCTAACGTAGATTCAAATCTTTCTGTTAAAACACATACTGTAAGATTTTGTGATCTGTGAACACATCAACATGGACCCCATACAAATAGTGCCTCTAAATCTTTAAAGTAAACACAATAGTTGCTAACTCGAGATCATGGGTAGGGTAATTACTTTTATGGGGCTTGAGTTGTCTAGAGGCATAGGCCACAACCTTACCCTTCTGCATCAAAACATATCCTAAACCAACTATAAAAGCAACACAGTACATAATAAACCCATCTGAACTATCTGGCAACATCAAAATTGGGGATGTGGTGAGTCAAGTCTTCAACTCCTGAAAACTCTTCTCACAAGAGTCTGACCACTGAAACTTAACTTTCTTCTGAGTAAATCTATACATGGAGGATGTAATAGACAAAAAAACCTTCAACAAACTGCCAGTAATAGCCAGCCAAACCCAAGAAACTCCTGATATCTAATGGAGAAATGGGTATGGGCTAATTTCTCATCGCTTTGGTCTTTTGAGGATCAACTCTAATTCCATCACTGGAAATAATATGGATAAGAAAAGGTACCGATCTTAGCCAAAATTCACACTTATTGAATTTAGCAAACAATTGATAGGTTCTAAGAGTCTGCAACACTATTTTAAGGTGGTCTACATGATCATTTTTAGTATGGGAGTAGACAAGAATATCATTAAAGAATACTATGATGAACATGTCCAAGTACTGCTTGAACACTTTCTTCATCAAGTTCATGAAAGCTGTTGGGGCATTGGTGAGACCAAGGGACATGACTAGAAACTCGAAATGACCATATTGAGTTCTGAAAGCTATTTTAAAAATATCACATTCTCTAACTCTGAGATGATGATAGTCAGATCTGAGGTCTATCTTAGAAAAGTAACTGGAACCCTGAAGTTGGTCGAACAATTCATCAATTCTAGGAAGTGGATATTTGTTTTTGATTGTGACATTATTCAACTGACGATAGTCAATACATATTCTAAGAGAATTATCTTTCTTACACACGAATAGGATTGGTGCACCCTATGGGAAGACACTAGGCCTGATAAATCCCTAATCTAAGAGATCTTTCAACTATTTTTTCAACTCTTTGAGTTTGGCTAAAGCCATTCGGTATAGCGGAATAGAGATAGGTTGAGTATTTGGAAAAAAGTCTATTTTGAAGTTGATTTCTCTTTTGGGAAAAACTTTGGGAAGATCTTCTGAGAATACATCTGAAAATTCCCTCACCACTGAAACTAACTCAAGAATTAGAGCCTCATAATTTGAGACTTTGACTCAGACAAGATGATAAATACACCCCTTGGATATCATTATCCTGATTCTAAGGTACAAAACAAGCTGACCCTAAGTGTTGTAGTACTACCCTTTTATTCAAGGATTGGTTCATTTGGAAACTAAAAATGAACTACTATATTTCTACAATCAATTGAAACATAGCATGAGTGGAGCCAATCCATGCCGAGAATGATGTCAAAATCCATCATATCTAACTCCACAAGATCAACTAAAGTAACTTTTTGAGACACTATAATTGGGCAGTTCCTGTATACCTACCGAGCTACAATAGAGACACCCACTAGGGAAGACACTGAAAAAGGCTTGGATAAGATTTTAGGACTGATTTTAAAGTTTATAGCTATATAAGGATTTACAAAAAAAATCAAGGGTCTAATAAAGAATATACATGTAAATGAAAGACTTCCAACATACCAGTGACCCTATCCGGAGAATTTTCCTGATCTTGTTGGGACTAAAGGGAATACAATCTGTTTGGACACTGACTACTAGTAGCACTGGAAATGGCACCCTGCTAAGTTGGGTGGCTGGCTGGAACTGATGATTGATGGGAATGGCCCTATTAGTACAAATCCCTACCTTTTTAAGCAACTACCCAACACTCCCAAATTTAATGGCTTGGTTTGCCATACCCAAAGCATACATCATTGCTATCTCTACACTCATCCTAATAGTTTCTACCATATTTCTAGGAAAGAAGATTTGTATGACCATTATTAACACTGCCTTAGGACTTAGAGCCTGGCGCCCTATCTTGATTATTATTTTTGAATTTGGGTACTGGGGCACTATCTGAAGATGGATCTGGGACTGAAGATTTTTGACAGAATTGAAGATCATTACCACCCTCTGACTTTGGCTGAGTGAAATTAAAGCTACCTATTTTAGCCTATTTGTTCTCCCTCTCTCTCACCTTAGTCTTCGACTCCTCAATCTATTGAGCATAGACCATAAGCCTAGATAGGTCCATCTCCCTTATCAATATTATAGTTCTACACTCCTTGACCATATTGTTAGACACCCCAGACACAAACTTGCTCATCTTAGACCTGCTATCAGCTACCACATAAGGAGCATACCAATCTAGCTGAGTAAACTTGAGGGAATACTCCTTCACACTCCTGTTTCCCTGCCTTAATTTGATAAATTCTAACACCTTAGATTCCCTTAGCTCCAATGGGAAGAATCTATCTAAGAAGGTTATAGCAAACTCCTCCCACTCAGCCCTGCATCTGTGCCTCTATCTTTTCTCCACTACTTAAACCAGGTATAGGAAACATCATGTAGCTGGTAAGTATCCAAATCAGCACTCTCACTAGCAGTTACACAATAATATATGTTACCTTTTAGACCATGTCAATGAATTCCTGTAGATCCTCTTCAGATTTGGATCCTGAAAAATAGAAAAGGATTCATTCGGGTGAAGTCCCAAATCCTAGCTGCAGTAGTAGTGGCCACTGGGTTAGCCAAAACAATGGCTGGATGAGTATTTTGAGATGCTATAGAGTGATCTAGGGTAGTGAATTCATCTTTGAACTCTGCATGAGAAACATGCTCATTCAGGGGATCTTCCTGAATGGGCGGAGGTGTTGGATGGTTCACATTTCTTCTTCTGTTTGACTTTTTAAGAGGCATGTTCTATAAAGGGAAGGGATAATAGATTAGATAGAGATTTTAACATGATCTCATGCTCAATCGCATGACATGAACACTAAAAAAGGTAACTTTACCTAAAACGGTTCAAAGCCTCTTTCCCATAAGTGTGGCGCGCTTTACACCTATGAACAAGACTCTACTTGACACAACTTTCAGACTTCCTAGGACACTTTAAAACATTAGGCTCTGATACTGAGTTTGTAATGCCCCAAGAGTACACCCTGGGCATCATACGGTGCTTACTATCCTGAGGGACCACGAGCTAACCCAGGAGATGGTACCTGCTGTGAGCACTAAATAGTACAATAATATATGCGGAATAACAACTGATAAGCCATAAGGTTTTAAATAATAAATATTTCTATAACATAAATCTGGGAAAATACTATCTGAAACTGATAAAATAAAGATAAACTGACTGACTTTCTGAAATGTCTGAAATCCTTTAAACTGGCTGAATAAGAGTTGATGGTACAAGCCCTAACAAACTCCATCTAACTACTGAACTGGAAGTATGAAAATAAATATAGTATGACCTCAAAATATGAGGACTCACCACTACTACGGCTGACAATCTGAAATGTCTATGTACGATATGGGAACTGAGTGTTCGAACCTATGATATGATACATCATAGCACAAGAGTATGCAATCATTACTTTGAATATGCCGATTAGCTAAATAAGGTAGGCTAACATGTATGGTTTCATGTGCATAAGTAATAATTGACTGAATGAATAGCTTGAGGTACTGAATAGAATACATGAAATCTGTAAGTACTAAGAATGTGTGAAATTAGTAGATATTTATGGATGGGTGACCAAGAATAAAACATATTCTGAATATAATCTATAAACTGAAGTACTAAAATACTGAAATCTGATAACTGAATATCTGATATTTATATGCTATGGTCAAGCAAACTAAAATTAAACTACTGAACTAATTACTGGATTGATACCATGGGATCTATCATCTAATCGACATGACCTAAATGACCAAATTTAGGGTCTAACCTATCACCCTAGTTGGAAGGGTATCAGTATTGTGCCACGAGTAATATTGGTTGTGTGGATCCACTGAAATACTACCCTGAAGGACTAAGGGTGTCAACCCTAAACTGACGGGTGACCCCTAGGAAGTAGTCAAGCCTGAACTGATGAGTGACTCCTTAAATCCTATGTCGGTTACATAGTTCTGGAGTATAGGGACTGTTTCTAATGACTCTGCCTGTCTGATGGAAAAGCCACCATCCCTATATTTTCTCAATGCTAAATCCCGTTCCCAACTAAACTAACTCAGAATACTGAACTGTTTAGGTTTAACTAATCATGACAACTGACTAAACTAATATTGCTCATAATGTGTCTGAAACTAATCTAAAAATATAAGGCTAAGTAAACAGCTAATTTTTGGGGCATTCATAACCCCCAGGACTCGATGGCAATAGTAGTAAAATAGTACTAAACTTGGAGGACATAATATAAAGCATTTATCAAAAAATCTTTCTTGTAGGCATTTCATCAAACTCTTGTTATTCATAGTTCAAACTAACCATGGGAATTGTCTAAACCTTGTAGAAATAGCATAATTTCAACATCAACATCACAAAGTATGATTTAAATCAGTGAATAGAATTTTTCAAACGTGTGGGGTTCAATATCAACAACAATTGCATGTAAACATAGTGTAGAATTACCCAGCAGCGCAATGCTGTGAAATTGTGTTGAGCCACTAGATACGGACAATTCTAAAAATACCTCTCGATAAGACGTGGTGCTTATCGCAGTGATACATTGGAAAATAACGAATACAAAATTGGCCATCACCGTGATGCGGCCCTATCACATTGGGCTATTGCTTTTCACTAAAAGTGCCATAAATTCTCACCTGAGTATTATATTTAGGAAAAATTAGTATCATTGGAAATCTAATTCAATTTTCAATAATTTGGTGGGTCTTGAGCTGGAAAATTCTCAGTATAGCAAAAGATAAGCTCATTTAAAGTTCACTAAAGCAATATTCTTCCCAAAAACTCAATCAGTATGGAATATTTTAATTCATCTAATAGCTGAAAGTTATTTAAGGCCTTAATATACATCAAACTGACTCATAAAACTATCAAATAACCATGATGTACTATGAATGAGCTTGAAACATAGTTCTAACATTGATTTGGATTTTTGGGGTATTACAAATATAGATTGGTTATGTTTTATATATATATACACTTGCATTGGATTATTATAATTGGTTTTGGTTTGTGAGTTTTGGAATTAGTTTGGTTGGTCATTGGGTGGTTGGACTTGGTTAGGTTGGGATCGGATATAGACTTGTCCTAGAGTCACCACATAGTTGAATACTCTATATTGCTATATGTTTGGACTTCAGCTGACTCAAGATATGCATTTGGTGGTTGGTTTGGGTAACAGGGGTGGTTCCCAATCCTGGTTAGTCTTGGGATTGACCACTACGATAAGCCATGGTTCGGCTTATGTCGAGTTGGTATCATAGCTTTAGGTTTTGGTGTTATAGGGTGTCCACAAATCTATGTTGAGTAGAGTCTTGCTTATGGGTATGTCGTGCACCACACTTATAATCTGGAGGCTATGAGGCATTTAGGAATGTTTCACTTTCTTGGTTACTCTACTTACGAACTATGGAGTCTAAGGTCTTGAACTTTTCTCTGAATCTTTCTTCGTTCACTCTTTAGATCATGTCTTCTCAATAATCTAATGTTCATGGAAACTCACTTATCTTACTTGAGGATAACATAGATGGATCTAGTCTAACTTATGGCGCATAGACCCGTCCAAGGGTTGCAACTTCTAGTTTTCCCTGTAGAGCCCCATCGATCTCCATTAACCTTATCTCAAAAGGTGATACTCATACTCGATTACCTCAAGAAAATATTACCAATGGTGAGTTTCAACATTTTATTAATCCATTAACCTAAATAGTGACAAATTTGTCATGCCAGTTTGGTCTTATTAGTATAGGGAGGAATAAGGTAAGGTTGGTAAATGGGAAAGGTAAGGGATCTCTATTTCTTGGACGAAAAGAAAGTCCAATGGTATAATAATAAATAGTTCAAAAAGAAAAGTTGGGTAAGCCCTAACTCCTATTCTATGTCTTATGCTCCCTACCTGAATTCATTAGAAGACAGGTGTTTTCAGATTGGTATATCCTTCTAGGGTACAAGGTGCCTAGTCTAAGGCCACTATGTCCCAATCCGCATCATCTTATCCTCTTTTTAGTTTTTTTGGTCAGTCGCACCATGGTTGTTACAAGGAGGAAGGGAGGAATTGGTGTTTTGGTTCTGGTCAATTGGGTCTCATGTGATGGGAGTATACCACAAGGGATGCCTCTTAGGGAAATAAAGTATTGGGTGCTACTTCTGGCTTCGACACTGGTCAGAATCATCTCAATGTTCTTACTATTCCTTGGGAGTCTGAGGCATCTTTTGATGTCGATGCTTGTATATTGAAAGCTCTTTTTCTTATTTCTACCTCAGTAGGTGACTCTGTGATTTCCAAAAGATTCTATGAGGGTGTGTGGTATCTTTTGGTAATAAATGAGTCTTGGGGAATTTTTTGACTTGGATGTGGTGGATTTTGATGTCATTTAGGGGATGGATTGGTTGCACTTGTGCTTTTTATTATTAGATTGTCAGACTTTTTTGGCTCCTTGGTGATTTGATTTTTGAATAGGATAATGGTTTTGTTCCCTAGCTATTAAGATAAAGGTCATATTATATCTTAGAATTCAAAGATTGGTCTCCAAAGAGATGTTTTCATTGTTTGGTCTGGGTTAAAGATTCTAACTCGTAAGGTCTTTCTTTGGTTTGGTTTCAATGGATAAATTTCTTGGGGTCCTTTCTGATAACCCTCGGGGTGTCTTTCTAATTGGGAGGCTAGTTTAGGGTTGGTCTTGTTTTATATATTTGTACAAATTTCTATTCTTTCTTTATAGAATAGTTTCAGTGGAGTTAAAGGATCTTAAGGAGAAATTAAGGGATCTCATAGATGAAGGTCTCATCGGTCTTAATGTTCCCCTGTGGAGTGTTTTGTTCTTGCATGCATAAGGGGAATGGTTTTCCCTAGAAAGGATAGGTTATCCATATGTGACTAAGGAATTAGGAGCTTTGGGAGTGTCCTCCTTGTAGGGTGAACCTTATATGTATATTCCATTCTATATGGGGTACTTTGCTTATAGTACATGGTGGTTTGTAGATCCTAGGCTTGAACCTAGATGCTTGATCTTGGTAAAGGGAGTATGTTATCTAGGGAATAGTAATTCAGGAATTATGAGGGATGGGGGAGTAATTTGGTAGGTCAAGGGTCCAGTCATTAGATAGGTTAGATCACAGAGCTTGTACGTGTCTTTGTCCCTATACTTATACTTCGTTATTGGTATGAAATTGATTATTAAATTAATGCTTTTAAATGTGGGTTTTGGTACAATTGAGGGCTTTGACATGATTACTCATTTAATTGAATTTTCATGGATTATGCATGGGAATATTAAATGGATTTTGGGGTACTATTAGATTTCCCCAATTACTTGGTTTTGGCCTTGAAAATTATATGCCCTCAGACTAATTGTTAAATTGTCGTTGAATATAATTTTGTCATATGGTTTGACTATTCTTAAATCTTTGCATTGCATAAATGATTAAAGAAACATGAATTAGTTTTGGTTGGATTCAAATGATTTTTGAAAAGGCTTTGGTGGCCATGGTTTGATTTTAAATGGTTTTGTTTTAGTTGGAAACTTTGGAGTCAATTTAGTCTCATGGTTTTTGCATGTCTATACTGGGCTCTAGGTAGCATTTTGTTGAATTAGGTATTGGGAATAGGAGAACCAAGCATCCTCGGTGTACATCCTTAGCGATACCTTTTAGAGTAGAGTATTGTTCTTATAGGTATAAGATGGTGAAGGTTGATGGTTAGTCAAAAATTTTCTTTAGGTGAACTTCAAGGGAAGGTCAGATTGTATATTCTAGTGATACCCTTCTTTCCCAGTTAAGAGAGTACTCTACTAGTGTTGCATGCATTCATATAGTACTTATGACTAAGGTTTATATTTTACATTAGCTTTATTCCCTGGATATGAGCCTTGGCTTTGTGTTAAGTTATTCATGGTATGTGTGGTATGTTTTTTTTTATGTCCAGTCTAACGATTCTTTTTATGGTCTGGTTTAGGTAGGATATTTCTTCATTTATGGTCTTGGTGGTGACTATGAAGTACTTTGTGCGTGTGGTGCCGTGTCTTGTTTTGGGGGTCTTTGTCTTGCCTCGGGTGGCATGGATAATTCTTGCAATTTTCTTTCTTAAATGACTCTTCTTTTGTTAGGGGGTAGTGGCATTAGGGAGCATAGTGATGTTGTGAAATGGGAACTATAGAAGTCCCTAAGTGGGGGAGATTCTAGGGTGACTACTAGAGTTAAGGTTGTTGTCATGAGAAATAGTAAGGAAAGGAATAGGTGGTGAAAACCTTGTGAAGGTTGTAAAGGGTGCTAGGTCTTTTGATGGATAAATCATACCACAGGTATATAAGTCGTAGGATTGAATGTTGTGATTGGTAGATATACCAATAGTTGTGTTGGGTACTTGAGATATTTTATAGGGCATGGTATTATGTATTGTTTTCATGGCATAGTAGTGTATGAATTTAGATGTCAACTATAGGTTGGAGGTTTTGGTTATAGTGGTTGGATATAGTTTGTCCATGTCCTTTACTCATGATTTCTATATTATAAGGGTGATGGAAGCAGAGTAGTGTTTTGGGATAGATGTAAGGAGTCGATCCCAGTGGCCTAAGTTAATTTCTTTTAGCTTTGGATAGGCTGGAACATAGAAGTGGTGGTATATTGTTAGACTTAAGCTCTCATAGTGATATGTCTCGATAAATTCTAGAATGAATTGGACTTGCTCTTCAGCATGAGTCCATTTATCCGGTAATCTATGTATTGAGTTGAGTTAAGGTATGAATGGTTCTTGGTTGGTTGGTTGGTTCCTTTAGGTGGTATTGGTATCTTAGAAATCTTTATCCTTTAAGGAGGTCCTGATGAAGATCTTGGATTAGAAAGTTTACCAGTTGCGAACAAAAGGTGTGACTTCGGTAAAGGTTCCATGGTGGAACTAAAAGTCTGAGAAAGTCATTTGAAATGCAGAAAGGGTACATAGAGTTCAAGTATCTGTGTTGGTTCTTGTTTTGAAAATTCGTGTGTAAGGTGTGTTCTCTTCAACACGTATTTTTTTTTTCAAACTTGGTTAAAGGTGAGGAATGGTTCCTCTTGCATCTTTGTTCTCTAACTTGTTTAAGGGTCGGTAATGAAAGTGTTGGGGTGTAAATCGTGCTTGGGGTATGCGATGATCTTCTTATCTTGGTTTGTGTTCTTGCCCTCTATTTTGGTTGGAGAAAAGTTTGAGGTGTATTAATGTGTTATTTTGTACTTGTTCTTACCCTTACCTATCATTCGAGGATGAATGATCGTAGTGGGGGATACTAAAACACACTAGGATTTGGACCCTTGCAAATTTTCCTTGGTTTTGAACTTACTAGACTTGGTACGACTCAAAGGTACCAATCATACCCTTGAATACAACTTATGGGATGGCTTGAGGGTTCAATCGTATGTTAGGTAGTGTTTTAGGCTTTGTTACTGCCTAAGATATGACTCACCAAGGTACGAGTCATATCCAAAGATACGAGTGGTGCAAGGCAAGTCGTAGGGTGCTTGATTGAGTTCTTTTGTGAAATCTGCCCAAGGTAGGGTTGGGGTGTATTATTTGGTATACCACTCGTACCCTTAGGTACAAGTTATAGAGGTATAAGTCATATAGAAACCAGTAGGTAGGTTCTTGGAAAGGTCTTGGGTACGAGTTGGGGTACCACTCGTACCCTAGGATATGAATGTTATAGGTGAGTCGTACCCCTGGACGTGGCTTGTTTTAATTTCCATTCATGGGTAGTTCGGACATTTCCTACTTCAAATCCCTTATGTTCTCATGTTATATAACCCTTGGTGGTCTCTCATAATACTTTTGAAAGGATGGAAACACTTCAAATACTCTCTCAAACTCACTCTTGAAGATTGGAGGCTAGGGTTTCTTCATGTGTTCTTCAGTGGGCTCAAGAGTCATGTTTCTCTTCGAAATCTTTTTGTATAAGGCATGTACTCCTTCCCCCATTGTTAGTTTCAACTAAAGGCATGTGTATTGTGGTTTAAACATTATTTTATTAATCATGAATGGTGGTTTTCAAAATATATGTTGAGGGTCTTGATGTATATGGTTTGGTATTGGTTTAAACTATGTTTTTACATGTTTTTGGTAATGGTTTGAATATGTTGGTACTTGTTGGTTATGGTTTAACAAATGGGTCTTGAGTAACCCTAATTATGGTGTCTTATCATTGGTTTTGGTCTTGGTAAAGGTATGCCCTCAACATGTTTGATAAAATGCCTAAAAGAATGTTTTCACTCTATTATTGAACTTTCATTGTAACTCTTGTATGGCTTGGTTTTGGTACTGGAACCTAATGGATTTTGATGGTTTAAATAGTTTAAATGATAAAATGATTTAAATATTTGGCATGGTCAGAAATAGTTTGGAATGGTTTTAAATTGTATAAATAGTGTATATAGTTTGGAAGGATTAAATGGTAAAGCCTTGGTGGCTATGAAATTACTTATGCTTATGGGGTACATGGGAATCCCCCAAGTGGTTTAATATGGTTGATATAAGGGTACATGGAATCCCTTAAACCTATATATGGTTGGCTATGGACAAAACTTCCAAGTATAGTCGGTATGACGATACGACTACTAATGACCTTGGTTAATAAATGATAAATAGAGTGGTTGGTTGCTTGGTAATGGATTTAATTGGGAAATAATGGAAGGGTGTGTAACAAATCCATAGAAGGTGAAGGTCCCGGAGGACCAAAACTTGAAACTCATATTTGCCGGTATGAGGTTTGGGAGATGCACTAGTCATCCCACGTTTTCTTCCTTAGTTGTGTGGCTTCACGCACTGGGTCCCTTTAAGCGTAGGGAGATGAACCCATATAGCCCATAGGTGGAATAGGACGGCAAAGCTACACAGCACATGTAAGGTTTTAAAGGCATGCTAAACCCTTTCCAGGCATGGATATATATATATGTGTGTGTGTGTGTACGGTTGAATGCATTATGGATGATTTTATGTGGTTTTATAAATGGTATTATCTTATCCTTATCCTGAGTGCATATTAGTGTTCACCCACTAACCCATCTACGAGCGGCTATATACCCACGCTATGCAGGGACCAGACATTCTACTTCTCCTACTTAGTGATCGGATGCGGGGACAGTCGATGTTGATTGAAGTTGGTGAGCTTTCATAGTTCGGAAGGCATCTATTTCATGTCATGGGTTACTATACATATTTCTTGTCTTTCATAGACTTTTGTTTTCGGCTATGGTCGAGGGCATGTCCCGACTAGGTACTCTTTGATTGGTCTAGAGGCTTTGTATGAACAATTGTGGACTTGGGTATGATATGGATTTGTTATGTTTCATATATATTTACATGCACCGAATTAATATAATTGGTTTTGATTTATGATTTTTGGCATTGGTTTGGTTGGTTATTGAGTGGTTGGACTTGGTTGGGTTAGTCTCGGATATAGACTTATCCAAGAGTCACCACATGGTTGGATACACTATATTGTTATATGTTCAGACTTCAGTCGACTCAAGGTATGTGTTTGGTGATTTCGTTGGGTAACGGAGGCGGTTCACTGTCCTAGTTTGGCTTGGGATTGCCCATTACTACAAGGCCCTGGTTTGAGTCGTGTCATAAGGAGACTTGAAAATATACAAGTCACATAAATATTTACGTCACGTAGCCTAATATACAATATAATATTCAGTTTAGCTTGGATTTGTATATAAACACATTTTATATACTATTATACATTTTTATACAAGATTGACATATTATGTGTAATATTTCGCTCCCAGATTTAATATTGTCTATTAGGATATTCTCCAAATAGCATAGAGAATATTCGATAGAACATGTCATGACGTGATGTACTTACACAACTTCACGACTCAGCCATCCGTTGTACCTATCTTGAAGTGCCTGTGGTAAATCGTAGTGATTAAGATTCGCATACGGAGTAATACCTGTAATAAATTTACTCAATCCTAAATATGGTAGCTATTTATACATATACACAACAAAAAATCTTAAAAGGCTAATGATTAAACATTCAAAAGAAAAACAATGTTACTTCTTTTGAGCATATAATCTATCAACCCAGTTCACTTCACCAGTTCCATCTACATTAAGATGCAAGATTAAATTATCACTTATTCTTGCAAAATCGCTAAGATTAAACTTGGAATTTGACATAAAGTAGTTAAATTACTTGGGAATATCCTGCACCACGAGATTGAGAAAGGATAAGCATCAAAGTTCATCCTTCACCACGAGATTGAGAAAGGATAAGCATCAAAGTTCATCCATGCCATTAGATTAACATCTTTATGTTATTCGTTAATGGAGCATAATATTCATGAAGTTATTATATCGGATTGCACAATCAAAGGATCACCTTATACATTAAAAGAACTATCTTGAAATTATCAGTGTATAGCAATTTGGACAAATTATTATATATATATATATAGCTTACAATTACATCCCGTAACAAAATAAGTAACATAATTCAGATTTACTATAGTTTCAATAATTATTTCAATACCTAACAATTACATATGGTAACTAATAACATTCGACATAAATTTCAAGGAAAAAAAATACTAACGTGTTAAATTTTGAAAGTTACTATAAATATATAATTAGTTCTATTACTTACATAATCTTTATTTTGGCATGTTTGATTGGAAACTTATTATTCAATTCTTCACATTATTGTTCTAACAACATTTTATTAATTTATAGATTGGTTTTGAAAAAACATGCACCTATCTTTTTACTAAGAAATTTGAATGTTTCCAATGGCTTATGTAATGGCACAAGAATAATAGGTAGATGTTTTGATAAGAACGTCATATATGAAAAAATAATGACCGGACAAAATATTTTCAAACATGTGTTTATCCCGCGAATCCAGCTATCACCTTCTGAAATGAAGGTTACCCATTCAAATTCATTAGAAAATAGTTTTCAGTGAGACTATGCTTTTCAATAACAATAAACAAAGCATAGGACAGACAATACCAACTGTTGGATTGTACTTGCCACGACACATTTCTTCACATGGACAGTTATACGTTGCACTCTCAAGGAAATATCAATGTCAACAATAAAGATTTTGATCATGACGGAACAGTCAAAGCGAAAAAAAGGAACATACACCAAAAATCTCGTCTACGAAAAGATATTAAATAGGATACAACTCATGAAATTACATGATATAAATTTTTTTTACACCTCCTTATATATTATTACTGACCCGCCTCAAATATTCATGTTCCCAGATTTAGGAGATACATAATTACATTAGGTTGAGCTATTGTGATAAAGTAATGACACGTATTCCTTATTTTAAGTAGCATTAATGTGGCGAGACTCATAAAAAGATATTTCTTCCGTTCCAAATTATGTGTCGCCATTTGACTGAACACGATATTTAAAAAATAAGTATTAACTTTGTTAAAGTTACAAAATTACCCTTCTTAAAGAAAGGAGTAATAGTATTTAAAATCAAGTGGGACTACTTTTAATTGAAAAGATAAATAAAAAAGAAGTAATAGTATTTAAAATCAAGTAGGACCACTAAGGGTAAAATTATAATTGTGTCTTTAAAAACTTACCAAATATGAAAAGGCGATATTCTTTTTGGAACGGACCAAAAAGAAAATGACGACACATAATTTGGGACAGGGAGTATTTAGTTGCATCATTCAATAATTATGTTTTGTTTCTATTATGTTCTTCAGTTTTATAAAGTAAGCACAAATTTTATGAAATAATCAACAACAGATTACTTTATACATTTGGATCAACTTCACTTGAAAATATTATATTTCACGAAAATGAACACAGACAGACAACCATAAACTTGATAGTTAAGCAAAAATACTGAAAGCATCGATCATAGAACAGATTATGACATGAAGCCTTTAGGTAAAAAGAAGTATATGTATACTCATTGCCTTCTTCACGGTTAGAAGTATTGACATGACGCAAGTTGCTGATACATTGACAATTAAAGTCCCGAAAGGCACTCATTTGAGCAAGCCTGATTTTCCTAAACAACGTCCATTTGGTCATGCTAAGAAGCACCTGATCCACACACCAAATAGACCAACTATGCGGGCTAGCCACAACTGTGCTTTTGCGTTTCCCATGCTGAACTCATTTACCTCCAGTGTCTTATACTCATACACCGTATTGATGCAGGAAAAAGTAGTAGAAAGAGTATAACTATTAAATGGTGTTTGCAACTATCCATTCTCCAATGGCAGTCGGTGCCAGGGTTGGATGAATTCATAATGGCTCTTTTGTAGAGCCAATTGGCACCTTTGGCAGTCTCAATTTCAAATATGATCGATTAGACAAAAATAAATCTACAAGAATTCGTAGCATATCAATAGTAAGTTAAGAAAAAGGAAATGACGGTTCCTCTGAAAGCCAAGAAACAGTTAAAAAGGCAAAAATTAATTTGATGAAGTTATATCTACACAGTACATCTATGCACGAAGATATTCGGACTTCATACAAGTGAAAGGATCAACTGAAAACCTTAGTTATCCTTGTCTGCGTCCAGCTTTTTTTGCCTCACGAATTTTTCTTGTCTTCAAGTGCTTCTCCGTTGAAATTTTCTACCAACATTAATTAGAGTATGCAGCATCATAAAATAACCAAATACCTATATACTTTCCTGCAGATCTATAATAATATACAAGAGCAGCCAAAAGGAAAGGAAAGAACATTTAAAGAAGGTAAAAATGTGGAAGAAATGCTGAATGTACTACAGACAAATAAGAAAAATAATAATATCCAGAGTTTTAGCGTAATTTTTTTAATTAAATCCACTGGTAACTAATTGACATGTTTCTTTATTCTTTTATTTATGGTCAAATAGAAATCTCACTTTAGCAAATACTTGAAGAAATATTTGAAAGACTACATTTAATAAGTGTCTCTAACCTTCTTTTTTAATTCCCAAAAGTCGATAATAATCCACCGGGGTCAACTCATAGAAGTCTTCTGACTCCTCTAACACTGCAGAAGATGATTGGGCAGGGCCACCGAAACATGAAATGTGTATATATGAAAAAGCATACCATACACTCATGTTTACGGAATTGTATTAGTGATACTGTCTATATCAAGTGAGAAGTACCATTGCTGGAAATTTCAGGAGGCGCTGAAGAAGCTGTTGTTGTTTTGAATACACGGATTTCACGTCCAAATTTTTCTTTTGCAGTTGCAAGCTTCGCCTGAATTTACCCAATAAAACAGAAAAGTTGCAATACATTACCCGAAAAAATTACTTCCATGCATTACTAAAAGACGGAGGTCTCCTCGTTTTTAGCTTATGAGTAGGAAATCGAAGTAAAGCCATATGTATTTACAAATTACACTAGGCAATGGGAATAGGTAACTTTACTTGGCAGGAATTTGTAACCAAACTATGCCACCAAAATTAGAAAAAAGTATCAAAATATGTCATATATTTAAAAAAGTATCAAATTATGCTTAACTCACACTTTTTGTGAGTTATGTATAATTTTTTTAATGGAAGACTACAAACGTCATCAGATTTTTTGGAAAGTGCATAACTCACAAAAATTATGAGTTATCCATTCTTATTTTAACATAACTCACAAAAATTGTGAGTTATGCATTTTATTTTAACATAACTCACAAAAATTGTGAGTTGTTCATTCTTAATTTAACATAAATCACAATTTTTGTGAGTTATTCATTTTTATTTTAACATAACTCACAAAAATTGTGAGTTATTTATTTTAAAATTAAACAATGAAAAATGTTTTCGATCTTCTATTTAACATATAACTCATAAAAGTATATAACTCACCTTTTTTTGCAGCGACCTTATCATACCAACTTTTGTTCATGAAAACTAATGTAAAATATAAGTTTTTAAAATGTATAATGTAACCTTATACATATTATCGTGTATCGTGGAGAGTTTACTCTAGTGGGTGTAGGGTAGGGGGGATTTGAGAACTACAAATTCAACAAAGAAAAAATTTGAATAATTTTTTATTTAAATGAAGAAAGTGATGAAGTTAATTACTTGATCAGTTGATATATACTTGATAAGTGAAAGAAATTTGAAATCACCAAATCACATTATCAAGGTTTTAGGCGAAAATATGGAGAAAATTTTGGAGCAAAACACGGTGGTTTGAGATGTATAAGGGATAGGAAGTAAAAAGTAAAAAATGTAGGGATTTAAGTAATTGCTTTGAAATTTTTGTAATTTCTTTTCCAATATAAATTTTTATGTAATAAGGTAAAATTACCTTGTATCTCTCTCTCTCTCTCTCTCTCTCTCTCTCTCTCTCTATATATATATATATATATATATATACATATATATATATACACGTCATATCTTACGTGCCTCGCGCGTGTACCTCACTTCAAGTAATTCAGTTAACAAAATCACTTCGATATTGTAAAAGAAAATATGCTTGAATTAAGAAATAAATTAATTTATTTATTTAATACAAAAAACACTTAAATATAAAATTAACATATACATACAAATCATATAAAAGACATAAGAGCGTATTACGTTAATTAACTCTCTCTCTCTCTCTCTCTCTCTCTATATATATATATATATGAAATTCATGTGTATACGTTATATTATTAAGTAATCACTTAATATATTTGGTGTAAATTATTAACCATATTTACGGTAAATTTACAACTTTAATTTATTGGGTTTAGTATTAAACCAAATTAACTTCTATTAAAATATAGTCAATTTAGGCAAATTTTGATAGTCGTTTATATAGAACCCCTATTTTAATATATTTATTTTGTAAAATATCAAATTTTAGACTAAATTTGTAGTTATTTTGGTTTATAGAAATCTTTTCTATACAAGGTATACCTAAATCAACAAGAACTTTAATTAATTTCATATACTTAATATTTCATATAATAAGCAATAATAATTATTTAATAAAAAAAGTGAAAAAAATAATTTGTTTATTTCAAAATCTTAATGAATGACAAAATTTTGAATCACTTAGTGGTGTGCGTGCTTTGTACGCGTCTCTCTTGTCAATCAAAAAATTCATTATATCTATATAGCTCGTACCAATAAACCAAAAGAGTCTATTGTTAAAAATAATGACCACATGTCAGATCTCATAGTTTATTCATAATTGAAAAAGGTTACATATAATTAAATTTTAAACGGAATTCATATAGAATCAAAATGACTAACTAATTTCTTATGACGGAATGTAATGATTTAAAGAATTTGTTCAAATTTGTAAATAAGTCAATTTCAAATTATTTATTGTAAATGCTTCATTATTAGCAAAAATCACACACGAAAAAATCAATTAACGATTATCTATCAAGAATACATGATAATTTATTATTTTAGACTTCAAGAACATACTACAATTACAGTCACAAAAAAATTCTCAATTAACAATTGTCTATAAAATATACATGATATTTTGTAAACATAAAAAAATATATAAATTTTTTTAGAGCTTACCTTAAATCACAAACAAATTTGTCTCTTCAATTATAAATACCATCAATATTTCAAAAAAAAAATCTCAGAAAGCAATTGTCAATCAAGAATACATGATAGATTATTATTGTAAACTTCAAAAATATAATAAAATTTTAGAAAACCTACCTCAAATCACAAAACAAATCCTTCTCTTTAATTATAAATACTAATAAGATTTTAATCATATAGAATATATTAAAAAATTAAAATACTTACCTCAAATCTCAAGTAAATTTATCTCTTCAATCAAAAGATATATCAAGATTTTACTAAAACACACCTCAATTAACAATTATATATCTATAAAATTACATGATAATTTATTTGTTGTAAATTTCAAGAATATACTAAAATTTTAGAAAACTTACCTGAAATCACAAGAAAATTTATCTCTTCAATCAAGTAAAAGAAACAATAAACTAAACCAAGGAAAAATTATCACATGCTATAAAACAATATTAATATAGCTTAAAGAACTCACTTGATTAGGAACAATCAATTGTATGGAGAACAAAAAAAAATATTAACAAAGTTTAAACCTTTTCTAATATAAATACTATTATAGTAAGTTTTCTACTTATTCTGTTATTATTTTTTTCCTTTTAAATCTAAGTTAATTAGGCCTCATCTTTAATATTAATACAATAATAATAGTAGTAAAGATACTCCTCCAAAGTTATTACTCGTGCGAAGGAAAAAAAAAATGATTTCTACTTTTGAAATTAGTGCTAATCTTTATAGTGAGTACAGTTCTAGTAAGATACAATTTTTATATAAGGCAAAATTATGATTGACTAAAATTATCTCTTATCATAATTTTAGGATTTTTAATTTAAGAAAAAAAATTCATATATTTTAAACTCTTGATACCCATATATTTTAGAAGACAATATTATAAATAATTATTTAAGAAAATAGTGAAAAGATGATTCTGTCTAAAGAAGAAACTTTTAATGAAGACAAAAAGTTCAAATCACTTTTCTAAAGGTTTTCACACTTTTAATAGATTATAGATTATACATTATTATTATTATTATTATTATTATTATTATTATTATTATTATTACTATTATTACTATTATTATTACTATTATTATTATTACTACTATTATTATTACTATTATTATTATTATTACTATTATTATTATAGAACGTTTTTGTCATAATTTAGTTAGAATAAGATTAGTTATATATAATTTAGTTTTTCAGTAGGACACCTTTTCTTTTAATCTTTTTTACACGCAATTAGGAAACATATTTATTTGTTGGGTTGTGGATAGGATTTTTATTTTTCCAAAATTTATATTAGTTTATTGGATGTGTAATTTAAATATACTATGCGAAAAGATGATTTTGTTTAAAGGAAAGACTTTTAATAAAGGGCAAAAAGTTCAAACATGATTTATAAGGCCCTTCACACTTTTAATATAATAAATATATATATATATATATAATTTTTCCTTAAAAATAAGAAGATACTCAACAATTATAAAAAGAAATAAATTAATGTCTATTGACACTTTTCAAGTCATATGGTTAAAATAAGAAAAAACTATCGGACTTACCGGATATAAGCACTTAAATAACCTATCTAAGCTTCAATTAATTACAATTTATAGCATAATATAACTATATTGCCTCCTCGTTAATTACAAGTATAGCATAACATAACTATATTGCCCCCTCGTTAACTATTTGTTCCTTGTATTTTTTTAATAATTTAAGGAAAAAAAATTGGTATGGTAAGGTCACTGCAAAAAAGGTGAGTTATATACTTTTATATGTTAAATAGAAGATCGGAAACGTTTTTCACTGTTCAATCTTAAAATGAATAACTCACAATTTTTGTTAGTTATGTTAAAATAAAAATGGATAACTTACAAAAATTGTGAGTTATGTTAAAATAAGAATGGATAACTCACAATTTTTATGAGTTATGTTAAAATAAAAAATGAATAACTCACAATAATTGTGAGTTATGTATTTCCCAAAAAATCTGACGATGTTTGTAGTCTGCCATTAAAAATTTGTACATAACTCACAAAAAATGTGAGTTAAGCATAGTTTGATACTTTTTTAAATATATGACATATTTTAGTGTTTTTTTTAATTTAGTGACATAGTTTGATTCCGAACTCACTTAGCAGATACTAGAACTGAATTAAGCAGCTTTTGTTTGGGATTTGTTCATCATTCTTCACCTTTACAAATTCAAGATAGAGTTTGTTATATTTCATTGTCGACAATGCTTCTGCAAGTAAAAAAAAATTAAGTGCTCATCTATGCTCTTCAACCTGAACAGTGTATTATTTTGCTTTTAAATTTTAATTTTTTTTCCTACTAGATGAAGGGGAGTCGTGGTGTATCAATAAAGTTGTGTCCATTTGATCTATATGTCACACCTCCGCGGGGAGCAGCCTAGTTCCGGACCCTGCATGAACGCCGGATGCTCGATGCACCCAACTGCCCTTCTTTTTCCCTACTATGTACATGTAATAACACGATTTAGAAATGTAAATCAAGCAACTGAAAGAGGTAGACATACTGAATAGTACTTCAACCTTTAGTTTTAAAAATTTTTAGAAACAATCAAGAAGAGATAGGTTTATACCAAATAGTTGTCGTGCCAAGTCTTCAAGATTTATATATTTTAGTCTCAAGCAAATATAATTAATCAATATACCTGTTTGTATATAAATACAAATGATAAATTGTATACATTCACAATTAAGCTACTAAAATGTAAATAATAAATTTATTTGAAATATATAGTATGACACAAATAAATATAAAGTATAAAAATATATAAAAAATAAAATGCAATGACAACAAAAAAGATGAGAAAAAATACAAAAATGACAAAAATGATGCAATAAGAAGAAAAAGGGGAAAACGAAAATACAAAATAAAAAAATGCAAAGAAAAAAGAGATAAAAACAAAAAAGAAAAAATGGATGAAAAAAACGTGAAAAAAAAAAAAGATAAAATATAAGAAATGAGTAAAACATAAAAAGGAAAAAAAACGAAAATGAAAAAATGAAAAAGAAAAAAATAAGTAAATTAAAGGAAAAAAGAAAGAAAAAGAAATGGGAAAAGAAAGAGAAATAAAAGAGAGAAAAAGAGAGAAAATAAAGGAGAGAGACTATGACATGTATTTAATTGGTAAGAGATGCTATGAATTCTAATTAATTGAAACTTAGGCTAAATGGGATAATTAGAAGCTTATGTTTGCCAACCCATGTAGGTCTCAAGCAAATATAATTAATTCATATACTTATTTGTATATAAATATAAATGATAAATTGTATATATTATATAGTATGATAAAAATAAATATCAAGTATAAAAAACATAGAAAACATAAAAATAAATGACAACAAAAAAGATAAGAAAAAATACAAAAAAAAAATGAAAAAAAATGACGAAACAAGAATGGAAAAGGGGAAAACAAAAATAAAAAAGAGAATGCAAAGACAAAAGAAATAAAAACAAAAAAAAAGATGAAAAAAAAGATAAAGAAAAAAATAAAATATAAGAAACGTGTAAAAAATAAAAATGAAAAAAATGAAAAAGAAAAAAATTAAATTCAAGAAAAAAAAAAGGAAACTCCTCCCTGAAATTTTAAGCATGGATGGGTGATCTCTATGTTAAATTGGATACCCATATTTTACCCATTTTGTCCATATTTGTATGAGCTTTTAAAGTGAGTTCATGTTCATATTTGCCCATTTGAAATATGAGTGATCCAACTCAATAAATATGGATTAAATAGACTCCTTTCATAAATATAGACTGAAATTTCCACCCCTATACTCAGCTATCTCATGCTATTCAGTCAATCATTATCTCATGCATATAACCCATGTATTTCTGCCTAACCTCAACTCATATACCGGTACATTCAAAGTACTGACCACATACTCGTTTCTTGCCTTATGATATTTAATATCATAGGTTCAGATGCTCAGTTTTCTGTCCATGTTTAGGCAGATCAGCTTATCAGCAGTAGCAACAGTGGTGAGTCATCATCCTTCGAGGACGGATTTATCTTATATTCAGTCATTTCAGCATCTCATTCATTTAGACAGTCGAAGTTAGTTGATGATTTGTCCCATCAACTCTACAATTAGTTCATTTTAGAGGCTTTCAGACATTCAGACAGATAGTCAGTTTATCAGTTGTTTTACTAGTACTTTTAGTATGTTTCAGACATTCAGAACCATGCTTCAGTATTGTTTTCAGTTTCTAAAACCTTATGGCCTTATCAGTTGATTTTTCGCCTATGTCTTCATTAGCAGTATACTATTCAGTGCTCACAGCAGGTATCAGCTTATGGGTTAACTTGTAGTTACTTGTGATTGTAAGCACCGTGTGTCATCAAGGGTGTATTTCTGGGGCGTTACAATGAAAGGGCAAATATAAGACTCTGGTGAATCATTGCAAGAAGGTAGAAGACGATAAAATTATCAATCAAGTATTGGATGCTTATTGGAATGACTCTTCTAGTGATTCAGATGACTCAGAATGACAAGGAGATGTTTCCATGGTTGTCGTGATAGATGAAACATCATTATTCGGCTCACTCTTTACTCTAATGGAATACACTGAGACTGATGAAGACAACCCAGTGACTCTGCATGACATCAAAGAAAACCTAAAGGACTACTCCCTCAGTAAGCTGAAATCTCTTGCATCAGTGCTAATTGATTCACCAGATAATCTTGCTAAAGGCAAAGACAATATGAGAGAATCCTTAGAGAATTGTAAGGAGGAGGTGGTGGAACTGAGTATCCAAAGAGCTGAACTCGGAAATAAAAAGGCAAAGCTAAGAAAAGATCTATCAGGATGTGAGGATAAAATAGTGGAATTAGGTGTGTAAGTGACTGAACATCAAGCAAAGTGCAAGACTCTCTCGTGTGAGAATGATTCTCTGAATAAAAAATTAGATGAATTTAGAAAAAAGAATCACAAGGGAAAAAGTGAAGAAAGAAGGATATAACTCGTGTTGGAGGAAGAATTAATTGAAACCAAAGACAACACAACTACCTCGCTTTAAAAGAACTTAGTTCTTGAAAGGTAACTAGTTCAGGCAAGCGCAAAACTTGAGAAAGCTTTAAAGTGGACTATCTCATTCTAGGGACAAACTCGTAGCAAGCATGGATCAGAACACCACTATCAAGTTGGCAATACTCAGAATATTCCTTCTTCTGTTAAGCCTACAAAGGAAAGAGATATTCCTCTATGCCTCTATTGTGGAAGGGATGGTCACAAAAGAGAAAAGTGTCCATGCAGAGTTCTGACACAAAGAGAAATAAGGGATTCCACTGCTTCCAAGAGAAAAAAAGGAAATATACCTAGTTGGGCAAAAAGAAAGTTGGTCTTTCCTTTGTCCTCATATTGGGAACCAAGATTGACTAACTAACCGTTGTTGTAGCCATAGGCAAGAGAAGACGGTCAATGTAAATGATGATTGTAATGCCCCAAAATTTGGTCTTGAGATATCACACGGTTCTCAAGACTACAAGTAGTCTCAAGATAACCCTTTAAGCCTTCTACTAAAGCTGTAACTCATAATATAGGAATCTAAGCATGCAAAATAATACTAAACTATTGAATACTATCTGAACTGAACTAGAATTAACTGAACATAATGACTGAAAGTGTTTAACTAGGAAATCTAAATAACCGACACTGTAAGTCTGAAATGTATCTAATAATCGGACAAGCCTCTAACACTACTAACTAGAGAGTCACCGATATAGACCCCTAGTTGACTCGAACTGACTAGAAATAACTGAATAAACTACTCTGAAAAGCTGGAAATCTGATTAATTGGGTCCTTAAACTGTGAGGACTCACCAACTCTCGGGATGTAGATAGAGATGCTCGTGGTCAATCACGCTGCTGAAACAGAGCACCTGAACCTATGTTATTAAACAATGTGGCACATAGACATATATGTGGATCAATACTTTTGGAATGTACCGAGCATATGGGGTTGAATGCATAAGTAAAATAGTGATGGAATGTATATCTTTCTCATAAACAATGCATGCTAAGTATAAATGGCTCACCTTGGCTTGAGTAATTGAAAGCTGAAATTATAAATCATGAATGATAAAATATACTATGTGAATACTGTGAGCCACCACACTTAGTTCTAAGTCTGTATTTGAAATCTGTTTTCAAATCATGCATGCTAAGTGTAGAAAGGAATCACTTTTATCATATGAAAACTAAAAGCTGAAGTTTTGTAAGTAATGTCTTAAGTAGGACCATATCTGAGTAAATTTGTGAGCCTTTACACTTAGTTTTCTAAAAGTTGTTTTGTTATTCTATTTTTTAAACTTAGGTTTAGGGAGGTTCTTCTAACCGTCATACACTATGTGAGCTATCATAGTGTCCAATGTCTATTTGCCATACGGGAAAACCTCATGTTGGAGAGAGGTGTCATACTCTTGCCAAGGAGTATAACCTGTGATCACAATCTGTATCAGTCATCCATATACATAGGAGTGATCTGAAACTATACCACCATTGGCTCGTAGTTTTGGGCATATGAACTAGGACACATACCCTACTCAGTGCTAAATACTACTACCTTTAATTTATATGCTCATTCTTTAGGAAATCACTTTAAGTCTAACATAAGGGTTTACAATGAAAACCAGTTATGCATTTGTTTACTTTAAACTATAATAAAACTTACTATGTGGATTCCATATCTTAGTTGAGGATCAAAAGATCAAAACTTGTTTAAAATTTGAAATATAAACTAGTCTTAGGGTGCTTAAAATCACAATCTTCTTGAAATATCAATACTTATACTTAGGGCTTATAACTCATGCTTTAAACTCATATTAAATCATCACAAAGTCCATACTCAATAATAAAATATTGAAATTTCTTAATAATTCTAGTCAAGATGATGAAATACAATTCTCAATCCGTAAAATCATGCCACACGTATAAAAATATGAAAGGACACATGCAACTCAATATTTAAATCACTTGTAACATCAACATCTTTGAACAATGATAATAGGGTATGAACTCTAAACTAAAATTCATATAATTTCATGTAAAATTCATCTCTAAAACTAGTTTTGGGAACAAGGATAAAAGGAGTATCCTTGTCCCACATACCTTATTCGATTATTTGGATGTAAAAGCTTGAACTTTGAATTCCTATGATGTTCTTGAAGTTCTTGAACTCCAAAAATTAAATTCTTGGTTATCTTGAAAAAGAAATGGTGAAACTTTGAATTTCTTAGACTCAGGGTTGAAGCTTTAGGGTTTTCTTGGAGAGAATTTGGTGAATAAAAAACGTAATATGCTTAGAATAAGGTTAAATCATCTGTTTTCACGAATTAGAGTGAGAGTAATTGACATAAATATCCTTATAAAATTTAAAATCACGACTGGAGTTTGATTTTACACCTCAGCATGATGAGATGCTATCGCATTGCATTACTGGAAATGGACGAGTGTGAATTTGCACTTCACCGCAATGCGGTGCTATCGCATTGCGTCACTGGAAATGGACGAGTGCAAATTTGCACTTCACCGTAACATATTACCTGTTCCATATTGATTTCTGTCATGACACAGGGCAATTGCGATGAGCTACTGGAAAGGACGATTGTGGTTTAAGGGCTCACCACGATGCGATATAATCGCGGTAAGCTACTGTCTCACATGAAAATTGACATAACTTCTCACTTGGGTATCGAATGAAGGCAACATTGGTATTATTGGAAAGATGACTCAATTATCTATAATTTTGTGGGTCTTGAGTTGAAAAAATCTACATATATTAAGAGTTATACACTTTCAAAGTTGACCCTTGTAGAATCGAACACCAAACTTTGGACGAGTCTAAGGTTCTTGGCTCAACTTGACTCTAAGTGATTTCTATGAACAAACTTCACCTACTAAACACTTCACACACTAAGAGCTGAACTGAACTAGGAAAATTATGGGGTCTTACAATATCTCGCCCTTGGAAACATTTATCCTCAAATGAGACTAGTTAAGCTGAGGATACTGATAAACTGAGACTACATACTAGCGTACACAACTATAAATAGAACTGCATGACTGAATCTGAAACATAGTGAGCGACTGAACTAATCTGCGAATGCATGAAATGACATGAAGATAATCACATGGCTGAAATTGAGACTAGAAAAGAAATGAGTTAAGGAAGACTGTTACCTTAGGATCAATATGAGTTTGCAGAGAAGAGGTGAGGATACTTGTTTCGCATGTCTGCTTCTGCTTCCCAAGTGACACCCTCAACAGACTGATTTTGCCAAAAAACTTTGACCAAGAGAACTTTTTTGTTCCTTAGTCTATGGATTTGGTGATAAAAAATCTCTACTGGAAGTTCTTTGTATGAAAGGCTATTCTGAATACCTGTTATTTCTAGAGGGACTACAACAGCTGAATCATCCATACACTTCTTTAATAAGGATACATGGAACACTAGGTGAACTGATGACAAGTCTGAAGGTAGCTCAAGCTCATACGCTACCTTCCCCACATGACTCAATATCCTGTAGGGACCCACATATCAGGGACTAAGCATCCCTTTTTTGCCAAATCTCTTCACCCCCTTCATGGGTGAGACCTTCAAATAAACTAAGTAATCAACTTTAAACTCAAGATCTCTCCTCCTTATGTCTACATAAGATTTCTAACGACTTTGAGTTGCCTTCAATCTCTCTCAAATCAGTTGGACTTTCTCCATGGCTTCAAACACTATATTTGACCCAATCAAAGCGGCTTCACCCACTTTGAACCAACCAACTGGTGACCTATATCTCCTACTATAAAAAGCCTCAAATGGGGACATCTGAATACTAGAATAGTAGCTGTTATTGTAGGAAAACTCGATCAATGGCAAGTAGTCATCCTAACCACCTTTGAAGTCAAGAACGCATGCCCTCAACATATCCTCTAGGGTCTGAATGGTCCTCTTTTCCTGATCATTTATCTGAGGGTGAAAAGAAGAACTGAGATTAATTTGGGTATGAAGACCCTTCTGAAATGCTTTCCAAAATTAAGAGGCAAACTAAGTACCCCTATTTGAAATAATGGATAAGGGAGCTCCATACAATCCAAGTAACTCTCTAATATACAGCTTGGAATAATATTCAGTTGTTTAGGATATATGAACTGGCAATAAGTGGTCTGATTTGTTCAACCTATCTACAATAACCCAAATCGAATCATGTTGACGACGTGAATGGGGTAATCCCGTCACAAAGTCCATGTTCACCTATTCCTATTTCCAAGTGGGGATACGAAACTCCTACATTGTCCCACCAGGTCTTTGGTGCTCTACCTTAACCTATTGCCAAGTAGCACACTTGGCTACCAAATCTATGATATCTTTCTTCATACCACTCCACCAATATACTTCCCGCAAATCCCGATACATCTTGGTGGCTCATGGGTGAATAGAGTAAGGCGCACCATGCATTTTTGCTATAATCCACTGCCTCAAATCATCAATGCACAAAACACATAATATACTCTAGTATCTCAACACACCATATCCTCTTTGGGAGAAAACCTCTACCTTTTGGTCTTTAACAGATCCCTTCAGCTTGACAAAACTAAAGACCTTATCTTTCTTCTCTTTCACTTCAAAAACTAGAAAAGATTTTGAACAACTCTAAACCCAACAAGCACTCACCATGATGATTCTTACAGCACTCAACACATGAAGGATAACTGGGTTTTCCACCTACATTACTTTGAGTCCTGGCCATAGAAGTACTACCCCATGGCTCTTGACTGGTTGTGGGTGCGGGAACGTTGGTTGAAAATGGCACTGGCATAAATGAGAGACCCTAAAACTGTGAATGATTTCCCCTTCCAAACCTTGTCTTGCCATAGTCAAACTTCCCGGTTCTAGCCTTCTCATTTACCCTCTTTATTCCCTTTCAGCGGATTCATTCTCATGAAGTCACAAATTCTGGCTATAACTAAATCACCATTCTGCTAAAGTGGGACTGCATCCTAATAGTTACCCTGAACATTGGCAGTTACATCTTGGGCCAACACCTAAAAGGTAGCTCAAAATTCATTATGGGATATATTCTCATTCAAAGGGTCAGCAGGTGATGATAGGCGAATTTACACGCCTATATCAATATATTTTGCCCATATTTTAGCCTAGTTTTGAGAACTAATTATCTATTTCATGCACTTTTAGTCCTTTTTCCTGTAAATGAGCTGACAAACATGATTAGGAAAGTTTCAGGTATAAATGATGCAAAATACAGCATTTTATGGCTTACTTGACGCAAAAGAAAGCTCACGAAGGAAGGAAAGAGAGTTTACACGCCTAAGGACCAAAACTGCTGCATGGAAACTCTTTCCCGGGCTAAAACAGCATTTCTGAAGACTCTGGGGACCTGGACCAAAACTGCTGGATGGAAAATCTGTCCCGGGCTAAAACAGCATTTCTGAAGACTTTGGGGACTTACAGACACAAAGCTGGATTTTGACAATGATACATTAACCTAGTACAATTGGGTTATGTATTTCATTAGTTTATTTGGATTAGGAGAATGTTACATTAACCTAGAACAAATGGGTTAAGTATTTCCTTAGTTTAGTAGGATTTGGTTATTTATTTCATTAGCATAGTAGGAGTAGGATAGGAGTATTATAAATACCCTATCATGCTAGAGATTTTAATCAAGTCCTCCCTTAGTGGAGGCAACTCCTCCCTTCATTCAAGAAATTCATTCTTAAACTATTAATTTTCTTCCATCTTTCTCATCTTCCACTACAAACACTTCTAATCTATTCTTCTATTCTTAAATTCCACAACAAGAGAATCGTTACTTGCTAAGGAATCACCAAAACCACACGCCAAACACCTACTATTCACGCCATCCACCATGCAAAACGTGATATCCTTCGCATTAATGGGTAACTAAACCTCTTAGTTGGGGTTATGGAAGCCGAATGAGTTACTATCTATTGCTATGAGCTTGTGAGTTCAAGACACGTATATTGCTTATATCATTATTCTCTTCATCTTAAATCTACATCCTTTGCGGTTCAAACACAAGAACACGCCATTCTAACATCTAACCTGTTCGAGAGAAAGGTTATTTGTCTAGAAAAGAAGACGCATAGACCAACGCCAGTCTAACATTTAACTTGTTCGAGAGAAAGGTTATTTGTCTGGAAAAGAGATAATGTCAAGGTAGTAGGACACCCTTTCCTATTAAAAAGCTAGTGCCGTAACTGGACTAACCTCTTGGAGAATTCGTACCGTTAGACACGCTTTAAGCTCGAGAGAGTTAAAGTGAAATAGTCCTTGTTCAGGTCGAGAGACGCTTGGATTTACCATCGACTACAATTCTCTATAAGCAATTGCATGTCAAGACTCTACACACTCATAGCCAATAGAGACGTATACCTCAGAAGGTGGACATAACCCCAACGCTTCAATTCTCATTGTTTACAACCAACGTGACAATCTTTCTCTTTTTACTTTATTATTTTCAGCTTTTATTTCATTACTTTGGTTACTTATTACAATCCCCCCTTCTTACGAGACTTGCACCAAAAGTCTATTAATTTTGCTTACTTGTTGACCAAGCTATTCCCTGTGGGATCGATACCCAACCCAGGTTGGGTTCTATATTTGCTAACGACCGCTTTACACTCAAACGAGAGCTGTAGATTGAGCGTTATCAAAAATTGGCGCCGTTGCCGGGGAATACGAGTGTCAATCAAGTTCGTGATAATTACTAGACCCTTTGGTCAAAGATTCTCGTACTTTTACTTTTAGTTGTTGTTTTTGTTTTATTTAGGTTTATTCAGTGCATCAATGGAGGCACAACGTGAAATTGAAAGGATGGCTGCTCAAGTGCATCAACAAAATATTGATAACCGTAGGCGAGCAACAAATCCTGACGATGAGGACGATCTGGACGGACCTGGTGCCACCGGAGCTATTATTCTTCCGCCATTAGCACCTGGAGCAAAGTTCAATATCACTAGCGCCATGATTCAGCTTTTGCAACTCAAGGGATTATTTGGTGGACTAGCAGGCGATGATCCGAACATGCATCTGATCAACTTTATTTCTACATGCAAGTCATTCGACAATCCTGGAGTTGGACAGAATGCAATTCGATTACGTCTATTTCCATTGTCTCTGTCTGGGGAGGCAACTATGTGGTTGAATGGGCTGACTCTTGATTCTATTACTCATTGGAGGCAATTGAAAGACGCTTTCCTAGAAAGATTCTTTCCGCCATCCAAAAAAGCACAATTGAGAGATGAAATCAGCAACTTTCGTCAGCTTCCCTCTGAAGCTCTCCACGAAACATGGGAGAGGTTCAAGACGAAGCTAATGCGATGCCCAAACCATCATATGACCAATGTCCACTTGATGGAGATATTATACAGAGCTTTGAATTCGGTGACTAAGCCAGTGGTTGATAATGCGGCAGGTGGATCATTTATGAACCTCACCTTTGTGCAGGCAAGCAATATGCTAGATCGGATGACGAAGCAAAGTAGAGCTTGGCATACCAGGGATTCTGAGGTAGCAAGCTCTACTGTATCTTTTGGCATGACTGCAGAGCAGAGGCGAAGACAAGAAGATCGTGACCAAGACATGGCTCACATGAAAATGCAGATGGATCTTCTTACCAAGCACTTATTATCAGGGAAGACCGAAAAAGTGAAAGCTGTAGCGCTAAAAGGAAGAGACGAATCTGATTCTGAAGCGGAGGCCGACTACTTGAACAATTAGAGGGGTTTCCGTGGGAATGCCCAAGGAAACCAAGGTCGGAACTATTATGATAAATCAGGAAGCAAAGACCAAGGTAGTTGGAGGAAATATAATGAAAAGAGTGGTTTGTACGTTCCCCCTGGTAGACGTGATACCACCACATCTAATTCTGGGAGTATGGAAGACATGATGGCTAAGTTATTGAAAGGAGTGGAAGCAACGAGTGCAGGAGTTAAGGAGGTGATTGATGATTTGTCCTCCATGAAGAAACTAGTTGATTCTCATTCCACTTCTATCAAGCAAATAGAGCAGCAATTGAGCCAACTTTCAGCAGCATTTAATCAAAGAAAGGCTGGCACTTTACCTAGCGATACTGTGCAAAACCCAAGGAATGATGGGTCATGCATGGCCATAACTACCAGAAGTGGTAAGGTGCTAGAAACTTCAGCAAAAGGCAAGCAAGTGGTTGACGAAGTGTTACGGTTTGATATATGCAAAACAATGAAGCAGCCCAGCGATATGAATGAGTCATCTGTAGCTGATGTTCATTATGAGGATATGAAAGCATTATCTATAGAGAAACAACCTACTGTTGAGCCATTGTCTGTTGCGCCACTGAATGTTGAGCATGAGGATAATGAAGATTATGAAGAACTTATGGGTGATCTAACAGAAATAGAGTCTTATACTCCTAAGAAACCGGATTGTGATCTCAAGAATCAACCAACAGCGAAGACTCCCTTTGACGAGCCACCGATGCTAGAATCGCAAGAGCTTCCCGATTATCTAAAGTATGTGTTCTTGGAAAGTAGAACTATACTTCCGGAGAGAGCAGATGATTTAAGTGAACAGCACGTAGAAGCTCTCATCTCTGCTCTGAGGAGATACAAGAGAGCTATGGGTTGGACTATTGATGATATAATTGGTGACTCTCCGGAGAAACGTATGAGCCAGCTCGAAAAAGATCGCATGCCCACAGGTAAGCCTCATTGTCGTCTAAATCCTTTCAGAAAACGATCCACCATTTACCTTGACGAAGTCTAAGTACTCGAGGTAACTATGTCGAGCCACGACAATAAATAAGGCGCTAGATGGGAGGCAACCCGTCGTTTTATCATTTTATCATTTTATCGTTTTGTCTTTCTTTCATTCTAGTACTTGTTTTTGCTTTTGATAAATGAAAATCCAAAAATAAGAGTCGTGCCACGACCAAAACTAAGGCGCTTGGTGGGAGGCAACCCATCGTACTAATCGTTTTCGTTTGTTTGAGCAAATATAGGTGCAAGAAAGATGCAACGAGGAGATTGATTTCAATTGACGATTTGGTCGCATTGTATGGTAAAGTCGGTAAGTTAGGAATGGTGATGCATAAGGCTATGAAGTGAGCCTTTCTCACGTCATAATAGGCTTCGAGGAAGGCTAGGCCTTGGTATAAATAGGCCACGAACGATGCACAACCTATTCTATAGCCTAAGGACTCGGAATCTAGTGTGCAATACACTATGCGCCGCCTATTCCTAGGTGTGCTTTTGACTATGCGCCGCCTATGCTATGGCATTTGAGATACTGAGACCAAATGCCATAGGATATGCGCCGCATATGTCTAGATATGCCATAGGATATGCGGCGCATATGTCCCATTATGCCATGGACAATGCGCCGCATATGTAAGTGATATGCCGAGGGATATGCGCCGCATATGTGGTGATTTTGTCCCCAAATCCGATTGTAAATGGGTCATAACCCGACCCATACTCTTCCTATATAGAGGGGACATAGTTTTACAACACAACCACATTAGAAAACACCCTAAAGGCGCCACATAACCTTCCAAATCTTCTCAAAATTTTCTTCTTTTGCTCTTCTAATTCACAACACCGTCTCCACAAGCTTCAAGCAAGTAAGTACTCTCTTATTCTTCATTTATTTATCGTAAGTACTACGTTGCTATGCTTATTATAAATTGCTAAATCATATAAGATTGTTGGTGATGTTCATGTGTTTGAATTGTTGTTGCATAATCATGTGAGTGAACATATACGTAGGGAATTCTTGACTTATTTCCGACTTGAATTTGGTTTCAATAGCATTGTTATGATATTTGCTGAATTGATATGACTATGGATATTGCTTAAGAGTGTTGTTTGGATGCTTATATGTTAGACTATCCCGGCCATCGGGATAAGATTATAGTGCCTACCGACATAGGAGGTTGTGATTATTGAAAGAATAACTATTCCATGTGGTTACCCCTATGTAGTAGTGTTGTTATATCTAACATGAAAGTAGTCCAATGGCTGCAAGTAAGTGATGCATTGCTGATTTTCTTGTCGGAATACAATCTTAAAACGTATGTCGATGAATTCTGAGTAATCGATCACTTTCACCTCACTAGTTGGTACCAATACCCTAAGTGTGGGGTGGTACCCCTACTGTCTATGTATAGATTGTATCCATTGAGATTGTGCTACCATTAACACTATTTCAAGTCTCAGGTACAATGGCACCTAAAGAGAGACAAGGCAAGGAAGAAGGCTACCACTTCCCAAAAGGGCAAGAAAAGAGGCCGCAAGGAGCAAGGAGAACCCTCCTGGCTGCAAACACCTCGACTCACGCTTGGAATTAAGTGGGATACTTATGCGGAACTTATGAGGATGATGACTCTTATGATGATCCCAACGCAAGGGGTATGACCCCAGACATAGAGGAGGAGTCCGACTGACCAGGTTCCTCGTATTTATTTTCCACTGAGGACAGTGTCCCGTCTAAGTGTGGGGTGGCATTGCATGCTATACTTCTCTGTTTGCACCTATGTTTGTTTGTTTACTTTGTTTATTTGAGTTCGTTTTTTTTGTTTTTTTTTCGTTTGACGTTTTTTTAGTTTTTTTTAGTAGTAAAATTTTTTTTTCTAGCTTCGCATGAAATTATTTTGATAGGCAGCATGAGATTATAACAAGAGTATGTGCTACAATTGTGACTATTGAGACGTTTAGGCTCTAGTTGTGACTCATTATGTGATATTATGTGACTCAATTCCTTCACTTGTTGGGTCAAGAGTCTATATTACTTCCAATCAAGTCGACCATGTGCCTTGTGTGTGTGAGATAATAGTATATTCTATGTGTGTGGCTGATGCTAGAACTTGCCTGGTATGTATGCAAAGCGAAAATAAGGAATGTAAGTTTAGGATATGATTTAGGCATTTCTTTGGCAACCTATACATGTTTACCTTCAGTTTTACCTACCCATGGACATCATCCTAGTCAAACCCTTTTGAGCCTTTGGCCTATTTCTTTGACAACCTCGTATGTAAGCCTAATCCATTTCTTTCAAGACCGTAATTTGATCCAAATTCCTAAGTGCTTTAAAGTGAAAAAGTCATGTGACAATATAAGAGGAAATTGGGTGAGTATAATGCTATAAATTGAAATGGTTCTTGAATGTGTTATGAAAAAGAAAGAAAGTGCTATCATAAGAGGTATGTTGTGAAAAGAAAAAGGAAAAGAAAGCTGAAAAGTGAGTTGTTCTTAAAATTGAAAAACAAAAGAGGAGAACAAGGATGGTAGAATAAAAGAAAGAAGAAAGGTTGAAAGAAAAAGTGTCCATGATACAATGTGATGTATTAAAGCGCTTAGGAGCTTAGTCACTATTCCTGGCCAAAATAGTCCTACCCGTTCCTTAGCCTACATTACAACCATCTAAAGACCTACTTGATCCTAATCTTAACATTCCGACATTTAGTAGAGTACTACATTAAAGGCAAGCTTATGGTCATTAGTTGCTACATGTGAATTCTTTGTGAGAGTGAGTGCAAGGATACTTTGCAACCCATGTTTGAAAAATATGCTATACTTGTGAGTGATTATGGGTACTATATTGTGAGACACACATGGTTGATGAGTTTTGGATAGTTGTATATGATTCTATGTACCTTAACGTTTGCATGCGAGTTGATCACCATCACGAGTCTATGCTTGAGGTTAAATTGTTTCTACTTATAATCGGAAAGCTACTCTTTGTTGATAGTTGTTGTGCTTGTCTTGAAGAATGTTTTGTGTTGTGGCTGTAAAAACCCTAAGTTGATGTTAGAAGGACATGATATGTTGTTCGAGGACGAACAAAGCTCTAAGTGTGGGGTGTTGATGATAGGCGAATTTACACGCCTATATCAATATATTTTGCCCATATTTTAGCCTAGTTTTGAGAACTAATTATCTATTTCATGCACTTTTAGTCCTTTTTCCTGTAAATGAGCTGACAAACATGATTAGGAAAGTTTCAGGTATAAATGATGCAAAATACAGCATTTTATGGCTTACTTGACGCAAAAGAAAGCTCACGAAGGAAGGAAAGGGAGTTTACACGCCTAAGGACCAAAACTGCTGCATGGAAACTCTTTCCCGGGCTAAAACAGCATTTCTGAAGACTCTGGGGACCTGGACCAAAACTGCTGGATGGAAAATCTGTCCCGGGCTAAAACAGCATTTCTGAAGACTTTGGGGACTTACAGACACAAAGCTGGATTTTGACAATGATACATTAACCTAGTACAATTGGGTTATGTATTTCATTAGTTTATTTGGATTAGGAGAATGTTACATTAACCTAGTACAAATGGGTTAAGTATTTCCTTAGTTTAGTAGGATTTGGTTATTTATTTCATTAGCATAGTAGGAGTAGGATAGGAGTATTATAAATACCCTATCATGCTAGAGATTTTAATCAAGTCCTCCCTTAGTGGAGGCAACTCCTCCCTTCATTCAAGAAATTCATTCTTAAACTATTAATTTTCTTCCATCTTTCTCATCTTCCACTACAAACACTTCTAATATATTCTTCTATTCTTAAATTCCACAACAAGAGAATCGTTACTTGCTAAGGAATCACCAAAACCACACGCCAAACACCTACTATTCACGCCATCCACCATGCAAAACGTGATATCCTTCGCATTCATGGGTAACTAAACCTCTTAGTTGGGGTTATGGAAGCCGAATGAGTTACTATCTATTGCTATGAGCTTGTGAGTTCAAGACACGTATATTGCTTATATCATTATTCTCTTCATCTTAAATCTACATCCTTTGCGGTTCAAACACAAGAACACGCCATTCTAACATCTAACCTGTTCGAGAGAAAGGTTATTTGTCTAGAAAAGAAGACGCATAGACCAACGCCAGTCTAACATTTAACTTGTTCGAGAGAAAGGTTATTTGTCTGGAAAAGAGATAATGTCAAGGTAGTAGGACACCCTTTCCTATTAAAAAGCTAGTGCCGTAACTGGACTAACCTCTTGGAGAATTCGTACCGTTAGACACGCTTTAAGCTCGAGAGAGTTAAAGTGAAATAGTCCTTGTTCAGGTCGAGAGACGCTTGGATTTACCATCGACTACAATTCTCTATAAGCAATTGCATGTCAAGACTCTACACACTCATAGCCAATAGAGACGTATACCTCAGAAGGTGGACATAACCCCAACGCTTCAATTCTCATTGTTTACAACCAACGTGACAATCTTTCTCTTTTTACTTTATTATTTTCAGCTTTTATTTCATTACTTTGGTTACTTATTACAATCCCCCCTTCTTACGAGACTTGCACCAAAAGTCTATTAATTTTGCTTACTTGTTGACCAAGCTATTCCCTGTGGGATCGATACCCAACCCAGGTTGGGTTCTATATTTGCTAACGACCGCTTTACACTCAAACGAGAGCTGTAGATTGAGCGTTATCAGCAGGCTAGGGTGATTGTTTATTATTTCTGCATGAATTAGCTCGGCAAGGAGGCTTATTCTTCCACGTAAGAGTACAAGTTAAAAGCAGATAGAGACATTGTAAGCATGATATATCATGAAAGAAATGGATGATTTCCTAAATCATTTTGTAGCCTTTTTCTCATAAATGTGGTACGCTTCACGCCCATGATCAAGACTCTACGTAATGCAGCTTGTCTGAATCCCTAGGACTCTTTAAATGTTAGGCTCTGATACCAAGTTTGTAATGCCCCAAAATTGGGTTTGGAGACATCACACAGTCCTCAAGACTACGAGTAGTATCAAGCTAACCCTTTAAGCCTTCTACTAATGTTGTAACCAATAATACAAGAATCTAAGAATGCAAAACAATACTAAACTACTGAATACTATCTAAACTAAACAAGTATTAACTGAACATAATGTCTAAAAGTGTTTAACTAGGAAATCTGAATAACTGACACAGTAAGTTAGAAATGTATCTACTAGTCGAACAAGCCTTTAACACTACTAACTAGAGAGTCACTGGGACAGACTCCCAGCTGACTCAAACTGACTGAAAATAATTGAATAAACTACTCTGAAAAGCTAGAAATATGATTAATTGGGTCCCCAAACTATGAGGACTCACCAATTATTGGTATGTAGATAGAGATGCTCATGGTGAATCACGTTGCTAGAACTGAGCACCTAAACCTACATTATTAAACAATGTAGCACATAGACATATATATGAATAAGTACTTTTAGAATGTACCAAGCATATGAGGGTGAATGCATAAGTAAAATAATGATGGAATGTATATATTTCTCATAAACAATATATGCTAAGTATAAATGGCTCACCTTGGATTGAGTAATTGAAAGATGAAATCAAAAATCATGAATGATAAAATATACTATATGAATATTGTGAGCAACCACACATAGTTTTAAGTCTATACTTGAAATCTGTATTCAAATCATGTATGCTAAGTGTAGGAAGGACTCACTTTTATCATATGAAAACTAAAAGCTGAAGTTCTATAAGTAATGTCTTAAGTAGGACCATATCTGAGTAAATTTGTGAGCCTTTACACTTAGTTTTCTAAAAGTTATTTTGTTATTCTATTTTTAAGACTTAGGTTTAGGGAGGTTCTTCTAACTGACATACACTATGTGAGCTATCATAGTGTCTAACATCTAGTTTCCTTAAGGGAAAACCTCACATTGGGGAGAGGTGTTATACTCTTGCCAAGGAGTATAACCTGAGCTAAATGATCACAATCTGTATCTGTCATCCATATACATAGGAATAATCTGAATCTATACCTACATTGGCCTATAGTTCTGGGGCATGTGAAGTAGGACACATACCCAACTCGATGCTAAATACTACTCCCTTTAATTTATATGATCATCATTTAGGAAATCCATTTTAAGACTAACATAAGGGTTTACAATGAAAATTAGTTATGCATCTATTTACTTTATACTATAATAAAACTAACTGTGAGGATTCCATGTCTTAGCTAAGGATCAAAAGATCAAATCTTGTTCAAAATTTTAATATAAACTAGTCTGTGGGTTCTTAAAAGCATAAACTTCTTGAAATATCAATACTTATACTTAGGGCTTAAAACCCATGCTTTAAACTCATATCAAATCATCACCAAGTTCATATTCAATAATAAAATCTTGAAATTCCTAAATAAATCTAGTAAAGATAATGAAATTCAATTCTCAACCCATAAAATCATGCCACACACATAAAGATGTTAAAGGAAACATGCAACTCAACATTTAAATCACTTGTAACATCAACATCTTTGCACAATGATAATTGGGTATGAACCCTAAACTGAAATTCATATAATTTCATGTAAAATTCAACTCTAAAACTAGTTTTGGGCACAAGGATGAAAGGAGTATCCTTGTTCATAGCCCCACATATCTTATTCGATTATTTTAATGCAAAAGCTTGAACTTTGAATTCCTACTGTTGTTCTTGAAGATTCTTGAATTTTTTTTTGTTATCATAAAAAAGGAATGGTGAAACTTTGGATTTCTTGGACTCAAGGTTGAAGCTTTAGGGTTTTTCTTGGAGAGAAATTTGGTGAATAAAGAGAATAATATGCTTAGAATAAGGTTAAATCGTCTGTTTTCTTGAATTAGGGTGAGATTAATTGACTTAAATTCCCTTCTAAAATTTAAAATTGTAACTGGAGTCCAATTTTGCACCTCGACGTGATGAGGTTCTATCGTGTTGTGTTACTGGAAATGGACGAGTGTGAACTTTCACTTCAATGCAATGTAGTGCTATCGCATTGCGGTACTGGAAATGGACGAGTGCAAATTTGCACTTCACCATGATGGATTACCTATTCCACCATAATTTCTAGCATGACACAGGCCAATTGTGGTTAGCTACTGGAAAGGATGATTGTGATGTAGGGGATCACCGCGATGCGATATAATCATGGTAAGGTATTGCCTCACACAAAAAATGCCATAACTTCTTACGTGGGTATCGAATTAAGGCGAAATTGCTACCGTTGGAAAGTTGATTCAATTATCTATAATTTGGTAGTTCTTGTGTAGGAAAATTCTACATACATCAAGAGTTATACTCTTTCAAAGTTGACCCTTGTAGAATCTCACACCAAACTTTGGACAAATCTAAGGTTCTTGACTCAACTTTGCTCTAAGTGATTTCTATGAACATTCTTTACCTACTTAACACTTCACACACTAGGAGATGAACTGAACTAGAAAAAGTATGGGGTGTTATAATGATGATAATGGCTATTCAAAGCACACAATTAAAGACTTACAGATCATCTCTTGCTAAAGTCCCTTAGTGGAGGCAAGGTCTCCTTGGTGATGAGACAAGCTTGGTATCCAGGTTGAATTGCTTGCAGTCTTGAAAGATCTATCTCCAGTAAATCCTTGATTAAAGTATGTATGGAACAAGTTAAATGGGATATAGAAAAGCAGAAGTAGTGAAATCTAAGTGTTGAATGGTTACTTTGATTCTCCACGTTTAGCTATGAAATTATGAGCAGGTATCTGGATTGGATAATATGTTATATGTATAATTTAGTCTTATATATGTGCAAATATAGATAGTCTTATATATGTGCAAATATAGACCCATGACTGGGAAAGGAAACATTTGGAAAGACAAGTGAGACAACACAAAGTCTTAAAAGTCTTTCATCAATTAGGGACCAGGTTCCTAATCAGGTCAGTATCACTTATCACTCCTAAGTAATAATTGTTCTCTATTTTTAATAATCTGTCTTTTCCCTCCATTTTAAAAAGGCCAACATTATGAACTCAACAGTTGCATTAAAACATTCATACACGTGTCTTCAGGCTTTTCATATTCCTTGATCTCTGTCGTTCCCTCGTGCCTTGCTAAAGACCAAAATTAAAATAGTTTTCTCTCTCATCTTAAAAAATTTCTCTTATCAAACCTCATTATCTCCTGAACCATTCAATGTTCTTACTCCTCTTATTTCGATAATTGTAACACCTTGCATATTTTTAAGCTAGAAAATGAACCTTTGTTCCTACATGTGTAACCTCTAATCCAATAATTCATATTTTAATGCATGTATCATGTTTATTAAAAGGATATATTGTGATGTATAAAACATGTTCATAAGAGTTACTTAGAGCAAAGTGAGTTAAGAGCCTTTGATTCGGCCAATTTTTAGTGTTTAATTTCACAAAGGTCATCTTTGAATTAGTATATCTTTTTTTATATAAATAATTGGGCATATTAAGACCCAAAAAATGATAGATAATCCAATTATCTTTCAAACAATACCAATTTTGCCTTAATCTGATACTCGAGTGAAAAATTATATCATTTTTTGTGTGAGGCAATAAGGGGTCATGATAGCCTCGCGACACAATTGATATGTGACCCGACTAGGGGTCGCATCATGATGTCTGCTTGACCCAACTAGGGGTCGCGACGTGGGGTCTATTCCCTCACATTGTTAGCTTCTTAAGGGTCAAGGGTTACTTTGGTCCTTGTCCCTCAACCACAAATGTCCAAAGCACAAATTTTAACACCCAAAAGGGCATTATTTTCCCATCTTCCTCAAATCAACTCACGTAAATCCTCCTCCATTCCCAAGAACAAAAATCCAAGCATCACCATTCAAGAGCTTTCAATAGAAGTTATTCTCCTTTAAGATTTACGCTTTTAAGGTATGTTAGATGTTCATCCATGGGCCCTTTTCACCCATGGAGTCCAAGAATCCAATTTCAAATTCAAAGGTATGATTTTTACAAGTTATTGTGATTTGAACCATGAATCCCCATGAATTTTTATTCTATACCATGTTTTCATGTAATTGTTGTTGTTATTAAACCCCACACATTTAAATGGTGCTGTTTGCTGAGTTAAACCTTAATTGATGATTTTAGTAGTGAAATCATACTATTACTACAAGTCTCAAAACTATTCCCATGCTTATCTTAAAACATGAATTGCAAGTTTTTGATGAAATGCCTACATGAATGAGTTTTGAATAAATGCTTACATATCATATCCTTAATGCTTTAGTATGATCTTGCTATTATTACTATCAAGTCCTGGGGGATTAAAAACCCCAAATTTAGCTACTTACCTAGTTTCCAAATTTGTAGAATAATTTTAGAATAGTTACGAGCCCTACTATTTCAGTCAGTTACCATAAGCAGTAAACATAGTTCAGTTCAGTATCTAGTGTCGTTCAGTTGGGAGTAGGATTTAGCACTGAGCTAATGCATGGGTGGCGGATTTCCTGTTAGTTAGGCAGAGTTGTTAGTAGTAGTCCTTGTATTCTAGAACTACATAGCTAGCATAGGATATGAGGAGTCACTCGTCAGGTTAGGCATCACTTCCTCGCAGGGGTCACCCGTCATTTTAGGCTTGACACCCTGGTCCTTTGGGACATTAATTTAGTGGATCCACATAGCCATTGTTAGTACCCATGGCATGATATTGACACTCTTCCAACTAGGGTCCCAGGTTGGATCCCAATTAGCTTATTCGGGGCATGTCGGTTAGATGATAGCTCCCAAAGTCTCAATCCAGTATTCAGTTTAGAGTTAAGTTTACAGGCTTTGCTTGACCATGGCATACAGTTATTAGTTGCTCAGTATCATTATTTCAGTATTCCAATTTATAGACTACCCCAGTATTATGTCATATGCTTCGTCATGCATAATCAAATTTCATAGCTTCCTCGCATACTACACATTATTTATGTCATGTTTCTTATTCACACAGTTATTATTCATGCTTATAAGACATACATATCAGCCTAACTTCATTTAGCATGCCAGTACATTCAAAGAATTGACCGCATACTTATTTCTTGCACTATGATATCTTATATTATAGGTTTGGATGCTCAGGTTCCTGACCACACCTAGATATCCCAGTACACCAGTAGCAACAGCAGTGGTGAGTCCTTATATACTGAGGACCATTTATGTTTATTTTATTTTAGTTCAGTATTCAGTCGGAGTTAGTGGGGACTTCTCCCATCAACTCCACAATCAGTAAATTTAGAGGCTTTCAGACTAGTAAGACATATAGTTAGTTTTCGATCATTATTATCAATTATTTTATCTGTATTGACAGTATGTTTCAGATTTTTTAAAACTACAATTTATTATTGATTTTTAGTTATTAAAACTTTATAATGTTTTAGCTAAGTTCCACAAATATCTTTGTTATTTTATTCAATGCTCACATCAGGTACCAGCTTATGGGTTAGTTTATGGTCCTTCGGGGTTGTATGCACCATGTGGCATCCAGGATGTACTCTCAGGGCATTACAAACTTGGCATCAAAGCCTAAGATTTTACAATGTCCTAGGGAGTCTAAAACCCGTGTTGAGTTAAGTCTTGTGCATGTGTGTGAAGCGCACCATACTTATGGACAAGAGGCTACAAGACATTTTAGAAAAAGTTTTCCTTCTTTCAGTATTCATGTCATACGGATGAGCATGAGCTCAAGTTAAATTTTTTTCTAATTCAATCTTCCTTCTATTTAAAGAACATTCCTCCCAGAATGACTAATGATAGGAGAAATAGAAATCATCCCGCACCTCCGCTAGTTTAGGAAGATCCCCTGAATGAGCATGTCTCTCATGCAAAGTTCAAAGTTGTATTCACTACTCTGGCTCACTCTATATCATCTCATAATAATTAGCAGGCTACTATCCCAGCCAATCTACTGGCTAATTCAGCTGGAACAAGGATTTAGGACTTTACCCGGATGAATCCTTCTTTGTTTTTGGGATTCAAGTCAGATGAGGATCCACAGGAATTTCTTGACATGGTGTAGAAGGTAATTGACATTATGGGTGTGACTTCTAGTGAGAGTGCATATTTGGGTGCTTACCTATTTTAGGATGTATCTCACACCTAGTTTAAGCAGTGAAAGGAAGATAAAGGCATAGATGCAGGGCCTATTGAATTGAAGGCGTTTGCTACATCCTTTCTAGATAGATTCTTTCCTTTGGAATTAAGGAAATCTAAGGTGATGGAGTTTATTAACTTGAAGCAGAGAAATATGAGTGTGAAAGTGTATTTTCTTAAATTTATTTAGTTTGCAAGGTATGCTCCTCATGTAGTGGTTGATAACAGGCCTCGGATGAGAAATTTTATGTCTGGTGTATCTGATAGTATGGTCAAGAAGTGTAGGACCACAATGTTGATTAAGGAGATGGACTTGTATTGGCTTATGGTCCATGCACAGTAGATTGAGGAGGTTAATATTAAAAAGAGAGAAATATAGAACAAGAGAGCTAGGACAGGTAGTTTCAACTTTTCTCAACCAAGGACAAAGGGTGATAATTGTCCTCAATTTTGTCAGAAATCTTCAGTTCCGGCTCCATCTTCATCTAGTGCTTCTGTGCCAAAGTTTAGAAATTACAATCTGGATGGGGCACCAGGCTCTAAGTCCCAAGGCAGTATAAACAGTGGTCACACAAATCCTCTTTACCAGAAATATGGTAGAAACCATCTGGGTGAGTCTAAAGCTTATAGTGATATATGCTTTAGGTATGGCAATCCAGGCCATCGAATCCAGGAGTATCGGGTAGTTGCTTAGAAGGGAAGGGATTTGCGCCAATAGGGCTTGTCCCATCTGTCATCTGCTCCAGCAAGTCACCCAACTCAGCAAGGCACCATCTTTAGTGCCACCAGAAGTCAGTGCTATAACAAACTATATGCACTTCAGTCCCAACAGGATTAGGAAAATTCTCCTGATGTGGTTATTGGTACGTTACATATTTATGCTTTGTTAGATCCCAAAGCTTATCTTTATTTTGTAACCCCTTTCATAGCTTTTAATTTCAGTGTCAATCTTGAGACTTTAGCAGAACCCTTTTCAGTCTCTACCCTAGTAGGTGTCTCTATTGTAGCCAGATAAGTATATAGGAATTGTCTGGTCACAATATCCCTGAAAGTCACTTTAGTTGATCTTTTGGAGTTATATATGATGGATTTTGATGTCATTCTTGGCATATATTGGTTCCACTCATGTTATGCTTTAATTGGTTATAGAAATATAGTTGTTCATTTTCAGTTTTCGAATGAACCAGTCCTTGAGTGGAGGGGTAGTACTATAGTGCTTAGGGGTCATCCTATTTCGTACCTTAGAGCAAGGAAAATAATATCCTAGGGGTGTATTTACCATCTTGTTCAGGTCAAGGACTCTAGTTCTAAGACCCCCAGACATGAGTCGATTTAAGTGGTAAGGGAATTCCCAGATGTGTTCCCTAAAGATCTTCTTGGAGTTCCTCTTGAAAGGGAAATTGACTTTCATACGTAAGAAAGACGGTTCCCTTAGAATGTGTATCGATTACCATCAATTGAACATAGTCTCCATCAAGAATAAATATCCACTCCCCAGAACCAATGATTTGCTCTACCAACTTAAAGGTGTCAGTTATTTCTCAAAGATAGACCTCATATCCGGCTATCATCATCTTAGAGTCAGAGAATGTAAAATTCCAAAAATAGCTTTCAGAACTCGGAATGGTCACTTTGAATTCCTAGTAATGTATTTGGACTATCGAATTCCCCAACAGCTTTCATGGACTTGATGAACAGAGTGTTTAAATAGTACTTAGACATGTTCGTTATAGTCTTTATCGATGATATTCTTGTCTACTCCCAAAATGAAACTGATCATGCAGACCACCTCAAAATTGTATTATAGACTCTTAGAGCTCATCAGTTGTTTGCCAAGTTCATTAAGTATGAGCTTTGGCTAAGATCAGTATCTTTTATTAGCCATATTATTTTTGGTGATAGCATTAAAGATGACCCTTAAAAGACCAAAGCTGTGAGAAACTGGCCCAGACCTATCTCTCCATCAGATATCAGGAGCTTCTTGGGTTTGGTAGGATATTACCAATGGTTTCTTGAAGTGTTTTCATCTATCACATCCCCCACATCTAGATTGACTTAGAATAAAGTCAAGTTTTAGTGGTTAGTGTACGCCCCAAAAATGGGTCCCGAAGAGTCACGCGGTGCTAGAGGCTACGAGTATCCCCAAGCTAACCCTTTAAGCCATTTTCATTCAGTTCAACACAAATCAACGGGGTTTCCATAAATAATCCTCAAATATCAACAGAGTAATCATCATCCAAGAATAAAAAAATTTCAAAAAGATAAATACGACTTATTAGTCAACTCCCAACATCTATACTAGTCTGACAAGCCTCTAAGAAAATCAACAAAACCAGCGAGCCATTGAGACATGCCCTAACTGACTCATACTCAGTTATCAAACAGAAACAATTTCGTGAAACCAACATCAGACATCACGTCGTCGGAACATGAGGACTCACCACAATAGAGGATATAGAACAGCATGCTCGAAGAACACTGTCGAACATAGAACTGAGCACCTGAACCTACATTTCGAGAAAATGTAGCCCACATCCAAAGATGTGGGTCAGTACAATAGAAAGGAACCGAGTATATGGGGGAGAATGCAGTTGTATAAACATCATCATCATAAATATTTATAAGAAATATGTAGGATGTATGAAAGACTCACATAGCCTGAAGAAAATCATCATAATCATTAGAAGATGAAATAAGAATAATAACTCATGTGAGTCATCATATAATTTGTCACACTTTCAGTTCATCAAGAATATTCATTCTCATAATGTAAATATCATTTAAATCTTTCGAAAGAATAACTTTCACAATTCCACTTTCAAATCACTTCACCGTTCACCATAGACACAAGGAAACACACACACACTGGGAGATCCTATAACCGACATAAACCATGTGAGCTACGTAGACTCCAACGTATAACCCACGTTGGGGAGAGCTGTCCTATCCTTGCCATCGGAGTAGGACTATCGATATCAAATCCACACAAACTAGTGATCACTATATAAATCAGCCTCAGGCTCACTCCTATGGGGGCACGTAGTTCTAGGAAAGTAAGGTCGCTTTATACCTCCCACTCGGTGCTAAAGATTTCTCCCGTACTTAGCTCAGATCATTTCAAAGCCAATCCACAACAAAATAATTTCAGTAATATATAAATATACATCGGGAGCCATCATGCTTCCCATCTATCAAAATCAACCACGTTGTGGATTTCTTTCACACTCGAGTTCAAAACAACTCTATTAAGACTAAAAGGTCAAATCATTCAAAATATCTCAAATATTCAACATTAACGTGCTTATAACACACACTTTCTTAAAAAAAATATAATTTTCAATGGGGATTCACGACCCAAATATCAAAATCATGATAAATATCGTTCAAGATTCATGCTTTATATCACCACATATGTAAATTTATCTTTCAAAATCATAAAAATCAAGATTTTATAATCATCATCATAAGATATGGGTTCATGCTTCAAATTCATAAAAAAATCCAATAAAAATCATGCCTTTGTAAAGAAAATTACTTTAGAGTACAAGAACGAAAGAGAGTTCTTGTTGAAAAACTCCACATACCTTGAATGATGAACTTTAGATCGATACTAGTTTTTGAGATGTTAATCGTGCCTTTGAATGATGGTTCTTGGAGTTCTTGAATTAGGAACTTGAAATCTTGAATAAATTTGCAGAATTAATGGTGAACTTTGGAGGTTCTTGAAGTAGGATGTAGGAGCTTAGGGTTTTTTTTTGAGGGAATTTGATGAAATATAACATATAATGCTTCTAATAGACTTTAATATAGGGTTTGGATGGATTTTGGATGAGGGAGGATGACCAAAAAGCCCCTAAAAATTAAATAATTCACGAATCTGTCCTTTGGTGGACTGTTTTGATAGTCTGAAGTAGATCAACCATAACGTTTTACTCCAATATCTAAATTGGATGAAACTAATTTTATTAGAAAGAGGACTATCATATCTTTCCGTTGATATATAGTATCTCACCCAGATCATTGTGTACGAGGACTTATGATTATTTGAAATTGACCCAAAAATTTACTTTTGAAAGGCTAAAGTAGATCGACCATAACTTTTTGCTCCGATAGACAAAATTGGATGAAACCAATTTCATCGGAAAGAGGACTCGCAGATATTTCCGTTGATATATAGTAGATCACCCATATCATTATGTACAAGGAGTTATGATCATTTAAAGTTGGAGCAAAAATACGTCAGGCCTCAGTACTTTTTCCTGCACATTTTACTATTCACTACTATTCATGATTCGATCAGAATGTTCATAACTCGTCGCTCGGGTGTCCGTTTTGGATGATCCACATATCGTTGGAAATCTTATTCGATACTCTACGCAATGGTGGGTCATAATCTAAGACATTCCACACGGAAAATTTATAGTTCATTCTAGAAGATAGAACCCAACACGTTTAAGCACAAAATTTCAACAAAAAATTTCCCGGGGTATTACATCATCCCCCTTGGAAACATTCATCGTCGAATACACTAGACATGCCAAGATTAGATAGGGAATAGATCATACTGCTGAAATCATTCGTTAGACTCATCACCACATCATTTCTCACTCCGAATGCAACATAGAATGCATAAATTCAAGAAACTACAGCCGAACACATAATAAATGACAGCTGAACTGCTGCAACTTTTATCAAAAGCGCATGATTTAGGAAAGAACAGTACCTTAGGCTTGATTGGAGTTCACGGAAAATAGGTGAGGGTACTTGGATCGCATATCCCCCTCAGCTTCCTAAGTTGTACCCTCAATAGATTGGTTTCGCCACAACACCTTGACCAAGGGAACTTCTTTGTTCGTTAGTCTTCGGACACTGAAATCAAGAATCTCAATAGGAATCTCATCAAAAGAAAGATTTTCTTGAATGTCAGCACTCATAGAGGAATCCACTACCACAGCATCGCTAATATGCTTTCTAAGCATGGAGACATGAAATATTGGATGAACAGAGGACAACTCGGAAGGCAACTCAACCTCATAAGCTAGCTTACCAACGCGACTAAGAATTTTGTAAGGACAACATAACGGGGACTAAGGTTCCCCTTCTTTCCAAATCTCTTCCCCCCCCCCCCCTCATGGGTGAAATTTTCAGATACACTAGGTCACCAACTTCAAACTCAAGGTCTCTCCTTCTAACATCCACATATGACTTCTGACGACTCTGCGCAGTTTTCAACCTTTCCCTAATTCAATTTAACTTTTTCCATAGCCTCAAATACCGAATCAGGACCACTCACAGCTGCTTCACCCACCTCAAGCCAACCTATGGGTGATCTACACTTCCTCCCATATAAGGCTTCAAATGGAGCCATGCCAATACTAGAGTGGAAATTGTTATTGTAAGTAAACTCTATCAACGGTAAGTGATCATCCCAACTTCTCTTAAAGTCAAGTGCACAAGCTCTCAACATATCCTCTAAGGTCTGGATGGTCCACTCAGCCTGACCATCGGTCTGCCGATGAAAAAGCAAAACTCAAAAGCACTTGGGTACCAAGACCCTTCTGAAAAGCTTTCCAAAATTATGAAGTGAACTGAGTACCCCTATCCAAAATGATAGACAAGGGAACTCCATGCAGTCTGACTAGCTCTCAAATATATAATCTAGCGTAATCCTCAGTAGTATATAAAGTAAGAACAGGGAAGAAATGAGCAGACTTAGTCAATCTATCAACCATAACCCAAATGAAATCATGATGGCGTTGGGAAGGAGGCAAACCAATCATGATGTCCATATTTATCTCTTCCCACTTTCAGGTGGGAATACTAAACTCTTGCATCATTCCACCAGGTCTTTGGTGTTCAACCTTAACATGTTGGCATGTTGCACACTTAGCTACAAATGCTGCTATATCTTTCTTCATGCCACTCCACCAATAGATTTCCCGCATGTCTCGGTACATCTTGGTGGCACCAGGATGAATAGAATATCACGCCCTGTGCACTTCAGTCATAATCCTCTGTCTCAGATCATCAACATTCGGGACACACAATCTACCCTACAATCTCAACACACCATCTCCCCCTTGGGAGAAAACCTCTATTTTTTGGTCCTTGACTGATTCCTTCAGTCTGACCAAACTAGCATCTAAGTATTGCCTTTCCTTCACTTCTGAAACCAAGGAGGATTCGGAACTACTCTAAACCCCTATACTACCTTCAGCAGAGTCAAACAACCTAACCCCCAATCTAGCCAAACGATGTGCATCACGAGCCAACTCTTTCTTACCTTCTACGACATGCAAAACACTATCCATGGACACTCTACTTAGGGCAACCGCCACAATATTAGCCTTGCCTGGATGGTACAGCACACTCATATCATAGTCCTTTAACAATTCTAACCATCGTCTCTGCCTAAGATTTAATTCTCTCTGGGTTAACACATACTGCAAACTCTTATGATCAGTGAAAACGTCAATTTGGACACCATACAAATAATGTCTCTAGATTTTCAAAGCAAACACAACAGCAGCCAACTCAAGGTCATGGGCAGGGTAATTTTTCTCATGGGGTTTCAACTGTCTAGAAGCATAGTCTATCACCTTACCCTTCTGCATCAATACACAACCCAACCCAACTCTCAAAGCATCACAGTACACCACAAAACCATCAACACCATCAGGAAAAGTCAAAATAGGGGCTGAAGTAAGTCGAGTCTTCAACTCCTGAAAACTCTTCTCACAAGATTCAGACCATAAAAACTTTACTTTCTTTTGGGTCAACCGAGTCATAGAAGACTCTATAGAGGAGAAACCCTTAACAAAATAGTGGTAATAGCCATCTAAACCTAAGAAACTTCGGATATCAGTCAGAGAAATAGGTCTAGGCCAATTTCTAACAGCTTCGGTCTTTTAGGGATCAACTCTAATACCCTCAGAAGAAATGATATGACCCAGAAAAGCAACTGACCTTAGCCAAAACTCACACTTACTGAACTTGGCAAACAACTTATGATCTCTAAGGGTTTGTAAGACAGTTCGGAGATGATCAGAATATTCATCCTCACTACGAGAGTACACCAGTATACATCGATGAACACTATGACAAAAAATCCAGATATGGTCTAAACACTCGATTCATGAGGTCCATAAAAGCTGCTGGGGCATTAGTTAACCCGAAAGACATAACAAGAAACTCAAAATAGCCATAACAAGTTTGGAAAGTGGTTTTTGGGATGTCACACTCCCTAACTTTGATTTGATGATAGCCGGAACGAAGGTATATCTTTGAGAAATAACTTGCACCTTGCAATTGGTCAAACAAATCATTTATTCTCAGAAGGGGGTACTTATTTTTTATGGTGACTTTATTCAGTTGGCAGTAATCAATGCACATACGCAAAGTGGAGAGCACGAATCAATAGCAGAGAGACACTTTAAGAATGATAGACTTCTGAAAGAAAGAATCACACTTTTTCCTAAAGCATCTTGTAGCCTCTTGCTCATAGATGTGGTGCGCTACACACTAATGATCAAGATTCTACTTAACGCAGCTTGTCAGACTCCCCAGGACACCTTAAAACCTTAGGCTCTGATACCAAGTTTGTAATACCCCAAAAATGGATCTCGGAGCGTCACACAGTACTTGAGGCTATGAGTAGCCCCAAGCTAACCCTTTGAGCCATTTTCATTCAGTTCAACACAAATCAACGGAGTTTTCATAAATAACCCTAAAATATCAACAGAGTAATAATCATCCTAGAATAAAAAAAATTCAAAAAGATAACAAAATATGACCTATTAGTCAACTCCCAATATCTATACTAGTCTGACAAACCTCTAAGAAAATCAACAAAACCAGCGAGCCATTGAGACATGCTCTAACTGACTCATACTCAGTTATCAAATGTAAACAATTCCGTGAAACCAACATCAGACATCACGTCCTCGGAACATGAGGACTCACCACAATAGAGGATATAGAACAGCATGCCCAAAGAACACTATCGAACCTGGAAATGAGCACCTGAACCTACATTCTGAGAAAATGCAGCCCACATCCGAAGATATGGGTCAGTACCATAGAAAAAAACCGAGTATATGGGGGTGTATGTAGTTGTATAAACGTTATTATCATAAATATTTACAAGAAATATGTAGGATGTATGAAAGACTCACATAGCCTGAAGAAAATCATCAGAATCATAAGAGGATAAAATAAGTATAATAACACATGTGAGTTATCATTTAATTTGTCAATCACTTTCAGTTCATCAAGAATATTCATTCTCATAATGTAAATATCATTTAAATCTTTCGAAAGAATAACTTTCACAATTCCACTTTCAAATCACTTCACTGTTCACCATAGACACAAGGAAACACACATACACTGGGAGATCCTATAACCAACATAAATCATGTGAGCTACATGGAGTCCAACATACAACCCACGTTGGGTAGAGTCGTTCTATCCTTACCATCAGAGTAGGACTATCGATATCAAATCCACACAAACTAGTGATCACTATATAAATTAGCCTCAAGATCACTCCTACGGGGGCACGTAGTTCTTGGGAAGTAAGGTCGCTTTATACCTCCCACTCGGTGCTAAAGATTTCTCCCATACTTAACTCAGATCATTTCAAAGACAATCCACAACAAAATAATTTCAGTAATATATAAATATACATCAGGAGCCATCATGCTTCCCATCTGTCAAAATCAACCACTTTGTGGATTTCTTTCACACTCAAGTTCAAAACAACTCCATTAAGACCAAAAGGTCAAATCATTCAAAATATCTTAAATATTAAACATCAACGTGCTTATAACACACACTTTCTAAAAAAAACACAATTTTCAATGGAGATTCACAACCCAAATATCAAAATCATGATAAATATCGTTCAAGATTCATGCTTTATATCACCACACATGTAAATTCATCTTTCAAAATCATAAAAATCAAGATTTCATAATAATCATCATAAGATATGGGTTCATGCTTCAAATTCATAAAAAATCCAATGAAAATTATGCCTTTATAAATAAAATTACTTTTGGGCACCAGAACGAAAGAGAGTTCTTGTTGAAAAACCCCACATACCTTGAATGATGAACTTTAGATCGATACTCATTTTTGAGATGTTAATCGTGCCTTTGAATGATGGTTCTTGGAGTTCTTGAACTAAGAACTTGGAATCTTGAATAAATTTGCAGAATTAATGGTGAACTTTGGAGGTTCTTGAAGTTGGATGTAGGAGCTTAGGGTTTTCTTTTTGAGGGAATTTGATGAAATATAACATATAAACTTCTAATAGGCTTTAATATAGGGTTTGGATGGATTTTGGATGAGGGGGAATGACTAAAACGCCCCTAAAATTCAAATAATTCTCAAATCTGTCCTTTGGTGGATTGTTTTGATAGTCTGAAGTAGATCAATCATAATGTTTTACTCTGATATCTAAATTGGATGAAACCAATTTCATTAGAAAAACAACTCTCATATCTTTCCGTTGATATATAGTATCTCACCCAGATCATTGTGTACGAGGAGTTATGATCGTTTGAAATTGACCCAAAAATTCACTTTTGGTAGGCTGAAGTAGTTCAACCATAATGTTTTGCTTCGATAGACAAATTGGATGAAACCAATTTCATAGGAAAGAGGACTCGCAGGGCTTTCCGTTGATATATAGTAGATCACCCAGATCATTATGTACAAGGATTTATAATTGTTTAAAGTTGGAGAAAAAATACGCCAGGCCTTAGTAATTTTTCCTGCATGTTTTACTGTTCACTACTATTCATGGTTCGATCGGAATGTTCATAACTCATTGCTCGGGTGTTCACTTTAGATGATCCACATATCGTTGGAAATATTATTTGATATTCTATTCAATGGTGGGTCATAATCTAAGACATTCCGCAAGGAAAAAATTTATAGTTTATTCTAGAAGATAGAACCCAACACGTTTACACACAAAATTTCAATGAAAAATTTCCTGGGGTATTACAGTTAGATTATTGCGAGACAAGTTTTCAGGAGTTGAAGACTCCACTCACCTCAGCCCCAGTTTTGACCTTGCCTAATGGTTCAGAGGGTTTTAACGTGTACTGTGATACTTCTAGAGTTGTTTTAGGTTTTGTTTTGATACAGAAGGGTAAGGTCATAGCCTATGCTTACAAATAGCTTAAGCACCTTGAAGAGAATTACCTCACCCATGATATTGAGTTCGTAGCTGATGTGTTTGCCTTATAGATTTGGAGGCACTATTTGAAAAGGGTGCATGTTGATGTGTTCATGGATCACAAAAGCTTACAGTATGTGTTTTCGCATAAGGATTTGAATCTACGCCAGAGGAGGTGGTTAGAATTACTAAAAAATTATGATATGAGTGGTTTGTATCAGCCAATCAAGGCCAATGTAGTGGCATATTCCCTAAGTAGATTGTATATAGATAGTGTTGCTCATGTTAAGGATGATAAGAAAAAATTAGTTAGGGAAGTTTATCAGCTTCCCAGATTAGGTATTTGTTTGGTTGATTCAGCTGAGGGTAATATATGGATTCAATATAGTTTGAAATCTTCTTTGGTTGCCAAAGTGAAATAAAATCAAGATAGGGATTCTAGTCTGGTTAATTTGAAGAAGTCAATCAAAGATCAGAGGGTAGAGGTTTTCTCCAAAGGAGGAGATGGTGTGTTGCGTTGCCAAGGTAGATTGTGTGTGCCATGTGTAGATGAGTTTAGACAATAAATTCTTGCAGAAATACATGGTGCACATTTCTCTATTCATCCAGGGCTACAAAGATGTACCACAATCTCTAGAAAATCTGCTGGTAGAGTAGTATGAAGAAGGATATTGTAGAGTTTGTAGCAAGGTGCCCTAATTTTCAGCAGGTTAAAGTCAAGCACCAAAAGCTTAGTGGCACCATGCAGGAGTTTAGTATTCCCACTTGGAAGTGGGAGGAGGTGAACATGGTCTTTGTGATGGGTTTGCCTCGTACTCATTGTCATCATGATTTAATTTGGGTCATTGTGGATAGGATGACCAAGTCAGCCCATTTCTTTCCAGTCGATACTTTTTATTCAGGCAAGGATATGCTATGCTCTACCTTAGAGAGCTTGTTAGGTTGCATGGAGTCCTAATGTCCATCATTTCTGATAGAGGTACTCAGTTTACCTCTCATTTTTGGAAAGCCTTTCATAAGGTTTTTGGTACCCAAGTATATCCTTTCACCCTCAGATAGATGGTCAGACAAAAAGGAGCATTCATACCCTAGAAGACATGTTGAGAGCTTGTGTTATTGATTTTAAGGATAGTTGGGATGATCACTTGCCTTTGATTGAGTTCTCTTATAATAACAGTTATCATTCCAGTATTTAAATTGCTCTATTTAAGGCTCTATATGGGAGGAGATGTAGATCTCCAATTGGTTGGTTTTAGGCAGGTGAAACCATTTTTTAGGGCCTGATTCTGTGTTTGATGCATTGGAGAAAGTTTAATTGATTAGGGAAAGGCTTAAGATAGCCCAAAGCTAACAGAAATCCTATGCTGATATGAGAAGAAGGGATCTTGAGTTTGAGATTGGAGATTTTGTATATTTGAAGATCTCTCCCATGAAAGGAGTGAAGAGGTTTGGTGAGAAGGTTAAATTTTAGTGAGTATAACTTTTTGTATATTTATAATTTGGCAGATTAAGATGCACCAATTTGTAGATAATTTAATTAGCTTTCGAACGAAACTAATTTCGCCTTAATCTGATGCCCGAGTGAAAGTTTACGTCATTTTTCAAGAGGTAGTAAAGGGTCGCGATAGCCTTGCACCGTGATGGCTATTTGACCTGACCAGGGGTCACATCACGAGGGTTGCTTAACCTAACTAGGGGTCGTGACGCATGGACTATTCCCCCATAGTTTTAGCTTCTTAAGGGTCAAGGGTTACTTTGGTCCTTCCCCTCAACTCCAAACGTCCAAAGTACAAATTTTAACACCTAAAAGGGCATTATTTTGCCATCTTCCTCAAATCAACTCACATGAAAACCTTCCTCTATTTCCAAGAACAAAAATCCAAGCATCACCATTCAAGAGACTTCAAGAAAAGTTATTCTCCTTCAAGATTTATGCTTTTGAGGTATGTTAGATGTTCATCCATGGTCCATTTTCATACATGGAGTCCAAGAATCCTATGTCAAATTCAAAGTTATGATTCTTACAAGTTATTAGGATTTTAACCATGAATCCCCATGAATTGTGATTCTATACCATGTTTTCATATAATTGTTGTTGTTATTAAAACCCACACGTTTGAATAGTGTTGTTCGCTGAGTTAAACCTTAATTCGTTATTTTAGTAGGGAAATTATGCTATTATTATAAGTCTCAAAACTATTCCCATGCTTAGATTAAAACCTGAATTGCAAGTGTTTGATGAAATGCCTATATTAATGAGTTTTGAATAAATGCTTACATATCATGTCCTTAAAGTTTTAGTGTACTCTTTCTATTATTGCAATCGAGTCTTGGGGGTTTGAAAACCCAAAATTTAACTGCTTACCTAGCTTCAACATCTATAGAATGACTTCAGAGTAGTTACGAGTCCTATTATTTTAGTCAGTTACCATAAGCAGTAAACATAGTGTAGTCCAGTGTCTTGTATCGTTCAGTTGGGAGTAGGATTTAGCACCGACCGAATGAAGGGATGGCAACTTCCTTGTCAGTTAGGAAGAGTCGTTAGTAGCAATCCTTGTATTCTAGAACTATATAGCCAGCATAGGATATGAGGAGTCACCCGTTAGTTTAGTCTTGACTTCCTCGCAGAGGTCACCCCTCAGTTTAGGCTTGACTCCTTGGTCCTTCGGGACATTAGTTTAGTGGATCCACACAGCCATTGTTAGCACTCGTGGCACGATACTGACACCTTTCCAACTGGGGTCATAGGTGGGACCCTAATTAGCTTATTTGGGGTATGTCGGTTAGATGATAGCTCCCACAGTCTTAGTCCAGTATTTAGTTCAGAGTTTGGTTTTCAAGATTTTCTTGACCATGGTATACAATTATTAGTTGCTCAGTATCAGTATTTCAGTATTTCAATTTATAGACTACCCCAGTATCATGTCATATTCTTGGTCATGCATTATTAAATTTTATAGCTTCCTCGCATACTACACATCAGTTATCTCAAGATTCTTATTCAGTCAGTTATTATTCATGCTTATGATCCATGCATATCAGCCTAACCTTATTTGGCATACCAGTACATTCAAAGTACTGATTGCATACTCATTTCTTGCGCTATGATTACTCATATCATAGGTTTGGATGCTTAGGTTCCCGATAATACCTAGATATCCCAGCGCATAAGCAGCAGCAACAGCAGCAGTGGTGAGTTCTCATATTTCGAGGATCGTTTATGTTTAATTTATTTCAGTTCAGTAGTCAGTCGGAGTTAGTTGGGGACTTATCCCACCAACTCCACAATCAATAAATTTAGAGGCTTTTAGACTAGTACAGAAAAATAGTCAATTTTTGATCGTTATTATTAATTATTTCATCGGTATTGATAGTATGTTTTAGATGTTTTAAAACTTTGATTTATATTGAGTTTTAAAACTTTGATTTATATTGATTTTTAGTTGTTAAAACTTTATGATATTTTTCAGCTAAGTTTTGCATATGTCTTTATTATTTTCTTCAGTGCACACAGCAGGTACTATCTCATGGGTTAGCTTATGGTCCTTTAGGGCTGTAAGCACTGTGTGGCATTCAGGTTGTATTTTTGGGGCATTACAATATTGCAACTCCAAAAGAGACATTCATTTAATGAGCGAAAAGGAAGTTCAAGTCTGTCCACTAGGAAGAAAAATGACCCACTTGATAATGTTGATGATGAAGTTGTTGGATTTATTTACATTCTTGAAAAATCAATAGATGATTTTAAGAGTAGGTCTAATGATAGCAAGGTTAGTAAGATTGAGCACATATTTGAAGAATTGAGTAACTATGAGCAAAAATATATTGATTCTGATTACGAGGAATACATTACTCGTGTAATGTAAAAGAAGAGAAGTGGAGAAGATGTGTTTAAAAAGAAAGTGAAGCAAAAAGAATTGGGACAGGCTAAGGTCAAGGGACTGGGGTCCAATTTTGATATGACCAGCGCAGGTGTGAAAGTAAAGGCAGACTCAATAAAGTAAATGTTTAGCATCCCACCGCATAAGGAAAATAGATGAAATCTCAGGATCAATGATAAAGAAACCAAGTCCTTAGCTCTAAAGGATGTTGAAATGGTTGTGTCTAGAAAGGAAAAGTGAAGAGTGACCAAGATCAGAAAAGGATATGTGTCGTAAAATTGCTACCTTGCAGGAGAGGGTAAGGAGCCTAATATTAAAGAATTTGACTAAATGCTTCTTCCTAGAATCTAATCCTAGTCTTTTTCTTTTTCCTTCCCAAGACGTGTATTCAAGTCCTAGTAACTTTTGCTCTCCTTAAGCTTTATGTTTTCTTTTTGAGATATTCCGACATAATTGCTTTAATGTTTTATAGTTATTACTTTTGTGAATGATGTTTGTTATTGTTTGATTGAATGAAATATTTTCCTGTGTTGTCATCTTCATTTACTATATACTCCTTTTCTTTCTCATGTAAGTATTGCCTCAATGGCCATGGATTAAACTGTATGACATATCTATGCCTAATTTACTACTTAACCTTTTTTATGATGTCAAAAGTGGGAACTTAAATGCTCATTAATAGGGGTAATAAGGTGGAGTACTGGTGATATGTATTTTTTTAGTTGTTGGTATTGTTATGATAAGGATTGGGGTTGTCTCATTCAAGGGGAACTCGAAAGGCTCATTGATAGAAAATAAGGTGGAGGATGTTTTTATTCTTATAAGCATTAGTGATAGGGGTAATTGCTTGGGCAAACTGGTCCGATAAGTGATCTTATGGCTTATGTTGTGTTGCTGAGGTGTAAGCTGTGCTGCGCAAAAACTGATTGAAGATATTGAGTATGTTGATCTATTTGTATCGGTTTATCATCATCAAAATGGGGGGAAATTATTAATTCCTTAGTTTTGATGATTGACAAATCTATAGTTTCGGACCTGTTCCCTGGAGTCCTTGTTATGAAGAAAAAGGCCTCTACGTATTAGGAAACAGGTTGGGCTCACCTGTTGCTATCACAGTCATCCTACCACGACTGAAACATGGTACAAAATATGGTGAAAAGTTGTTTCCACCTTTTTGCCTCAACTAATGAGATTGATTTTAGGTTTTTTTTTGTGTCAAAATATATTATGCTCATCTTCCTCAACAAGAATACCAACACTTTTATATTCTTAAAATTAAAGATCTTTCTAAAGTGAAGCAGCGTTGTAATAAATGGCTAGAACTGTAACAAGGAACTTATTGTTCATTGAGTTGATCTTTACTTCCTTGTTATAGTCGAGTCTTTGTATTCTATACTTAAATACTTGCCTGTGATTGCTTATAATTGTATTAGGTGGTGTGGTGTAACCATCTCTTGTAATCATCTAAAGTTAGGTGATTGTGTCAGGCTAGAGTTAGCATGAGGTAGCTAGAGGGTGGAAGCAATAGAGTTACTATGTGTTTTCCTTGTAATAGAGTTATTTCCAGGGAATAAAGGGTTAGAAGGCTAATCCTTGGAGTCTGAATTCAAGGAGTTACTTGAATATAGTGGAGTTTCAAATCTTGGAGACAAGTCGTGATTTTTTCTCTATTGAGTAAGGACTTTCCACGTAAAAATCTTGTGTCTTTACTTTTTTGTACTCCTGCACTTTTACTTTAATTATCTCCTAGTTCTTGTAGCTTGTGTGATTCTGGGAACAGTTCCCTGAGTCAAGGAGCAACCCACCCTTAACCCTTCACATGGACTAGAAGTGGAGAATAAGACCAATCTAATTAGGATAATTGGGTTGAGTAAATGTTGGAGAGTTTTATTTGAGATCTAGACCCAATATGCAACCGGTTAGAAAGGACAAGGAGTGAGAAAGGAGAGGATTATGTTCTTGAACAGCGAGTAAGCGATTCTTTATTATTAGGCACTAAATCAGACACATTTGGGATCTCATGTTGTTCGTTGTTCTTAGTTCCAAATTTTGAATTTAGCACATTTACCTGCCAGTATTTCCCAAGTCATATTGACAATTGTGAGTATCTTATTTTGCTTTACCTATTTTAACTTTACTGTTGATATTTTTTAATGCACGACATGATATTCAAATATTAATAAGAAATATAATTAAGTTATGATGAGTAATGAAATACATGTTAGAGCTAATAGTAGGAAAAGTGTAGTAGCACAGGAAGAGTATATTTCCATCAATTTTATCAATAGAAAAATTGGATGAAAAAGAGATGAGAAAGACCAAATACGCACTCTTTTTACTTGTCAACAATGAAAACCAATTACCCCATGTTAGAACAAGTATGTTTAGTGAATTCTATGATAGATTGAAATAGGTTAACAGTTAATAATTTTTTATTTTCTATAATCTGAAGTAATTAGTTTAATTTATTTTTTGTAGTTTGAAAAAGCTCTGTGTATATGTGTTGTGGTATTTAGACTTGTGAATACTATAGAAATCATCTTATTGCAAGTTTTATAGATGACCATAATAGCTATGAGGAACTCCTCAAAGAAGAACCACAAATGGATTTTAGTTGCGAGATTGGTGTCACTATTTGGGTTAGAGGAAGCCACACGGGAAAAATATGAGGACATATTACAATTCAATGATAAGATTTGAGAGTTTATGCGGTCGTGAAGGAGATCACCACTATCATACTTTAGATCCCTAACTTCACAGATGAAAACATGATATTCCACTTCATGGATGGGATTAAAATTGGGCAAGACAGAGTTGAAACGCCGACAAGTTACTACTAATGAAGCCTTTGTATAGGTCGAAATTTTGATGAACTAAGAGTTTATGTAGGGACAATGCTCTGTGGTTGTTGCAACATCAAGTGGGGAAGAGTGTGATGACCTTGTTGAGCCATCTATATTTGTAGATATATACACACACAAAATCCAACGTTATTGCATTTAAAAAAAATCTTATATATAGTGTAAGTTTTCTTCGAGATGAACCCCATTTTACCCACTTGGCTTTACCCTTTGACACCAAATTTGCATTATGTTTATGCAAAAAAACTTTATTTTTATATCCATGCAAATACTTCACTCAATAATACGAAATAATGAACATGAGTGAAATGAGACCTTTTTTAATAAATTACATAATGGTACTTAACTTATGTTCAAGTTCTTTAACGTATAGGTTCTTCATTATAGAGATGATACTGAATATTTTAATGTAATACATGCATTTGATTATCTATATTGTCTTCTCTTAATTCCAATAAGAGATTACATTTAAATTGGAAGAAGTTTTAATTGTTTTTTCAAACTTTTAATTCCAATGGTGACCTTAATGCCATTACTACAAGAGATTTTCATGTGGTAACATTGTGGACGGTTATTTGTTACTGGACTGGTGGAACATCTTCCATTTGATTCTTAGGAGAAGGTGGTTGAGGCATCTTTTTGCCTTATAAAGGTGTTCATCATGACCATAATTCTTGAATAACCTACGTAGTTGTGAGCTTTCAAGCATATTGCCCCTTTTTGTTTCATTAGCAATCCTCCCTCATTCTTAAAGAGTACTTTATCTAGTAATTGTGGATCCATTTAAACCTCAGTGAGCAATCTAGAAAAACGTACTTCCATTTTGTTCTCTATGTGATTAATAGCAATTAGTGGCTTTCCAATTAAACTTCCTATCTTACTTAAGCTTTTAGGGCTCCAATATTTGAACTCCAACCCTCTTCAGCACGCTGAAAATGGCATATCTTGGCCAGTAGACATATAAAAGAAGTGGACATGACTTTAAATTCATACATTCTTTTGCTAATTTCATAAGAAATGATAAATTTTGATCGTGCTTTTTGAAATTGTTATGTCTATCAAATTTGTTTTGGGTAGTTTTTAGTTATTGCCACTCAACATCCTTCTTACATATTATGCATTTTAACCTTTATTTCCCAATTATCTATGAATCAAGTAGATGTTTTAACCATGAAAAACTTCATTCATTCTTCTACTTCTTGATTTCATGATTATCTTTAATGTTCTTTACATTATATACTTGCATCAGTTTCTTTTTTTTTAGTGTTATGACTTGGTTTCACGTGCAACGTATGTGTCGAGGAACTAGTGAATTTATATTTATATATATATGTATGTATGTATATATATATATATATATGTATGTATGTATATATATATATATATTAAATGTGTGAAGACCCTTCAAAAAGTGATTTGAACTTTTTGCCCTTCATTAAAAGTGTTTATTTTAGACAAGATCGTCTTTTCACCCTTTTCCTAATATTTGAAATTTAAAACTTAATCAAATTTGATTTAGTCACATCAAATTTGATTGATCAAAGGTGCTATGCATTTAGGGAAATACATAGCACCTTTGAGAATGAGGTCATCAGACAACTTTTAATCATATCTGAAGAAGAGTTTGGCCTGTCAAGTGTTGGGCCCATTACATTACCCTGTGATTTAGCCCTTCGTGGACTATATTATTTCACTTATCAAGAAAGGTGTAGCTGCAGTAGATCTTTACAAGGCATTGCTCCTCTCTATTACTTCATGTTGTTGTACTTCAACTTCTTATTTGCACTAAGAAACTGGAAGCCAGCTGTTTCTTATTTGTTGAGTCATCACATCATGTTCTATAAATGATAGTTCAAAATAGAATATATAGCAGTTGAGAAATAGGCAACTAAAGGCTTGTATTATTAGGGAATAGACTTTTATTTTTAAATTAACCAGATCTATAGCTTTCACTTTTCAGTTTGGTGATTGAGAAGTTTTAGCATTATCAACTTAGATTAACATTGTTATCTATTACAGGCAATCAACTTTATCCACTGAAACCTACAGACATATTAATCACACCACCTCAACTGCAACGAGTTTAAATTAAGTGAGATCATTAAGTGGTCCTCTTTGAGATTTTATTAGTAATATTTTATTCTTGATCAATCTAAACCACGATGCCCTGGGATTGACCTTGCATCTTGGGGCCATTATTAGGCTGGAAAAGTTGAGCACCCAGAGGCTTAGGGGAAGGTGCACTAGCTAATAATGAGCATATCCCCAAGATTTCTTCCTGAATAACCGCTTTTCACACTTACCATTTTGTGGTGGCTTTTTTATTGATCAGTTGTCCTAGCCCTCTTATTTTGACGAGGCCCTCTTATTTTAGGGATTCTCTACCTGTGCTTGTTTCTTCTTTTCTTCTTCTACCCTCTACATGCATACCACTTATCTAGATAAATCTATGTCATTGTTCAACATAGCCTCTTTACACTCCAACACCAAATCATCAAAGTTACCAGAAGCAAACATCCTCATTTGGGTCATCATATTTGACACCAAATCCAGAGCATAGTGAGACAACTAAGTAAACTTTAAAGCATACTCCTTAACACTCATCTTTCCTTATTTGAAGTTCATGGTTTCCTCAACTTTAGCTTCCTGCAATTCTTGAGGAAAGAAGTGATCAAGAAAGGTATTAAAAAAGCCTTCCCAGATAGTAGGTCCAATATCTTCACCCTATTCTTCTCTCACTCATCATGCCACTAATAAGGCATTCATTTCAATTGATAGGCTTCAAATTCCACCCCCTCATTATCAGTGACATGATTTACCCTAAAAATCTTCTCCATCTTATCAACAAAATCTTAAGGATCCTCCTCAACCTCGCACCCCATGAAGACAGGTAGATTTAGTCGCATAAATTGACAAACCCAAATAATATCTGAGGAACTAGTGGTAGAAATAATTCTTATGGCAATATGATCAAGTATTGGAAAGGTCTATCTAAACTCAACATTAGTAACCTCACCCTAGGGGACTGGGTATGTGTGGACCAGTTTTGAGAGCCTGAAAAGGGAAAGTTGGGATTGGTGGAACTAAAGTAAAAACAGTTAGATCAGACGTGCAGACTCCATTATAGGTATCCATCCCGTGATTAGGATAGACCTCTTCAGCATTTGTTCATATGGGGATGGAGGCTCCAGCTGAAGTGTAATGTCATGAGATAGTCATGAAACCTCTACTAATACTGACTATAGGTAGCAGGGACATGATCCTCAACTATACCAAATCAATACAAATAAATCAAAATAAAATACTAAAACTATAATATACTTGAGTCCTCAAACAAAGAGAACTCATCACCTACTAGATGGAGTTGCAATCTACCTAATTATGATTTTTTGAGCTATAAATCGTAACAACATTATAAAACAATGTAGCCACATAGATGTATATATGGTTATCATAAATAATGTACTGAGCATGGGGGAATTCACGTGCAATGCATAAGTAAAATGGAAGAATTAAATCATGCATAGAGTTGAAAACAAGTTGACAATTTGTACATGAATGACTGAAACATAGTAACAACTGACATGATAAGAAAATATGAATACTTGTGCAGTGAACCAATTATAAAAGTTTAGAATTTATGAAAAAGACTTGGGTATGTTAATGAGTATAAATGACTCACGTTAAACATGAAGTAAACTAGATAGCATAATGAGAACTAGCATATGCTGAAACATGAAAGTCGTAGTACAGTGAGTCATTGTATACTTTGTTAAAATATTATTTTTTGTGGAAGATTATCATAACTGACATAAACCATATGAGAAAACATGAAATCCAACATTTGACCCACGTTAAATAGGATTTCTCTATATCTTGCCATCAGTATAAAACCGTGATTGGCATAAATTTACTCATGAGCCTATTGAAGATAGTCTCAACTGGAAAAAAACCCTTTAACCTTCAGTGTTACATAATTTTTGGGACTAGGATACACTAAAACCTCACCCACACAGTTCTAGATACTACTCACAATCATACTTTGCTCATAATATATAAAGTGCATCATGGAAAGAAGCATGAAATAACTTTTAACGTAAACTAATGATCGTAGTCTTGACATGCTGAAAATTAGTCATGTTTCTTTACTATTTCATAGAACATTGATGATATACCAGGATGTCATACTGCCTTAGCACATATGCCATACCCAACTATTATACTAATCATTATCATATACTTGAAAACCACTGTTTCATGATAAACAAAGAGCATAATGCCAAATTATGTCAAACTAATGTAATTCATGCAGAATCTTGAAATTTATGACATCTAGTGTAGTTCATTCTAATTTTTTTGATAAACCCTCAAGTCTCGTAAATTATGCAAAAATATGAAAATTATATGTAAACTGGACTTATATCATATACAAGCTTGAAATTTATGCTTGTTCATTCTAAATCATAATAAGTTATGCTAAATCATATTAAGAACATGAAAATCCTTGAAAATTCATATTCATGTCAGGCGCTTGCTTGAAATTTGAGCTAAATCATGTCAAAGAAAATGGCTTGTTTTCAGTGTATGCTTGAAATCATACTAAGGACATGTATTTCTTGCAAATTCCAAAGGTTTGATATCAATTTATAGGAATTTCATGAACATTTCATGAAACACGGATTTGAAAACATGTAAATAATAATAAAATTAAACTATGGGACTTCATGAATATTATCAAGTACATAAGTAAACTCATAAATAGAACATGGATAATTGAATTGTGTTACACCCCACATTTTTTAGCTAGAAATAGAACTATCATTTCTACATGTGTAAAATCTAGTCCCATGATTTATATTTAAATACATGTGTCATTATCATTAGACTAGTGTGAAGAGTGCTTATGAGGTGAAAAAATGTTCATAGGAATCACTTAGAGTAAAGTTGAGCTAAGAGCCTTTAATTCAGTCAAATTCTTATATTTGATTCTACAAGGGTCAGCTTTGAATGTGTATAACTTTTTATGTATGTGAAATTTTGCTTCTCAAGACCCATAAAATTATATATAATTTAATTATCTTTCCGATGATACCAATTTTGCCTTAATTTGATACCCGAGCAAGAAGTTATGACCATATTAAGGTCATGTGTCGCATGGCAATTGCAAATAGCCACTAGATGATGTGTGTTGTTGGTGTGCGCCACACAACCCTCAAGTGTGCTATTGGCGTGCACCACACAACCCTTAGGTATGCTATTGGCATGAACCACATAGCCCTCGGGTGTACAATTGGCATACGCCACACTGCAAAAGTACATTGCCTAAAATTGCATCATTTTGACTTAATTTAACGGCGTTGAGGTCTTTTCACACATATAAACCATTCCCAATCATTCTCGAATGAATTAAGGGGTTATAAAATAAGTTAATTCCCGTCTCTTAACCCTAAACATTTAGTTCATGACTTAAAAACCCTTCCCCCTTTCCAAGAACAAAATTCAAGCTCCCTTTCCCCAAGAATCCAAGAGTTAAAATTCCAAGTTTAAGCAATCTACAAGAAACTAGCTATTGAGGTATATGGGGTTTATGAACAAGGATATTCTTGCATCCTTGTGCCCAAAACTTGTTTAAAGGTATAAGTTATAGTATTTGTAATTAGGGTTCATACCCAAATTATTATTTTTTTGAGTTTATGAAATTATTATGTGATTAAAGTATTAAAGTACATACTTGTTCTCATCTATTTATGTCTTGACTTGAAGAATTCTCTATTATGATTTGAATACCATGAGTTTGATTTGAAATATTGATTAAATATTTTCAATTGAGTTTCAAGAATTATATTGTATGACGATTTATATGAAAGAAAGTATAAGAATTAAGGCTTAAGTTTAAGCACTAAGTTTACAAGAAAAATTTGGTCTTTTGATTCAATGACAAGGCTTGAAATCCACAATGTATTATCTTAAGTATGATTTAAAGCAAAGAGAAGTATAATTAGATTCTAGTATACCAACACTTACGCTACTTTAAGGTGGATTTCCTAAAGTATGAGCATATGCGTAACATGGGAGTAGTATTTAGCACTAAGAAGGGAATGCAGATGAGCATATTCTTAATTCCTAGAAACTACGGCCAACGCAGGTTAATTTTACCAATATAGATAAAGTTAAGTATAGTGATCACTTAAGTTAAGGTTCTATTCCGATGAAAATGGTAGAACAGCTCTCCCCAATATGGGTAAGACTTTGGAATCCATGATAGCTCACATGGTTTATGTCGGTTAGAAGAACCTCTTAAAACAAATAATAAAAAAAAGTAAATGTAACACCCAGAGACTCCCCTCTGGATGTCACACGGTGCTTAGGACCACAAGTGATCCCAAGCTAACTCATGTACTGGCATAACTCGTGAGAAACTGAATAAGATACACAAATTTTGAAGAAATAAGTGGAAGAAAAGTCTTTAGCTGAACATCTTCAAAACAAAAATATTAAAATGATTACAGCTCTGGTTATAAAAAACACTGAAATCAAACATATCAACTCTACTAACTGTCTAAGAATCCTTTAATAGTATTGACTATAAGTAACCGGTACATGACCCCCAGCTATCTCGAATCAATATGACTGAATAAAGAAAATAAGATTCTACTCAAACTATGATTTACTCAAGCCCTCGAATCAAAAGGACTCATCATCTGCTAACTGAAAGCTACAAACTATCTGATTATGATGTGTGCACTGCAACTTGTATCGATATTATGAGACAATGTAGAATATAGACATATATATGTATCAGTACTTCTAGAATGTACTGAGTATGTGAGAGTGAATTCATGAGTAAAAACAATAACTTAATGTACATATAAACCTTTAACAATGCATGCTAAATGTATTTGACTCACCTTGGGATTGAATAAAATAAAAGTTGTAAAATCATAAACATGAGCAATAAATCATAAAGATAATCTTTGTGAGACATAACACTGTAATACCCCGAAAATGGTTCACACGGTGCTCAATACTATGAGTAGCCTTAATCTAACCCTGTCTGCCTTCTACTAAATCTGAAGCTCAAAATAGAGGAAATAAAGATATATAATCAAAGCTAAAATATGGAATTTTGTCTGAGCTTACTGAAATTATCTGAATATAATATACGAAAATACTAGACTTAAGAGTCTGATCAATCAATACTGGAAATCTGAATCATATATAGCAGTCCGATAAGTCTCTACAACTAATAACTAGAGAGTCACTGGTACAAACCCTCAGCTGACTCGAACTGTCTGAAAATACTTAATCATCTATACTAATAAGCTAAAAACTGAAGAATTGGGTCCCTTAACTATGAGGACTCACCAACTGTCAGGATGCATATAAAGATGCTCGAAATCACTCACACTGCTGAAACTGAGTACCTAAACCTACATTATGAGACAATGTAGCACATAGACGTATATGTGGATCAGTACTTCTAGATTGTACTGAGTATATGGGGGTGAATGCATTAGTAAAACAATGTCTCAACATCATTATAATTTATAACATAATGCATGCTAAATATAGATGACTCACATAAGCTTGAATAACTGAAAACATAGAATCATGATAATGAATAGGAAAATATACTATATAAATCTAGTGAGTCGTAGCATTTAGTTTCTGAAAGTTGTACTAGTTTCTGTCTGAAAATCAGATTGTCAAAGTGTAGAAAGGACTCACTTTTATATCTTAAATCTTAAAAATAAAATTTGTAGCTAATGTCCTATATAAAGAAACATCTAAATAAAGTTGTGAGCCTTTACACTTAGTTCTAAAAGATTTTTTATTATTCTTTTCTATAGGATGTAGGGAGGTTCTTCAAACCGATGTAAACCATGTGAGCTAACATGGAATCCAACATTTATCTCCCTTATGGGAAAACCTCACGTTAGGGAGAGGTGTCATACTCTTGCCAAGGAGTATAATCTAATATAAGTTATCACATCTGTAACTGTCGTCTATATAGAAATAGGAATAATCTGATAATCTATACTGATGTTGGATCATAGTTTTGGGCATGTAAAATTACCCTACTCGATGCTAAAACTACTCCCTTTAATCTGTGTGCTCGTTCTGTAGGAAGTCTACTTTAAAAATTAGTATAATGGTTTAAAATAAAAACCAATTGTATATCTGTTAATTAAAACTGTAACAGAGACTGTAAAGTGGACTCCATGTCTAAGATGAGATCCAAAGATCAAATCTTTATCAAAATATAAAAATAACTAGTCATGGGATGCTTAAAGCACAGTCATTGTTGAAATATCAACATAAAAACTAGGGCTTAATAACCCATGCATCAAATTCTTGTCAGATTATCATAAATTTCATGATTGATAATAAGAATAATGATAATTCAATTTGAAATCTAGAAATTTATATCATATGCATGAAAATACGAAAGTAAACATGCAATTCAACATGTAAACCAGTTGTAATCTCATAATTATGCAAATAGAAATTTTTGTATGAACCCTAAATTAAATCTCATGTAAATTCATATAAAAATAAACTTCAAAACTAATTTTGGGCACAAGGATGAAAGAATAATCCTTGTTCATAACCCCATATACCTTAATTGATGAAATAGATGAAGAAGCTTGACTTTGAATTCCTATTGATTCTCTTGAAGATTGTTTCTTGATGTTCCTAAATTGGGAACCCTGAATTTTGGATTATCTTTGAAAAAGAATGGTGAAATCTTGGATTATCTTGAAGTTGGATGTTAAAGCCTAGGGTTTTCTTGGAGAGCAATTTGATGAATAATGGGTATAAGATGCTTAGAATAGGTTTAATCTTTTTTATTCACAATTTGGGGGCTTGGAAAAAGACTAAGTTGGCCTTTGGAAATTGACGTTCAGAATTGAAATGTTGTTTAAGGCCTCACCGCGACGCGGTGAGTGGGTCATCGCGATACCTACCGCGACATGATGGAATTGCGATGACTCACCAATTTCTAACAAATGCTGATTTGGGCATCACCGGGACGCGGTGAGCTCTTCATCACAAAATCCACTGCGATGAAGTGCAATTGCAGTGGCTCTCTGGAAATTGACCATTGCTGATTTAACCTCCACCACAATGCAGTGGCCTCCTCACCACTATACTCACCATGACGCGACCTAATCACGGTGAGCTACTACCTTGCCAGTCCGAATGCAATCCAAACCTTGTCCAAAAAATCCAAAACTTACCCGAGGCATGCTACTTACACCCATGAATGTAATTCAACTAAAAATCATCAACTCGAAGCCCAAAAGGTCAACTTAAAAATCCTCAAAGTTTATAGGGAGTCAAAAATACATAAGATCATCTACTTCAAACTCAAGATCTTTCCTTCTTACATCTGCATAAGATTTCTGACGAACCTGAGTTGCTCTCAATCTCTCTCAAATCAACTGAACTGTCTCCATGGATTCAAACACTGTATCTGGCCCAATCAAAGCAGCCTCAGCCACTTCAAATCAACAGACTGGTGATCTATATCTCCGCCCATAAAGAGCCTCAAACGGGGCCATCTGAATACTAGAATGATAATTGTTATTGTAAGCAAACACGATCAATAGCAAGTGGTCATCACAACTTCCTTTGAGATCATGAACATAGGCCCTCAACATAGCCGCTAAGATCTAAATTGTCCTCTCTGCCTAACCATCTATCTGTGGATAAAAAGCTAAACTGAGATGAACTTGGGTATCAATACCCTTTTGAAAGGCTTTCCAAAACTGAGAGGTCAACTGAGTACCCCTATATGAAATGATGGACAAGGGAACTCCATGAAATCTAACCAACTCTCTCATATACAGCTTAACATAATCTTCAGTTGTGTAGGATGTGTGAACTAGTAAGAAATGGGCTGATTTGGTTGATTTATCTACAATAACCCAAATCAAATTATGTTGACGATGCGAATGGGGTAATCCAGTTACAAAGTCCACATTCACCTCTTCCAACTTCCAAGTGGGAATACTAAACTCCTGCAATGTGCCACTAGGTCTTTGGTTCTCTTCCTTAACCAATTGTCAAGTTGGAAACTTGGCTACAAACTCTGCTACATCTCTCTTCATACCGCACCACCAATAGACTCCCCGCAAATTATAGTACATCTTGGTGGCTCTTAGATAAATGGAGTAATGCACACCGTGTGCTTTTTCCATGATCCACTGCCTCATATCATCAGCACATGGCACATATAATCTACTCTGGTATCTCAACACACCATATACCCCTTGGGAGAAAACCTTTACCTTTTGGTCTTTAACTAAACACTTCAGCGTGACCAAACTAGAATCCTTATCCTGCTTCTCTTTTACTTCAGAAACTAGAGAAGATCCTGAACTACTCTGAACTCAAACATTACCTTCAGCTGAGACAACCAACCTCACACCCAATCTAGCTAACAGGTAAACTTCTCAATAGTTCTCTCTTATCATTCTCCGCATGAGCAACACTGCCCATAGAAAATCTACTAAGGGTATTTTCCATAACATTGGCCTTGACCGAATAATACAACATACTCATATCATAATCCTTCAACAATTCTAACCACCTTCTCTAATGAAGATTTAACTCCCTCTGAGTAAACACATATTTCAAACTTTTGTGATCCATAAACATATCAACATGCACCCCATAAAGATAGTACCTCAAGATCTTTAATGCAAACACAACAGCAGCTAACTCGTGGTCATGGGTAGGGTAATTCTTTTGGTGTGGCTTAATCTGTCTAGAGGCATAGCCTATAACCTTACCTCTCTGCATTAAAATACAACCCAGACTGATTCTAGAGGCATCATAATATACGACAAACCAATATGTACCATCAGGCAGCACTAAAATTAGTTTTGATGTGAGTCGAGTCTTCAACTCCTAAAAACTCTTTCCACATGAATTTGATCACTGAAACTTAAATTTCTTCTGAGTTAATCTAGACATAGGGGATGAAATAAAAGAAATGTCCTCAACAAAGCATCTATAATAGCCAGCTAAACCCAAGAAACTTCAGATATTTGATAGAGAGATAGGTCTAGGCCAGTTTCTTACTGCTTCTGTCTTTTAGAGATCAACTCTAATGCCATCACTGGAAACAATATGACCAAGAAAAGCTACTGATCTATCCAAAATTCACATTTGTTGAATTTGGCAAACGACTAGTGATCTCTAAGAGTTTGCAACACAATTCTAAGGTGGTCTGCATGGTCATCCTTACTACGAGAATAGACAAGAATATCATCGATAAAGACTATGGCAAACGTGTCCAAATACTGTTTAAACACTCTGTTCATCAAGTCCATGAAGGTTGCTGGGGCATTGGTAAGACCAAATGACATGACTAGAAACTCAAAATGACCGTAACGAGTTTTGAAAGTGTTTTCAGAATATCACATTCCCTTGCCCTAAGATGATGATATCCGAATCTAAGGTTTATCTTGGAGAAATAACTTGCACATTGGAGTTGGTTAAATAAGTCATCAATCCTAGAAAGAGGATATTTGTTTTTTACTATGACTTTATTTAGCTAATGATAGTCAATGCACATTTAAAAAGAACCATCTTTCTTTCACATAAATAGGACGGGAGCACTCTATGGAGAGACACTGGGCCTTATGAAACATTTATCTAAAAGATCTTTGAGTTTCTCCTTTAACTCTTTATGCTCGGCTGGAGTCATATGATATGGTGGAATGGAGATGGGCTGAGTATCAGGAAGAAGATCAATACCAAATTCTATTTCTCTATCGGGAGGTACCCCTGGTAAATCTTTAAGAAAAACTTTCAGAAACTCATTGACTACACGGACTGACTGAACAATTGGATCCTGAGACTTAATATCTTTGACTCAAACTAGATTATAAATGCACCCTTTAGAGATCAACTTTCTATCCTTAATAAAGGATATGAAATGACTCTTGGAAGACACTGAATTACCTTTCCACTCAAAGACTGGCTCATCTAGAAACTAAAACTTCACCACTCATGTGCGACAATCTATGGATGCATAGCATGAATGGAGCCAATCCATACCAAGGATAAGGTCAAAGTCGACCATATCTAACTCTGTTAAATATGCTAACATGATTTTATGAAGGACGGTGATAGGACACTATCTATAGATCTGTTTGGTAACAACTGACTCATCCATTAGAGTAGAAACTAAAAAGGGATCAGGGATACCTATTTCAAAATTTACTACAACTAGTGGGGTCACATAAGAGAAAGACACAAATCTTAACAGTAACAATATCTAGTAAATCCTCCTACTCCTGATGGGATAGTAAAGCATAAAACTGATTTCAGCGTTGACCACCACTGGTACTAGATGATTCGCCCTGGGAAGGGACTGGCCGACCTAGAGGAGCTGGTGTGCTAGTAGCCTGAGTTTGGAGAAGAACATCCCTATTTCCCTGCTTACCATGCGGACACTCTTTGATTCAATGACCCAACTTACTAGAACCATGAAAACCTTTCTATCTCAACAAGAACTCACCAAGATGATTTTTGCCATACCTATCACATGGAGGGTAACTAGATTTTCCACTCATACTATTCTGAGATATGGACATAAAAGTCTTACACCACTGATTTTGTATAGCTCTGGGAGAGGGAGCGCTAGCTGAAGATAGAACTAGCATAGATGAACAATTCTAAAACTGTTAAATACTTTCCCCATCCAAACTTTGTGTGGCCATACTCAAATTGCCCGGTTCTATCCTTCTTATTTCCCCTTTTTGTTCCCTTCAACTTTTTTGCCTCAATCTGCTGGGCATGAATCATCAACCTAGCAAGATTAATTTCCCCAATAAGCATGGCAGTCCTACACTTTTTGTCTACAAAACCAGATACTCCAGTAACAACCTTACTCATATTTTCCCTAGGGTCAGCCATCATATCAGGGGCATACTTAGACAACTAGTTAAAATTAAGGCAGTACTTCTTCATTGTCGTTGAGACCTTTCTCAGGTTCAAAAACTCCTCTACCTTAGCTTTTCTCATTTCATGCAGAAAGAACCTATCTAGAAATGCATCCTGAAGTACCTGCCAACTCATAGGAGTTGCATTCTCACCTCTACCATTCTTCCATATAACTACCCAATGATAAGCTAAATCCTTCAATCTATAGGATACTAACTCTACACTTTTCTATTCAACAACAAGCATAATCTGAGTGATTTTTTTTACCTCATCTAAATAAAGCTATCGGTCCTCACCTACTTTTGACTCGAAAACCTTTGGTGGATTCATTCTCATAAAGTCTCCAATTTTGGTTGTTGCTTAATAACCATTCTGCTTAAGTGGGACTGTCGTCAAATGGTTTCCCTGAATATTAGTATTCATAGATTAGGCCAACGCCTGAAAGGCAGACCAAAATTCAACATAGGATACATTCTCATTCAGAGGGTCAGCAGGCCAGGGTGGCTGGTTATTATTTTTACGGGCATTAGCTCGACAAGGAGATATATTCAATTGTCACGTAAAATCATGAGTTAAAAGTAGATAGAGATACTATAAAGGTGATAGATCATGAAAAAAGAGATGATTTTCTAAAAACATACCATAGCCACTTGCTCATAAATGTGGCGCGCTTCACACCCATGATCAAGACTCTAAGTAATGTGGCTTGTCTGACTCCCTAAGACTCTTATAACCTTAGGCTCTAATACCAAGTTTGTAACACCCTAAAAATGGGTTTCGAGATGTCACACAGTGCTCAAGACTATGAGTAGCCTTAAGCTAACCCCGTCTATCTTCTACTAAATCTGAAGCTCAAAATAGAGGAAATTAAGATATATAAACAAAGATAAGATATGGAATTCTGTTTGAGCTAACTAAAATTATCTGAATATAATATCTAAAATACTAGACTTAAGATTCTAATCAATCAATAATAGAAATCTGAATCATAGCTAGCAGTCCAACAAGCCTCTACTACTAATAACTAGAGAGTCACTGGGACTAACCCCTAGTTGACTCGAACTATCTGAAAATACTGAATCATCTATACTAATAAACTGAAAAACTGAAGGACTGGGTCCCCGAGCTACAACTATATAGATATAGATAGAGATGCTAGAAATCACTCACGCTACTAAAACTGAGCACCTGAACCTATATTATGAGATAAACAACGCATAGACGTATATGTGGACCAGTACTTTAGGATTGCAATAGTATATGGGGGTGAAGGCATAAGTAAAACAATGTCTCAACATCATCATAAACATGATGCATGCTAAATATAGATGACTCACATAAGCTTGAATAACTGAAAACTAAGAATCATGATAATGAGTAGCAAAACATACTGTATAACTATAGTCAGTAATAGCATTTAGTTTCTAAAAGATATACTAGTGTTCTATCTAAAAATCATGTTGTCTAAGTGTAAAAAGGACCTACTTTTATATCTAAAATATGAAAACTAAAATCTGTAGCTAATATCTTTTATAAAGCAACATCTAAATAAAGTTGTGAGCCTTTACACTTAGTTCTAAAAGCTTTACTGTTATTCTTTTCCATAGGCTATAGGGAGATTCTTCTAACCGAAATAAACCATGTGAGCTAACATGGAGTTCAACGTCTAGTTTCCCCATGGGAAAACCTCACACTGGGGAGAGGTGTCATACTCTTGCCAAGGAGTATAACCTAATCTAAGTGGGCGCATCTTTAACTGTCAACCAAATAGAAATGGGAATAATATGATAATCTATACCGACATTGGCTCATTGTTATAGGGCATGTAAACATACCCAATTCATTGCTAAATACTACTCTCATTAATCTGTGTGCTCGTTCTGTAGGAAATCCACTTTAAAAATTAGTATAATGGTTTAAAATAAAAACCAATTGTATATCTATTAATTAAAATTGTAACTGAGACTGTAAAGTGGACTCCATGTCTAAGGTAAGATCAAAAGATCAAACCTTTATCAAAATATAAAAATAACTAGTCATGGGATGCTTAAAGCATAGTCATTATTGAAATATCAACATACAAACTAGGGCTTAATAACCCATGAATCAAATTCTTATCAGATCATCATAAAGTTCATGCTTGATAATGAGAATAATGATAATTCAATTTGAAATCGGGAAATTTATATCATATGCATGAAAATACAAAAATAAACATGCAATTCAACATCTAAATCAGTTGTAATCTCATAATCATGCAAATAGCAATATTAGGTATAAACCCAGAATTAAATCTCATGTAAATTCATATAAAATAAACTTCAAAACTAATTTTGGGCACAAGGATGAAAGAATTATCCTTGTTCATTACCCTACATACCTTAATTGATAAAATAGATGAAGAAGCTTGACTTTGAATTCTTATTAATGCTCTTGAAGATTGTTTCTTGAAATTCTTGAATTGGGAACCTTGAATTTCGGATTATCTTTGAAAAAGAATGGTGAAATATTGGATTATCTTGAAGTTGAATGTTGAATCCTAGGGTTTTCTTGGAGATAAATTTGATGAATAATGGGTATAAGATGCTTAGAATAGGTTTAATCCTTTGTTTTTCAGGATTTGGGGGCTTGGAAAAAGACTAAGCTGCCCTTTGGAAGTTTAAGTTCAGAAGTGGAGTGCCGTTTAAGGCCTCACCGCGACGTGGTGAGTGGGTCATCGTGATAACCACCGCGACATGGAGGAATTGCGGTGACTCACTGATTTCTGACAAATGCTAATTTAGGAGTCACTGCGATGCGGTGAGCCCTTCATCGCTAATTTCACCGTGATGTGGTGCAATCATGGTGGCTCTCTATAAACTGACCATTTCTGATTTGATCTTTACCGAGATGCGGAGGCCTCCTCACTGTTATACTCATCGTGACACGGCCTAATCATGTTGAGATGCTGCCTTGCCAATCCGAATGAGATCCAAACCTTGTCTGAAAAATCAAAAACTTACCCGAGACATACTACTTACACCCCTGAATGTAATTCAACTCAAAAAATATCAACTCAGAGTCCAGAAGGTCAACTTAAAAATCTTGAAGTTTACGGGGAGTCAAAAATGACTAAATCGCTCAACTCTTAACTCTATTTTTAGGTTCTAAGTGCCATAGGCACATTACTAAGGGATGACAAGAGCTAAGAACATACGTGGTATTACAAACACTAAGTTTCTAAAAGCTTATATTTTCAATTTTCTGAGAGAGGTTCTTCTAACCGACATATACCATATGAGGTATCATGGAGTCCAACGTCTTACCCACGCAGGGAAAAGCGCACGTTGGCAAAACCATCCTATCCTTGCTATCGAAAAAGGATCTAAACTAAGTTATCACCATCTATAACTTCATCTATATTGGGAATAAGCTGAACCTACATTGGCTCGTAGTTCTAGGGCATGTGACCTTGGACGCATACCCAACTCGGTGCTAAATACTACTTTCTTATTACTTAGTGCTCATGTTGTAGGAAATCCACCTTAAAACTAGTATAAGGGTTTATAATGAAAACCAGTTATGCTTCTTTTTACTGTAAGATATATTCAAAATAACAATTGTGGATTTCATAGCTTAGCTGAGAATCAAAGATCAATTCTTGCTTTAAATCTGAATATAAGCTTGTCATAGAATGCTTACAAGCATAATTTTCTTAAAATTTCAATACTTAAACTCAGGGCCTTAAACCCATGCTTTAAATTCATGTCAATTCATAACAAAACTTCATGCTAGATACGATTCTTGAAATACTTCAACCATTACAAGTCAAGATAGTGCAATCTCATTCGTAATATAAATCATGTAAGTTAAAAGCATAAACATAAGAACTTCTTGATATTCTAAAAGCTTTAAATCTCATGAAATCACATGCTTCAATAATATACATACTAGGGTATGAACCCTAATTCAAAAACTGAGCCAAATCCCGATCGTAAAAACTCACGTAATCGGAATAAGAAGAGCTGGTTGATCCTTGCGCCCTTCTCCTTCGCTTCTTCAGAAGTGGCGAACTCCATTCTACGCCGGTTTAAACTGAATGAAATCTTAAAATCATGAAATTTGAGCACAAGTTTGAAAGGATACCCTTGTTCATAACCCCCACATACCTTAATAGGCTGGATTTGATGGAGAAAGCTTGACCTTGAAAGCCTTGGAGATGATCTTGAAAGTTTTATTGGAATTCTTGGACTAGAGAAATTAAATTCTTATTTATCTGAAGGAGAATATAACTTCCAGTTGAAGTTCTTGGGAGGAGGATAGGGTTTGCTCTTGGAGAGAAAGGCCTTGTTGGAGAGAAATTATAAATAAAGTGGAAAATAATGCTCCTTGGGGGCTTTAATTAGGTGTTATGGACGAATTTGGATGGGGGAAATGACCCATTGGCCCTTCAAAATATGGAACAAAAATCTGTAAAATAGGGGCGGACGATGGAGCGTGTGCCGCGGGCTAATCGGGCGCCCTCACTGCCTCTCTCATGAAAATGGCTATTACTTTTCACTCGGGTATTGGATTAAAGAGAAATCGGTATCAGTGGAAAGATAATTTAATTATATACAATTTGGTGGGGCTTGAGTTGAAAAATTCAATGTATATCAAAAGTTATACATGTTAAAGTAGACCCTTGTAGAATCGAATATCAAACTTTGGACGAATCAAAGGTTCTTTGCTCAACTTTGTTCTAAGTGATTCCTATGAATATTTTTCACCTCAAAAGAACTTCACATACAAGGATAAAGATCATGAAATATTAATTAAAAATTAAATCATGGGATTATAATTTACACACATAAGAATGAAGCTTTAAAGTCTAGCCCGAAAATATGGGGTGTTACATTATCTCCCCATTGGAATCATTCATCCTAGAATGATGGATAGGAACTCGTTGAAGTCTTTTAAGTATGAAATAATGTAGACATGATATGTCTACTAAGAAAGGATATAACTGAGCTGAAACATTAAAAACTTCTATCATAAAACTGATTTCTGAGCTGACTTGACTTTACTTACTATCAGGAGCTGATTCATGCTGAGTGTTTAGAACTCACTTGAAATGTTCATGATATGATCTTACATATAGAACTGTGAAGTGATAACTTATGTAAGAACGATTAATGAGACAATGAGACTTAGATCATACAACGAGTATTACACTGTCTGAGCTGAAATACTTGAAAAACTGAGATTATGCACTGAACACTTATGAATTGAGTCATGACTAAATAGCTGAATCTGAAACATGATGCATGGACTGAAATGAATTCGCAACTTACATGTATGTGAACAATTACCTCATGCAATAGCCACACTCATGAAACTTCAGTTAGTAAGACTAGATGGAAAGATGGAAAATAATAGGAGCTTATTTGTCTGATTACTAAACTTGAATTGTTGGCTACACGGACTGAAATATACTGAAAGTTTACACTAAACTAGAGTATTTCTTCAACACTATTTGTAAGAAGTCTTAATAACATAAATGAGCAAAGAATCTTGGGCGTGATCTGAATAAGATATCTAAGTAAGGAATCTTAATATGGCTATAACTCTATCACATAGAAAATAGGCCTATGAAACATAAGCTAGGATAGAACTTCTAAGCCATATGCAATGCAACTGCTAATCTTCAAGCTTAGCCACACTTCTCAAATACTCCCTCAACTATACTACTCCCCTTAAATGTCTTCTCACATGGGTACATATAACTACTCTAGCCAAAGTCTGAGTTGAACTACACACTCTCGCCATGTTCAAGCCTAACTCAAAATCTCAAGGAACTACATATAACACCATAACACTAGTCTAACTATAAATTCAATACCCTATGTGTTTTCACAGTTCTCGTCTTAAGAATAATTCTTCTTACTACTTAAAAAAAAAAATTCAACCTCTTACTTGGAATTCACTAATGCCCAATGCACCCATCCACTCATATATACCAACATGACATTCAAGCCTATCTTTATAACCACATATGTATTTCAAATTAAACACCCATAAAAGCATCTTTCTCATATTCTCTAATACCTCTATCAATGACAACTTCCCTGCACTATTCTTAGGAAGACAAGCATAAAAATTCTCAACTGACCAAGACATACACAAATAACTTTACTTCAATATTCCTTACATCTTATAGACTTACATAAAACAAGCATACAACAATTTTTCCCAACATGAAACATTTACTCTCTCCTATTCATTATCACTATCTTGACCTAAGGAAAGTTCACTGAAAGGTTAGAACATGATATCCTAAAGCATGAAAGAATACTATGCATAGTTGGGACACTTAACTGGGGCCTGTGAAATAGAGTATCCAGGACATAGACTTATTAAAGAGATCTAAATTAATGGGCATACATGACATAAACTAAATTTCATTGATCATTAAGAGTATATCATGAGTACTGGAACTAAACATACTATAAAGCATGAATACATGATCCATGAGCTGCATGACCTGAGTTTGGAGTTCATAAATTCCTGGAACATAATTTGTACTGCTGAATGAACTGGAACTCTTCATACTAGGAATTGAGAGAGTACATAATTCTCTATTATGTGCATAAACATGAACTATGATCATGGAACTGGCTCGTAATGCATAAGTAGATATCATGATAACTGAAGTACAAATATTGAAATAAGAATGGGTCGGGCATCTTCCTCCCTAGTCTTGTTCTGCAACACACTGGCAGCACTACTAGAATTTGAGAATCTAACTTGGTTCCTTGTTCTATCATCTCCCCCTTAGCTTTAAGACATCATTCTAAGTATGTGGAACCCTTTACTAAAATTTAAATTGAACTACAATCACTATACTCTAGAGTCTAGGATATAACAATACACATAAATAATAAACTTAACCCAAAAGACTACACCTGAAAGTGTAAAACCCGCTGCTAATACTTTCTTTTAAGATACAACTCTATCTTTCTATAGACCCAATAGTCATCATATAATACTTGAACACTTAATAACTTAGATTCTTCATGAGTATCACCATACCAGGAGTGCACACCATCTAGAGCTTCAACTCTTATTTCTATTAGCTCAATCTTCAAAGATTCAAACTTAGATTCTAACACTTAACATGGATATCCCCAAACCTTTAATGAACCATACTACTTCTATTATATCCTACTAATATCATATATCTAAACTTATATCCTAACCTAAACCATGAGAAACAAAATCATACCAAAAGGTTCAACATCATATATCCATAGCTCCTTAACTTAGCTATTAAGAACACAATATACTATATAACTATCCTCCTTCTACTTATCAACTCATGGGTACTACTAACCTCACACAACACTTAATAAGATTGGAAAATAATGCAACCCCATATTACCTTGGGCATATCTTTACATCATACTTAATTACGAATAACTGAACTTTAACTCTTGCATACACTATTCAAGGCTACTAGATCACTCCCATATAACTAGCATCAATAACCAAGTAATCATTATTTCCACCTTAATGATCATCCCCTGGTCAAACTTAACGTCGCTAAACATGATTTGCAACCCAATCTCAGATACTATTCTCACTTGGAAGCTATAAAATAAAGAATCAAGAAACACTAGTCCACTAGAACCTCATAATAATAATAATTGATCACAATTGTATGGCCTATCTTATTATAATCCAGTAGCACATCCTCCCTCTACACATCACTACCATTCACCCACATATATACCTAAATTTCTTTCATTGCTCAATAAGTTTCAACTAAACCCCTTGCAATCTCAAGAGAAGACAAAATTCACAATACTCATCCACCAAATACTTTCATAAATAACCTATACTTTTCTAACACAATAACTACCATCAATAACTTTTTTCCTACTTCAAGTAAATAACAATTCACCTTAACTAATAACTCTATCTCTACCTTCCACTAAACTAATACATGAGGACATATCACCTCACTACTAACTCGATCATATGCAAAATTTCATATATATACATTTAACCAATCGTTATTAGCACCTTTCTTGTCACTACACTTCTAAGCCCACACTTCCAACTATAAGAAGGTTCTACTAGTTATAAATCACAACACTCTAAGTTGTAAATCCCTCGAATAAAAACTCTATTTAACAAACTAGGTTCATACTATCTCTTTTCATGAGCACTATATGGATTAAATAGGTTAATAATGAATCTAAATAAACAACGTATTTTGTCTTATCCGCACAACTCATATGGATTGGACATAAGCTTTTGACTTAAGGGACTTATAACACACTAAAGAGCTCCACTCAAGTCCCTTGTGTGACTTCTGAAGTTACTGATAGTAAATCTAAAAGCATCATCTTAGGAACAATTAGAACTCTCTAATAATGTTATCTTAAGAATAAGTTATAGATGAAGGATTATGAGGTAACACACGAATCGACAAAAGTTTCTGAGAGAACAACTTTACAGCATGACCTAGAGCACTAAGAAGGAAAACATTTCTTAAATGCACTAAATTCTCTCAAAGAAAAGTGCAGACGTCTCTATACCATTCAGCAAGACTCTACTAGACACGACTTGATTGACACCTTAGGACACTTGAAATCTGTACTCTGATACAAATTTTGTAACATCCCAAGACTACCTTCTGGATGTTACACGGTGCTTAGGACCACAAATGATCACAAGCAAACCCTTGTACTGGCATAACTCGTAAGCAACTAAATAAGATACATAAATCTTGAAGAAATGAGTGGAAGAAAAGTCTTTAGTTGAGAATATTCAAAACAAAACTATTAAAATGATTACAACTCTGGGTATACAAAACAAAACTAAAATCAAACACATCAACTCTACTAACTATCTATGAAGCCTCTAATAGTATTGACTATAGGTAACCGAGACATAACACCCAACTATCCCAATTCAATATAACTGAATAAAGAAAACAAAATGCTACTCGAACTATGATTGAATTGAGCCCTCAAATCAAAAGAACTCATCACGTGCTAACTGAAAGCTACAAACTATCTAATTATGATGTACGCACTACAAATTGTACCTACATTATGAGACAATGTAGCACATAGACATATATGTAGATTAGTACTTCTGGAATGTGCTAAGTACGTGGGGGTGAATGCATAAGTAAAAATAGTAACTTAATGTACATATAAACCTATAATAATGCATGTTAATTGTAAATGACTCACCTTGGAATTGAATAAAACAAAAGTTGTAAATCTATAAACATGAGTAATAAATCATAAAGACAATCTTTGTGAGCCATAACACTTAGTTTCTTAAAGCTTTACTTTTAAACTTTCTGAGGGAGGTTCTTCTAATCGACAAACGCCATGTGATCTATCATGGAGTCCAATGTCTTACCCACGTAGGGAAAAGTGCACGTTGGGAAAGTCGTCCTACCCTTGCCATTGGAATAGGACCTAAACTAACTGATCATTATCTATAACTTTATCCATATTGGTAATAATATGAACCTACATTGGCTTATAGTTCAGGGGCATCTGACCATGGATGCATACCCAACTCAGTGTTAAATACTACTCTCTTACTGCTTAGTGCTCATACTATAGGAAATCCACCTTTAAACTGGCATAAGGGTTTATAATGAAAACTAGTTATGCTTATTTTTATTGTAAGATATATTCAAAATAACAATTATGGATTTCATAGATTAGCTGAGGATCAAAGATCAATTCTTGCTTTAAATCTGAATATAAGCTTGTCATAGAATGCTTACAAGCATAATTTTCTTGAAATTTCAATACTTACACTCAGGGCCTTAAACCCATGCTTTAAATTCATGTCAATTTATAACAAAACTTCATGCTAGATATGATTCTTGAAATACTTCAACCATTACAAGTCAAGATAGTGTAATCTCATTCGTAATATAAATCATGTAAGTTAAAAACATAAACATAAGCACTTCTTGATATTCTAAAAGCTTTAAATCTCATGAAATCACATGCTTCAATAATATACATACTTGGGTATGAACACTAATTAAAAACAAGTGAATTAAATCTTAAAATCATACAATTTGGGCACAAGGGTGAAAGGATACCCGTATTCATAACCCCACATACCTTAATTGGCTGGATTTGATGGAGAAAGCTTGACCTTGAAAGCCTTGGAGATGATCTTGAATGCTTTTCTTGGAATTCTTGGACTAGAGAACTTAAATTCATGTTTATCTTGAAGATAATGTAACTTGAAGTTAAATTTCTTGGGAGAAGGTTAGGGTTTGTTCTTGGAGAGGAAGGATTTCTCGGAGAGAAATTATGAATAAATGGGCAAATAATGCTCCTTGAGGGCTTTAATTAGGTGTTATGGACAAATTTGGGTGGGGGAAATGACCCATTTGCCCTTACAAATACGGAACCAAAATATGTAAAATAGGGCAAGGCGATGGAGCGTGCACCGCGGGCTAATCGCATGCCCTCATTGCCTCTCTCACGAAAATGGATTAACTTTTCACTCGGGTATCAGATTAAGGGAAAATTGGTATCATTGGAAAGATAATTCAATTATATAAAATTTGGTGGGCTTTGAGTTGAAAAATTCAACGTATATCAAAATTTATACACGTTCAAAGTATACTCTTGTATAATCAAATACCAAAATTTGGACGAATCAAAGTTTCTTAGCTCAACTTTGTTCCAAGTAATTCCTATGAACATTTTTACCTCGGAAGCACTTCACACACTAGGATAAATATCATGAAATATGAATTCAAAAGTAAATCATGGGATTGTAGTATACACAGGTAAGAATGATACTTCAAAATCTAGCCCGAAAATACGCGGTGTTACAGTAAAGCTTTTAGAAACTAAGTAATATGGCTCACAAAGTTCAATTCTTATGCTTCATTTCTCATGTTTATGATCTTGCAATCTTTTATTTTATTCAAGTTTAAGGTGAGTCATTTACACTTAGCATGCATCATTGAAAGTTTATATGAATATTCATTTATTGTTTTACTTATGCATTCACCCCCACATACTTAGTACATTCTAGAAGTACTAACCCACATATATGTTTGTGTGATACATTATCTCATAATATAGGTGCCAATTGTCGCCCACGCATCATAATCAGATAGTTTGAAGCTTTCGGTAAGTAGGTGATGAGTTCTTTTGATTTGAGGACTCGATTCATCTATACTTCTAGTAGCATTCTTTATTCAGTCATATTGATTAGGGATAATTGGATCATGTCCCGGATACCTATAGTAAGTATTAGTAGAGGCTTCATAGATGGTCATTTACAGTTGATGTATTTATTTTTATTTTATTCTGTATAACTAAAGTTTAAATGTTTTAAATAGTTTTGTATTGAATATATTCAGCAAAGCTATCTCTTCCACTTATTTCTTTCATATTTATGTAGCATATTCAGTTGATTGTGAGTTATGAAAATATCATGGGTTAGCTTAGAATGACTTATGGTTCTAAGCACCGTGTGGCATCCAGGGGGTAGTCTTGGGGCGTTACAAATGGAAAGCTTAGGGTTAAACCCTAACACAAAATGACATGTTTATGATATTTAAAAAGTTGATTTTGGTCACAAGGACAAAAGGATTAACCCTTTTGATGCCCCACAAATCTGAACTTGACGATTTGTTAAAGAAGACCTTGAATTGGAGCCTTGGAACTTCAATATTTTTAAAGAAAACCCTTGTTTCAGATTTCTTGATAGTTTGAGAGAAGAGCAATCGATGAATCTGTGTTATGGAATACGAAAAAATGATTTTTATCTTTTATCGGGTCATTTAGGATTAAAATGACTAGTTTTGCCTTCAAAAATGAAAGAAAAAAATGGATTTTTAACATAACTATGACCACTAGCGTGAGACGGTGAAATCATTGAGTACAACTGGCATGGCACTCCAATATCATTGAGAAGGAGGTCCATGACACATTGAAATCATGAACTCTCACTATTTTGACCCCTCATTGATATATTCGAAATGCGTACCCATAAAAAGTCATATAACTTTTTACTCCAATATCGAATTAAGGCAAAATTGAATGTGTTAGAATGAAGATTCTAATACCTTTTATTTGATCGATCATAATCTCCAAAACTATATGTATTTTAAGAAAAAATCAATCATTTGAAATTGACCCATCAAGGATCAAATACCAAAACTCAATCGATAAAAATGTTCTCAACTCAATTTTGTTCTAAATGTATCCTATGATCATGATTCACATTAAAAACACTTGACAAACTATATAAATGATTATTATACTTATATGTGGTTAAAATGATCACTTTTGGGCCTATGAACATGTGATATACGGTTAAAAGATTAGCTAGGAGTTTGTGGGGTGTTCGATATCTACCCTTTGAGATCATTCATTCTCAAATGAAGACTGATATTGGGATGAAAAGAATGTAGCTACTAACATAAAGATGAATTTCTAAAATTTATCATGTTTCATAAGTGGAATCACCTTTTGATAGAGTACTGACTCAGATAATACATATGAACTATAAACATATTCATAGGAATTATATGTAACAATGTAGACATGAAATTAGAAGAGCGCAATTCTAGAAGGAAAATATATTACTCATGTTGAATCACTTTTAGGAGTGAATAAATAAGGCTACTTGCCCATCGTGTCTGGGAAGGAAGGATATATTTGAGCTTAAAATATAAAACCCTAACATGAAAATTTTTAAGCTGACTTGAAGAACTATAAGGAGCTAATTTATGCTGAGAGTTTAGAACTTAATTAAAGCATTCATGACACGATTGTACATATAGAGTTGTGAAGTGATAGCTAATGCATTAAAATTTCCAAGAGTTACTAAAAGGGAATATAAGTTTCTTCAAATGCTATTTGTCATAATTTCTAATAATAATCAAGGAAAAGAATTTTTGGTTATGATCTGAGTACGGCATTCAAATAAGGAATCAAAACATGGTATAATTTGTCTAATCTATTGATATAGGTTCATTTAATACAGAGATATTTACTCAAGCATGAGAAATCCTCTTGCGGAAACTATATAACATGAAATATAGGCATTTAGAATAGAAGCAAGAATAGGATTACTATGTTTTAGATGGTACAACTATTAACATTCAAGCTTAATAACACTTCTCAACTATACTTTTCCTCTTAAACACTACACTACATTTTATCCAACTTATAATCCTTACATGGGTGCATGTTACTACTCCTACCACAGTCTGAGTTGAACTACATACTCTCACCATGTTCAAGCATAACTCGGGTCACAAAGTACTACACAAGACAAAATATTACTAGTTTAAACTACGAGATTCAATATCCTAAGACTTTTAGGAGCTCTCGTCTCAAGAATAATACTCCTTGCTACTTCAACACTAACTCTGAGCTCTAATCAGGAATTTACTAATGCATATTGCATTTATCCACTTGTATACCAACATAACATAAAAGCCTATCATTATAAGCACATATGAACTTTCAGGTAACCAACACATCTAGGAATTTTTCATATTCTCTAATACCTCTTCAGTATAATTTCATAAATTATCTCCAAAGAGGCACACCAAAAATTCTCAACTAATTATTACATATAGCAAAGTTTTACCTCAATCACCCCTAACACTTAAAACATTAGATAAAATTAAAACACATAATTTTATTCCTAATAAGGAACATCTACTCTCTCCTATTCAAACTATTATTCGTTCATTTTTATCACCACTATCTTAACATAAAGAATTATCACTGAAGGTCTAGAACGTAAGGACCTAAAGGATGAAAGAATACTATAAATAACTTTGACATTTAACTATAGCCTTAGGATTAGAGTACAATAGGCATATATTCATTAGAGAGATCTAAAATGAAGATATACGTGACATAATGTGATTTGACTAGTCAGTAATGGTGTTTCATGAGTTCATGGATATGATCATACTTAGAATCATAGTCGCATGAGTCATAAGTGGTATGAAGCAGGACTGAAATTCATGGATTCATGGAGTATGGCTAGGAATGTTGAGTAAGACTTTTTCTTCTCATGCTAGGAACAATGGAACTGAGAATATGCATAAATCTGCATAAAGTGCATGAGTAAGAAATATGATCATGGTGCTAACATGTAAGACATGAGTAGAGTGTTGTATTGAGAAAACATATTAAAGATGTTAAGATAGAAATAGGTTTATTGTAACACCCCAAAAATGGATCCTGAGATGTAACACGATGTTCAAGACTATGAGTAACCTTAAGCTAATCCTATACGCTTAATACTATATCTGGAGCTTATAATAGAGAAAAATAGATATATAATCAAAGCTAAAATGCAGAATTTGGTATGAGCTAAGCTAAAACTATCTAAATATAATATCTAAAAATGCTAAACTCAAGAATCTGATCAATCAATACTGGAAATCTAAATCATATCTAGAAATTTGACAAGCCTCTACTACTAATAACTAGAGAGTCACTGGGACAAACCCCCAGCTGACTTGAACTGTCTGAAAATACTGAATCATCTATACTTATAAGCTGAAAAAATAAAGGATGGGGTCCCTAAACTACGAGGACTCACCAACTATTGGGATGAAGATAGAGATGCTCGAAATCACTCACGCTACTGAAACTGAGCACCTGAACCTACATTATGAAACAATGTAGCACATAGACGTATATGTGGATCAATACTTCAAGATTCTAATGAGTATATGGGGTGAATGCATAAGTAAAACTATATCTCAATATTAACATAAATTTGTAAAGAAATGCATGCAAAATTTAAATGACTCACACTAGCTTGAATAACTAAAAACTGAAAAGCATAATCATTAGTAGCAAAACATGTTGTGTAAATCTAATGAGTCATAACATTTAGTTTCTAGAAAGCTGCACTGGTATTCTATCTTTAAATCATACTATCAAAGTGTAGAAAGGACTCACCTTTATATCTGAAATTTGAAAGCTGAAATCTGTAGCTAAGATCTTATATAAAGCAATATCTGAATAAAACTGTGAGCCTTTACACTTAGTTTTTAAAAGATTTTCTATTAATACTATTTTGTTCGAAAATCTATAGTCTGTAGGCTGTAGGGAGGTTCTTCTAACCTACATACACTATGTGAGCTATCATAGTGTCCAACATCTAGTTCCCTTATGGGAAAACCTCACGTTGGAGAGAGATATCATACTCTTGCCATGGAGTATAACCTAATCTAAGTGACCACATCTGTATTTGTCATCCATATAGAAATGGGAATAATCTGATAATCTAAACCTACGTTGGCTCGTAGTTCTGGGGCACCGGTGCTAAATACTACTCCCTTTAGTCTGTATGCTCATTCTATTGGAAATCCACTTTTAAAATACTAGTATGATTGTTTATAATGGAAACCAACTATATATCTATTAATTTAAATTGTAACTAAAACTGGAAAGTGGATTCCATGTCTAAGCTGAGATCAAAAGATCAAATCTTTATTAAAATCTAAAAATAACTATTCATGGGATAGTTAGAGCATAGTCTTAATATCAACATTCAAACTAGGGCTTAATAACCCATGCATCAAATTCATGTCAAATCATAATAAAGTTCATACTTAATTACAAAGGCGTTGAAATTTAATTCTAAATCTAGAAATTCATATCATACAAAATCATGTAACTTTGTAATTAAAAACTCGTTTTGGGCAAAAGGATGAAAGAACTATCCTTATTGAAAACCCCACATACCTTAATTGATGACTAGATGAACAAGTTTAAACCTTAGGTTGCTATTTATCCTCTTGTAGATTGATTCTTGAATATTCTTGAATTGAGAATCTTGAATTTTGGGTTATTTTGGATAAAGAATAGTGGAATTTGGATTTCGTAGGGATTAAGATTTGAGTTCTAGGGTTTACTTGGAGAGTAATTTTGATGAAAATATGCATATAATGGTTAGAATAGGATTAATTATCTGCTTTTCATGGCTAGGGGCTAGGGGAAATGATGAAATTGTCCTTTAAAAATTTAACTCAGAACTGGAAGTCTCAGTTTTGAGCCTCACCTTAATGGGTACAACCACGGTGGCTCACTGGAAAAATATAGCGTGATGCAGCATAATCACGTTGCGTCACTGGAAAAGGACGAGTGCCATTTTTTACTCCACCACAACATGGTGTTTGTCCTATTAGGAATTTTTACACGATACAGGTAAATCATGTTGAGCTACTGGAAAGGGACAGACTGGAACTAGAACTTCTTTGCGATGGGGGCTAATCGCGGTGCTCCACTGGAAATTGGACAATTGCAAATTTTTCCTTCACTGCGACGTGGTGCTTATCGCGATGCCCTACTATTTTCACTAAAATTGACATAACTTCTCAACCGACTATCGGATTAAGGAAAAATTGGTATCATTGGAAAGCTGATTCAATTATCTACATATTAATGGGTCTAGAGCTGGAAAATTCTATACATATCAAGAGTTATATTCTTTTAAAGTTAAACCTTGACACACTAGGGGCTAAACTGAGCAAAGAAAAGTATGGGGTATTACAATATCCCCCTTATGATCAGTCGTCCTGGAATAAGGCTAATTAAACTGAAGATACAAAGGAACTGAGGCTATATGCTGGCATGTAAAACTGAAACAAACTGCATGACTGAATCTAAAACATACTGAGTGACTGAACTAATTTACGAGTGCATGAATTTACATAAATATAACTATATAGTTAAATCTGAGATTGGAAAAGAACTGAATTAAGGAGGACTGTTACCTTCGGCTGAATTTGAGTTCGTGGAGAAAGTGTGAGGATACATGGTACGCATGTCTGCTTCTGCTTCCCAAGTAGCACCCTCAACGGATTGATTTCTCCATAGAACTTTGACCAAGGGAACTTTTTTATTCCTTAGTATACGGATCTAATGATCAAGAATCTCTATGGGAACATCTTCGTATGATAGGCTATTCTAAATATTTATGATTTCTAGAGGGATTAGAATAGTTGAATCATCCATGCACTTCTTCAATAAGGACATATGGAACACTGGGTGAACTGATGACAAGTCCGTAGGTAGCTCAAGATCATATGCTACCTTCCTCACACGACTCAAAATTCTGTAAGGGCATACATACCGAGGACTACGTTTCCCCTTTTTGCAAAATCTCTTCACCTTCCTCATGGGTGAAACCTTCAAATACATAAGATCATCTACTTCAAACTCAAGATCTCTCCTTCAGATGTCTGCATAAGATTTTTGATGACTCTTAACTTTGTTCAATCTCTCTCAAATCAAATGAACTTTCTCTATGGCTTCAAACACCATATATGGCCCAATCAAATTGGTCTCACTCACTTTGAACCAACCGACTAGTGATCTACATCTCCGCCCATAAAGAGCCTCAAATGGGGCCATCAAAATACTAGAATGGTAATTCTTATTGTAGGCAAACTCAATCAACGGCAAGTGGTCATCCCAACTATCTTTGAAATCAAGAACATATGCCCTCAACATATCCTCTAAGGTCTGAATAGTCCTCTTTGCCTGACCATCTTTCTGTGGATGAAAAGATGAACTGAGATAAACTTGGGTACCAAGACCCTTCTAAAAGGCTTTTCAAAATTAATAGGAAAACTAAGTACACCTATCTGAGATGATGGACAAAGAAACACAGTGCAATCTAACCAACTCTCTGACATACAACTTAGCATAATCTTTAGCTGTGTAGGACGTGTGAACTAGCAAGATATAGGCTGATTTGGTAAATCTGTGTACAATAACCCAAATCAAATCATGTTGACAATTTGAATAGGGTAATCCAGTCACAAAGTCCATATTAACCTCTTCCTACTTCAAAGTGGGAATACCAAACTCCTGCAATGTGCCACCAAGTCTTTGTTGCTCTACCTTAACCTATTGATAAGTCGCACACTTGGCTTCAAATTCTACTATATCTTTCTTTATACCACTCCACTAACAGACTTCCTGCAAATCACGGTATATCTTGGAATCTCCTAAATGATTGGAATATCACGCACCATGCGCTTCTACAATAATTTTCCGCCTTAAATCATCAACACAAGGAACACACAATCTAATTTGGTATCTCAACACACCATCTCCCTCTTGGGAGAAAACCTCTACCTTTTGGTCTTTAGCTGAACCCTTCAGTTTGACCAAACTAGAATCCTTGTCCTGCTTCCCTTTCACTTAAGAAACTAGAGAAGATTTGGAACTATTCTGAACCCAAATATTTTCTTCAGCTAAGTCAACCGACCTCACACCCAACTAGCTAACCGGTGAAGTTCTCAAACTAACTCTCTCTTATCATTCTCTACATGACCAACACTGCCTATAGATAATCTACTAAGGGCGTCTGCCAGTACATTGGCCTTGCCCAAATATTACAACACACTCATATCATAATCCTTGAATAATTCTCACCATTTTCTCAGACGAAGATTCAACTCCCTCTAAGTAAATACATACTGCAAAATTTTATGATCCGTGAACACATCAACATGCGCCCTATAAAGATAGTGCCTCCAGATTTTCAATTCAAACACAATAGCAGCTAACTTAAGGTCATGGGTAGGGCCGTTCTTTTTGTGAGGCTTAAGTTGTCTAGAGGCATCGGATATAACCTTACCTCTCTACATCAATACACAACCCAGACTAATTATAAAGGCATCACAACAGACAACAAAACCATCTGTACCATCAGGTAGTGCAAAAATTGGGGATGAAGTAAGTTGAGTCTTCAACTCCTATAAAATCTTCTCACAGGAATCTGACCACTGAAATTTTACTTTCTTCTGAGTTAATCTAGACATATGGGATTAAATAAAAGAAAAACCCTCAACAAAATATCTGGAATAGCCAGCTAAACCCAAGAAACTTCGGATGTCTGATGAAGAGACAGGTCTAAGCCAGTTTATTAATACTTCTGTCTTTTAGGGATCGACTCTAATGCCATCACTGGAAATAATATGATCGAGCAAAGCTACTGATCTTAGAAAAAATTCATATTTACTAAATTTGGCGAACAACTGCTGATCCCTAAGAGTTTGCAACACAATTCTAAGATGGTCTGCATGATCATCCTCAGTACTAGAATAGACAAGAATATCATTGATACAGATTATGACAAAATTGTCCAAATAATATTTGAACACCCTGTTCATCAAGTCCATAAAGGCTACTGGGGCATTGGTATGACCAAATACAAGACTAGAAACTTGAAATGACCGTAACGAGTTCTAAAAGTTGTCTTTGGAATATCATATTCCCTTACTCTAAGATGATGATAGCCGGATAAGGTCTAACTTGGAGAAGTAAAATGCACCTTGGAGTTGGTCGAATAAGTCATTAATCCTAGGAAGAGAATATTTGTTTTTAACTGTGACTTTATTCAGCTGACAATAGTCAATGCACATTCGTAACTAACCATATTTCTTTTGTATGAATAGGATGAGAGTGACCCATGGAGAGACACTGGGTCATAAGCATGTTACACGGTGCTTATGACCCCAAAGGACCACAAGCTAACCCATGACTGATATATGTACCTGTACACTGTATAATATATATGTAATAATACAGAAAACATAAACATGTAGGCCATAAGGTTCAACTAAATAAAGGATCTATCAAAATATAACATCCGTGTGGGTGAAAAATACCCAAAATAACTGAAGTCTAAAATAAATCAGAACTAAATCTGAAAGCCTCTAAGTATTATTTGGATAAGGAGTTGAAGGAACATGTCTCCAACTAACTCCATAAATAAAAAAAACTAACTAAAATAATAAATGAATCAGATCATATAGTCCTCGAATGAAGAGGACTCACTGCAACTCTGTATACTGGATCGCGACTACTACTATTGGTCTAGAACTCGTGTCTCTGAACCTATGGTGTAACATGAAAAGAAAGAACCAGAGCGCAAATGCGTCAGCACAACAGGAGTACTGAGTATACGAGTGAGGTAGGCTAAATGTAAAGGGTTTACATGCATGAACAATGCTAACTGATTGACTGATATGAATGTAAGAGTACAAATATACATGCATAGTAACTGAGATCGTGAGTACAAGATATCTAGATCTGTACACTAATACATGGTTTACCGATAACTAACATGATTAAAACTGTAGTTCTGATAACATGGACGATTGTGCCTGACAGTCTTGAATTTGGTGAAACTATCTGAGTTCCATACTATAACTGAATTTGACTGTATCTGACAGTCCTGGTATACTGATATCTGAAGAACTATCTAAGTTCTTTTACTGAGACTGAGTCAGAAGCTGTGGGAGATATTTGTTTAACCAACATGCCCCATATGTTCTATTATGACTAAGATGGGGTCCAATCTCTGCCCTGACTGTAAGGGTGTCAATACCGCACCACTGGAAAGGACAACATGTGAGAAACCCTCATATAACAGGTAACTCTAGTAAGAACGGTGGGAACCCTCATATAACAGGTTAAGCCACCTCATCCACCCTCATATAGTAGTCTACGATGTCTCAACCTATGCTGGCTACATAGTTCAGGAACAGAAGAATGACTGCTAAGAACCACACTCTCATATAACAGGTGAGTTCCCATCCTTAGGTTCACTCAGTGCTAACTCTTACTCCCATCTGAAGAGACTAATCATAATTTACTAACTGTGCATGGACTGAGTAACTGACTTTTGTTGACTGACAAAATAGTACTACTATCTGAGAATTTACTGTGATCATGAGATTTTTGAGGTTTCCTAAGTCACATGACTGACTGAGTTCTATAGATTATGGCTTGACTGAGATTATCGTGACAACATGACATGGATCTAGGTACAAAACTATACTTTTCAAGTACAAATACTCCTAAGACTCGATAGAAGAAAACTGACACACATGACATGACTTGATCACAAGATTGGAGTCCACAATAAATAATTTTACAAGTAGGGGATAATATACCACATGTAGTTTTCAACATCTTGTGCATAGTAGGGAGTGCATGGAATATATATATCATGTACATATTATATCACTCAATTATCATAAATGCTTCATACCACAACAATAGCAACAAAACAATGGCATGGAACTCATATTGAATTGTATAGTTAACATGGACTTGTCATGTAGATAATATGGGACCATATAAACATGAAATTCCTAGCATTCTAAGTATTTTATCAAACACCTTGCATGCACTCTTTAAAGCATAGGTGTATTCATAAATTTACATCACATTAAACCACCCAAATTCATGGGTTCCAACTACATGATCAAAACCTTCATGAAAATTCATCAAATCACTACTCTATAGCATAACCATCACCACCAACATGAATACAATCATATCACCAAAAAAAATTCATGATTTAGTATTTAAAGATTGATTCTTGAACTCCACGGATGAAAGGAATCCATGGATGAACACTACGCATACCTTGGATAGAAGATCCGTGAAAATTAACGGTGAAATCCTTTGAATCTTGGAGCTCCTATGAAAACCCTATGGGGTTCTTGAGAGAATTTTGAGAAAAGAGAGTATAATATGGTTGGATTGAGATAAATTCCGTATTTATGGAATATATAGGGGTGGAAATATGACCCAAATACCCCTCTAGATGCGTCATTTAAATTTCTATAAAAATTACCCAATTTGGACCCCCAGCACGACGCGGAGACATCCGTTGCCACCCATTTTTCACCTGGAAACTCACCGTGATGCGCTGGAATCACGGAGAGACACTGGAAATTGACAAACATCATTTTGTCTTATGGAGCGACGCGCCACTGACTGAAATGACGCTGCTAAGACTTTAAATCGCCATAACTTCTTCACTGGGTGTCCATTTTAAGTGAATTTGGTATCGATGGAAAACTCATTAAATTCTCTACAATTTGAAGGGTATGAATCTACCAAAATACCACCTATAAACCAAGTTATTCTCATTCAAATATGACCTATGTGAAATCACACACAAAAACTTGGTGGATTCAAAAGTTCTTAGCTTGGCTTACTCTAAGTGACTCTTATGAGTATGCTTAACATATCATAAGCTCTATTATAACTAGGATACTCATCCTAATTCATGTACTCAAAGATGAATCACAGGATAGGTGGTTTCATGCATAGGAAAAATGGTTTATTTTCTAGCTTAGAAATATATGGGGTATTACAATATCTCCCCCTTGGGAATATTCATCCTCAAATGAGACTGACTGAGAGGGGAGAAAAGATAAACTGGAGTACGCAAGACATATACTACTGAAACCTGGGGTCATGACTGACGTGACTAAAAAATAAGCATATTGTATTAAACATGCATATCTGATGCATGGGTAATTGAGTCATGAATGAAGGACTGAGTGTTCTGATGAACCAAGTTTCTCAGAATGAGAATGCATATGTGATGCAAAAATTGATAATATGAATCCATACATATTTGATGCATGATTATATGGCTGACATGATACATGAATGCATGACTGAAAGTACTGATAAGATGATCACGTATATCTTATGTGTTAATACACGACTAAACTGACTCATAAACATGCAACTTAACATGCAATGGTAAACACACCAAGTTTGAACTGAAAACTGAGCATGGAATAGAATATCAAGTTTGGTACTAAAATCTAAACATGAGAACAAGTAAGCTCAAAGAAGACTGTTACCTTGAAACGAACATACTAATGAGTCTGAGATTAATTACTCAATATGCATGAGCGGAAACATAAGAACATAACTGAGTCTGAAACGTGATACATGAACTGAACTGAGTCTGTAATGCATGACATAGATAGAGTATCTTATCATGGACTAAATTGAGCTTTTGAGTACAAGGTTACGACTGATATTTGGAGCTAAGGGGTAAACTTATGAGTATCTCTACTCCAAACTGGATTCATTATGTGAGAAGAGAATAGGATGCTTCTGTTATGAAAGTTTGGGGGATCATAGCATATCTCCCCCTTGGGACACTAGGTCCATCCAGGAATACTGTCTTGGTTACACTACTGAGGGAAATTGAGGCGATATGCAAGGCATCTAGGAACTAAATCATGACTGATTATCTGAGATCTGAAACTTAAGTCCTGATACATGATCTAAGATGAAGCAACTAAACTTCATGCACTGCAACTAAGACAACCGAAAGATTTATAAGGTGCTGAGCGTGACTGTATGAATATACTAACCTATATGATTAACTGAATAACTGATAGCTGAATACTGGGCATGTGAGACTTGTTTGTACTTAGTCTGAATAACTAGACTAATACCGTAGAATATTACGCATAGGAGGTAATGATTGACTGGATAACATGAGGTAACTAAGCATGAATGAGCAAAACTATATCACCTCAAGAATGAAAGGCTAGGCCTATAACATGGTTTGGAAACATCCTATAGACTAAGGTACTGAAATACTATTGTAGCATGGGTCAAGCAAGGCTAGAACTAAACTGAGTTTCTGATCTGATTACTAAACTAAAGTTGGCACTAAAACTAAAACTGTAACTGAGATTCTTACTAGAACTAAATGTTGGGATCCAATAACTGAATTCTGATAACTGAGGTTTAGGCTAATACTGAAATACTAAATTCTGGAAATGAACACTAATTACTGGGTAATGAATACTGAAATTGTAACTAAGATGGCAACAGATTTTCCATAGTAAGCGATGGGGAGTGACATAAGTTAAGGATCTAAATATACATTCACACTCTGTACTTCCCCATATTCTAAATACAACCTCATGATAACCACTTACTTGCACACTAATATGGGATTTAAGTCTATCTTCGTAACTATCCCCTCGTATACAGTAAGCATGCCACAATCTTCTCTTAATATGAAACACTTTCTATCTCCCATCTAAGAAACTACTCATCACTACAATATTCCATAATGAAAGCTTACTTATTACATCAGGAGAACCTGAAACATAAATTGGCACTGACTGAACTTGACATATGACTGAAACCTAAGAAATAGAATATCAACAGTACAGATTTACCAAAAAGGTCTAAATTAAGGATATACACAACATAGTCTGGATTTATCGTATCTGTAGGGGCATAGCATGAGTCATGGAAACTGAATATACTATAAGGCGTGACAAGTGTACATAAATCATGAGCTGCATGACCTGAGTTTGAAATTTCTGAATTCATGGAACATGATTCGTAACACTGAGTGAGCTAGAACTGAACTCCCTATGCTGGGAACTGAAAGCACACATGATTCTATGGGAGGCGTGTGAACATAAGTTGTATTCATGGAATCTGAGACAAGAAGCATGCATAGTAATTATGCTGACTGAAGTACAAAGCTTTACGCTGAGATAAGGATGGGTCAAAAATCGTCTTCCCTAACTATTTTTTTGTACATACTGATGCTACTATTTAAATCTGAGAGCCTGACTGGGTTACTTGATCTATTATCTTGCCCTTATCTTAAAGCCATCATCATAAGCCTGTGAACACTAAACTAATCTCTTAACTGAACTATAATCTTAATCACATACTTACACTTTGTCAAACACATGCTTGCCTTACTAAGCCCATTATCTACCTTTGTTCCCTCACATACTACTAATATTGCATTTATACCTTCTTGCTTAATTTCAAGTCAATAAACTTAAATTTCTAACTCATACAGTTAAGCCTACTGATTCATTCTAGCACAACTATCCCCATGAATACATAATTTGATCAAACTAGATGATATTATCCCAAGTCTACCACTGTTAACTCCTGAGTTCATGCTTAAAAATTCTAGGTCTATGCCGTCATAGGATTCTGAAAAGGGATCAGATGGAATATCTAAATCTAGGTTCGAGAACAAGTTCTCATGATCATGAATAAGATCCGTACAACTTTGGAACATTAGGAAACTGAGGGATACTGTCTGAGAAAGCCCTATCTTTAGGACTTGAGCTTTACTATTTATGTTACCTTGGAAGTAAGGTAAAGTTGACATGAGGGGAGAATGATATGAATCTGCATGGGTTCCTTAGAGAACCTTGCTATAGCACGATCTGAGACATGAAAGAAGGGAAACTATTCCTAAAACATCTCATAGCCTCCTACATATAAGTGTGGTGCATAATACACGCATGTAGAAGACTTTACTAGGTGCGGCTTTCAGACTTCCTAGGACTCTATTGAACCTTAGGCTCTGATACCAAGTTTGTAACACCCCGATTTTATAAACCGAAATGCTACATGGTGCTTATGACCCCGAAGGACCACAAGCTAACCCATGACTGATATTTGTACCTGTATACTACATAATATACATGTAATAATGCAGAAAACATAAATATGTAGTCCATAAGGTTCAACTGAATAAAGGATCTATCAAAACATAACATCCGTGTGGGTGAAAATACCCAAAACAACTGAAGTCTGAAATAAATCTGAACTAAATCGGAAAGCCTCTAAGTACTGTTTGAATAAGGAGTTGAAGGACATGTCTCCAACTAACTCCATAAACAAAAACAAATAACTAAAATAATAAATGAATCAGATCATATAGTCCTCGAATGAAGAGGACTCACTGCAACTTTGTATACTGGATTGTGACTGCTAATGTTGGTTTGAAACTCGTGTCTCTGAACCTATGGTGTAATATGAAAAGAAAGTACCATAGCGCAAATGCGTCAATACAACTGAAGTACTGAGTATACAAGTGAGGTAGGCTAAATGCAAAGGGTTTACATGCATAAACAATGCTAACTGACTGATTGATATGAATGTAAGAGTACAAACATATATATACTAAGATCGTTAGTACGTGATATCTAGATCTGTATGCTAATACATGGTTTACTGATAACTGACATGACTAAAACTGTAGTCTTGAATCTGGTGGAACTATCTGAGTTCCGTACTATAACTGAATTTGACTATATCTGACAGTCCTGGTATAGTGATATCTGAAGAACTATCTAAGTTCTTTTACTGAGACTGAGTCAGAAGCTGTGGGAGATAGTTTTTTAACCAACATGCCCCATATGTTCCATTATGACTAAGCTGGGGTCCAATCTCTGCCCTGACTAGAAGGGTGTCAATACCGCACCACTAGAAAGGACAACGTGTGAGAAACCCTCATGTAACAGGTAACTATAGTGAGAACAGTGGGAACCCTCATATAACAGGCTAAGCCACCCCATCCACCCTCATATAGTAGGCTATGATGTCTCAACCTATGTTGGCTACATAGTTTAGGAACGCAAGGATGACTACTAAGAATCACACCCTCATATAACAGGTGAGTTCCCATCCTTAGGTTCACTAGGTGCTAACTCCTACTCCCATCTGAAGAGATAGATCATAATTTACTGACTATGCATGGACTGAGTAATTGACTTCTGTTGACTGACGGAATAGTACTACTATCTGAGAATTTACTAAGATCATGAGATTTCTGAGGTTTCCTAAGTCACATGACTGACCGAGTTTTATAGATCATGGCTTGACTAAGATTATCATGACAACATGACATGGATCTAGGCACACAGCTATATTTTTTGGGTACGAATTACCCCAGGACTCGATAGAAGAAAACTGACACACATGACATGACTTGATCATAAGATTGAAGTCCACAATACATAATATAATAAGTAGGGGATAGTATACCATATGTAGTTTTTAACATCTTGTGCATAGTAGGGAGTGCATGGAATATATATATATCATGTACATATTATATCACTCAATTATCATAAGTGCTTCATACCACAACAATAGCAACAAAACAATGGCATGGAACTCATATTGAATTGTATAGTTAACATGGACTTGTCATGTAGATAATATGGGACCATGTAAATATGAAATTCCTAGCATTCTAAGTATTTTATCAAACACCTTGCATGCACTCTTTAAAGCATAGGTGTTTTCATAAATTTACATCACATTAAACCACCCAAATTCATGGGTTCCAACTACATGATCAAAACCTTCACGAAAATTCATCAAATCACTACCCTATAGCATAACCACAACCACTAACATGAATACAATTATATCACCACAAAACATTCATGATTTAGTATTAAAAGATTGGTTGTTGAAATCCATAGACGAAAGGAATTCATGGATGAACACTACTCATACCTTAGATAGAAGATCCGTGAAAATTAATGGTGAAATCCTTTGAATCTTGAAGCTCCTATGAAATCCCTATGGGGTTCTTGAGAGAATTTTGAGAAAAGAGAGTATAATGAGGTTGGATTGGGCTAAATTACATGTTTATGGAATATATATGGGTAGAAATATGACCCAAATACCCTTCTGGATGCATCATTTAAATTTTTGTGAAAATTACCTGATTTAGGCCCCCGGCGCGACGCAGAGACATTGTGTTGCCATCCGTTTGTGACTTGGAAACTCACCACGACATGTTGGAATCACGGAGATACACTGGAAATTGACATATGTTATTTTGGCTTACAGAGCGACACGCCGCTGACTAAATGACGCTGCTGAAATTTGAAATCGCCATAACTTCTTCACCGAGTGTCCATTTTAGGCTAATTTGGTATCAACGGAAAGTTTATTCAATTATCTACAATTTGGAGGGTATGAATCTTCTAAAATACTACCTATAAACAAAGTTATTCTTGTTCAAATATGACCTATATAAAATCACACACGAAAACTTGGTGGATTCAAAAGTTCTTAGCTTGGCTTAATCTAAGTGACTCTTATGAGCATGCTTAACACATCATAAGCTCTATTATAACTAGGATACTCATCCTAATTCATGTACTCAAATATGAATCACAGGATAGGAGGTTTCATGCATCGGAACAATGGTTATTTTCTAGCTTAGAAATATATGGGGTGTTACAGAAACCTTTATCTAAAAGGTCTTTAAGATGCTCTTTAAACTCTTGAAGCTCTGCTGGAGCCATACGATATGAAGGAATAGAGATGGGCTGAGTATATGGAAGAAAGTCAATACCAAATTCTATTTCCTTATCGGGAGGTACCCCTGGCGAATCTTTGGGAAAAATATCAGGAAAATAATTGACTACATGAATTGACTAAACTATTGGAGTCTCAGACTTAGTGTCTTTGACTCAAAATAGATGATAGATATACCCTTTTGAGATCAACTTTTTCGCTTTAATATAGGATATGAAATGACTCTTGGGAGACACTGAATTACCTTCCCACTCAAAGACTGGCTCATCAGGAAACTGAAACTTCATGACTCGGGTGCAACAATCTATGGATGAATAACAGGAATGGAGCCAATCCATACCAAGAATAAGGTCAAAGTCGACCATATCTAAATTTATTAAATCTGCTAATATGATTTTATGAAGGATAGTGATAGAAAACTTTCTATAGATCTGTTTGGCAACAACTGACTTACCTACTGGGGTAGAAACTAAGAAGGGCTCAGGGATTTTTTCAGGACCTATTTTAAAATTTACTACAACTAGTGAGGTCATATAAGAGAAATTTGACCCAGGTTCTAACAACATATAAGAATCAAGATGAAAGACACGAAGCATACCAGTAACAACATCCGGTAAACTCTCCTGCTCCTGATGGGGTGGTAAAGCATAAAACTAATTCTGGTGCTGATGGCCACCGATACTGGATGACGCATCTTGAGAAGGGACAGGGCGAACTAAAGGAGCTGATGCACTTATAGCCTGAGCCTGGGGACTAGCATCCCTGTTTCACTGCTTATCACGAGGACACTCTTTGATTTCATGTCCCAACTTACCATAACCATAATAACCTTTTTGTCCCAACAAGCACTCACCAACTTATAGGAGTTGTATTCTTACCTCTACCATTCTCTCACATAACCACTTTATCTTATGCCACATCCTTCATCCTATAGAATGCCAATTCTACACTCGCTTCCTCAGTAATATGTATAATCTGGGTGATCTTTCATATCTCCTCTAAGAAAAGCTGTAGGTCCTTACCTGCTTTTGACCCAATGAACTCAAGTAGATTTATTCTCATGAAGTCTCGAATTCTGGCTGCTACTAAATTCTAATTCTGCTGATATGTGACTATCGCCTGATGGCTTCCCTGAACATTTCCAGTCACAGCCTAGGCCAACACCTGAAAGAAAGCATGAAATTCAGCATGGGATACATTCTCATTCAGAGGGCAAGCAGGCTTGGGTGGCTAGTTATCATTTCTATGTACGTTAGCTCAGTAAAGAGGCATATTCAACTGTCACGTAAGAGCATGAGTTAAAAGCAGGTAGAGAAACTGTAAGCATGATAGATCATTAAATAAAGAGACAATTTCCTAAAAACGTCCCATAGCCTCTTGCTCATAAATATGGAACACTTCACATCCATAATTAAGACTCTACATAGTGCGGCTTGTCTAACTCCCTAGGACTCTTATAACTTTAGGCTCTGATACCAAGTTTGTAACGCCCCAAAAATAAGTCCTGAGATGTTACACGGTGCTCAAGACTATGAGTAGCCTTAAGCTAACCCTGTAAGCCTTCTACTATATCTAGAGCTCATAATAGAGAAATATAGACATATAATCAAAGCTAAAATGCAAAATTTGGTATAAGCTAAGCTGAAACTAACTGAATATAATATCTAAAAATGCTAAACTTAAGAGTTCGATCAATCAATACTAGAAATCTGAATCATATTTAGCAGCCTGACAAGCCTCTACTACTCATAACTAGAGAGTCACTGGGTTAAATCCCCAGCTAACTCGAACTGTCTAAAAATACTAAATCATCTATACTTATAAGCTAAAAACTAAAGGACTGGGTCCCGAAACTATGAGAACTCACCAACTATCGGGATGTAGATAGAGATACTCGAAATCACTCACTCTGCTGAAACTGAGCACCTGAACCTACATTATGATACAATATAGCACATAGACATATATGTGGATCAGTACTTCTATATTCTACTAAGTATATGGGGGTGAATGCTTAAGTAAAACAATATCTCAATATTAACATAAATTTGTAAAATAATGCATGCTAAATGTAATAGACTCACACTAGCTTATGTAACTGAAAACTGAAAAGCATAATCATGAGTAGCAAAACATGCTTTGTAAATCTAGTGAGTCATAATATTTAGTTTCTAGAAATTTGTACTTGTATTTTGTCTTTAAATTATGTTGTCTAAGTGTAGAAAGGATTCACCTTTATATCTAAAATCTGAAAGTTGAACTCTGTAGCTAAGGTTTTATATAAAGCAATATCTAAATAAAATTGTGAACCTTTACACTTAGTTTCTAAAAGCTTTTCTGTTAGGACTATTCTGTTCTGAAATCTATAGTCTGTATGATTTAGGGAGGTTCTTCTAATCGACATACACTATTTGAGTTACCATAGTGTCCAATGTCTAGTTCTCTTATGCGAAAACCTCATGTTGGAGAGAGGTGTCATACTCTTGCCAAGGAGTATAACCTAATCTAAGTTATCAAATCTGTATCTATCATCCATGTAGAAATGGGAATAATCTGATAATCTAAACCTACATTGGATCGTAGTTCCGGGACATGTGAACACACCCAACTTGGTGCTAAATACTACTCCCTTTAATTTGTATGCTTATTATGTTGGAAATCCACCTTCAAAAAACTAGTATGTGGTTTATAATGGAAACCAACTGCATATCTGTTAATTTAAACTGTAACTGAAACTGGAAAGCAGATGCCATATCTAAGCTGAGATCAAAAGATCAAATCTTTATTAAAATCTGAAAATAACTATTCATGTGATGATTAGAGCATAGTCATTCTTAAAATATCAACATTCAAACTAGAGCTTAATAACCCATGCATCAAATTCATGTCAAATCATAATAAAGTTTATGCTTAATAACAAAGGCATTGAAATTCAATTCTAAATCTCGAAATTCATATCATATGCATGAGAATACGAAAATAGTCATGCAATTCATCATCTAAATCACTTAAAATCTCATAATATTCAAATAGCAATATTTGGGTATGAACCCTAGTTTGAAATTCATGGGTAATAATAAAAAATCATGTAACTTTGTAATTAAAAACTAGTTTTGGGCACAAGGATGAAAGAATTATCCTTGTTGAAAACCCCACATACCTTAATTGGTGACTAGATGAAGAAGATTGAACCTTAGGTTCCTATTTATGCTCTTGAAGATTGATTCTTGAATATTCTTGAATTGGGAATCTTGAATTTGGGGTTATCTTGGATAAAGAATGGTGGAATTTGAATTTCTTGGGGATTAAGATTTGAGTTTTAGGGTTTCCTTAGAGAGTAATTTTGATGAAAATATGCATATAATGGTTAGAATAGGATTAATTATGTGTTTTTCATGGCTTGGGTCTTGGGGAAATGAAGAAATTTCCCTTTAAAAATTTAAATTAGAACTGGAAGTCTCGATTTTAAGCACCACCGTGATGCGGTACAATCACAGTGGCTCACTAAAAAAGGACGAACACCATTTTGGGCTCTGGCGTGACACAGTGTAATCGCATTGAATCACTGGAAAAGGACGAGTGTCATTTTGCACTCCATCGTGAAGTGGTGTCCATCTAATTGGGAATTTTGATGCGATACAGGCAAATCGCGTTGAGCTACTGGAAAGGGACGAACGGGAACTAGAACTTCTCTGCAGCGGGGGCTAATTGTTGTACTCCACTGGAAATCAGACAATTGCGAATTTGTCTTTCACTGCGATGTAGTGCTTATCGTATTGCCCTTCTATTTTCTCTAAAATCGCCATAACTTTTCAACCAAGTATCAGATTAAGGCAAAATTGGTATCGTTGGAAAGCTGATTCAATTATGTACACATTGTGGGTCTAGAGCTGGAAAATTATTTACGTATCAAGAGTTATATGCTTTTGAATGTAACCCTTGACACACAAGGGGCTAAACTGAGCTATAAAAAGTATGGGGTATTACTTTTATGCATTCCCTAACTCTACTTTAAAACTCACTAACCTTACTACTTGAATCTTAAAACCCAACTGGTTCTACCCTCTATTATCTCCCCCTTAAATTAGTGTTGTCTTTCTAAGTTATTGGATATTCTCAATAAACTCTAAACTAAGCCACCTCTTCCTACTCTAAGGGTAGGGTCACCTCTCTATATATGTGGATACTAAGCACTCTCTGAAACTGTAATGCCCCGCACTTTCCAAAGCTAGAAAATGAATCGTTGTTCGTTTATGTGGAAATCCCAATTTTGTAAGCCATATTTGGGCACCTAAATTACCAAGAGTACCCTATTTATAATATAGATTATGATGAGTTAAGTGTGGTTATATGAGCCACTTAAGGTAGTACAAGCTAAGATTTTTGAAATCCATTAAGTTTTAGTGTTTGAATTTGCAAGGGTCATATTTGAATGAGTATAACTTGATAGATATGTGGTATTTCTGCATATTTATACCCACAAAATTATAGAGAATCAAATTAGCTTTCCAACGATGCCAATTTCACCAAAATCCGACACCCGAGCTAGGAGTTATGGCTTTGCGAAGTAGAGTGCGTCGCCTAACCAATCGCACATAGCCACTGGAAAGCATATGCGATAGCATATGCGGCGCCTATGTAAATATAGGCGATATCATATGCGGAGCCTATGTAAATATAGGAGATATCATATGTGGCGCATATCTTATGGTTTCAAGTGACTTAAACACTCCGTTTTTGGGTTATTTTGAGGGCAATTAAGTCTTTTGGCACTCCTTACACACCTCTAAACTTAACCTTACGAATTTAATAGATTCTAAACACATCATAACCCTATTATCAGTCTAAGTTCATCATCCATGAGCACTAAGGTTACACAATTAACATTGAGGGTCCAATCTTTCAACGAATCCGTTACCATAAAGGTATGTAGGGTTATGAACAAGAACACCCTTTCGTTCTTGTGCCCAAAGTTTGCATTAGTTTACAAAGATACATGATTTTTACATGTTTTATCATGAATTTGAAGTGATAAATCTTATCCTATGTTGTTGTTCAAGATACTATGATTATTTTGAATGTTAAGAAAATAAACTCCATGAGTTGAGATTATTGTTATGATTAAAGGCTGAAATTTTCCAGATTTCCGTATAAATTATGCATGCTTGTGATATAAAGCATAAATGTTGAAATGTTTTGATTAAGTATCGCTATAAGGGTCATTAACCCACATTTAGATTGTTGTTTTGAGAATTTATGTGCTACATGCACCCATGTTTAGACTATTTTTGATGAAGTATAGAAAGATTTGACCTTTTGGTCACAACAGAGTTAAAATCCACTTTATGAAACGAGTTACGGATTTTATCATTTATTTAACTTAAGAAATATGAGATTACCCTTAAAGTGGATTTTTCTTGAGATTTTTGAGCATAGTATTGGGAGTAGTATTTAGCACCGAGTTGGGTATGTTACTATTCTTTCATACCCCAGAACGACGTGCCACCATAGGTTGAGACATTGACTTCCACTATATGTGAAAAAATGAGATAGTGATCACTGAGATGAGATTGTTCTATACCGATGGTAAAGGTAGGACAGTCCTAACCTTATGGGGGGAAGTCGTGGGACATCATGGGTGCTCACATGGTGTACATGTCGGTTAGAAGAACCTCCCAAGGAGTCGTCCCTCATTCTTAGATTGATTTTACCGATTTAAAAAAGATTTGAAATGCAGATTTATAATGTATTTAATATTCTAGATTTCACTAAGATTGCTTGATGAGAGAATAAGAAAAGAATCTTGATATTTGGATTAAGTGTAATGGCTCATGATATCCAGATTAGTATGCTTTACCATTCATTGTGTATGATTTCAGATTTTAGATTTCTTTCAAGCTTTATGAGCCATTTACAAATGTCCTGCATGATTTGGAAAGAAAACTTATGACATGATCGTTAAATATATATATATATATGCATATAAATATGTTTATTTCATGTACTCGGTACATATTCCATGGTACTGACCCACATGTTCGCATGTGGGCTACATTTTTCCTATAATGTAGGTTCAGGTACTCATTCCCAGGTTTGACCGTGATTATCCGAGCACGTTGATCTATATCCTCTGCAGTGGTGAGTCCTCATGGTCCGAGGACTAGTTATTCAGATTTCCTCATTTACTTTGAGTCGTTCAGTTTATTTCCTGAGTTCGGGTCAGTTGGGGTTTGTCCCAATGGCTCATGGATATACAGTTTAGTAGAGGCTTGTCAGACATAGATTGATCAGATTTGTCAGAGATGTCGTATTTTGTTACTTTTTGTATTTCATTCGTATTGCAGTATGATATTATGGAGGTTGTTTAGATGTTTTTATTATGATGACTTTGATTATAAGTGTTGAATGGAAGAAAAATGGCTAAAAGGGTTATCTTGGGGCTACTTGTAGCCTTAAGCACCGTGTGGCGCCTCGGGGCCCATTTTCGGGGTGTTACAGAAACACTACATCAAAATATACAAAACCTAAGATAAGGCTCCCTTATAAGATACTACTCCATATCTAACTACTCCATATGGCACTCACATAAGCCTCACACTTGCACCATCATAACTACTAGAAAGATCATCAACTTAGATTCTTGCATGTACTAAGTCATCCTACTAGATCCGTTATATAAAACTAATACCATCATGCCCACATAGTCATTATCTTTACATATTTGAAACCACAATTCAAACTTAGATTCTAACATTAATCATGGAGTGCCACTCAACTTCTCCAATACTATACCATTCAAGTACTAGATACGGGTTAAGAAATACTAGTCCACTAAAATTAGTGATAACGTATAATTAACTTAATGCAAACCCCCAATCTAACTTTAGTCCACATGCACATTATTCTTTTATGGACTTAATATCCATTACCACTACGTAATACACTATACACCCATTCACTTATATGCTACTGTCTTAAAGTTTCAATCTTTTAACAACTTTATAAATGCTTTTCTTCTAAACTCATACTTCTAACATTGGGGCCGTTCTACCATAGGATTTAGAGAAGGAGTCTGGGAACATATCATACCTTGGCTCAAATGCACAACTTGCATTAATGGGAGTGGATGCTTTTAAATAACGAGACTTAAATGAATTAATTGGCTCCTTGTAAGCTTATGTGTAGTCGCATAGATACCTGTAGGTTCTTCTGGAAAATCTTGATCGTATGTTATGCATGACATTTTTCTTTCTTCAAAAATAAGGCTTAATTAGCGGAAACTGAGCAAGTGTTTGAATTTGTATAGAGTTCTTAGAGAACACCTCTACTGTAGGATATGAAAGAATGGAGACATTTCCTAAATATTTTTACCTCTCAAAGAAAAGTACAGACGTCTTTATACTGTTCTGCAAGATTCTACTAGACATGAATTTATAGACACCTTAGGACATTTGAACTTTGTGCTCGGATATCAAAGTTTATAACACCTCAAGACTACACCCTGGATGTAACATGACGCTTAGAACCATGAGTGATACCAAGCTGATCTATGGTATAGCATAATGCATGAGCATATGTATAAGAGCTAAACTTACTGAGCGAAAGCAATATCATGAGATAATCAATTCCAATACATTACTGTTACAAGTTAACACTAATTATACAAAAAGAAAGCTGAAACTAAATACAGGAGCTCTGACTGCCTGTCTATGAAGTCTCTACTAATACTGACTATAGATTGTCGGTACATGACCCCCGCTATCCCTAATTAAAAATGAATTAAATAAAATACTAGAACTATAATTAACTTGAATAAACTAAACTTATCACCTACTGGATAGAAGCTGCGATATGTCTGATCATGATTTTGTGAGCTAAAACTGATGCCTACATTATTAAATAATGTAGGCACGCAGACATATATATGGTCAGTACGATAGAATATACTGAGCATGGGGAAATGCAAGTCTGAAAAATAAGTAAAACGGAAGTAATAAATCATGCATAGATTTGAAAATATATTGACAAGTATAAATGGTTCACGATTTGTTCATGAATCACTGAAACATAGTAACAACTGACATGACAAGGAAATATGAATACTTGTGGACTGAATCAATTACACTAGTTTAGAAATTATGCATAATACTTAGGTATTCTAATGAGTATAAATGACTCAAATAAAATATGAAGTAAACTAGAAAGCATAATAAGAACTACCATGATGTTGAAACATGAAACTTGTAGTGCGGTGAGCCATTATACACTTAGTTAAAATCTTATCTTTGTATAGGAGATTCTCTGAACCGACATAAACCATGTGAGAAAACATGGAGTCCAATGTCTGATATAAATTTAATATTTTCTATATTTCCAAAGCACATACATAACATAAGATACAAATCAAGTACAAATACATGACAACAACTAAATATAAAGCAACAAAACCAACAAGTGAAATGATACGTATGATGACATGAGAATGATAATTCAATGTTCACAACCATACAAAATGAGTATATCCACAACCAATCCATATGATTTATTTCCACCACCAACCACAATGTTACTATTAGACAACCACGTGAGCCAACATCCACTTACTATTTCCACTATCTATGAATTTTCATGTGATTCATATGCCCACAAAGTATGAATATATATATCTATATATATAAATATATATATATATCACAATACGCTAAAGGTTCTGCAATAGGAATTTCTAATAACACAATGCAATTATTCATATGTATTCCAGGCTATCAACATAACGTAAGACCCCCGTCGATCACACATATCACAAGATATCTCAGATTCAGCAATTACATCACATTCAAGCCCCCACACAGGCACAACACATAGATATCTATATTTCATGATTAGTTTTCACCCTTAACATGCATTTTGTACCAACATTTACTACCCATCCAAGTCTGAAAGAGTTAAGTCATAACCTACCTCGAATGCTAGAACTGGTCTGCAACGCTTCAACCACAAAGCCCTACTTCTCACTAACAGTTCTAAAATTAACTAAAACCAAGAAATATAGAATTTATGCATCAAAATAAATCTAACAATACCCATATTTACGACTTTTGGTTCGGGGTCAAAATGGACCCTCGAAATGGGTTTTCAAAAAAGAAGGGCAAAATCATAACTTTACTTCAAAAGTATGTTTCTCTTATTTTTAGGAAAATACAGTTGAAAATCCAAGGAAAATCAAGTCAAAATGAGGTTAAATCAAAGAAAAACCATTTTTGAGTTTTACCGAATAAAATCTTTGAAATCTGTGTTAGAATCAAGAATAGGAGTTATTTTGAAGGTTAAATTAATAAAAAAAAACTAGTAATTATAAGATTAAAACATTATTCAAGTGAAAAAGAGTGAAATTGGGGTTCAAAATCAAGCTCTAAGATTTTTGGGGTCTTGAAAAAATAATCAAGAATTAGAGCAAGAAAGGATGAAATCTCCCCTTAAATTCATAATAGAATCAAGAAATAGATGTTAATCTAGTTTCTCAAGCTCCCACAAGCTTCACTTTTAAGCTCTCACACTATTTTAGGGTTTAAATTTTAAGAGAAAAGGTTAAAGAATGGGCAAAATTGGTCAAAAAGGACTATTTTTATACACTACACCAGCTTTTTCTTTAAGAAAAATAGATTTTTTTCTTTTTAAATCCAACCAAGACTTCGACGGGGTGTCCGGGGTTCGTTTGGAGTCTGATATATGCAAACAAACTATGCAACTACACTAAATTTGATGCTCCGAACTCAATGGTGATATCAAATTTTCAAAAAAAATATTATTATTTTTTGTAGAACTAACCCCTGAAACCCGAAATCACAATTTTTTAAATCGATGGTCAAAATGAGATTTAAAAGTCATAAAATTACAAAACCACCCTAAAATTGATATTTCGAACGTGTTGGAGAAGTCGTATTTTCCATCCAAGGTTATTTCTATCAAATGTGGGTCCCACACCATATTTTTAATTTTTTCCAACTTTCTGACCAACGGGGCAAAATAAGCTCGGGTGCTTGGGACCCGAACTAAAGGTCTACCTAGCCTAAAATTGATATTTTAGAGTTGCTGACGCAGTTCGTTCATTCATCCATCGCACAGATCAAAAGATAACTGCACTGATCTATAATAAGGCTCTCGAAGCCACCAAAAATCATAATATCACACAAATGGTACCAAAATGCATTGAGAACCATATCAATCATTCGCACACCCCAGAAATACCACAATACAACAACGGGGAGGGGTAAAATAGTCAAATCTTATAAAATCACAAATTATACAGATTTCATCAAAAGACCAGTCATTACAAAACCCTTGTTTGAGAGTTATGGAGAGTTTGAGAGGAGAGTAGTTGATGAATTTGTGTTATGGAATAAGGGAAAACATTTTTACGTCAATTATAGGGTCATTTAGGATTCAAATAACTAGTTTACCCTCAAAAAACTAAAGGAAGGAATGGAATTTTAACATTGTCGTGACCACTAGCATGACACAGTGAAACGACGGAGTACCACTAGTGTGGAACTCCAATATCAAGGAGGAGGAGGTCCCTGACATGTTACAATTGTGGACCCTCACTGATTTGACCCCAAAATTCAGTTTTCTTTCGAATTGCCTCTGTGACACGTTCAAAACGTTGACGTCTACTGGTTCACTCACAAAAAGGCACATAACTTTTTTACTCCGGTATCGGATTACAGCCAAATTAAATGCATTATAAAGAAGACTCAAATACCTTTCATTTGGTGGGTCTTGAGCTTCAAAACTCTATTTATTCTAGAAGTTATACTCGTTTAAATTTGACCTATGTAAGATCAATTACCAAAACTCATTCAACAAAAATGCTCTCAACTCAACTTTGCTCTAAATGTTTTCTATGGCCATGATTCACATTGAAAGCACTCCATACAACTAGTAAATAATCACGACACTTATTTATGATTAAAATAATAGCTTTGGGGCCTATGAACATATGACAAACGGTTAGAAGCTTCGCTAGGAGTTTGTGGGGTGTTACATGAAGTTCTTTGACCGTTTGTCCTTTTTAGAGGCATGATCTGAAACATGGAAAAAATTGAGAGTTGGAAGGATTTTCTTTGAACTAAACTTTCTAGCATGAACTAGAACACGAAGAAAGGAAAAGCTTTTTAAATGTCTTGCAACCTCCCCTTCATACGTGTGGCACGCTACACACCCATAAAAGGACTATTCTAGATACGACTTTATAAAAATCCTAGGACACTTGAACCGTACTCTGATACAAAGTTTTTCATGATCCAAGCCTAGGACCTTGACGTAGCGAACATCCCAAACTAGTAAAGATCCGAGAATACCCTTAGTGTGTCATCATAAGCATATTCATTTATAATTGCAGAAACTGAAACTCAATAACATGAAATTCAACTTTAATAAAAACAAAATACCAAACTCGAGATTTAGTTTAATTAGTCTATCAGCCTTTAATATTATGAATGAAAAACCTAACTCGGGATATCTTATAAAAGAAACCATATTCCTGTCAAAAGATGGAGGGCTCGCCATTTGCTATTACTTGTCCCGAGAAATCTAGGTGTTGCATAGAACTACGAGAAAATGCCTCCCAACATACATCATGAGAAAATGTAGCATCCAATGGCAATTTTTACGATGAGTATTGGTATGCAACCTAGGGAAAAGGACAAAGCAGTTTATAAAGAAAGTCATGAGATTCATAATATAAATCATAATAGGGAAAGTGTGGGGCAAGTAATTGAAGGCATAAAAATATAATTATTTCACAACTTTAATTATGAACTATGTAGTTTAGACCAACATTAAGTAACCCATGGGCTATATGGGTTTAGTCCATACCCAATCGATAGGGCCTCAATTCATGTTTGTCATATGGACTGAGATAACATTATTTGGTCATCATATCATATCATCCTCATAAAGGAAACATCATAAGGTCATCTCGTTAGGAAGCGAACCATCCCTATGTCGAAAAAACACAGGTTTCAAGCATGACTTACACCTTTTTGGTGGACTACAAAATTCTCTCTAAGCCCAATTCTTACATTTTCATAAACATTTACCATTTAACACATAATGGGTCCTTCTTAGGGGCAATCGTCAATTTGGTATAGTCCTATCAAGACATGCAAGTTGTACATATCATGCAATAATCTTTTCGTATATTTGTCAACTCATTAGCCCCACCATTTTTGACAAATTATATTTACTCTTTTGAACATCTCTTGACGGTTTAGAAATTTCACATTTAAACATAATTGTTTTACAAAACCAAAGGATGTAGTGATTTTACCTTTTTTTTTCACCAAAACTGAGTTTATAATGCCAAAAGGTAAATTCATAAAAGAAATAGTAGTCCTTGACACCAACATGTCCCAACCATCTTTCATAATAGCAAAGTTTCGTAATTTACTCAATAAATTTTAGTTCGCAAATTCAAGTAACAATTAGAGAGCAATTTTGTAAAAAAGGCTCACAATCTTAAATCAATTCATCTTTTGAAAATCATTCCACGACCCATGTTCAAATTTCACATATAAACCACTATTATAATAAGAAAATCAATCCACTAATAGTTTTTGTTGAAAAGGGGTTGCTCAACATACTTTTGACGGAAGGAAATTCGAGAAAACTTGACTTGAGCCTTGAAACTTGAAACTCTAGTTTTTCTTAGTTCTAAAAATGTTTTGGGGAGGAATGGAATGAGTTATGATGAATAATTTTGTAATCTAGGGGTTTAGGGTCATTAGTATAGGTGGGGAGAGGTTTTAGCCAAGGAAAGGACCAAAATATTCCTCAGAAAGCATTTAGAAAGTGTAGGCAATTCCCGTCTGACTGTTCAAGCAGGTGATATACCGTCACCTGAACCATCAAAACATGGACAAAAATCGATCCTACTTGTTAAGCCTGACGAATCATCACAAATATGATGATTTATCACCCAAGTCGTCACACTTTGGCAGACATACATCTTTTGGTAAATTGAGCATAACTTTCTACTCCAATATTAGATTAACAAGCAATTGGATGTGTTGGAAAGAAGACTCAAAGACCTTTTATTTAGTGGGGTTTTGAGCTACTAAACTCTTTATATTTTAGTAGTTATCCTAGTTTGAATTTGACTTTAGTAAAATCTTATACGAGAACAGAATCGATAAAGAAGCTTCGAACTTAACTTTATGCTAGAGGTTCCTAGGGACCTTAATTCATATTCAAAGATCTTCACCACACTATGGAATTGATCTTAACACCTATATAGCATTAGAAATAATTAGATTCGGGTCTATACACATTTGATAAATGGTTTGGATCTTAACTTAGAAAATTTGAGGTGTTACAGATGATTGGTTGAAGTATGATACTGGCACGACAAATATCTTGTTTTGACTTCCTACATATATTGCACATTGACCCTTTGAAACACCTCCAGATGAAGACCCCCGAAGGATTCCAATTATCGCAAGGGATATTTTGTATCTAAATGGTGAGGGAAAAGAAAGAACAAGAATTTGGACAATTGGACAATAAATGGAAGCTCTAACATTGAGATACTTATGTCTCGCTCAAATTTTGTGTTCGAGTATATATACATGATACAAGTTAATGTCAAGTTTCATATCAAACAGGCGAGAGACAAAGGCACATGAAGTTTCACCTGGTTTTGCCTACTGTGTTATTGTCAAAGAACTTGGACCATAAACTTTTTGAAGAACAGCAATAGGCCCCATTGAACAGAAGACACCTTTAAAAATAAGAGCAACAAAAATAGATGAAACTGATGACTTAATTCTGGACAACTCGATTTGAAGACATGGTGACAGAGAGTTGAATAAATGCATCAACCCCTTCGATTAAAACTAGACAACTTATAATACTTCATCCTTCCATCCACTAACTTAAGACCCCATATAAACATATAGCCAATAAGCATCAGCTCATGGCTTTGCCCTCAGTGGTTAGTGACAAAAACTTCAAGTCCAACCAATAGCCTGTCTACAGCCTTTTGTATAAATAACCTCCATTCTGTGATATGTTTTCATTAACTACAATAAGCGTTACTATTCATACACCAAATTATTCTAAATTTCTAGTTTCCTTTCTTGCTTCCAATCTTCCAAGGAAAATGGCAATTCTCAGCGCTAAAAAACTCATCAAGATGGCCAGGAAATAGCAGAAGTTTGCAGCCATGCAAAGGAGAAGGATTTCATGTCCACGAAATGGCAGTGATGCAGATGGTTGCAGTACATCCTCATCCTCTATAGTTGAAAAGGGCCATTTTGTAGTCTATACAATTGATCAAAGGCGCTATGCATTTCCCCTGACTCACCTGGAAAATGAGGTCATCAGGCAACTTTTAATCATATCCAAATAAGAGTTTGGCCTGTCAAGTGCTGGCCCCATTACATTACCCTGTGATTCAGCCTTCATAGACTCTATTATTTCGCTTATCAAGAATGGTGTAGCTGCAGGAGATCTTCACAAGGCGTCGCTCCTCTCAATTCCTTCATGTTGTTGATCAACTTCTTTGCAGCAAGAGAGTCAAAACCAGCAACTTCTTGTTTATTGAGTCATGCTATCATGTTTTGTAAAGAATAGCTCAAAGTAGATTGTATAATAGGTGAAAAATAGGCAACTGAAAGCTTGTACTATTACAGAAAGAACCAGATCTATAGAACTCATTTTTTTCACTTTGGGAATTGCGAAGTTCTAACATTCTCTTCTTGGAGTGCATTATTTTATTGCGGGCAAAAAAAATAGTCTGCAGCAGAGTACCATTCCAATCAAATTGCACTTCTTCAAAGTAAATATGCCTAACTAATATGCTGACGTTTGTTCCTTTTGTAGTTCCCTCTATTCAGACAAGTGCAGCATGAAATGAAGAAAGAAAATGCAGTTTTGGAGACTTATGCAAATAACTTAAGAATATTGAAATGGACAACATACACATATACAGACAGTTGTTCTATCAAAATTCAAAACCATCCACAAAAAGTAAAAGTTGTTCTAAACCAAATTATCCCAGAGAAGTACACGTAAAACATAATACCATGGAGGAAATAAGTCAAACTAAATATCTAAACTATCTCATCTTTCATTCGGATAAACATTTGAGACTTGAAACTTGTCCCCCACGATAGTCTTGAGTGAGTAAAAACTTGAAAGATATCTAGTCGCTACTGTTGCAACACCCATGCTAAGGGGGATCATCCTAAAAATCTTGTCTTTTGGGTTGTAAGAAGATAGCTGTTAGTCTTTTTTCCCTTGCGTCAAGATTTCTCCATCATTCCAGATTAGGATTGATAAATATTTTATAATAACAAATATCAAGCCCAATACCAGCCAGCCCCAAACAAGTGAAAATGCGATCTTTAGTCCAAGATTCAGCTATACCATACTCTTTCATCCACCATATATCAATATGCCCAAAACTGCTACCACTATCATCAGTTAAACATAGACAATTCCCCAACTCTACTAGCGTCAAACCTTAGGGTGGACGTCTAGATCTCACCAACTCTTCTTGGGTCAAATGCTTGAACGGAAATACCAGACCAGGTGGAACTGGCACATACTTGAGTTTTTCATTCTCAATATCGAAGAAGTAAATGTTGCCCTTATTGATGGGATCCATCCAATGAAGAGCCCTATTACACAAACCTGGCAAAAATCTTGCCATACAGGATATGGAACTTGGCCCAAATTTCTCCATTTCTCATCAACTCCAAGAGTACAAAAACCTCCAATTCTGATACTTCAGGATGACCCCCAAACCTTTTAGTCACTGATCTCACTAACTTATACTTTCCAGAGACTACACTAAAGCAAAATCCATAAACAACACTACAAACACTTTTCTCTAATTTGGGCAACTTAAGTTTGAAATACTCACCCAAAAGAGGATTGCTAATGTAAACTAAAGCATTTATATCATATATATATCATCTCGCACCGTATTGGGGCGGGATGGATGAAGTGGAAGCTCGCGTCGGGGGTGTTGTGCGATAAGAAGGTGCCGCCCAAGCTTAAAGGCAAATTCTACAGGGTGGTAGTCCGTCCGGCCATGTTGTATGGAGCGGAGTGTTGGCCAGTTAAGAATTCCCACATCCAAAAAATGAAGGTGGCAGAGATGCGGATGTTGCGCTGGATGTGTGGGCTGACTAGAGGGGATAGAGTTCGGAACGAGACTATCAGGGAAAAGGTTGGTGTGACTCCAGTGGAGTGCAAGATGCGGGAAGTCCGATTGAGCTGGTTCGGACACGTGAAGAGGAGGGGCATGGATGCCCCGGTTCGTAGGTGTGAGAGGCTAGCGTTGGATGGTTTTAGACGGGGTAGGGGTAGGCCGAAGAAGTACTGGGGTGAGGTGATTAGGCGGGACATGGAGCAGTTACAGCTCACCGAGGACATGACCCTAGATAGGAAGGTCTGGAGGACGCGAATTAGGGCAGAGGACTAGGGCCAGTTTGGGTCGCTAGTGTAGGGAATTACTTGCTGGGGGTAGTATCCTGGTTATGATTCCGTGTTCCATTTTTTAGTACGAATCTGGGTGCTTTCCTCTGTTTTCTTTTACTTATGGCTGCCGTATTTATGTTATGTAATCTTGTAACCTTGTTCGGTGTTTTACTTTGTATTTGTGTGGTATCTTGTGTCTTGAGCCGGGGGTCTATCGGAAACAGTCTTTCTACTTCTTTAGAGGTAGAGGTATGGACTGCGTACATCTTCCCCCCCCCCCCCCAGACCCCACCAGGTGGGAATACACTGGGTTTGTTGTTGTTGTTGTTGTATATTAGTCATGAAACCAATAAATCCATTACATGAACCAATTAATCTCAACTGGAATGTCCATTTCCCATTTCACTGTTATGTTGAACTCAGGGCAGCTTAATAAAATAGGTTTGTTACGGAGTCTAGAAGAATAAGCATCACAACATGGTTCGAGTTCAAGAAGCTGACTTATATTGTGATCATGCGAAAACAAAATACAGGGAGGTAATCTTGATTTATACATGGTAAGAAATAAAGGGTCAGAAAAAAAATTATACCAGAGTTTGCAAATGCGCCTAGAGCTTAACATGGACTCAATTGACAATTTTGAGAAAATTTCTACCATAATCACCCTCGGAAGATCCATAAATCTGGTTCTTCTATGTTTACGCTTGAAAAATCTTAGTAATGGATTAAAGAGAGCGAAAAGATTAGAGCTTTTGCGTTTAGGGTTTTTGGCCTCCATCTATCTCTCAGTGTACAACCAAGTATCTACTTACAAAAAAGCCTCTTTATAGCATCTCCGAAAGCATGTTTATAAATGTTAGCTCAGAATTGATTGTGGAAATCTACAGATACTTGCTTATTGAGTCATGAAATCATGTTTATGAATGTTACTCTCTCCGTTTACTTTTACTTGTCACTTATTTCTAAAATGGATTTCCATTTTTACTCGTCACTTTTGACATATCAAGAAAAAATAATTATTATTTTTCCATGTTTTACCATTGCATTTTTTACTTATGCTCCAAATCATTTTCCAATACCTAATGCTAAACATCAATTGATAGGGGTCGTGTACAAAAAACTGTTGTTCTTTTCATGTTCTTTTCAAATATAAATGTTCGGCAGAAGCAAAAAGATGAAATTTTGCAGTCAACGTACTTTCTGAAAAAGGTAGCGTCGTAACCGCCAGGAGTAACTTTATATGCCTAATATATACTCCCTCCGTTTTGTATTATTTGACCCCATGAAAGGTAGAGTCTTGAACCTAAATGACCCCAAAACAGTTAAAAGTGACTGAAACAGGACACGAAGTTAAAGTGATACCAAAATAGGCTCACTGCACTATTTTATTGTGCTATGCTGCCTTTTAAAGTTAACTCCGTTAACTTGAGGAGAGACATTTAAAATATAAGCATAGCCCACCGCTAAGCCTAATTTGGTATCACTTTAGCTCAAGCTGAAGAAGAGTTTGTCTTTGATCATCCAATGGATGGTCTTACAATACCTTGCAAAGAGCATCGTTCATTGATCTCACATCCCACTTAAGGAGATTATAAGTAGTACCACTCTGCAAATTCTTCTACCCATGAACTTTGCAAAGCAGTAGGAGTGGAAATGAGAAAGATGGCATATAGTAGAGAGGTCACTTCTCACTTCCATTTGAGTGGGACTTGAAAAATAGATAAAACAATTGCTTGTTTTTTCTTAACCATTTTGTATAGTAGTAGTAAACAAGGATTTTCTGCTTGTAAAGGATATAACAAGCTTTTATTCAAGCATAAAACAAAGTCTAGAACCTAAATAACCCCCAAATAGTTGAGTGACTGAAATAGGGCACTAAGTTAAAGAGATACTAAAATAGGCACACTAATTTAGTGTGCTATGCCTTTATGTTACAGTCCTTTAAAAAGGCACCATAGCGCACTAAAATGGTGTGCTAAAGCATATTTTGGTGTCACTTTAACTTTGTGTCCTATTTCAGTCACTTATAACTATTTGGTTTGTCATTTAGGTTCCGGATCTACCTTTCATGGGGTCAAATAATACAAAATGGAGTATATATTTAGTATATAAAGTTACTCCTAGCTGCCTTTTTCAGAAAGTACTTAGACTATATAAGCTAATCTTCTTGCTTCTGCCAAACATTTATCTTCGAACAAAACAACGCTTGTTTGTATGCTGAGAGAGATAGAGGCCAAGACCCTACACCTAAAAACTCTAAACTTTTCATATCTTGATATATGTGAATATCAATTCCATATATAGGACTGACATAGAATCCAATTCTATTTATTTGCTATATCTATTTGTTCTGATCAATCTGAATTACTCTTATGTCTTATAATTTGAATTACTGTATTTTTTATTTCCAATATGAATCTCGGTATCTATTGAAAGAATCAAATCAATGAAGGAAAAGCGATAGATATAGGCATATTCAAAAAATCCCATAGTAATCCTTTTTCTTAACATGCCCGGGCCAAGAACCTACACCTAAAAACTCTAAGCTTTCCACTCTCTTTAATCAAATACTAAGATTCTTCAAGCCTAATCATAGAACAACCAGATTTATGGATCTTCCAAGGGTGATTATGGTAGAAATTCTCTCAAAATTGCCAATCAACTCCATGTTACACTCTAGGCGTGTTTGCGAACTCTGGTATAATCTTTTTTCTGGCCCTTTATTTTTTACCATGAATAAATCAAGATCACCTCTTCCCTGTATTTTGTTTTCGCGTGATCAATCTATAAGTCAACTTCTTGAACTCCAACCACACTGTAATAGACCTTCGATCCACAAACTTAAGGTCCCATATAAAGATAGCCAACAAATAGGCACATGGATTTGTCCTCGGTGGTTAGTGACAAAAACTTCAGCTCCAACCCATAGCCTGTCTACAACCTTTTAATAAATATCCCCCTTCTCTGATATGTTTTCATCAGCAACTATACAAGCATTATCTATTCAGACATAGGGATGGCAATGGGGCGGCGCGGGTGCGAGCGCGGTGCGGATTTTAAGCTATGCGGGGCGGGGCGGGGCGGGTTAAAGTAAGTTTTTTTTTAAAATGGTGTGGCACGGGTTGCTAGTATATGCAGATTTAAATTAAGAAAAAATAAAAATTAGTATTATTCTCGTAAAAATATACCTAAAATTATATGCATTCTTTACTTAAAATTTTATGATACTTAAAATGACATGTAGAACACTACAAATAAATAATTTTATAGTTTTTGTTATAAAACAATAAAGAACAAAGAAGAAGAATAGAGAGAATAGAGAATAATTCTTATTTCTCTTGAAGGATGAATTACAATGAAGAAAAACCCCTTTATGTATAGGTGAAAACTAACCTTGGGGTTTGTAACTTTTGCATAATTAGACATACACAATATATGGTAAAGTAGGTATTCACTATATATGGTAAAGTAGGTATTCACTATATATGGTAAAGTAGACATTCACTATATATGGTATATTTATAACACCCCCCCTTGAATGTTTAATTGATAGATAATGTGTCTCATTAAAACCTTACTAGAAAAAATCAAGTGGGAAAAAAAATCTAGTGAAGGAAAAAGAGTACACATCTCTAACAATACGCATATAGGCTGCCTCATTAAAAAACTTACAAGGAAAACCCAGTGGGACAAAACCTTGAAAGGGAAAAAAAGTACAGCGCATATTAACTCACCCTAATAAAAACATCCTTGAACCTTTGCATCCCGATCTTATGCAGCATCTTCTTGAAAGTTGCAATTAGAGAAGATTTGGTGAATAAATCAGCCACATTATCACTTGAACGAATCTGTTGCACATTAATATCACCATTCTTTTGTAGCTCATGTATGTAGAAAAGCTTTGATGGAGTGTGCTTCATTCTATTTTCTTTTATGAATTCTCTGTTAAGATGTGTTATGCATGTTGTATTATCTCTGTACAAAATTGTGGGTACATTATCTCATTTCAAACCACATTTTTCTTGAATGAGATGTATCATGGACCTCAATCATACATATTCTCGGCTAGCTTCATGAATAGTTATTATCTCATCATAGTTCAATGAAGTGGCTAGATACACTGTTTTGTATATCTCCAAGATATAACAGTGTCCCCCACGTATAAACACATGCATGCTTAAGACCGAGATTTATGCGGGTCAAATAAGTACCTAATATCAGCATGACCAATAAAGTCGGGAATACAATCTTTAGAATAAAATAAACTCATGTATTTTATCCCATTTTGATGTCTCCTTGTACGAGTAGAAATATACCTTGCTTAACAAATTGACTGAAAAGGCTATATCAGGCCTTGTAATATTTGCAAGATCCATTAATGCACCACTTGAACTAAGATATGGTACTTTATAACCAATCCAATTCAATATATTTCTTATTTCAGCAAATAATCTATTGCTTTTGAAAACTCTCCAAGAGTTTCAATAATTTTCAAGCGATAAGCTTATACAATATAAGGATTATAAATAAGTTTTCCAGAAACTTTTATATGCTTCAAACATTTTGAATCCTTAAAAGTTTTCATGTAAATTTTGTCAATTGACAATATTCAACATTTCATTAGTGACACTTTCAAGTATTCGGATTGCAAATCAAATAAGTTTTATGCTTACCAAGATGTATCCTTTCATGTCACTTGATAAATATTTTCACGTCAGCATGCTTAAATAAACGTAGAATTCGGATCATCGTAATCTTTCACAATATTGCGCCAATATTGTATCAAAGATATCATCGATGATATATCATTTTTTATCGATTCACAATGTGACATAACATTGTGAGATCTCATCACTTCATTATTTTCAGGTACCTGAACCTCTCATAAGGTTTCGTGAAGTGTTATGTCGTAGGCTCTTCAAAAGCACATTGCCATTTTATTATTGATTATTTGCTCCTTATTTCATTTGGAACTGATTAGTCTACCATATTTCATGCATGCATAGACTTTGTCTTTCAAAGACACAAAATAGAAGCACTTGCAACTTAAATATGAGATGTTTTTGGCATATGACTTGAATTATCTTGTGAATAAGGATCTTATGATAATTCCTAACCTATTTCATAGTTGCTTATAACCTCCCCTTATGTTAGAAAAGCTAACATACATCTTCCATCTTCATTTGAGGAATCCATCTTTGTGCATCATGGTGTATTATTTAATCGTATACCGTACATCAAAACTATTAAATGAAATAGTTGGTTCCTAACCTTGAACCAATTGAGTGGAAAGAAATAATCATAATTTATTGGTCTAATGCATACAAGTGATATTGTATGCAACATATCATATTTCAGACCAACACATGAAACTTTGTTCTTATTAGCAATGATTTAGCTATTTATCAAAGGCATTCAATGCCAAACCATTATCATCAAGATGAATTGTCTTGATTACACAATCTAAAAATTATGTTCTTAACTCAATTTTATTGAGCAAGCAACTTTATGAATGTCAAACTGCAAGTTGACAATAAACGTACAAGTGATCATCTTATATCGATGCATCTTAATAGATCACATGACTGGAGAACGGGCCCTTATTCACCTTTTATATTTTTTAAATTTTGAGGGATCTAATCCAATAATTAGTTGGTCCAACCAACTTATTATGAGAACAAACAACATGAATAATTCTTGAAGAATTTTCAAATTCTTCATTACATGTCCAATACTCAATATGCACATCTTCGGGATGTCATAATCGTTCATGCAAATTATAAACTTTTATTCTAGCAAACTCTAAGTTTATCATAACATGTAACCTTTTACTTTAGTAAATTTCAGATTTACTATTACATGAATAAATTTCAAATTTACTACTTTAGAAGTAGATTTCAAAATAACTCATCTCAGCTATTCTGCCTCTTTCGGATGTGAGTTGGCATACCATCACAATCAAATACACGTTTATATTAATAAGCTTCACTAAATATTATCACATTTACCCCAAGGAATGGATCTGTGCTTATAATAATCAAAATTCTCATTCCCCAAGAATAGAATATAATCGTGTCTTAAGCCTATCAAATTATGATAGCTTATATATCTTATAATCTCTTTCATCATATTGCTACTTCATGAGCTCATCATATTGCTACTTCAGGAGCAAATTGAGGCATACATATGATGTAGAGAATTTTTCTCTAGCACATCTTATAATCATAATAAGCGTATGAAAATATTATCACTTTTGATGATTATTATCATATTGTCTCTTCACGCTTATATTCTTGCATTCAATCCCTTGTCTTCTTTCAGCAATGAAACTAGTTGTCAACTTTCAAATTTATGGTACCGTATTCACTTCATGGAATAGAGCATATTAATGGGATATGTTTCATGACCTTTTATTAAAGCCCATTATTTTGCCTTAGCCATTATAATATCATCAATATGGTGTATTGAAATACAAACTCAACATCTTATCCATATAAAGGCATCTTAGGCATAAATCGATGGAACTTGAACCCAAATATTATCATCCTTTTGGATAATATTATTCTTGAGGAATGAATTTAAAACATAAATGGTTCCAAACCAATTATTTTTCCTCAAATCCAACAATAATTATATCATTAATAAAAAAATACAAATAACATAAGGAATTACTAACCTTGACCTTTAGATTTATAATCTCATCTTATTTGGCAGTCTCGTGCCGATAACGTGTTTAAAACAAAAAAGAACAAAGAAGAAGAGTAGAGAAATGCAGAGAGAATAGAGAGTAATTCTTATTTCTCTTGAGAGATGAATTACAATGAAGCAAAACCTTTTTATTTATAGATGAAAACTAACCTTGGGTTTGTAACTTTTCCATAAATAAACATACACAATACAACAACAACAACAAACCCAGTGTATTCCCACATAGTGAGGTCTGGGGAGGGTAAGATGTACACAGTCCATACCTCTACCTCTAAAGAAGTAGAAAGTTTGTTTCCGATAGACCCCCGGCTCAAGACACGGAATACTACACAAATACATAGTAAAGCATGGAACAAGATGGCATAACATAAATATGACACCGAGAAAAGTAAACAGATTCATAATAAAACATGAAACAAGGTATCATAACAAGAATAATACCCCCACCAAGTAATTCCCTACACTAGCGACCCAAACTGACCCTAGCCTTCTGTCTTAATTCGCGTCCTCCAAATCTTCCTATCTAGGGTCATGTCCTCAGTGAGCTGTAACTGCTCCATGTCCCGCCTAATCACCTCTCCCCAGTACTTCTTCGGCCTACCCCTACCCGCCTAAAACCATCCAAAGCTAGCCTCTCACACCTACGAACCGGAGCATCCATGCCCGTCATCACGTGTCCGAACCATCTCAATCGGACTTCCCGCATCTTATTCTCCACTGGAGTCACACCAACCTTCACCCTGATAGTCACATTCCGAACTCTATCCCCCCTAATCAGCCCACACATCCAACGCAACATCCGCATTTCTGCCACCTTCATTTTTTGAATGTGGGAGTTCTTAACTGGCCAACACTCCGCTCCATACAACATGGCCGGACGGACTGCCACCCTGTAGAATTTGCCTTTAAACTTGGGCGGCACCTTCTTATCACACAACACCCCCGAAGCGAGCTTCCACTTCATCAATCCCGCCCCAATACGGTGCGAGACATCCTCGTCAATCTCACCGTTACCCTGAATCATGGACCCGAGATACTTGAAACTATCCCTCTTATATACCACCTGTGATTCCAATTTCACTACCACCTCATTCTCCCGCCTCACGTCATTAAACTTGCATTTCAAATACTCTGTCTTGCTCCTACTCAACCTGAACCCTTTAGACTCAAGAGTTTGTCTCCACACCTCTAATTTATCATTCACACACCCCCGCGTCTCATCAACCAAAACTACATCATCTGTAAAATAGGTATTCACTATATATGGTAAAGTAGACATTCACTATATATGGTATATTTAAAACAATTTTGTTAATATCTCAATTCATTTTATAAAAAATATGATATTTGATCATTACTTGTACACATGATACTTTTTGACAATTTCTTAGTGAAAAGTGATATAATAGAAACTAGTTGTTGTTATTTTCTAATTGTAGATTTGGAAATATTATGATTTTCAATGGAGTTACGAATTTTTCAAAAAAAGAAAAAAATATAAAAACATGGGGCAGTGCGATGAGCGGGTATGAGTGTGGGGCGGGTTTATGTGGGTTTAAAGGAGATGCAGTGCGGTGCGGTGCGATTTTAAAATTTGTGGGTTTAGAAAAAACCTGCACCGTACCATTGCCATTCCTATTCAGACACCAAATTGTTCCAAGTTTCTAGTTTACTTTCTTGTTTCCAATCTTCCAAGAAAATCGGCAATCCACAGCGCTAAGAAATTCATCAAGATGGCCAGGAGATGGCGGAAGTTAGCAGCCATGCAAAGGAGGAGGATTTCATTTCCAGGAAATAGCAGTAATGCAGATGGTTGCAGTACATCCTCATCCTCTATAATTGAAAAAGACCACTTTGTAGTCTAAACAATTGATCAAGGACGATGTGTTTCCCTTGGCCAGGAGATGGCGGAAGTTAGCAGCCATGCAAAGGAGGAGGATTTCATTTCCAGGAAATAGCAGTAATGCAGATGGTTGCAGTACATCCTCATCCTCTATAATTGAAAAAGATCACTTTGTAGTCTAAACAATTGATCAAGGACGTTGTGTTTCCCTTGGCTTACCTTCAAAACAAGGCCATACGGAACTTTTAAACATGTCTGAAAAAGAGTTTGGACTGCCACATGGTGGCCCTATTACATTACCCTGTAATTCAGGCTTCAAGGACTACATCATTTCGCTAATCTAACAAGGCATAGCTGCTGGAAATCTTCACAAAGCTTTGCTCCTCTCAATTCCTTCATGTTGCTATACTTCAGCTGCTTATTTGCACCAAGAAAGTGGAAACCAACAGCCTCTTGTTTATTGAATCATGAAATCACGCTCTGTAAGTGATAAAATAGAATGTATAGCTGTTGAGAAATAGGCAACGGAAGGCTTGTACTATTAACCAACCTTAAAGACTTCATTTTCTGATTTTGGACCGAGCACTTTGAATACGTCAACAAACGACAGCTGCCCAAGAGGTGAATGAAACTCCATTTAATCAAATTTGAATTTGCCCTTTATTCGGATGGCAAGGAATGACGAAATTTTAGAGGAAGAGAATTTAGATGGTTTTAGAGACAAATGATACCAACTCTAGTTATACTGAAGAAATTTTCCCAGCTCGATATGATCAATTTGAAGAATTCGGAGAAAGCCATTTAATTGTTCTTTAATTCTTATTGCCAAAGCCCAAAGATGAAAGGCTTGAAAAAGGAGAGTGTAAGTAGTTTAGGAGTCGAAGCTACTGAAGCTAGTTATTAGAAGGGTAAAACTTGACTGAATCATCTGTGAAAAGAGAACTAGGATGTACAATTGTTATCATGACCATTTACAGACAAATGAAGCATAAAGGGTAGATTTCTGAAAATGACATCTTTAGATGATTCTAAACTGATCGACTGTGACTAGCCTGGAGTAATCAGCCGGAAAAAAAGCTGATCTGACTAGCGTGACAAAGGAAAAACGGAATCCAATATAAACATGGATGATTGAACTGGTGAGCAATTGCGCTCAGTGAGATATCCGCATGTTTTGACCTCTAACAGCAGCTCTCATCTCCCCCTTTCGTCTATCTTCAAAAAGTCATGTTGAAAAAACTCTTGGAAAGAGATCCGATTCTCTGCAGGTACAGGGAGATTTGTCAAATTTAAAAGAGGTAGGAATGCAATACAAATGATACAGTACACAAATCCGCGGACCTGGATTGATAGACAATAGTCTGGAGCATAAGTCAATACAATCAGGGTGCAACTGAGTAAGAATCGGCTCAGAGAAAGGAAGACGTAGAGATGCCTTGATATTCTGCAGTATCTATTTTTCAAAAACATGAACATTGAAGAAGGTGGATTAACAAACAAAGGAGGCCTTTGCATTGGGAAAATGCTATTACCGGGACACTAGTTCTACCGCGGAAGGGAGGGTAACCATTAAGTAGTTCAAAAAGAATTGCACCGAGACTCCACCTATCAACCTATTCAATACAATACACATGTCAGTTTAACTAATCTGCGTCACATGGTTGTAGTAATAGATTTTTACCTTGTCATCGTATTTTTAAAATTGTAGAATTTCTGGAGCCATGTAAAAAGGGGACCCACAAACTGTTTCTGCAAGGTCGTTCGGATTTGAAATTCTGTTCCAAGAATAAAAAGATAACAGAGATTGTTAATGATGCCCGGCATTTAATATGCCCTGTTTGATGACTCCATATCTGTGTTTCTTTACCTTCAGAGACCAAAATCAGCAATCTTAAGAATCGGGTCATTCTCCATGGTAGATAAAAGAATGTTCTGAATCAGAAATGAACTAAATTACAACTTCTTTTTTATTGGATAATGCTAATTGAACTAAATTCGAACATTACTAGATGCCCCCCCCCCCCCCATCCAAACCCCCAACAAAAAAAAAAAGATAAACAACATGTATTTTAAGGCATAAATAGTCAAAGGTAAGAAAATTTCAAGAAGAGAATAATGAGAAATAATAATTATTTTTTTTTTAATAAAGCAATGACATAAAAACTTGCAAAACCAAAAGCAAAAAGATTACAAGGTAAAAATTCTTTGAATTATGTTGCCCACTTGTAGATTTATTATGCTGGAGTACTAAATTTTTTGTAGGTTCTGTGTTAGGATACTCTTTATTCATTTCTTCTCATAGATAAATATTGCTATTTTTTCTTCTCTTTTGGACACAATTTCTCCTGCTTTATGCATTTTCATGGTTCTTCGTTCCCTTATTCACTGTATCTTAAGAATTAGGTCATACTTCTATTTCTCAAACTTCCTTTCCCCTTTTCAAAACCTTTTCCTATTAATTCCAAAACTGAAGTATACCTAACATTTGTATACACACATTCAGCTCTTCAGCCATCGAAAAGGGGTTCGAATATCAGCTCAAGACAATAATAGGAGTGTGAAATGTTAGTTGGAGAAGACAACATATTAGACAATTAAATTATGCAAAATGACGAGGAAAAACGAAGCTCAATCTAGAGATCTCAACAACCTAAACCAAACTTGGTTCATTTGAAAAAATTTGTTGATGCATCAGGTTTTACCCACCTTCACGTGCAACTAAGCAATACAAAACTGCATAGGTATAGTGCAATAGCAAATTAATTCAAAGATGTCTTATATCTTGGGAGAAAAATAGTGAGTATACTTCTATTCCAATTTCCACGATTTTTTCATTATGTGGATAGCACAAAGTTTTAGCAGTTCAAAGTTTGTTTATTTTAGGCAAGAGTTTTAGCACAAAGTTTTGGCTCAGCGGTAAGCTTGCTTACCGTGGTGTGCCAGGGTCGGGGGTTCGAAACGCCCCTCCAGCAAAGCTGGGGTGAGGGCGCGTAGGTCAGGCCCGGAGTGGTCCCCCCTCCCCGACACCTACGGAGTAGGTATGAACCGGGTCGTCCCTCAAGTTTGTTTATTTTAGGCAAGAGAAAGAGCAAGAATCAAGACTATTTTAATATAACAAAAGGAATGCAAGAATTTCTCCCAAAGGCTAAAGGATGAACTAAGATTCGAAGAATTTGATTTGAAGAAAGCTGGTTCCTGCTTTAAGAGACCAGTTACTCAATAACACTACACAATCTCCTAATTAATGAAACCCCACGAGATGTGAACTTAAGCAGTTACAGGAACTACATTTAAAACAAGGCAACCTCAAGAGGACAACTACATAGCTAAAAAAAAAATTAAAGCAGACCAAGAACTCTTGATACTGTAACATACGTACCTTCATCTTGAAATGTGAGACAAACGGTCTACACATAAAACAGAATAGTCTAAGCATGAGAAACAAATATTTTAAATTATAAATTGGCTATTTCAGCTCTCTTCTAGAAACTTCAAGCCTCACATGCACACAGAAAGCACACGCACTACCAATAACCCAAAGATAGAATGAGAACCTACATATAACTAGCCCTTTGGCATTAGAATGCTGGGTAGTCTATTTCAACTTACATCGATTAGAGAATGCACTTGTTCGTCATGGATTGTGTACGTGTTTTAAAAGGAGTGTATAATGTTCTGGGCTACTCCACTCATTGCCTTAAGGTTTTGTGTTAGATGCGCATATTCTTTTCAAATTGTATCAAAGCCAAACTTTGGTATGCCCGTCTGGCGTAACCATCTTCTCTTTACCTACCATAATGCTCTAGGATTCTCCCAACTCAGCACATCGAGTCTCTCTGTGCTTCCCTGTCAATTCAGCACATAAAGCCACAAACTTTGCTTCACCACTCCTTAGCCCAGTGAGCCTAGTCTCTTCATTTTCAAGCCCACTCGTCAGCTTGTTGAGCTCGATCTCTCTCTCTCTCTCTCTCTCTCTTTCAAGCAGGTCCACTCCAATCTTCTCCAAGAAAAAAGATCCAAAAAAGAAAAAGAGAAGCAACAATCCACATGTAAACCAAGAACCATGAGCTCTCTCAACTCATCCCAGCGAGCCTCTTTGTGTTTACTCTCTCTCTCTCTCAATAAGCCCATTGAGCCACAAACTTTTCTCCAAGTCCACTTCGTAATCTCATCTCCATTCCAAGCCCACTCTGCGGTGTGTTTAGCTTGATCTCTCTCTAGTAAAACTCTTCAAACTTCTTCAGAAAAAACAAAGACAACTATGTAATTCACACATAAGCCCAAGCACCGGGTCACACCTGCAACAGTGTATTAGAGAATGCACTTTTCCCCCATTAGTTGTGTAAGGGTTTCCAAAGCTGTTTATAATGTCCTGGATTACTCCGCCCATTGCCTTATGTGTTGGATACTTAGATTCTTTTCACAACAGCATCTAAAGTATGACCAAAATGCATATGCTGATCCGTTTGGTTTTGAATTTCTAGACATATTTTGATTTTTAATTGTTTAATTTTTTATAAGTTGCACGCATTTTAATAATTTTGATGAGAGGTTGTTAAATAACTGATCAAAGTCACCTTTTATTAAATCGCAAGTGGTGATTTTCTCTCGAATAGATTATCCACTAACTACACACTGATTCCATTTATTTAAGAAACCATACACTTGGTCCAATCACATAACTGATTGAGCCTAAGTCAGACTAAAAGGTTCATATCATACAAAAGCCCATGACACCATCACATCTGACACAAATTGAATATAAACCACTAATGTACTTAGTGTCCATTTCATCACACTAGAACTAAGTATCCTATGGGAAAAAAATTATGTAAGATCCTTCATGAGTAGGGTTAATCAAAGGCCGGTGAAAGTATGTTAGCAAGAGGGCTGGAACCAATTTGCGACTTTGGAAAACTTCAAATAGTAAGCTTAAACTATCATCATATTAATATTACATCCATCTCCACATAGAAATGTTAGAAAAGAAAGCTATCTGAGAGGCAGAGTTTTTCCAGAGCTGAACTGCACATGCTGCAGAAAAGGATTGACTTTTTAACTTCTAAAGCTTTGGACTATAGCTGATAAAACTATATTAACCACAATGAAAAGACATTCAGTATATTTTATTGCTCCTTCCATTTCAATTCAATTGCCTGATTCTGACTTGTACTTATAGAAAAGAGAAAAGACATCTTTTCCACCTTGAACTTGTCCTCCCAACTCAATTTAGCACTTAAACTTAACTTCCGTTTATTTACCCCTTAACATCTTTAAAGTGTATTAATTTCACCCCTTAATATATATTATCACTCTCATAACGGAGAGTGTGTTACACTCTCCACACCTCAGCGCCACCTCAGCACCACGTCATTGCCACGTAAAAATTTATAATTTTTTTTTAAAAGTAATTTCACACATATTATTTTTATGTTTTTCTTTTTAATATATATATATATATATATATATATATATATTAAATAAAAGTGCCCCCTCCCCTTTTCCTTCTTCTTCAGCCCCCAAACCTTTCTTCTTCTTCAGCCCCCGCTCCCCCGTCCTCTTCCAGCGCCCCTCCCCTCCCCCTTCTCCCCCGCAACCCCTCCCCAGCAATTCCAATCGCTCAAACCCCCTCCCTCCCTCCTTTCTTGTTAACACAAAAATACCTTCATTTTTTTCAACCACAAAAATGGTATTTGATGATTTTTTTTTTTTAATTTAGTGTATTTGTGGTTGTTCTTTGGTGATGTTAATGTAGGAAAATGAAAAAATTGAAGGAGAGTGTTAATAAAGAATGAAGTTGAGGTTGTTAATGGAAAAATTTGAGTGTTGTGGATGTTTTGGAGAATAAAGAATAAAGGTGTTTAATAGAGAGTTTTATTTTTAATTTAGTGTTTTGTGGTTGTTGTTTGATGGTGTTAATGGAAGAAAATAAAAAAAAATTGAAGAAGAGTGTTAATGAAGAATGAATTTGAGGTTGTTAATGGAGGAATTTGAGTGTTGTGGATGATTTGGAGAATAAAGAATAAAAGTTGTTTAATAGAGAGTTTTATTTTTAATTTACTGTTTTGTGGTTGTTCTTTGATGGTGTTAATGTAGGAAAATAAAAAAAATTGAAGAAGAGTGTTAATGAAGAATGGATTTGAGGTTGTTAATGGAGGAATTTGAGTATTGTGGATGTTTTGGAGAATAAAGAATAAAAGGTGTATTTTTAATTTTTTTAAATTTTTTTTAATTATATTTTAAATATAATATTAGTGTGTTTTTTTTTCTTTTTACAAGTATATGCATTTTTTTCCTTTAAGCAAATATTTAAAAGAAATTAAATAGACCAAAAAATGAGCTTTAATGTGCTCAATGGCGTTTGTTTACACGCTGGCAGTTAAGGTGAATTTTAATTAAGTTTTAAAGTGAGCTGACAGTTAAGAAAAATTTTAGTTCACTTCTAAAGATATTAAGAATATAAATAAATAAAAGTTAAGTTAAGAATAAGTTCACAAGGAAAAGATGTCTTTTCTATATAGAAAATCATAAATCATCACGGTTCAAACATGGAATTTTTTGAAAAAAAAAAACAGCCTCATCCTCTAGAGCTCCCACTAATTGTGCAAAGCTAAGGCTTCCATTCCTCTAACAGTTTTTTTTTCACCACTTAACTCATGACCTTCAATATTCAAAGTAAAGAAATTGAAATAATTATATTGACAAACCTCAAAAGACATTGAAAAGGCGAATAATATTTGGATGTTGAACAGAAGATAAGAAGGTGAGTTCACATCCAAGCAATTTTTGAGTTGGCGAGTCAGGTTGAACCGGTCGATTTGCTTAAGCGCCACCACTTTTCCAGTCTTCCAGTGCTCGGCTTTCCATACCGTCGACGATGAACCGCCGCCGAGTTTACACATCAGCTTATACTCTCCGACCGTTGGCTGATTAGCTTCCATTTCTAAACATTAATTAATCAATTAATTTTTACTCTCTCTGCGCTTTTTCTTTTGCAATCAGTACTTGGTAATTTTGCTCGTCGTATGCTTATAATCCTAACATTTTAATTTCATGAAAAAGAACTACTCAATCTGATTCAAAAAAATAACTTAATTTTCTTTTTAATCTATTTTTAAAAAATGACTTTTTCTTTGTTGATAATATTTAATTTTAATTTTTTACGTGGCATATTTAGAATAATAAAATTAAAAAAATTAATATATTTGATACAACTTTAATTTAAGGGCATAAAATTCAAAAGTCGTATTTATTTTCTTAAACTTTATGTCAAGTTAAAGTAGTTCATTCTTTTTGAAACAAAGAAAGTAATACCCCCTCGATCTCAAATTGAGATAGCATATTGATTAAGAAAAATAATTAAGGAGAAAGAACATGGGTTAATCATTTTTAAAAAAGAAATGGGCCACAATTTGAAAAGGTGGACAATTTTAATCAGTCGGCTAAATTTATTTCCCTCTTTTAACCATTTGTCCAATCAGACACATGCAGTTTCTATTTCAGTTAATACACTTTTATATCATATTGATACATTTTTATACTATATTGATACACTTTTTTAAAAAGAAAAAGGGGATCCTATACCCAATTAATACTCTTTTATACCGCATTGATACACTTTTATAATAAGATAGAAGGGATGCATATACAGTGTCCATATATTCAATTGATACTTTTTTATACTAGATTAACACACTTTATACCACATTGATACACTTTTATATTATATTGATATACTTTTAAAAGAAAAAGGATCATATACCCAATAGATACTCTTTTATATCACATTAATACACTTCTATGATAAGATAGAAGGGGAATCTGTGCATGCATATGCAATGTCCATACATCCATACAGTCTTTGCAAGCATATATAATAGCTATTCTCTATTAACCGTCCAGTTAAGACAAATAACAATTTAAAAAACAATAGAAACAGTAAGTATATTTTTACTCTATAATTTGATATCAACAAATCTTTTTTTTGTTACACTTTTCTACGGTATAACCTATCTAAAAACTCTTACTCTGCTTCGAAATTCTCTATTTGATTTTGAGGTTTTTTGTTGAAAATGGTGAAAGAATTGAGTCCATCGAATGAAAAAGCAAGCAAGAAAGTGGTGAAAGACAGAATCTTCGATATAAGCAAACCGATTATCATGTGGTCTAGAACGAATCTTGCCAACATAACTACTCATAAATTTGGCCTTATAATTAGGAATTTGATTAGGATCTTCCCATGTTGCGGTATTTTCAAAATCAATTTCACAGGAACGAGGAGAAGAGTCACCAGATTCAGGGTAAGAAGTGTAGGAATAGTTCTCCATGTTTTGAGTTTAGTAGTTTGAGAGTGTATTTTGTAGGTTAGATCATTTGAGAGAGTGAAGAAAATGGAGTGGGTTGAAGAAGAAGGGGGATTTTATAAAGCGGTGATTGTGAAAATGGTACACGACTTATACTAATAGTTGATATTTTGTGGGTATTTAATTGTGAGTGCTATTTTTATCATATTATTTTAGTTTTAGATGTTATTTTTGTCATTTTCCCAATAATTAATAACATGACTAATTTATTATAGTTAACAGTCATGTATCGACTAATTGAGTTTAGTGAAAAGTAAGAAGAAACTAAAAAGGAGAGAAATAAAATAAAATAAAATAAAATAAATTAACATCATTCAAACAATGAAAAATGCCTAAATATCATCATATGAGAGTACAAAATAATTGAACACTAGATCAAATGAGTATAAGAAAGAGCAATGATAGTAACAATTAATTACTCATAACAAACATCTGCATTGAGAAGGACTACTTATCTTAAACACTACTTGTCTCATGAACACCCACAAGTCACAACCATCACTCTTCTTTATACTTATTAGACACGTCTAATCTCATTTGATGATATCTAGTTGTTTTGCGTTGTTTGGATAGTACTTATATATTTTATTTTATTTCTTCCTTTTTTAGTCTCATCTCACCGATTTACAACCATAGCATGCCTTAAATATCACTTGGTCATGTTCAAAAGTGATTTGATGTCACAGTTGATGTATCTAAATTGTTTTACAATGTTTGAAAGGTGTTAATTATTCATACTTTAATTTAATTTAATTTAATTTTTCTTTTTCTGTCATTGTTTTAACTTGTCCATATATTCAAATAGTTGATCCTAGACCTATGAGTAGGTGAATAATCGACGTCTCAAAAAATTGATAATCTATCTATCATGTGTAGAAATCAACAACGGTGTCAATATATAATAAATAATTTGCATAGTCTAGTATTTCTTCAATCTCTTTGTACTTCGTCAATTTTAAGAAGCTCCAACTATGCCTTGTTTATAATTTCAACTCTTTCAGGCATATAATGATAGGGTCTACAGTAAACCTTATTAATCGATTATAGAAGACATAAATATTATTTAGACCTCTTTCAACGGTCACTTTTTTGGTAGACATACTATATAAATGGCATGGACCTTTTTGAGCTCCTTCATGTTCATTTATTCATCCCTTTCTTATTTTGATTTAACAATATCAATGTCTCTCTTTCTCATTTAGAACACTCCTTACCTTGTTTCAAAACTTTCATCTGTTGCATAATTTTGGTGGTCGTCGAAAAAACAATATCAAGTATTGTACGAAATCAAGTAAGAATAAGACGACTACAGTCTATTAAGTCTATGATCATAGATGAACTTGTTCTCATTGTCTAGATTTCTGGCACACTAACCGATGAAATTTGATTTTTTTTTACCATACAATCGGCAAGGACAGTCATAATCCATCAACAATCAAACAAATATCAACTTAAAAACACATATTTTCAGTAAAATTAGATTCTATTTTTTAAATTTTTTTTATTTTTTTCCATTCAAACTAAACAAATACCTAATCAATCGAACAGTCGATTAACAGAACAATATCTGAATTTTTTGGCACATCAACCGATTAAATTCTCGAAAAAATTTCACCATGTAATCGACAAGGACAATCATAATCCATCAACAATCAAACAAATATCAACTTAAAACACACAGATTTTAAATAAAATTAAATGTGCGGATAACTTGGGTAACTTAAATAGATCTATTGTAGGTCTAATGGATCTATTTTTATTTGTGCGTGGATATTTCTTAACTTTTCTAAACATTTTAATTTTTAGTGTATTTATTTTAATTTTATTAATGTTCATATCTTGGGGGGTGATTCGATGATATTTGATTAAATGTTTTACTGTAATATTGTTTAGTTTTTTCTCTTAGTCTTTATCATTCTTGTATATTATTTTGGAGGTATTCTAAATATTCTATATCTTTTGCTCTAAAATATTCAATTAAATTCTCTTTCATAAGTAATTCTGTTAATCTTATTTCTTCCATATCTTGTCTCCAATATTTTAAATATTCATAGTTTATCATTTTATCCTAAAGTAGTTGTGCTACTGCAAATTTCTTTGTAATAATTTATTCTAATTGTACTATATCTGATATTAAATTCTAGGTTATCTATTTCGTTAATTATCCTGTCTTTTTCGTCTATGAATAATTTCATGTCTAAATCATATTCTAAACTGTCTTTTAATTCTAGTTGTTTTATGGTTTTATTTATCCAAATTAATCTTTCTTTTAATTGTTCTCTTTTTTTGCTAAGATGGTTTCTATAATTAATTTCTTCGTATAGTCAACTTTGTTTTTGTCTAACTCTTTGAATATATTTTCGCATTTCTTAATTTGTATATGTAATACCCCGAAAAATCCAAACCAATATTAGAGCCATGTACGAAGCTCATGCATAGTACATCATGGTTCTTTTATAGTTTTATGAGTAAGTTAGACGTATATTAAGGCTTCAAATAACTCTCAGCTATCAAACGAATCAAAACATTCCTTACCGATTGAATTCTTGAGAAGGATATTGGTATAGTCAACTTCAAACGACCATATCTCACATTATACTTGGAATTTTTTAGCTCATGACCTATCAACAAATAAATAATTGAATTAGATTTCCAACGATACCAATTTCGCCTAAATCCGATATCGGAACAAAGAGTTATGTCTATTTTACTCCAGTATGTCAGGCTGGAAACAGTGTGACGACATTCGTGATAGCTTATCACATTTGTGACGCCCTATCACGAAGGTCGTCAGCCTTAGGCAAAAACCAGCTCCTAAGTGACGACATTCGAGATAGCTTATTACATTTGTGACGCCCTATCACGAAGGTCGTCAGCCTTAGGCAGAAACCAGCCCCTAAGTGACGGCATTCATGATAGCTTATCACATTTGTGACGCCCTATCACGAAGGTCATCAACTATGATTTTTCAGCAACTGGAAAATTATTTCATAAGGGTATTTTGGTCTTTTCCTTCACCTTTCATGACTTATAATGCTAAAGAGGCATAATTTTGCCCATTTTTCTTCAGTTAAGCATCTCAAAAACCCTCTCTTATACTCTCACCCACAAGATTAGGGTTTCCATCAAACTCATCTCTCAAAAGCAAGATTCAAGCCTTTTTCAAAAATAATCAAGAATTAAGTTTCCCAATCCAATAACTCTCCAGCAAATCATCAATGTTTCCTTTCTAAGGTATGCGTGTGTTCACTTATGGACTCTTTTCGTCCATGAAGTTCAAGAATCCTTTTCTAAACTATATATTATGATTTTCATGTTATGAATGGATTGTTGGTCATGTTTATGTGTTGAATGATACCAAGATAAACTCTTTATATGTTATTATGAATCTATGACATCATATGAGTTGAAAACATGTAAGTTTGATTATTTATGATGAGTAATTGTATGATTTACACCTATGCCTAAGTTGTGCATGTAAGGTGTTTGATAAAATACCTAAGAGACGAGAAATCTTGCATTATAGCTAAATTGTGACTAAGGGAAGGATTCATGATAAGCCTTTATGTTCAATGTCATCCATGTTGATAATGTGTCTTGTGAACACTGTTAGATTACTCATGAACTAGTCTTATGAAATTATGTTATGCTTACTTGCAAAACTCACTCATGTACAAGATGTAGAATACCCATGTACTTCATGAAATTCCTCAAGTTATGATATTATGGATTGTGGTTGTAATATGTAATGAGCATAATATTGAAAGCTATGCAAGTGAATACATGTTGTGTGAAATTCCCTTCCATGAAATAGATTGTTGAGAACCATGCTTAGTATGAAATCCCTTATTTATGATATTGTGGATTATGAACTCTACTCTTATGATCAAGTTAGTCATGTGTGTCAGTTTCCTTCCATCGAGTCCTAGGGTTACTTGTACCCGAAAAATATAGTTGTGTGCCTAGAGGCATGTCATGTTTTCATAATACTCTCAGTCAAGCCATGTTCCATAGAGTCATGTGACTCAGGAAAGTTCAGTAACTCAGAAACCTCAGTAAATCTCAATAGTTCAGTAAATCTCAGTGATCTCAGTACTCAATGATATCGGACACTTCAGTAATTCTAGTGCTTTCAGTAACTTCAGTAATCTTAATCAGTCCTCAGAACTCATTATATTTTGTCTGTCATCGGAATCCAGTAAACTCAGTTTTAACTCCGCTAAACAATACCACTAGTATCAGTATAGTTAATCAGTATCAGTTCAGCAAATCAGATCAATTAAGTTATTTAGTTCAGCCCAATTATTCATTCAGTGTCTTTCAGATGGGAATAGGATTCAACACCAAGCGAACTTAGGGATGGGGGCTCACCTGCTAGAATAGGACTAAGATCCCTAGAAGCAATCCCTAAGTTTCAAAACTATGTTGCCAACGTAGGTACGAGATGTCACCCGTTAGATTAGGACTAACATACCCAGGGGTCACCTGTTAGCACATTTATATGTATAGGACTGATCCCAGGAGTCACCCGCTAGATTAGGACTGACTCCACAACAGATGTCTTTATTGGTGGCGCGGTACTGATACCCTTCCAGTCAGGGCAGAGATTGGACCCCAGTCAGCTTAGCTTGAGGCATGTCGGTTAGATAAACACATCCCGTAGTTTCAGTTATAGATTCAGGATTATCAGATATAGTCAACTCAATTCAGTAGTACAGATTCAGTACTGTTAGAGACAATCAATCCTTATCATTATAAATAGACTTCAAGATCACCCATTAGACAAGACTGATCTCAACTATAGTTAAACAGTATCAGAATCATCAAATTTAAAGATCACCTGCTAGATAGGATTGATCTCAAATTTAGTTACTCCATATAAAACAAAACTTAGATAGTTCCATCAGAACTTAGACTGTTAGATACAGTCGCTTAGTATCAGTTACATTAATTAGGCCGATCATCACAGTTATATCAGTTTTCTGAACTCATGTATCAGTTATATCAGTTATCAGAATTCATGATATCAGTATTCAGCTTCAGAACTGTCAGACACAGTCAACCAGACCAGTTCTTCATAATTCAAACTATCAAAAATAGTCGCTCATCTATTCACTATCTCAGTATCAGTACATTCATGTTGTCAGTATTCAGACTCAGTAGTCAGTATCTCCATGAGTTCAGTTACAGTTATGTATGCATATATGTATTCTCACGTTCATATTAGTCAGAATTGTTCATGCATATAACCCTTTGCATAGCATTGTTCATGCATATAACCCTTTGTATTTAGCCTACCTCACTCGTATACTCAGTGCATTCAGACGTACTGACACATTTGCGCTATGGCGTTTTCTCTTATATTACACCATAGGTTTAGAGGCACGAGCTCCAGATCAGCAGTAGCATTACAGTGTTTAGAGTTTGCAGTGAGTCCTTCTCATTCTAGGACGATATGATTATTGTTATATTTACTATTCAGTTGCTAGATGGAGTTAGTTGGAGACATGTTCCTTCAACTCCTTATTCAGTTCAGTTAGAGGCTTTCAGACTAGATGTAAGATTAGATATTTAGATCTCATTATTTTCAGTATTTATGACTTGTTTTGGTATTGTTATACCTTTTTTAGACATTTTGTTATCAGATGTTTATTCAGTTCAAACCTTATGACCATTCATGTTCATGTTTCCGCATTTTATGATATATTATGCAGTATACAGGTACAGATATCAGTCATGGGTTAGCTTGTGGTCCTTCGGGGTCATGAGCACCGTGTAGCATTTCGGTTCAGAAAATTGGGGTGTTACAAATATCCATCTGAATAATTATCTAGGTAGTAATAGTGATTGTCATCACTTAAGTATATTTCTCCTAACTTGTCTTCTATCTGATTTATATCTAACTCTTAATCTTCAATGTTAAATATTTTTTTCCATATTATTTTCTTTACGTCTATAATTTCTATATCTCTAAGTATGTATAAAACTAGTACTTCAAAATTATTTGTTATTTAGGTGGGTTAATTAAGTGTTTTTTCATAATATTCTTTAGTTGTTTGTTTTAATCTTATTAATTCCTCTATATTTTTATTAAGGTATTCTATATATTTTATATCTTTGGTTCTCATATATTCATCTAAATTTGTTTTCATTAGTTTTTCTATTAATTATACATTTTTCATATTCATTTTCCAATATTCTAAATATACGTAATTTATCATGGTTGATGTGTAGGTTTGATATGTAAGTATTTATAAGAGTAGTTAGGTAGGTGACGTATGTAATTTATTCTAGTCATAAAATATTTATCAAATATTTTTTTCAGTATGATTTTTCTTATATCTACAATTTCTATATCCATAAGTACATACAAAACAAATATTTTAAATTTATCTACCATTTCGTCAGATAAATAAGTATTCATTTTTCATATGATGCTTTTTCAAAATATTTCCTTCAATCATACACATAACAAAATATGATCATTTTAGATTACTATATACTAGATTATTCTTAAATAATATGTTCTTCGGTCACTATTAGCATGGTAATCTGGATACTTTTCCCTTAAATAGCGCCTCCACTCTGGCTACTCCCCTATCACGGCTTTCTTGCCTCACCGATTATACATTTAGGATGGCATAGTTCTTAGGGATTTTTCTCCTTTTCCACTTTGCTAATAAACTTCTTAGCATGCCATTTTTCGAATAATTCTACTATAAAGTAACTAACATTAACTTATTTTATCATATCATGATTGTCAGGAATTTATGAATTTAGCTATTCATAACCATAAATAAATATACCTGTTTTGGTAGATTTGATAATTCTGGGCTTTGTTCATCCATGGCTTTTGCTTTGAAATATATCTGTTTTTTATTAAATATTCAAAAGTTTTTTTGTTGACAAAGGAGGTCTTTTTGCTTCAACACATAAAGACTTGCCTATAACTGAGCAAATGCTCTGCTATTTATAACCTAAGAATGAAAACGCGTATACTATTTTACTTTACACCTGTCCTAATATAACTTTACACGTTTCCTATATACATTTGTCCTAAAAAAGCCAATAATGACAAGTACTAAAAGCTAATAAATGAATAAAAGAAAAGTCAAAAAGTCTACCCTAGAAATAGTAAAGCTATTAAATGTTTACATGATTCACGTATCTTATTTTTCACAAAGTTAGCTTTTTCTCCATTTGTCGTTTTCTTCCTTTAATATTTTTGTCTCCTTGTCTTTCTATTATTGCTGCATTGATTTTTATCTTCTAGTTGGCGTCCTTATCTTCTTGGTTGATTTTTTCTTTTATTCTAGCTGGACTTCTGGGATAATATTATCTCCTCCATTACATCTCGAACATTGATAGTCTGGATATTTGTGTCCAATTATTTTTCAATGTCTTGTTAATAATCCGTCTGAAAAAAATCCTTTCCTAATTGCTCTTGCAGTAGATTGTTTTTCTGGGTTAAGTAACGTCATTATCCATTGTCTAACATCTTCCATATCTGTTTGTCGTAGTTCTCTTGAATTTGAATAAATCATTTGATGATCTCTTGAATAATATCTCCATATTGGGTTTCCATTGATATAATTATTTGTTAATTCTTGAATAATTGTAACTATTCCAATAAGTCATTTATTTGAGTAAAAATCAGGTATCTCGATTTTGGGTATCTCTGGCTGCTGCACAATATCTTCCGGTATAATCATATCTCTGGTTAATCCTATTTTTACAACTTGTATAACTGGTTTGATCTCGTCGTACAATATCTCTGCTGGTGCAGTATAAAACTTTATATAAAATAGATTTCCTTTGGTTACTCTTTTATAAGTGGTGAATACTTTATGTAATTCTTCTATAGCTGTTAGTTCTTCTCCATCTTGGGTATATACGGTATTTAATAATCCATAGTCGAAACATGTTTTTATTAAGATTGGATTGGTTTTGGGTAATGCGATTAGCTTGTTGTAACCTTGCAATTTTTGGGTTATATAGTTTGTGTTTGGTTCTTGGATATTTGTAGCTCTGGGTTAAGGTTTAGAAAAGTTTGTACTTTGTAGATATTTTCTATATATCCTCGGGCTATATGGTTATAAGCTTTTTTATCTTGGTTCAAACTATCTCGATATGTGGTAATTTATGGGGGTATGTACAAGGGGTCTTTTTGTGTTTTTGGTATAAATAGTTTTTCAAATATCTTATTCATGTTCATGTTCTAGTATCTTTGTCCACGAACTCCTTTGTGTGTACTTGCATTTGTATATTGATAAACGTTATGGGTTTTATGGAGTGTCCCAACGTCTCCTTTTAGCTCTGAAATTTTAATGTCTTCCAATCGACATAGCTCTACACACTGTTGAGTTAGCTGATTCATAGCTTTTTAGAATTTAACTTTATTAGTCTTTAGATTTTCTATTTCATTACCCATACTGTCCACTTTCATTGAAAGCGTAATTAGGGGTTTGAGTATTTTTTCTAAAGCATCATCTTTTATTATATCAGTCTGTGTAGCTTTTTCTTGATATGTAATATGCAATAATATTTTTGTTAGTACTAATTACTTCAATTGTAAATGTAAAATTTAATATATGTAATACTAGTCTCCGAATCTCTTTCGTTGTAACTGAATTTTGTATTTTCTTTGTTAACCATCAACACACCTGTGTATTATCTGTCCGTAAAAATAAATTTGTTATATACAATATATGACTCAAATGCTAATAAACATTTATATAATGAACATAATTCTTTTATATTTATTTTACATTTTATTTCTATTTCATTAAACGTACCTGAGTAGTATCTACAATGATGTTCTAATTTTTGTTCTTCATATCTATATTTAAGTACTCCTCCATAACTATATTCACTAGCATCTGCTTCAACTATATATATAAATTTTTTATTTTCGTTTGGAAATTGTAATTTTGGTAACTCTTTACAAAGTATTTTTATTTTCTGGACTTGTTTTTTATCTTCTTCGTTGTAATTATATTTTATATCCTTTTTTAATTTTTTTTGTAAAGGTTTTAGGTTTTCTGCTAATTTTGGTATATATTCTCTTACTTGGTTTACTAATCCTAAAAATGATTGTAATTTCTTTTTTGTATCTAATTCTTCTTTTGAATTTATTATTCTTTGTACTATATGTTGTTGTATTTTTACTCCACTTTTATCTATTTGTCCTAAAAACTCTATCTGATTTTTCATAATTTGGGCTTTCTTTTCACTTAAACTTATTTCCGATTTTTCTATTATATCTTTAAATTGTTCTAATAATTTTAAATTTTCCTCTTTAGTTTTTGTATATAGTAGTATATCATCTATGTATACTATACAATTAGTTAATTGTTTAAAATAACTATTCATAAAATGTTGGTATCTACCTGGTGCATTTTTATATCTAAATGGTAATACGTTCCATTCATAAAATCCTTGTGGTATCGTAAATGCGGTTAATTCCTTAGAATTTTCATCTAACTTTAAGTGGTAAAATCTTGATTTACAATCAAATTTACTAAAATAATTATATCCTTGTATTTGTCTTATTTTTAATATCTTATTTGGTATTAGATAATTATATGTCATAGTTTTTGCATTTAGGTTTCTATAATCAATAACCATTCTATTTTTTCCTCTTTTTTGTTCATTATGTTTATTTACTATAAATGCTGGACTATTGTGTTTACTATTGTTTTTTTGTATATACTATTTTTCTAATAATTCATTTATATGCATTTTAAATTCTTTTAAATCATCAAAATTATATGTTAATGCTTTTTGAGTTATTCTGCTATTTTTATCTATTAATTCAATTTTTATAGTAGTTTTATGTTTTTTCCATCCTTTTAATGGATCTTCACTATATAATTGTCTTAATTTTATCTTTATTATTTCTACATTATCTATTGAAAATATAGTTATTTCTTTTTTATTTATCGAAAATACAACTAGTTCTACTGTGTCTTCTGTATTTTTTATATTTTCTAACTTTTGTATAATTTTTTCACTTCCTTCTATCCAATCAGTTTTCTTTCTTATTTTATTAATAACTCTTTTTGCCTTTACTTTTTGTTTACATGGTGTTGTAAACTACCAATCTGTTTTAGTTATTATATGTGGATATAATTTATCTAAAAATGGCATTCCTAAAAGCATATCTTTTGATGTTAGTTCATAATTATAGATTTCTTCTATTGTTATTATTTTATCCCATATCTGTATTTTTACATTTTTAGCTTTATATGTAATTAAGTTTCCTTCATTATTAAATTCTTTGACTATTATTGGTGTTTTTAATTTATCCCATTTACTTTCTGGTAAATAGTTGTGTCTACATAAGTTTGTTTCTGCTCCTGTATCTATCATAGGTGTATAATACCTATTATAATATTTTTCTACTATTATTTTTACAAATACATATATTTTCATATCATGTTAAAGCTCTTCTTATGAATAATCTTTCTTTATTATATGTTATAGATAATTGTGTATGTTTTATATTGTATGGTTTATTTGTTCTAACCATTTTATTCCTAATATTATGTCTGCTTTTTGCATTTCTTCCTTTATTTCAAATTCTATTTTTATTTTTCTGACTCCTATTATTATTATTTTTTCTGTCATATCTTTAATGTTTATTAGATTCCTTGGTAGATCTGAGCATATATCACTGTTAGATTTTATTTCTTCACATTTTACTAGATATTTTGCTATATAATTTTTTTCTTGTACTGTGTTTATGAGTATTAAATATTCTTTTACATTTATTGTTCCTGTTATATAATATTGATTAGCTGTTGAAGTTGCTTCATAACTTATTTTTTTTTATGAACGTGATGACTCTGGTTTTACATGAGCTATTCTTTTTTATTTGCTTATTCTGTCATTTATTATTTCTAAATCTTCTTCTATGTCTATATTTTTGTAACTATAATCATTATTATCAATTGTTTTCACAAATTGTTCGAAAGGACTTTCTATTTGTATTTTATTAATTTTATTTTTTCCCATTGTTTGATGTTTTGTTGTTAATACATGTAGATTTTTACATTTTGCTGTAAATATTTTACTTCCCGGGGTTAGTTCTATTCCTGATATTTTCCAATATAATACTAATGATTTATCTATATTTTTATCTGTTATTGCTATTAAATAATTCACACTTATTATAAATTAAAATTTTTGATATGTTAAATTTCCTTTTATAGCGTTATTATACTTTTTTCTATAGGTTTTATAATTCTATCATCTGCTAAATATAATTCTATTGGTGTAAATATTTCATCTCTAAAACATGTTTTTATCAATATTTCTGTTCCTCCAAGGTATACATATTTTATTGGGTCTTTACTTTTTATGTCGTTTATTTCTTTATTAATTATTATTTTTGTTACTAGTGGTATACTAGCTCTTCCTTTTGCATATCTACACTCTATTACATGTTTTTTTTGGCTTACTACGTAGTATTCTTTCTTTTTTTGTACTAAATATATTTTTTATTGTTGGTATTTTAAATATTTTTTTTACACTTAAGTCTAACTCTTTTCCTTTTATTTCGTCAAATATATTACTATCAAATATTATTTTTTGATCTGTTCCTTCTTTATTTAAATATTCTTCCTTTGTTATTATTTTTATATCTTCTTCAGTTATTTTGTTCATTTTTATATCTTCTTCAGTCATTTGATTCATCCAATTCACTATCTATTTCATTATTTGTTTTATTCTCCGAAATTTTATATATACTATCTTCACTTTATAATTCATAATCTATATAATCTATCTGCATATATTCTGTATTTTTTATTTTTATTTTTGATATTTGTTTATTTTTTGGGTTTTTTGTTAATTTACAATCTCTAGCTAAATTCCTAGTTTTCCACAATTATAACAAGTACATTGTTTTATGGATTTTTTTGCTATATGGTCTTTTATGTTTATAATTTTTTACATAATATTTTTTTCTTGGTTTCTTATACTTATATTTTGATTTTTTGTATTTTTTATATTTTTTATGTCTTTTTCTTTTTTTATAATATCTTTCTTCACATTCAAATTGAGGTGCTATTTTATCTTTGCAACATGCTAAATTTGTTATTAATATTTTTTCCATTTTTATTTCTTTTCTATATTTTTCACATAGATTTCTATACCATTGTTGTAAAAAAAAATTTCTTGCTCCTAGGGTATCTACTATTTTTGCTTCATCCCAACTCTTTATTATTTTTGAACTGAATGGTTCAAGTAATTTACTAAAATATAATTTTCTTAGTTCTTTACTTTCTTCTATATTATATGTTCCTTTATAATAATATTTTTTAAATGTGCATGTATACTCATCTATATAGCACATATTACATATTGCTAATTTTAACATTAAATTCTTATTTGTATCTTTTTTTTTTATTTTGCTCTTCTTCTTCTGCTGTTACACTGCTAAATTCATCTCTTATAGCTATTTCATATTTTTTCAATATTTCTGTTGGTAGTATTTTAGTAGTTGTTGATGATGTTTCTTCTATTTTATTATTAGATCTTAATACTTTTTTACTTGCTTCGGCTAGGTTTAAAAACCATAATTTCATTGTTCCTATTAATGTCTTTTCTATGTATTCTGGTGTATTTGTTGTATCTATTTTATTATCTAATAATTATTTTGACATGTATCCTACCCATAGTTGTATTATTTTATTTGTGTCTATTACATAGTCTAAATCTAAAAACTTATAATTAGTTATTTGTTTTGGTGTCCATTTATCATATTCATCCTTTGAATTATATCTTTTAAATTTATTTTTGTAATTATTGGTTGATTTTGATGTACTAGGCATTATATTTTTATCTAGAGTATTTACTTCTGTATTTATTAGTTCTAGATTTTTTTTATTAATTACTTCTTGTTCTCTATTAATTTCTAGTTTTCTTATGTTTTCTAGAATTTCTGTATATGTTTTACTATCTTCCGAATCATAATTATCTGTTTCTTCAGCATCTATTGTATTCATTTCTAATTCACTGGTTTCTGGTTCTTTATTTTTTATTTCTAATTTTTCTTTAAATTGATTTATCTCATTTAATAATTTAAGTTCTTTATATTTTTCTTCTTTTTCTTTTTGTCTCTTTTCATATAAATCTTTTAGCATTTTTAGTTCTTTTTCTAATTCAGCAATCCTAATATTTTTAGTTTCTTCTATTTTTCATATTTCTTTTATGGTTTGTTGTTTTATTTTATCTATTTTCTTTTTTTTCTGTTTATCTGTTCATTTTCTCTTTCTATTCTTATCATGACTGCGAACTTATCTTCTAATTTTAATTCTTTTTTTCTGACATTAAATATAAATGTTCACCTATTTTCTTATATCTTCTTCCTAAATTAGAGAATACTATTTTTATTTTTAATCCTTTGTGATTTTCATATATTTTTTTATCTATTATAAATTCTTCTTTGTTCATTTTATTTAAATGTATATAGGTTATGTTAATATATATATTCTAGACTATCTATAGTTGATTCTAAATTTGATATTTCTTCTTTTTGTGCATTTATTGAATTTTATTAACTCCAATAATTATGTTACACTGTAGTCTTTCTATCCTTATTTTTAATTCTTTACGTTTTTCAGATATTATTTATTTTAATTCTTTATATTGTTGTGGTTTTTGTACGTTATTCATCTAAATAATATTTATAATATTTTGGTGGATTACTAAACATATATTTTTTTTATCATAATTAATAAATTAATCAAATAAATCCAAATACATACTACTTTCATAACTTTAATTAGTATAGGCTCTGATACCATTTGACTTCAACCGAATGGTATCAGAGACTATGCTAATTAAAGTTACGGAAGTAGTATATGTTTAAAGTTACCGGAAGTAGTATATATTTGGATTTATTTGATTAATTTATTAATTAGATTTAGATATCCACCAAAATATTATAAATATTGTTTAGATGAATAACGTAGAGAAATTACAAAAATATAAAGAATTAAAATAAATAATATCTGAAAAATGTAAAGAATTAAAAATAATGATAGAAAGACTACAGTATAACAATTGTCGGAGTTAGTAAAAATTCAATAAATGCAAAAAAAAAGAAATATCAAATTTAGAATCAACAATAGATAGTCTAGAATATATATATCAACATAACCTATATACATTTAAATAAAATGAACAAAGAAGAATTTATAATAGAAAAAAAAAACATATGAAAATCACGAAAGATCAAAAATAAAAATAGTATTCTCTAATTTAGGAAGAAGATATAAGAAAATAGGTGAACATTTATATTTAATAGTAGAAAAATAAGAATTAAAATTAGAAGGTAAGTTGACAGTCATGGTAAGAATAGAAAGAGAAAACGAAGAGATAGACAGAAAAAAGAAAATAGATAAAATAAAATAACAAACCATAAAAGAATACGAAAAATAGAAGAAACTAAAAATAGTAGGATTGTTGAATTAGAAAAAGAACTACAAATACTTAAAGATTTATATGAAAAGAGACAAAAAGAAAAAGAACAAAAATATAAAGAACAAAAATTATTAAACGAGATAAATCAATTTAAAAAAATTAGAAATAAAAAATAAAGAACTAGAAACCAGTGAATTAGAAATAAATACAATAGATGCTGAAGAAACAGATAATTATGATTCGAAAGATAGTGAAACATATACAGAAATTCTAGAAAACATAGGAAAACTAGAAATTAATGGAGAACAAGAAGTAATTAATAAGAAAATCTAGAACTAATAAATACAGAAGTAAATACTCTAGATAAAAATATAATACCTAGTACATCAGAAATAGGAAAACCAACCTATAATTACAAAAATAGGTTTAAAAAATATAATCCAAAGGATGAATATAATAAATGGACACCAAAATAAATATTTAATTACAACTTTTTAGATTTAGACTGTGTAATAGACACAAATAAAATAATACAACTATGGGTAGGATACATGTCAAAATAATTATTAGATAATAAAATAGATACAACAAATACACAGAATATATAGAAAAGACATTAATAGGAACAGTAAAATTATGGTTTTTAAACCTAACCGAAGCAAGTAAAAAAGTATTAAGATTTGATAATAAAACAGAAGGAATATCAACAACAGCTACTAAAATACTACCAACAGAAATATTGAAAAAATATGAAATAGCTATAAGAGATGAATTTAGTAGTGTAACAACAGAAGAAGAAGAGCAAAATAAATAAAACGATACGAATAGGAATTTAATGTTAAAATTAGCAATATGTAATATGTGCTATATAGATGAGTATACATGTGCATTTAAAGAATATTATTATAAAAGAACATATAATATAGAAGAAAGTAAAGAACTAAGAAAATAATATTTTAGTAAATTACTTGAACCATTCAGTTCAAAAATAATAAAGAGTTGGGATGAAACAAAAATAGTAGATACACTAGGAGCAAGAATAAAAATTTTACAACAATGGTATAGAAATCTATGTGAAAAATATAGAAAAGAAATAAAAATGGAAAAAATATTAATACCAAATTTAGCATGTTGCAAAGATAAAATAGCACCTCAATTTGAATGTGAAGAAAGATATTATAAGAAAAGAGAAAGACATAAAAAATATAAAAAATATAAAAAATATAAAAAATACAAAAAATCAAAATATAAGTATAAGAAACCAAGAAAAAAATATTATGTAAAAAATTATAAACATAAAAGACCATATAGGAAAAAAAAATCTATAAAGAATGTACTTGTTATAATTGTGGAAAACTAGGACATTTAACTAAAGATTGTAAATTATCAAGAAACCCCAAAAATAAACAAATATCAGAAATAAAAATAGAAAATACAGAATATATGCAGATAGATTATATAGATTACGAATTAGAAAGTGAAGATAGTAGATATGAAATTTCGAAGAATGAAACAGATAATGAAATAGATAGTGAATTAGATGAATCAAATGATTGAAGAAGATATAAAAATGAACCAAATAACTGAAGAAGATGTAAAACTAATAACAAAGGAAAAATATTTAAATAAAGAAGGAATAAATCAAAAAATAATATTTGACAGTAATATATTTGACGAAATAAAAGGAAAAGAGTTAGACTTAAGTGTAGAAAAATATTTAAAATACCAACAATAAAAAATATATTTAGTAGAAAAAAGGAAGAATACTACGTAGTAAGTCAAAAAGAACATGTAATAGACTGTAGATATGCAAAAGGAAGAGCTAGTATACCACTAGTAATAAAAAGAATAATTAATAAAGAAATAAACGACATAAAAAGTAAAGACCCAATAAAATATGTATACCTTGGAGGGACAGAGATATTGATAAAAACATGTTTTAGAGAAGGAATACATACACCAATAAAATTATATTTAGCAGATGATAGAATTATAAAAACTATAGAAAAAAGTATAATAACCGCTATAAAAGGAAATTTAACATATCAAAAATTTAAATATATAATAAGTGTGAATTATTCAGTAGTAATAACAGATAAAAATATAGATAAATCATTAGTATTATATTGGAAAATATCAGGAATAGAACTAACCCCAGGAAGTAAAATATTTACAGCAAGATATAAAAATTTATATGTATTAACAACAAAACATAAAATAATGGGAAAAATAAAATTAATAAAATACAAATAGAAAGTCCTTTCGAACAATTTGTAAAAATAATTGATAATAATGATTATAGTTGCAAAAATATAGACATAGAAGAAGATTTAGAAATAATAAATGATAGAATAAGCAAATAAAAAAGAATGGCTCATGAAAAACCAGAATCATCAAGCTCATAAAAAAGAACAAGTTATGAAACAATTTCAACAGTTAATTTAAATCAATATTATATAACATGAATAATAAATGAAAAAAAATATTTAATACTCTAAAACATAGGACAAGAAAAAAATTATATAATAAAATATCTAGTAAAAAGTGAAGAAATAAAATCTAATAGTAATATATGCCCAGATCTATCAAGGAGTCTAATTTGAAATAAAGGAAGAAATGCAAAAAACAAACATAATATTAGAAATAAAATGATTAGAACAAGTAAAATCATACAATATAGAACACACACAATTATCTATAACATATAATAAAGAAAGATTATTCATAAAAAGAGTTTTAACATGATATGAAAATATAGGTACTTGTAAAAATAATAGTAGAAGGATATTATAATAGGTATTATACACCTATGATAGATACAGGAGCAGAAGCAAACTTATGTAGACACAACTGTTTACCAGAAAGTAAATGGGATAAATTAAAAATACCAATAGTAGTCAAAGGATTTAATAATGAAGGAAGCTTAATTACATATAAAGCCAAAAATGTAAAAATACAGATATGGCATAAAATAATAACAGTAGAAGAAATTTATAATTATGAACTAACATCAAAAGATATGCTTTTAGGAATGCCATTTTTAGATAAATTATATCCACATATAATAACTAAAATAGATTGGTGGTTTACAACACCATGTAAAAAAAAGTAAAGGCAAAAAGAGTTATTAATAAAATAAGAAAGAAAACTGATTGGATAGAAGGAAGTGAAAAAATTATACAAAAGTTAGAAAACATAAAAAATACAGAAGACACAGTACAACTAGTTGTATTTTCGATAAATAAAAAAGAAATAACTATATTTTCAATAGATAAGGTAGAAATAATAAAGAAAAAATTAAGACAATTATATAGTGAAGATCCATTAAAAGGATGAAAAAAAACATAAAACTACTCAAAGAATTGAATTAATAGATAAAAATAGCATAATAACTCAAAAAGCATTAACATATAATTTTGATGATTTAAAAGAATTTAAAATGCATATAGATGAATTATTAGAAAAACAGTATATACAAAAAAGCAATAGTAAACACAGAAGTCCAGCATTTATAGTAAATAAACATAATGAACAAAAAAGAGGAAAAAGTAGAATGATTATTGATTATAGAAACCTAAATTCAAAAACTATGATATATAATAATATCCAATACCAAATAAAATATTAAAAATAAAACAAATACAAGGATATAATTATTTTAGTAAATTTGATTGTAAATCAGGATTTTATCACTTAAAGTTAGATGAAAATTCTAAGGAAGTAACCGCATTTACGGTACCACGAGGATTTTATGAATGAAACGTATTACCATTTGGATATAAAAATGCACCACGTAGATATCAACATTTTATGGATAGTTATTTTAAACAATTACCTAATTGTATAGCATACATAGATGATATACTACTATATACAAAAACTAAAGAGGAACATTTAAAATTATTAGAACAATTTACAGATATAATAGAAAAATCGGGAATAAGTGTAAGTGAAAAGAAAGTCAAAATTATGAAAAACCAGATAGAGTTTTTAGAAATACAAATAGATAAAAGTGGAGTAAACATGCAACAACATATAGTCCAAAAGTTGATAAATTCAAAAGAAGAATTAGATACAAAAAAGAAATTACAATCATTTTTAGGATTAGTAAACCAAGTAAGAGAATATATACCAAAATTAGCAGAAAACCTAAAGCCTTTACAAAAAAAAATTAAAAAAGAATATAGAATATAATTACAATGAAGAAGATAAAAAACAAGTCCAGAAAATAAAAATACTTTGTAAAGAGTTACCAAAATTACAATTTGCAAACAAAAATAAAAAATTTATATATATAGTATAAGCAGATGCTAGTGAATATAGTTATGGAGGAGTACTTAAATATAGATATGAAGAAGAAAAATTAGAACATCATTGTAGATACTACTCAGGTGCGTTTAATGAAACAAAAATAAAATGAGAAATAAATAGAAAAGAATTATGTTCATTATATAAATATTTATTAGCATTTGAGTCATATATTGTATATAACAAATTTATTTTTACGGACAGATAATACACAGGTACGTTAGTGGTTAACAAAGAAAATACAAAATTCAGTTACAACGAAAGAGATTCGGAGACTAGTATTACATATATTAAATTTTACATTTACAATTGAAGTAATTAGTACTAACAAAAATATTATTGCATATTACATATCAAGACAAAGCTACACAGACTGATATAATAGAAGATGATGCTTTAGAAAAAATACTCAAAACCCTAACTACGCTTTCAATGAAAGTGGACAGCATGGGTAATGAAATAGAAAATCTAAAGACTAATAAAGTTAAACTAAAGTCTAAAGCTATGAATCAGCTAACTCAACAGTGAGCAGAGCTATGTCGATCGGAAGACATTAAAATTCCAGAGCTAAAAGGAGACGTTGGGATACTCCATAAAACCCATAACGTTTATCAATCTACAAATACAGGTACAAACAAAGGAGTTAGTGGACAAAGATACTAGAACATGAACATGAATAAGATATTTGAAAAACTATTTATACCAAAAACACAAAAAGACCCCTTGTACATACCCCCACAAATTACCATATATCGAGATAGTTTGAACCAAGATAAAAAAGCTTATAACCATATAGCCCGAGGATACATAGAAAATATCTACAAAGTACAAACTTTTCTAAACCTTAACCCCAGAGCTATTAATATCCAAGAACCAAACACAAACTATATAACTCAAAAATTGCAAGGTTACAACAAGCTTATCGCACTACCCAAAAATAAAAACATGTTTCGACTATGGATTATTAAATACCGTAGATACCCAAGATAGAGAAGAACTAACAGCTATAGAAGAATTATATGAAGTATTCACCACCTATAAAAGAGTAACCAAAGGAAATCTATTTTATATAAAGTCTTATACTGCACCAGTAGAGATATTGTACGACGAGATCAAACCAATTATACAAGTTGTAAGAATAGGATTAACTAGAGTTATGATTATACCGGAAGATATTGTGCAGCAGCCAGAGATACCCAAAATTGAGATACCTGATTTTTACGCAAATAAACGACTTATTCGAATAGCTACAATTATTCAAGAATTAACAAATAATTATATTAATGGAAACCCAATATGGAGCTATTATTCAAGAGATCATTAAATGATTTATTCAAATTCAAGAGAACTATGACAAACAGATATGGAAGATGTTAGACAATGGATAATAACGTTACTTAACCCAAAAGAATAATCTACTGCAAGAGCAATTAGGAAAGGATTTATTTCAGACGGATTATTAACAAGATATTGCAAGATAATTGAACGCAAATATCCAGACCATCAATGTTCGAGATGCAATGGAGGAGATAATATTATCCCAGAAGTCCAGCTAGAATAAAAGAAAAAATCAACTAAGAAGATAAGGACGCCAGCTAGAAGATAAAAATCAACGGAGCAATAATAGAAAGACAAGGAGACAAAAATATTAAAGGAAGAAAGCGACATATGGAGAAAAAGCTAACTTTGTGAAAAATAAGATACGTGAATCATGTAAACATTTAATAGCTTTACTATTTCTAGGGTAGACTTTTTGACTTTTCTTTTATTCATTTATTAGCTTTTAGTACTTTCCATTATTGGCTTTTTTAGGACAAATGTATATAGGAAACGTGTAAAATTATATTATGATAGGTGTAAAGTAAAATAGTATACGCATTTTCATTCTTAGGTTATAAATAGCAGAACATTTGCTTAGTTAGAGGCAAGTCTTCATGTGTTGAAGCAAAAAGTCCTCCTTTGTAAACTGATGATAGGCGATATTACGCGCCTATATCAATATATTTTGCCCATATTTGTGCCATGTTTTGAGAACAAATTATATATTTCATGCACTTTTAGTCCTTTTTCCTGTAAATGAGCTAACGAACATGCTTAGTAAAGTTTCAGGTATAAATGATGCAAAATTCAGCATTTTATGACTTACTTGACGCAAAAGAAAGCTCACGAAGAAAGGAAAAGGAGTGTACACGCCTAAGGACCAAAACTGCTGCATGGAAAATCTGTCCCGGGCTAAAACAACATTTCTGAAGACTTTGGGGACTTACAGACACATAGCTGGATTTGGACAATGATACATTAACCTAGTACAATTGGGTTATGTATTTCATTAGTTTATTTGGATTATGATAATGTTACATTAACCTAGTACATTTGGGTTAAGTATTCCATTAGCCTAGTAGGATTTGGTTATTTGTTTCATTAGCGTAGTAGGAGTAGGATATGGGTATTATAAATACCCTATCATGCTAGAGATTTTTATACATACCTCCCTTAGTGGAGAGAACAATCTTCTATTCATCAATTAATCTTCTTCCATCCCTCTTTTCTTCCACCACAACAATTCTACAACTCTTTTAATCTTTCCATTAATCTTATTTTCTTCTATTCTTAAAATCCGCAACAAGAGAATCGTTACTTTTGCTAAGAAATTCACGCCTCACGCCTACCACTTGTGCTACACGAAAATCATCAATCTTGTGGTATAATAACAACAATGCAAATTGTGATTTCCTTCGCATTCATGGGTAACTAAACTTCTCTGTTGGGGTTATGGAAGCCGTATGAGCTACTATCTATTGCTGTGAGTATATGAGTTCGTGACACGTATATTGCTTATATCATTATTCTCTTCATCTTAATCTACATTCTTTGCGGTTGCAAACGCAAGAATATGCCAGTCTAACATTTAACTTGTTCGAAAGAAAGGTTATTTGTCTGGAAAAGAGATAGTGTCAAGGTAGTAGGACACCCTTTCCTACTAAAAAGCTAGTGCCGTAACTGGACTAACCTCTTGGAGAATTCGTACCGTTAGACATGCTTTAAGCTCGAAAGAGTTAAAGTAAATAGTCCTTGTTGAGGTCGAAAGACGCTTGGATTTATCATCGAATACAATTCTCTATAAGTAGTTGCATGTTAAAACTCTACACACTCATAGCCAATAGAGACGTATACCTCAGAAGGTGGACATAACCCCAACGCTTCAATTCTCATTGTTTACAACTCACGTAACATTCTTTCTTTTTATTTTCAGCTTTTATTTTGATACTTTATTTAAATTACTTGCACGACAAGAATCCCCCCTCTTACGAGACTTGCACCAAAAGTTTAGTAATTTTGCTTACTTTTTGGCCAAGCTATTCCCTGTGGGATCGCTACCCAACCCAGGTTGGGTTCTATATTTGCTAACGACCGCTTTAAACTCCTACGAGAGCTGTAGATTGAGCGTTATCATAAACAAAAAAACTTTTGAATATTTAATAAAAAACAGATATATTTCAAAGCAAAAGCTATGGATGAACAAAACCCAGAATTATCAAATCTACCAGAACAGGTATATTTATTTATGGTTATGAATAGCTAAATTCATAAATTTCTGACAATCATGATATGATAAATAAGTTCATGTTAGTTACTTTATAGTAGAATTATTCAAAAAATAGCATGCTAAGAAGTTTATTAGCAAAGTGGAAAAGGAGAAAAATTCTTAAGAACTATACCATCCTAAAGGTGAAACCGGTGAGGCAAGAAAGATGTGATAGGGGAGTAACCAGAGTAGAGACGCTGTTTAAGGGAAAAGTATCCAGATTACCATGCTAATAGTGACCGAAGAACATGTTATTTAAGAATAATCTAGTATATAGTAGTATGAAATGATCATATTTTGTTTTGTGTATGATTGAAAGAAATATTTTGAAAAAGCATCATATGAAAAATGAATACTTATTTCTCTGATGAAATGGTAGGTAAATTTAAAATACTTGTTTTGTATGTATTTAAGGATATAGAAATTGTAGATATAAGAAAAATTATATTGGAAAAAATATTTGATAAATATTTTATGACTAGAATAAATTACATACCTCACCTACCTAGCTACTTTTATAAATACTTACATACCAAACCTACACATCAACCATGATAAATTACGAATATTGGAAAACGGATATGAAAAATATACAATTAATAGAAAAATTAATGAAAACAAATTTAGAAGAATATATGAGAACCAAAGATATAAGATATATAGAATACCTTAATGAAAATATAGAGGAATTAATAAGATTAAAACAAACAACTAACGAATATTATGAAAAAGCATTTAATTAACCCACCTAAATGACAAATAATGTTGAAGTACTAGTTTTATACATACTTAGAGATATAGAAATTATAGACGTAAAGAAAATAATATGGGAAAAAATATTTAACATTGAAGATGAAGAGTTAGATATAAATCAGATAGAAGACGAGTTAGGAGAAATATACTTAAGTGATGACAATCACTATAACTACCTAGATAATTATTCAGATGGATATTATACAGATTTAAAAATGCTAGAAAATATTCAAAGAGTTAGAGAAAAACAAAGTTGGCTATACGAAGAAATTAATTATAGAAACCAGCTTAGAAAAGGAAGAGAACAATTAAAAAAAGATTAATTTGGATAAATAAAACCATAAAACAACTAGAATTAAAAGACAGTTTAAAATATGATTTAGACATGAAATTATTCATAGATGAAAAAAACAGGATAATTAACAAAATAGGTAACCTAGAATTTAATATCAGATATAGTATAATTAGAATAAATTATTACAAAGAAATTTGAAGTATCACAACTACTTTACAATAAAATGATAGACTATGATTATTTAAAATATTGGAGACAAGATATGGAAGAAATATGATTAACAAAAATACTTATGAAAGAGAATTTAATTGAATATTTTAGAACAAAAGATATAGAATATTTAGAATACCTCCAAAATAATATACAAGAATTACAAAGACTAAGAGAAAAAACTAAAGAATATTACAGTAAAACATTTAATCAAATATCATCTAATCACCCCCAAGATATGAACATTAATAAAATTAAAATAAATACACTAAAAATAAAAATGTTTAGAGAAGTTAAGAAATATCCACGCACAAATAAATATAGATCTATTAGACCTACAATAGATCTATTTTTGTTACCCAAGTTATCCGCACACTTAATTTTATTGAAAATCTGTGTGTTTTAAGTTGATATTTGTTTGATTGTTGATGGATTATGATTGTCCTTGTCGATTGCATGGTGAAATTTTTTTGAGAAGTTAATCAGTTGAAGTGTCAAAAAATTCAGATGTTGTTTTGTTAATAGACCGTTCGATTGATTAGGTATTTGTTTGGTTTGAATGGAAAAAATTAAAAAAATAGAATTTAATTTTACTGAAAATATGTGTTTTTAAGTTGATATTTGTTTTATTGTTGATGGATTATGACTGTCCTTGCCAATTGTATGGTAAAAAGAAAATCAAATTTCATCGGTTAGTGTGCCAGAAATCTGGATAATGAGAACAAGTTTATTTATGATCATAGACTTAATAGACTGTAGTCGTCTTCTTCTTACTTGATTTCGTACAATACTTGATATCGCTTTTCCGACGACCATCAAAATTATGCAACAGATGAAAGCTTTGAAACAATCTAAGGAGTGTTCTAAATGAGAAAGAGAGACATTGATATTGTTAAATCAAAATAAGAAAGGGATGAATAAATGAACATGAAGGAGCTCAAAAAGGTCCATGCCATTTATATAGTAGGTCTACCAAAAAAGTGACCGTTGAAAGAGGTCTAAAGAATATTTATGTCTTCTATAATCGATTAATAAGGTTTACTGTAGACCCTATCATTGTATGCCTGAAAGAGTTGAAATTATAATCAAGGCATAGTTGGAGCTTCTTAAAATTGACGAAGTACAAAAAGATTGAAGAAATACTAGACTATGCAAATTATTTATTATATACTGACACCGTTGTTGATTTCTTCACATGATAGATAGATTATCAATTTTTTGAGAAGTCGATTATTCACCTACTCATAGGTCTAGGATCAATTATCTGAATATATGGACAAGTTAAAATAATGACAAAAAAAGAAAAATTAAATTAAATTAAAGTATGAATAATTAACACCTTTCAAACATTGTAAAACAATTTAGATACAACAATTGTGACATCAAATCACTTTTGAACATGACCAAGTGATATTTAAGGCATGCTATAGTCGTAAATCGGTGAGATGAGACTAAAAATGGAAGAAATAAAATAAAATATATAAGTACCATCCAAATAACTCAAAACAACTAGATATTATCAAATGAGATTAGACGTGTCTAATGAGTATAAATAAGAGTGATGGTTGTGACTTGTAGGTGTTCATGAGACAAGTAGTGTTTAAGAATAAGTAGTCCTTGTTAATGCAAATGTTTGTTATGAGTAACTAATTGTTTCTATCATTGCTCTTTCTTATACTCATTTGATCCAGTGTTCAATTATTTTGTACTCTCATATGATGATATTTAGTCACTTTCCATTGCTTGAATGATGATATTTTATTTTATTTCTCTCCTTTTTAGTCTCTTCTTACTTTCCACTAGACTCAATTGGTCGATACATGACTGTTAAATTAGTTTATTATAGATGCATACATTTATATATAATATATGCACGATATCTTTATAGGTCTAGCCTCAATCATCTAATTCTATTGACAAGTAAGACGAGACTAAAAAGGAAAGAAATAAAATAAATTAAAATAAATAAACATCATTCAAGAAATGAAAAATGACTAAATATCATCATATGAGAGTACAAAACATTTGAACACTCGATCAAAAGAGTATAAGGAAGAGTGATGGTAGTAACAACCAATTACTCAGAACAAACGTATGCATTGAGAATGACTACTTGTTCTCAAACACTACTTGTTCTATGAACACCCACAAGTCATAACCATCACTCTTCCTTATGCTCATTAGACGCGTCTATTCTCATTTGATGATATCTAGTTGTTTTACGTTGTTTGGATGGTACTTATATCTTTTATTTTATTTTATTTTATTTTTTTCTTTCCTTTTTAGTTCCATCTCACTGATTTACGACTATAGCATGCCTTAAATATCACTTGATCATGTTCAAAAGTGATTTGGTATCACAATTAATATATCTAAATTGTTTTACAATGTTTGAAAGGTGTTAATTTTTATACTTCAATTTTATTTAATTTAATTTCTATTTTTTGGTCATTATTCTAACTTGTCCATATATTTAAATAGTTGATCATAAATCTACGAGTTGGTGAATAATCGACTTCTCAAAAAATTGATAATCTATCTATCATGTGTAGAAATCAGCAATGGCATTATTATATAATAAATAATTTGCACAGTCTAGTATTTTTTCAATCTTTTCTTACTCAAAATTACATAAACATTCTTATCATGAATGTTTTTCCTATAAAAAGATTAGTGCCATCTGAGACAGAGTGGCTTCCTTGTAGTTTGAACTACCCGTCCTCACCTCTTCCACACTCCTCTTCTTCATAATATTCACTGTTATCTCATTCATCACCACCCATGTAATTGTATTCCATTGACGTATCATCCCCTGCCGGGGGTGGGGGTGGGGCTGATATGGAAGCTTCAATTCCCGGGACCTTCCAACAACTTTAACCCGCAATATAGGTCTGGATTTATTATAATTAACGGAAAACATGTATAATTCCACGTGTCTATCATTCGTTATGAACGTTGGATATATTTTCCCCCTCACGTTCATCAAGTAACTAATTACCACATCGCTTTGATCATAACTTAATTCACCGCTCTCCATTATGTTTTTAACCATATTAGCATATGAGCTGTTACGACGAAGGAAAATAGACACTGTTTCCTTAGATGCGGTTTTCCAAATCCAACATTTAGGAGTCTCTTCCCATTCACCAGAAAATATATCACCAATAACCACAATCTATAATAGACATGATATACCTCGATGATAGTATTTAATAAACTTGAATAGTGGTTTATGAGCCTAGACTTAACAGACTGTAGTCTTCTTCTTCTTAGCTACTGTCCGTACAGTACACGATTGAGCCTTTTTCGACGACCACTGAAATAGTCCTATGAATTACAGCTTACAAATAACCTAAAGAGTGTTGGAATATTGCTATTGAGCCAAGAATCGATTTTGAAATGTAGGACTAATTTTCAAGCTTTTTGTATGAAAATGGAAGAAAAATTGGGCCTAAAAATATGCGAAAATGGCTTAAAATAGTGGAGATAATGTCACTTTTTGATGGATGCCGAAAAATTTAACAAAAAATGACCGAAAAGTGGTCGAAAATGGCGGCAAAATCGGGTGGTTGGTAGTGGATTGGTAGACCTATATTGCGGGTTAAAGTTGTTGAAAGGTCCAAAAAGAAGCTTCCACATCAGTACCACCCCCACCCCCATCCCCACCCCCACCCCCGATAGTGGATGATATATCAACGGAATATGATTGAATTGGTGGTGATGAATGGGATAATAATAAATATTATGAAGAATATGAGTGTGGATGAGGTGAGGACGGGTAGCTCAAACTACAAAGAAGCCACTCTTTCTTGGACGACATAAATCTTTTTGTAGGACAAATATTCAAGGATAAGAAAATGTTGAATCTTTTGTTGAAGCAGGCATCAGTGAAAATGTAATTCAATTATACAATGGTGAAGAGTTGTAAGAAATACTTGAGGGTGAGGTGCGTAGATCCTACTTGCTGGTGGATGGTGCGTGCATGTGCTATTGGAGAATTGGGTTGGTTTCATACCCACAAGTATGTGGGAGAGCATACTTGTGGCATTGATCATGTCACGGAAAAGCACTAGAATGTCATCGTAGAGGTCATTGCCTCACTTATCTTGAAATTTTTCATCGACAACAAAGGTCCAAGCCCAAAAGAGATTGAGAGGATTGTATTTAGCTTTTGGAAGTGTTGGATGGAAGACATCATTGTGAAAAACATAATTTGAGGTACGCGTGAGCACGGATATGCAGTGCTTCCCGTATTTTCATATGTTTTCAACAGCCTCAATACCGGGTCTATTAATTCTCTTATGGTCGATGAGGACTTGGGCAGATTTATTTACTACTTTATGGCATTTAGGCCTTCCATCCGTGGATATGTACACATGAGAAAGGTTATTGCCGTTGATGGAACGTATTTGTCTGGAAAGTACGAGGGCGTGCTGCTATTCACTATCGCTCAAGATACACAGAATCATATCTATTCCTTCGCGTATTGTATGGAGGATAAAGAGAATGATTCATCCTGAGGCTTCTTCTTCGAGAAGCTTAAAGCCTTTGTCGTTGACAAACCAGAGTTATGCATTATCTCTGATATATACGTAAGCATAGCCAACGGCCTCGCAAGGCATTATATGCTTGCGCATCACGGTGTTTGTATGAGGCATCTTGGTAAAAATCTCCGAACAAATCACCATTGTTCCGATTCTCTCTATTTGTACTACCATGCGGTCAAGGCGTACACGTTAGAAGAATTTAATGACTAATTCAGTGCCTTTAAAGAAAGATGCCCCAGCACAACATCTTGCCTCGAGCAAGAAGTTGGATTTGAAAAGTGGAGATGGGCTCACTTTCTAGGTAATTGATTTAACGTCATGACCACAAACATCCCCGAGTCGCTCAACTCAATGTTGCGTGACGAAAGAGAGTATCCAATGATGGCCATCTTTAATTCAGTTGCACATAGGTTTGGAGAAATATTTAGGAAGAGGTATGCGGAGGTGGACAATTCAAAGACAACATTCGTTCCCGTATTTGAGACGATCTTAAGGGAAAATATGATCGAGGTCAATAAATTATATGTGAAAAACATAAATGAAAGCACCGAAAAATTCACCATGCTTGGTTATGGTCATTCCACCAAAGTTAATCTTTCAAGATGGTCATGTTCTTATAGAAAGTACGACTTGGTGAAATTGCCATGTGCTCATGCAATGGCAGCATTGCGTTTGAAGCATGGGGACGAATATAGCACTAGCATTTACAACTACTCTTCACAAATATATTCAAAAGAATCATACCTCCTTGCATACTTGGAGCCTATTTGTCCAGCACCACTGGAGTCAGAGTGGAGTGTGGCGTAAGAGTATCTAGAAATGCAAGTTCTTTTACCCGATTTTGATCCCAAACTCGGAAAAAGAAAGGTAAAATGCGTTAAGGGTGTGTTGGAGCCTTCAAGGTACAAGAAAAGAAATGAGTGCTCCAAGTGCAAAAGGCCGGGACATAAGAGATCAACATGTAGCCTTAATGTAGGATAATATGATTGACATTATATTTATGTTTTTGTTTGTTCAAATGCACTGGACAGTATGCAATGTATATTTTGTTTTGAAAACCAATGAACTGCAATTTAAATAGACTTTTTTGTTGTAAATTATCAATTCCAGTTCATATATTATATACTACGTATTAATTAGATTATGGATTGAAATAATCGACCAACCTTATAATATATAATATATTAGTGTTTGGTCTACAGAGTAAATATTCAATACGTAGTGTATAATAGACATACCTGGTTGTCTATTGAACAAACCCTTTTCTTCATACAAGGTTGAATTCAAACTAATTATGACGCATTGGAAAAAATGTCATTTTGAAACCAGTCATCCTAAGTTATGAAATCGACTATACACATTACACATCGACTGAACTCAAAATATATAATGGATCGATGCATGGTCTATGGGCTATAGTTTAAACTGCATAGTATATCATCGGTGAGTCGTGTAGTCTGTTAAAGAAATCCTTTTCCTCATACACTAAACCTTTCAATGTAATTATTACACTTCGGGAAATGATGCGATTTGAAATTTCTTGACTGGCACAACCTCCGCGACTTTTAATTTCTTATTCTCACATGCCTTCTCCCCTTCCATTAACACGTATACAACTTCTATTGGTCGATTTTGTCATGCTCTGGTCTATTTAAAAAGGCCCTTGTCGATTTTATACCCAATTTTTGAAGAAAAAGACTATGGGAGAAGATGATGGCTGGGAGGAGGTACACACTACGACCAATGCACAGAATGAAAACAATCAACAACATAGAGTTGCTTAGGATTTGGAGCGACCTGGATTTCCTTTTCCAGGGTCTTGTTGCTGATCAACAACGGCTGGATAGAGAGCTTTGATAGATGGATTATTTTCTTCGGGTCATAGCCGGGAGGCTTAACCTGGACTCCCGTAAACTCATCACCCCTCCTTCATCCCTCTAATCTAGTTTTTTTTTTTGTTTTGTACTTTCATTGCCGAATGAAGCTTTCATGGTAGGATTATGTAAATGAAAGCTTCGTTTTTGCCTTTTTATTTGGGATTTTCCCCCAAAATTATAAATATAGATGCAATGAACATTTATATATCTATAAACAGGTTTCTATCATCATGATATTCTATTTATCTATAATGATTTGTTGGTGTTTCTTCAGTAGTCCTTATTTAAAGATTTGCAAATATTATTTAAACTCGGAGTACAGTACGAATAAATAATCGACTATGCTAAATATGAATTCTATAATCAACTGTGTCACGTATGAATTATATACTGGTATCAGTGTTGATGATTTGTATATTGACATATTATCAATTTATACAGCGGTCGATTATAGAAATTTCATATAGTCTATGATTAACTTATTGAATATATTGACAACTTAAAATAATGACAAAAAAGGAGAAATAAAATAAAATAAAATTAGAGTATGTCAATTAACACCATTAAAATATTGTAAAGAAATTTTGATACATCAATTGTGACTCCCAATTATTTTTGGACGTGATCAAGTGTTATCTAAGACACGGTGTAGTCGTAGATCATTGAGATGACACAAGAAGGAGAAGAAATAAAATAAAATAAAATAAAATAAATATTACTCATCCAAGCACTAAAGAACGACTACTTATCATGACAAGAGATTAGACTTGTGTGATGAGCATAAGGAAGAGTGGTGGTTGTCACTTGTGAGTGTTCAATGGACAAGTAATGTATGAGAACAAAGAGTCTTTCTCAACAGAGACGCTTGTTATGAGTAATTAGTTGTTACTACTATTGCCCTCCCTTATACTAATTTGATCGAGTATCCAATTATTTTGTAATCTCATATTGTGATATTTAGTTATTTTACATTGGGTGAATGATGTTTATTTATTTTATTTTATTTTATTTCTTCCTTTTTTTTTTAATCTCACCTCCTTTGAAAATAGACTTAGTTGGTCGATACATGACTAATAATATAGTCTGGTATAGATAAAACTAATTATCTATAATATACTCAACATACTAACTAAGTCTATTTTCAAAGGAGGTGAGATTAAAAAAAGGGAGAGATAAAATAAAATAAAATAAAATAAATAAACACCATTCACGCAATGTAAAGTGACTAAATATCATAATATGAGATTACAAAATAATGAGACACTTGATCAAATGAGTATAGTGGAGGGCAATGGTAGTAACAACCAATTACTGATAACAAGCGTCTCTGTTGAGAAGGACTCCTTGTTCTCATACACTATTTGTCCATTGAACACTCACAAGTGACAACCACCACTCTTCCTTATGGTCATCACAGAATTCTAATCTCTTGTCATGATAAGTAGTCGTTCTTTAGTGCTTGGATGAATAATATTTATTTTATTTTATTTTATTTCTTCTCCTTCTTGTGTCATCTCAATGATCTATGACTACACCGTGTCTTAGATAGCACTTGATCACGTCCAAAAATAATTGGGAGTCACAATTGTTGTATCAAAATTGCTGTACAATGTTTTAATGGTGTTAATTGTCATACTCTAATTTTATTTTATTTAATTTCTCCTTTTTTGCCATTATTTTAAGTTGTCCATATATTCAGTAAGTTGATCATAGACTATATGAAAGGTCTATAATCGATCTCTGTATAAATCAATAATATGTCAATATACAGGATCATCAACACTGATACCAGTATATAATTCATATGTGACACAGTCAATTATAGAGGACAAAAAAATTCTTTAGAGACCCTTTAAAGTAAATGATAATCCATTTAAATTTTTTCCAACGGTACAATTTCAAACGGGCAGAATTTTTCAACGTTCAGATTTAGGTATCCCTACTATATTAATTAAAGAGACACTTTTGAACTCCTCCATGTTCATTTATTCATCGCTTTCTATTTTTACTTCAATAATAACAATGTCACAGTCATCTCAAACGTCCAAATGTTCTTATATTTGTCATTGTGGTAATCCTGCGGTATTGAAAACATAACAAACTGATAGGAATCCGGGTCGGAAATTCTACAGTTGTGCGGTTGGGGAGGTTTGTTTTTGTTTAAATAAAAATTTATTTTTGTTCATCACATAATCCAATTTACTAATTTATCATCATTTTTTTAGGATAATGGTGGATGCTCTTATTTCAAGTGGCTTCCCTCCAATTTTGGGGTGTCAAAATTTCAAGGCGTTGCAAAGTTTGAAATGTTGGAAAGACTTAGATTCTGAAGAAAACAGGGATCTTCTTCTGACATTATATAAAGAATCATAACACAAGATTGATCACTTAAAGGGATTGTTGAAAGACGTCAAAATTGAGAAGGATCAACTTAAGCATAGGTTGGCTATGGCTAAAGAAAAAGAAAAGGGAATGAAAATTATGGTGCATGGTTTACTATTAGTTTTATCTTTTTGGAAAGGTGTAATGGGGGTGTAGTGGGATTGAATATATTTTGACTCTTTTATTAATCGACTACTTTTTACTTATATTATATATGATTCACCTTTTTCATTCATCGACCATACAACACTCTATTGTATATGCTTTACCTTTTAGTCAGAGTCTATAATCAACGATGACATTCATGTAAAAGCAATGATACATTTATTATTAAATGAAAAATATTTATCATAAACTATAAAGGCAGTTTAGAAAACAAAATTGTTCAGCTCTACATATCCCGAGCTAAAAATTTAAAAAGTTAAGATTGTCTAGTCTAATAAAAATAATCATCAGCCACAAATAAAAATTAAACATTGTCTAAACATTCAACATTTTTGTCTTCCACTTGCATTTTGTCGATATCCTGAGTAACTTCATTAAGAAATTCATCTAAGTCCAGAAATTCATTTTCATTTTTATTTTCTTTCTCCACGATGCCTTTTTTTTTCTGGTGCATTATTTTTTTACTTCTTATTTATGTTCTTCTCCCTCTTCTTTCTCTACTTCTTCTACATTCTTCTCTTGTACTTTCTCTCTATCTCCTTCATTATTTTCTTTTTCACAACTACTTTTCTTATCTTTATCATCTTCATCCTGCCTGCCTTCGTCATGATCCTCCTTTTCCTCACCAGCTGATCCATCAACTTTGTTTTCTTCTTCACAAATAGCTTCTTCATTTTTTTATTCTTTCTCTCCATTGACTTCATCGAGATTTTCCTTCTATACAACAGCTTCAACCTCAGGGATCATCATCTCATCAACATTGATCAAGGCTTATTCCAAAGTTGATACCTCAAGGAGCGCTTCTTTAATGCCGCTGTTATCGCGGACAACCCTCGCCACTGAATGTTGACTTTGCACCTGCACACCTGTATTTTCAAGTATTTACCATTTATAATAATCTAAGATATCGGTTGATGAAGAATGATATAGATTCTATTACAAGTAAAAGGGATTATATCAAATATGCAACTTCTATAATATAGAGAGCAGATATTACCTTCATCTTCATCTCTCTTCTTTTGCCTCTCCTTTTTTGCTCTGCTCATCCTCTCCTCTTTCACAAAATCAATGATGTCCTTGATTGACTCTCCAGCCTAAACATGCGCTTTTTTAGATTTTCAATCATCGGTGTCTTTTCCGATGCTCTCAGCTTACCCGTCCCCATACCCCAAGTAACATGCCTTGAAACAATATTTCCACCCAAATCTCAATCATCATCCCCATCCTCACCATCCTCCGATAAGGCGATGATGGTCACACCCTCCAGATGGGCCTTCAAGTCATTGATGAATATGTCTTTTGGTTCATCCATGAATGCTTTGAACTTTTTCTTGTAGTGCTGCTTTATTTCAAGAACTGTGGGGATAAGGTACGGGTTCACTCTCTATAGATAAATAGGAAAATGTGATTGATTAGCAACATAATATTAGTAAAAGTATTCTTCAAAAAAATAGTTTCATACCTCTGTGCTCCATTCGTTTAATTATGGATCACCTTCGATTAGTTTATTGCCTTTTGAGGTGTGCTATCTGAGAAATCGAGGAATAGACAACGGGTTTTCTATTGTAATGCCCCAAGTCTGTACCCCAGATTCTTCATGGTGCTTATAATCTCGAAGGACCACAAGCTAACCCATGACTGGTACCTGCTGCAATAACTGAATAATAATATTGTAACTTTGCGGAAATAGGCAAAAATTTGCCATAAGGTTCAAATATAAAATAAATACTGAATATGGTATCATAATACCAAAACTGAATATCAATACTGAAAACTGAACATCAATACTGAAAATTGAACAATTGTCTGAAAATACTCTAGTCTTAAAAGTCTCTAAACTGTCTGAACTGTGGAGTTGATAGGATAAGTCCCCAACTAACCCCGACTACTGAAAATGAACTGAAATAAATAATCAAGTCCTCAAACTATGATGACTCACCACTAACTCTGTATGCTGATAATCTGAACTGCTAAGGGTGTTCGGTAGCCCGTACGTCTAAACCTATGATATAAGACATCATAGAGCAAGAGAAAAGTATGCCTCAGTACTTTAAATGTACTGGTATGCTCAGTGAGGTAGGCTGAAATGCATGAGTTCATATGCATGAACAATACTAACTAAATATCATGAATATTACTGAATGAGAGTACATGCTTGAGTACATATACTGTAACTGAAATCATGACAACACTTGATACTGAATCTGAATACTGATTAACTGATATCTGAGTATACTGATATAGAATTACTGATAACTGAATGACTATATCTGACAGTCCTGAATCTGTAGAACTGTACTAAGTTTTAAAATAAGCTGAGTGATAGTATCTGACAGTCCTGAATTTGTAAAACTAAACTAAGTTCTATATTGAGACTGAATCAAAAATTGAGACTGTGGGAAGTAATCATCTAACCCACATGCCCCTTCTCTAACTGATTTGGGGTTCAACCTATAACCCAAATTGGAAGGGTGTCAATACCGTGCCATGGGTGAGGACAAGTGTTGAGTCACCCTCATCTGGCAGGTTCTCTGAACGAGAATGGTGGTACCCTTAACTGGCAGGTAGATCATCTCATCAACCCTTAACTGTCTGGTTGATATCTCAACCTACGCTGGCTATGTAATTCTAGAACATCAGGACTTTTTCTAAGGATTACACCCTCGACTGGAAGGTGAGTCCCCATCCTTGGGTTCACTCGATGCTGAATCTTACTCCCAACTGAATAGACACTAGACTGAATTCTAGACTGTACTAGGTTGGACTGAACTGTTACTGATCGTATTGCATGACTGATCTAAACTAATTTTACTGAACTGAACTGGACTGGTTTTGAGTTCACTGAATTTTTCCTAAGTTCTGTAATTGAATAAATTCTATTGATCGTGACATGACTAATACTGCTTTGTGACTGACCATGGCTCTAGACAAGTAGCTAAGTTATTGGGTATTAAATACCCCCTGGACTCGATAACATAAATTTAAAAGACATGGCATAATCTTGAGATATGATAACTAACTAGTTAGTAATCATTCATTCATTTGGGCATTTAAGCAAACACTTGCATGACATGAACTTGCATACATACTAACATGATATATTTTTCACTATTCAACTCACATGGACAATTTATCAAATATTTGTGGGGCATAATATATGCACATAATACTAAAACAACATGTAGACATCGTGATTCAATTTCAATTTCATAATTCCAAGAGTTTCAACATAAATTCACATGATAAAGCACACATATCAATTAACTCTACATGAATCTTGTAATAAATCAGGAAAGAACCCAATTAATTAATAATCATGAAAACACTTTAATTCAAATCATGAAATCACTCTACATGAGCTTTGAAAGAGTTTCTTAGACTCCAAGGGTCGAAGGAACCCTTGGATGAACACTTCACATACCTTAGTTGGTGAATTCTTAAAAATAAACGGTGAAATCTTGAGCCTTGAATTTGAAATTTATACTCCTAGGGTTTTTGTTCTTGAGTAATTTGTGAAGGAATGAATACATTTTGCTAAAAGAGGGCTAAATTTCATGTTATGGGGGGTGAAAGACGTGGGGAAAAGACTTAATTAACCCTGAGGACGTGACTTTTTAATGACTTTAAATTGAACCATCGACGTGCAGACCGATGTACCACGTCGTTCGTATCGATGCGATAGCCAACGCGCCATCGAGTCTGTGTTGGTTCACTGAAATTTGAATCTGGGAGGAGGGAAAAATATTTATCAATGCAATAGTCGATGCGACGCGTCAAGATTGCATTGATTCACTGGTTTAGGATTCCAAAGGTTCTTCAAACGAAGTCCAAAAAATCCAAAAATTGCCCGGGAACACCTATTGACATTCCTGGTCATGAATTAGCTCAAATATCAACATTTAATGGACGTAAAAGTCATGAAATAGGATTGCCAACTTTTGAAGGTTAAAATAACACTAAGTTTGAATACTTAGCTAGAATTTTCTAAGTTCGGGACCCCCTTAACAAGCTTAAAGGACTGAATTAAGCTAGGAATTTTGCGGGGTCTTACATCAGTTGATTTACCATTTTCCCTACCGAGCGCGGGAAAGGTTTCGTATATCCAAATCTGTGATCAAAAGAAAAAACAACAATATATAACTGAGAGTCAGTATATTATTGACACCATAGATGAATTACAGTATATAATAAACTACTTCAATGGTTTATAATCAAATAGCATAAATGCCCAGAGAAATCTGTAGAGCGCGTACGATGAAACTTCCTTTGTCTCAAATATCTTCTTCTGCCTGCTGAGGTCTATCCACTTTTTTAGATAGTCTGGAGTCAAGGAAAATGACTCCTTACCCCAAGGGTATCTCTCAAAGAAGCTCAAGTTATCCACCATCTTGACTGTGTCTATGTCTACGATTTTTTATAAGTCGCGTGCAAGCAATATGCAGTGCACGAACCAAACCAAGCAATATTTGAACTTGTCCTACTTTTCCAGCTTCCCACCTCTAATAAGCTTCAACAATCTCTTCGCATTTACACTCTTTTTTTGGCAATCTTTTTGAAAAAAGCTTTATCCTCCTTCATCGCTTTGACATATTTTGAATCACGGGGATAACGCCCACAGTTTAAATCCGTGATTAGTGCAAACTCTTTCAAGCCAAAACATGCAGGACTGTCATTGATGTAGAACCACATTTTATGTAGCTTCTTGTCCAATTTAACTCGGCGAAGAAGTGTATAGTGGACAAGCTATCCGTTGAACTTCATATGTCTTGGCAAGTCCCATAAACCACCAAAATAGGAATTATTAAACCTATACTTTAGACGTTGATCAACCACGACTTTTTTGAATTCATTAAATATTTTCAAATAGGACCGAATGAATATCTTAGTTAGAAATGATCCAACATCATCCAGGACTGTGGCGAGGTCGTACCTCTAAGCCGAAATAAACCTTGCACAGTGGGGTAAGATCAATGCTTCCTCATCTATCCTAGCCTCAATTTTTATTTCCTTCGGCTCATCTCGAACCGAAGCTTCAACGACTTCCTCGCTGTAATTTCTATTCTCTGATTCATCGACTACTCATTTTTTTCTTTTCTCAGACCCATTAACTTCTACAACCTTTCGTTTGTTACCTTTATCCATTTGTTATGATCTACGGATAAAATAACATTTCTCAGCTATAACAGCAAATACAATACCTAATCGACCTAGCAGTCTATTAACATGACAATAGCTGCAACACCAAAAAAGCCTATTTGCAGAAGAAGTTTCTTCTAAAACAACTCCATCACCCACAAGAACATGCATCTAAATCACCATTATATTGAACAAAAATAGGAAGGAGCCCAGGTTTTTAGCACGCAAACTGAGAAAAATCGGTAAAAAAATCTCCATGCAATCATCGAAAAAAATTAAAATCCAACAAAAATAATGCACAATCAAATCAAATACTAACTTAAAAACATAAATTTTAAGTAAAATCAGGCCCCATTTTTTCAAAAAAATTTCAATTTTTCAAGTCCAAATATCAAATATGAGTATGATTCAAACCAAGGAATCCCCAACATGAAAATGCTTCTACAAAATCATTACATTGGAGAAAAGTTTGAACCAAAATCACATATCTTGCCACATTTCGACGAAATTAGTGAAGAAATCAACATGCACTCGCCAAGGATAATCGATAAACACCAATTATCCATCAACAATCAAGTAAATACCAACTAAAAATAACCAATTTCAGTAAAATCAAGCCCCATTTTACAAAAAAATTATTTTTTTTAACTCCAAAGAGTTCAAGCATGACAAACGAATTTAAAAAAAATTAAAAAAATTCATCAATATGGAGCACAAATTAACCGGAAGATGAATATAACTTTTCTGAAGTTGAAGATTGAAGTTGGAGATGATCTATACAAGCTCGAAATTGAAAAATGGTGGAAAGAGGAGATGAAGCGGGAGAGAGTAAAGAGAGAAGATGAGAGAGAATTTTTTTATTTGTATTTAATGAAAGAGTGGGGTTAAAAATGTATTTAATAAAATTAATAAAGGGATTCCAAAAGATTTAATAAATACTTAAGGGGTGCCGAAAGATTTTTTTATTTTACACTTTAACCTATACCCCATAAAACCCTAAAAAATTAGGTCAAACCAAAAAGGGTGTCTATTTTCCAAAATAAGTTTTCAAAGTGGACTTCTACCTAACTCTTCTCTAGTTGGTTCTTCTTATCCACATTTTGATCCCTTTTTTTCTTTTCCCCAAATTATATCAGCTTTACATGTAATATGAAGATTTTTATTTTTATTTTTATTTTGTAAATATCATTTTTGGGACTTTCTAGAGAAGTTGGTCGGCATTCTTGCAAAAGAATCACAATTTCTAACTTTATATATACTTCCTCCATTTTATTTTAGTTGACTTTTTTTTATATTGATATGTTTATTAAAAAAATATTTTACAAAATTAACTATACTAATAATATATTAAAACTCTAAGTTTAACAATTATTATTTTTTTAATTATTTAATACTGAAGATAATATGAAAAATAAGTAATAAAACCCTCATAATTTGCGAAAATGGACAACTAATTTGAACAAATATATTTTTTTAAAAAAGGTCAAGTAAAATAAAATGAAGGAAGTATAAGTGACTAGATATCAAGGGCTCGTGCTACTTTCTTTTCATTTATGTGATACAAATATAAATTAGAAAGTCAATCATATTTTTTTCTTTTATATTTTTAGATATTTTAACTTATTAACTATTATAATTTATAATACATTTTACATAATTTTCAAATAGTATACGTACTCTCTTTATCCCAATTTTTGTGTCATTGGTACCATTTCAATAGTCTATTAAATTTTTTAAATATTTTAAGTTATTAATCATTGTAATTTATAGTAATTTTTATTTTGTCTCAATTTAAGTGACACTAATATAATTTTTAGAGTCAATCAATTTTTTATATCTTTTAAATATTTTAAGTCGTTAGTTATTATGATTTATAATATTTTTTATCTCTTTTTTCAAATATATAATAGATTAAAAAGAAAAGCAAGACAAATAAATTTAAATTTAGAAAAAAAGGCAAACGAATAGCTAATAAAATTGTGTCAAAGCATCATGTTCACATGTTGCTTACTTTGGCACAATTTCACTGGCCCAAATAAGTAGATATACAAGTGAGTGAATTATTGTAAAATTTTATTCTCTCATTCAAGATCTGTTTGGAAAGTCACGTTACAAATTAGATTTGGTGTAATTAAGTGGAATTACATAGTTTGACATGTTTTAATTGGTCAGTAATTACTAATTACTTGATCAACAAGTAATTAAGTGTAATTAGTAGGGATAATTATACTCTCCAATTCACAGGAGCGTTGTGAATTACTGATAATTACATGTTGTAATTACATGCTGGTTACTTTTTAATTTTTTTCCTTTTGTTATTTTCGTTTTGAATAATTACTTTATTTATTGTGTTTTTTAATTATTATAATACTTTTAAAGTATATTTTTATTTTATATTATTTATATTTAATGTCCTTTTCATTTTTCAACCTTTATTTTTTTGTGATTCCATACAATTATTCGTATTATCTATTTTTTCTTATTTGAGATTACGTAGGAGTGGCTTCGGTGGAACCTGAGATGAGAAAAATGAGGATGAGATGGTTTGAACATGTTATGGGGAGGGGCACGGATGCCCAGTGCAAAGGTGTGAGAAGTTGGCTAAGGATGAATTCAGGCGAGGTAGAGGTAGACCGAAGAAATATTGGAGGGAGGCGATTAGACATGACATGACACAACTTTAGCTTACTAAGGACATAACCCTAGATAGGAAGTTGTGGAGGAAATGGATTAGGTAGAAGCTTAGTATTATTACAGAATGTTTTATCCTTTGTTGTATTACTTAGTGAATATTGTCTATGGTATTATTGGGTTTGGTAATTTCGATTGTATCTTTTTCTTTTACTATTTCTTGTTTACATTGTTTTATCTGAATCGGAGGTCTATCGAAAACAACCTCTCTATCTCACCTTTGAGGTAGTGGTATGAACTGTGTACACTTGTCCTTTCCAGACCTCACTTGGTGGGAATATACTGGGGTATGTTGTTGTTGTTTATTTTTTTCATTTAGCATAATTTTGTGTATTCTAATTTTTAAATTAAAGTAGAATTCATTGTTGAATAAGGTTATAAACTTAAGTTTTTTTCCTTTTGAATCATATTTATGTACAACAACAATATACCCAGTGCATTCCCATAAAGTGAGGTCTAGGGGGAGGGGAGTAAGGTGTATGCAGTCCATACCATTATCTCAGATAAAGTAGAAAGGTTGTTTTTGATAGACCCCTGACTCAAGACAGATAACAGTATAACAAAAAACATAAAAGTAAACAACAAAAAATGATATCACACTACTAGATAATAAAGGAAATAAGACACACAAAAGGTAATACTATAAACTAGCTATCCGAAATCATAGAGATCACCAAAACACCATGAACAAAAAACTAAAAAAACCACAGACACAGATACAAACAAAGCACTCTTCCCTACTATGACAGACCTACTCCTACCTACTAACCCTCTACCCTAATTTGCGTTATTTACACCTTCCTATCAAGGGTCATGTCTTTCCTAAGTTGTAACTATTTTATGTCATGCCTAATCACCTCCCTCCAATATATATTCGGCCTACCTTGAGGGCAGAATCAACCCACAACACAGGAACAAGATACAAAACACAAGAACAAGAAGAGAACATAACACCCAAAGAGGAGACAGAGCCAATAGGACCTTCTTTTGGTAACAAACCAACCACCAACTCAACAATAAAAGGGAGAAATCATGCCAAGGAAGCAACTACACGAGATGAACAAGAGGAGTAACAACAAAAATAACAAGAACCAACGGTTTCACTAATAACAACAACAAATGATTACAAGAAGTAAAGAGAGGTAGTGAGACATAAACTCCTACAAGAACTAAGAACCTAAGTGTATTTCAAATACTAAAACCCTTAATATATGTAAAAATCAACACGTACACTCTTACAATGACATAAGAGGGCATGAATCACTCAAGCACCAAGGTTTCAAACCAAATTTTGCAACACTAGTGGTTCCATACTGGTATCACCCTCATTTCGATTTTGGTGGATTTTCCAAGCCCTAAACTAAGATGTTACACTCTCCATAGAGAGAATAAAGGTGTTCCAAAATGATTCTTACAAAACATCATTCAACAACTAAAGAAATAAAGACCTAATACTAGTCTATTTATAGATTTATTACAACATAGAGTGAAAGTTCCAAAAAACCCTTAATGAATGGAGCAAAAAATGCGCCATTGAAGTGTATGTAGGGGCGACTTTGTTGTTTGCAAAGCCCTCTTCACACTTCAACTTGTACACTCTCTCGGCTTGATTTCATGCATGCTCACGTATGCCCATCTTCATGATCGTGCTCATATCATCCTCTCCATCTTGAGAGGAATTTGACCTCAAATTCACGACATTTTCTCTTTCAATTAGGCACATAACATGCATCACCATATGACCAAACATCTTTATTTTGCACCTTGTCTTCCTCTCCATCTTGAGATTTGCCCTCAATCTCATCTGCCTCAATTCCCATATCTTGGTGACAGGTTCCTTGTTGATCCCTACATTCGCCTATCAATTCATCTTCCATCATATAAGCATCATCAAATACTCCATATTCTGCATGTCCCTCTCTACCATATACCTCTACATGGATGTCTCAGCTTTGGGGAAGTGAAGCTTCAGTTGAGAGGATTAATTTGGTGAAAAGAAGCTTCGATGGTTTTGGATATTGGATGGAAGAGTTCAATTTTAGTAGAGGCATTTGTCTTCCAAGTCCTTCTTGTTAGACTTGATTAATTTGAGGGGGAGTAAGCCTACTTAGGTCGCGATTTTAAGGGTAATTGGAAACTTGGCTATCGCATTTTATGGTGGTCTTAGAGGATTGATAGTTGGATATAAAGTTTTGACAGTAGAAGCACGAGAGTTCCTTCAAATCTCCATACGATCCAACCTCTTACTTATAGTTGACATATCCGTAAGGCCTTGATTTTCTGAACTGGAATGCTACATGGTGCTTATGACCCCGAGGGACCACAAGCTATCCCATGACTGATATCTGTACCTATAGACTGTAATTCATGACATAATAATATAGAAAATATGCACAATAGGCCATAAGGTTCAACTAAAATAATATAACATCCATATGGGCGAAAAATACCAAAAACAACTAAAAACTGAATTTGAAAGCTAAATCTGAGCGTAAATCCGAAAGCCTCTATGTACTGTCTGAAATAAGGAGTTGAAGGAACATGTCTCTAACTAACTCCATAAAATTGAACAGAAGAAATAAATGAATAAATCAAATAATGTTATCCTCGAATGAAGAGGACTCACTGCAACTCTCTATGCTGAATGCGACTACTACTGCTAGTCTGGGACACGTGCCTTTTAACCTACGGTGTAACATGAAAAGAAATCACCATAGCGCAAATGCGTCAGTACAACTGGAGTACTGAGTATACGAGTGAGGTAGGCTAATGCAAGGGTTTATGTGCATGAATAATACTACTGACTGACTGATATGAACGTAAGAGTACAAATATACATACATAGTAACTAAGATCATGAGTACGTGATGGCTAAATCTGTACGCTGATACATAGCTGGAACCATAGTTCTGATAACATGGATGACTGTATCTAACAGCCCTGAATCTGGTTGAACTCTCTGAGTTCCATGCTATAACTAAATTTGATCGTATCTAACAGTCCTGGTATACTGATATCTAAAGAACTATCTGAGTTCTTTTATTAAGACTGATACTGAAACTGTGGGAGGTAGTTGTTTAACCAGCATGCCCTATATGTGCCATTGTGGCTAAGATGGGGTTCAATCTCTGCACTGACTGGAAGGGTGTCAATACCGCGCCACTGGTAAGGACAACATGTGAGCAACCTTCATATAATAGGTAACTCTAGTGAGAACAATGGGAACTCTTATATAACAGGTTAAGCCACCTCATCTACCCTCATATAACATGCTGTGATGTCTCAACCTATGCTGGCTATATAGTTATGGAACACAAAGATGATTGCTAAGAATCACACCCTCAAATACAGGTGAGTTCCCATCCTTGGGTTTACTCGGTGCGAACTCCTACTCCCATCTGAAGAGACTGAACATGATTTAACTGACTGTACATAAGTGGAACTTACTGAATATCGTTAACTGACGGAGTAGTACTATTATTTGAGAGTTAACTGAGATCATGAGATTTCTGAGGTTTCCTGAGTCACATGACTAACTGAGTTCTATACATTATAGTTTGACTGATATTATTGTGACAACATTACATGGCTCTAGGCATACAGTTATGTTTTTTGGGTACTAATACCCCCAGGACTCGATAGAAGAAAACTGACACACATGACATGACTTGATCACACGATTGGAGTCCACAATTCGCTATATCATAAGTAGGTGATAGTATACTTCATGTATTTAATCAACACCTCAAACATGGTAGGGAAATAATGGATATAATTCGTACACAAAATTCATATTTCCATCATCATACATACTTCATGCCATCACCATAAGAATACATAAATAGCATGGGCATTCATATTGAAGTGTATCGCTAACATGGACTTGTGATTTAGATATCATGAAATCATGTAAATATGAACTTCTAACATCCTAGGCATTTTATCAAACACCTTACATGCATTCTTTAAGGCACACTTGGATTTCATACTTGCATTAGTTCAACCCACCTAAAGTTCATGATTTTTAACCAACAATCACATATATTCCATGAAAAACATCCTTAGATATCATCTTGAAACTTGAACAACAATAATCAACGTGTACATGCTTATATCACCACAAAAGCTTATAAAATAACATTTAAAAGCATGGTTCTTGAACTCTATGAACGAATTGAATCCATAGATTAACACTACATATACCTTAAAGCTTGATCTTGAAAGAGATCTAATTTTTCTGAAGGTTCCTGAAGAAATTCTTTGGCTTGCCCTTGATTTTTCTTGACTAGGGTTTAACCCCTTTGGGAAAGAATGCTCTTGTTCCTGAGGAGATGATCTTGAGAGAAAACCCTAATTTTGTGGCTAAAAGTGTAAGAGAGGGCTTTTAAGATGTTTTAACTAAAGAGAATGGAAGATAATACGTTCCTTCAGGGTTATAAGTCATGGGAAGTAACGAAAAAAGACCAAAATACCCTTATAAAATAAATTCCCGATTACTGAAAATCAAGTCTGACGACATTTGTGACAAGGCATCAGAAATATGGTAAGCCGTCAAAAATATTGTCACACAGGAGCTGGAATTGATGGTTTCTGCCTAAGTCTAACAACCTTCATGGTAGGGCTTCACAAATGTGGTAAGCTACCATGAATGGCGTCACTTAAGAGATGGTTTCTGCCTAAGGCTGACGACCTTTGTGGTAGGGCGTCACAACTATGGTAAATTACCACTAATGTCGTCACACTGGAGCTGGATTCTGCCTAAGGCTGACGATTTTCGTGGTAGGGCATAAAAAATATGGTAAGCTACCACAAATATCATCACATAGGAGTTGGATTATGTCTAAGGCTGAGGACCTTCGTGGTAGGGCACCACAAATGTGGTAAACTACCACGAATATCGTCACACAGTTTCCAGCCTGACATACTGAAGCAAAAATAGGAATAACTTTTTGCTCTGATACCGGATTTAGGCAAAATTTGTATCGTTGGAAAGATAATTCAATTATATATCTGTTGATAGGTCATGAGGTCAAACATTCCAAGTATAATGAGAGATATGCTCATTTGAATCTGACTATGGCAATATGTTTCTCAAGAATACTATTGGTGAGGAATGTTTTGATTCGTCTGATAGCTGGGAGTTATTTGAAGCCTTAATATACATCTTACTCATAAAACTATAGAAGAACCATGATGTACTATGCATGAGCTTGGTACATGGATTTAATATTGGTTTGGATTTTTTAGGGTATTCAATATCTCCCCCTTGGAAACATTCATCCTTGAATGATGATCGCTTGAGAGGGAAGAAAAGATAAAATGATGCCTACACTGATCATGCTTAACTGGCACATGATTTTTGGACTGAATTGAATTCTAAACTGAATATAGCCTAACTCAAAATGCATATCTAATGCATGACTGATAGGCTGAACTCATGAATGCATGATAAGCTATGCACTGATACTTGATACCAATTTTATACTGGAATTTCTAACATGTAACTGAATAAGCTTAAGAAAAATTGCTACCTCGAGCTAAGTCTGAATTAGTAGAGAAAAGATGAGGGTACTTGGTTCGCATGTCTGTTTCTACTTTCTAAGTAGCTCCCTTCATAGACTAATTCCGCCAAAGAACCTTGACTAGAGGGACTTCTTTGTTCCTCAGCCTACGAGTCTGATAGTCAAGGATTTCGACTGGAATCTATTTATAAGAGAGGCTATTATGAATGTCAACGCTTTGAATAGGGACTACAACTGCTGGGTGACCTATGCACTTCTTGAGAAAAGAGATATAGAAGACTGGATGAACTGAAGCTAGATCTGAAGGCAATTCGAGCTCATAGGCTACCTTGCTAAAGCGACTGAGAATCCTGAAGGGACCGACATATTGGGGACTGAACTTTTCCTTCTTACCAAATTTCTTTACTCCCTTCATGGGAGAGATCTTGAGATAGACATAGTAATTGACCTCAAATTTGAGATCCTTTCTACAAACTTCCGCATAAGACTGCTATTGGCTCTGAGCAGCCTAGAGTCTTTCTCTGATTATCAAACTTTCTCTAAGGCATCAAATACTAAGTCATGCCATATGACTGTGGTCTCACTAACTTTGAACAAACCAATCAGAGACCTACATCTCGTACCATAGAGAGCTTCGAATAGAGCCATCTGAATACTGGAGTGATAGCTATTGTTGTATGCAAACTCAATCAAAGGCAAGTGGTCATCCCAGCTTCCCTTAAAATCAATTGCACACGCCCTTAGCATATCTTCTAGAGTCTGAATGGTCCTTTCTGCTTGACCATCTGTCTGAGGATGAAATGCTGTACTAGATGAACTTGGGTACTAAGACCCTTTTGGAATGCTTTCTAGAAGTAACAGATGAGTTGGGTACCTCTGTCTAAGATGATAGATGGTGGAACACCGTGTAATCTGAACAACTCCTTAATATAGAGTTTGGTATAATACTTGGTTGAGTAAAAGGTACGAACTGGAAGGAAATAAGCTGACTTGGTCATTCTGTATACAATGACCCAAACTGAATCATGCTGATGACGTGTTCTAGGCAAACCCATCACGAAGTCCATGTTCACTTTTTCCCACTTCCAAGTAGGAATAGTGAACTCCTGCATAGAACCACTAGGTTTCTGATGCTCTATCTTAACCTGCTGACATGTAGAGCACTTAGCCACAAACTCTGAAACATCCATCTTCATCCCATTCCACCAATAGATCTCCCGCAAGTTGTGGTACATGTTATTGGACCCTGGATGAATAGAGTATCGTGCACCATGCGCTTCTGCAATAATTCACTGCCTCAAGTCATTTACACCAGGAACATACAGACGGCTCTGACAACGAAGAACACTATCTACCCCTTGAGAGAAAACCTCTACTTCCTGACTCTGAACTGACTCTTTTATCTTGACAAGGCTAGGATCCCTGTCTTTCTTCTCTTTCACCTCGAAAACTAGAGATGACTCTGAACTACTCTGAATATATACACTACCCTCTAAAGAGTCAACTAAGCGAATGCTTAGTCTGGCAAGCTGATGAATCTCCTGAGCTAATTTCTTCTTACTATCCTCATCAAGGGAAACACTACCCATGGACAGTCTAATCAGTGCATCGGCCACTACATTGGCCTTTCCAGGATGATAAAAGACACTCATGTCATAATTTTTCAAGAGCTCTAACCACCTTCTCTGACAAAGATTGAAATCTTTCTGGGAAAAGACATACTAAAGGCTCTTATGATCTGTAAAGATATCTACATAAACATTGTATAGATAATGCCTCCAAATCTGTAAGGCAAAGACAACTGCTGCTAACTCAAGGTCATGAGTAGGATAATTCTTCTCATGAGGCTTTAACAGTCTGGAGGCGTAGACTATGACTCTACCATGCTGCATGAGGACACAACCTAAATCTCCTCTGGATTCATCACAATATACTACAAATCCATCAAAACCGTTGGGAAGTGCTAAAACTGGAGCTGAGGTGAGTCGAGTCTTCAAATCCTAAAAACTCTTTTCGCAAGGTTCTAACCACTAAAACTTGACCTTCTTCTGAGTTAATCTAGACATAGGAGATGCAGTAGAATAAAATCCCTCGAAAAACCATTGGTAATAGCCATCCAACCCTAAAAAACTCCTAATATCTGATGGAGAGACGGGGCGAGGCCAGTTTCTTACCGCTTCAATTTTTTGAAGATCTACTCTAATGCCATCACCAGAAATAATTTGGCCAAGGAATGCTACGGATCTTAGCTAAAATTCGTACTTACTAAACTTGGAGAAAAACTGGTGATCCTTGAGAGTCTGAGGAATAATTATGAGATGGTCTGAATGATCACGCTCTATGCGAGAATAAACCAGAATATCATCTATGAAGACTATGACGAATGTGTCCAAGTATTGCTTGAACACCCGGTTCATCAAGTCCATGAAAGCTGCAGGGGCATTGGTAAGACCAAAGGACATGACTAGAAATTCAATGTGACCATACCGAGTATGAAAAACTATCTTCGAAATGTCACATTCTCTAACTCTTAGCTGATGATAGCCTGATCTGAGGTCTATCTTGGAGAAATAACTGGCACACTGAAGTTGGTCAAAATAGTCGTCTATCCTAGGCAGTGGATACCTATTCTTGACCGTGACTTTGTTGAGCTGACGGTAATCAATACACATTCTGAGAGAACCGTATTTCTTGTGCATGAATAAGACTGGCGCACCCCACGGGGATATACTGGGCCTGATGAATCCCTTATCTAAGAGATCCTTCAAATGATCTTTTAGTTCCTTGAGTTCTTCTAGTGCTATTCTGTATGGCGGAATAAAAATAGGCTGAGTATCTGGGAGAAGGTCTATGCCGAAGACTATTTCCCTTTCGAGAGAAATGCCTAGAAGATCTTTGGTAAAAACGTCTGAATATTCATTAATCACTGGGATTGATTCGAGATTGGGAGATTTGGAACTGGAATCCTTAACATGTACGAGATGATACACACACCCCTTAGAAATCATTTTCCTTGCTTGAAGGTAGGAAATAAGCTGACCCTTGAAAGACGAAGTGCTACCCGTCCACTCTAGGACGGGCTCATTTGGGAACTGAAATTGAACTATTCTATTTCTGAAGTAGACTATGGAATAGCAGGAATGAAGCTAATCCATGCCGAGAATGACATCAAAATCAGTCATCTTTAACTTGACTAAATATGCTGATGTGGATTTCTGAAATATCATAATTGGGCAGTTCTTGTATACCCACCGAGCTATGATGGTACCCATTGTGGTAGAGACTGAAAAGGGCTCAGCAAAAATTTTAGGAATGATTTCAAAATTGCCTGCTATGTATGGAGTGACAAAAGACAAGGATGCACCTGGGTCTAGCAAAGCATAAATATGAACATGGAAAATCTATAACGTACCAGTAATGACATCAGGAGAATTTTCCTGATCCTGTCGGGTCTGAAGAGCATAGAGTCTATTTGGGCGTTGCCTACTAGTAGCATTGGAAGTGACATCCTGCAGGTTCGGGCGACCGGACTGAGCTGTGGAATAATTCTGCTGACCCTGAGGACCTGGCGTAGGACAGTACCTAACTCTATGGCCTGGCTTGCCACAACCAAAATAAATGCCTTGACCTGCTCTGTACGCACCCTGATGGTTCTTACCACAGGTCTGACACTGAGGATAAGTGCGGGCACTGCTAACACTGCTCTGAGATTTAGAGCTTGGAGCTCTGTCTCTGTTGCCATCCCTGAACTTCGACATTGGGGCACTAGCGGAGGAAGGGCCTGGAAGTGCTGACTTAGGATAAAACTGCGAACGGTTTCCTCCCTCTGATTTGGGCTGAGCAAAACTAAAACTGCCTGCTCTTGCTCTCTTGTTCTACCTCTCCCTAGTCTTAACCTTCTTCTCCTCTATCTGTTGAGCGTAGGTAATCAGCCTGACTAAAGTCATATCATTGATTAGTATCGCAGACCTACACTCATTTACCATGCTATCATTCACCCCTGACACGAACTTGCTCATCTTAGCCCTGTTGTCTGCAACCACATAGGGGCATATCTGGCTAGCTGAGTTAATCTAAGAGAATACTCTCTAACTGTCATATTTACCTACCCGAGCATGATGAACTCAAGAAATTTGGCCTCTCTCAGCTCTTGGGGAAAGAATCTGTCTAAAAAAGCCGTGACAAATTCTTTCCACTCAATAGGACCTGCATACTCTAATCTTTCTGCTAACCACTGCTTGTACCAAGTATGAGTGACATCCTACAATTGGTATGCGGCTAGCTCGGCACCCTGAGAAGAAGTGAATCCCATGCTATCAATGACCTTCTGGACTTGGTCAATGAATTCCTGAGGATCCTTGCTTGGCTTAGACCCAAAGAAGGATGGAGGGTTCATTCGGGTAAAGTCCCGAATCCTAGTTACTGCTGAATTGTCCACTGGGTTGGCTGGAACTACTGCAGGTCATTTATTCTGGGCAGCTACAACTGATCAACAGCGGTAAATCCGGTCCTGAACTCCGCATGAAAAACATGTTCGCCCAAAGAATCTTCAAGCTGAGGAGCTGACTGATTTCTTCTCTTTGGAGGCATGTTTTTGAAATAAGAGAAGAGTAGAATAGGCTGAGAGACTGACTTGAATATGCTTACTAGCACGACATGAATACTAAAGAAAGGGAACTATTCCTAAAACATCTCATAGCCTCCTGTACATAAATGTGGCGCGCAACACACCCATGTACAAGACTCTACTAGATGCAGCTTTCAGACTTCCTAGGACTCTATTGAACCTTAGGCTCTGATACCAAGTTTGTAACACCCCAATTTTTTGAACCGAAATGCTACACGGTGCTTATAACCCCGAGGGACCACAAGCTAATCCATGACTGATATCTGTACCTATAAACTGCAATTCATGACATAATAATGCAAAAAACATACACAATAGGCCATAATGTTCAACTGAAATAATATAACATCCATATGGGCAAAAAATACCCAAAACAACTAAAAACTGAATCCGAAAGCTAAATTTGAGAGTAAAACCGAAAGCCTCTACGTACTTTCTAAAATAAAGAGTTGAAGGAACATGTCTCCAACTAACTTCGTAAAACTAAATTGAAGAAATAAATGAATAAATCAAATAATGCCATCCTCGAATGAAGAGTACTCACTACAACTCTCTATGCTGAATGCGACTACTACTGCTGGTCTGGGACTCGCGCCTTTGAACCTATGGTGTAACATGAAAAGAAATCACCATAGCGCAAATGCGTCAGTACAAATGGAGTACTGAGTATACGAGTGAGGTAGGCTAATGCAAGGGTTTACGTTCATGAATAATACTACTGACTGACTGATATAAACGTAAAAGTACAAACATGCATACATAGTAACTAAGATCGTGAGTACGTGATGGATAAATCTGTACGCTGATACATAGCTGGAATCGTAGTTCTGATAACATGGATGACTGTATTTGACAACCCTAAATCTGGTTGAACCCTCTGAGTTTTGTGCTATAACTGAATTTGTCCATATCTAACAATCTTGGTATAGTGATATCTGAAGAACTGTCTGAGTTCTTTTATTGAGACTGATACTGAAACTGTGGGAGGTAGTTATTTAACAGACATGCCCCATATATGCCATTATGGCTAAGATGGGGTCTAATCTCTGCCCTGACTGGAAGGGTGTCAATACTGCACCACTGGTAAGAACAACATGTGAGCAACCCTCATATAACAGGTAACTCTAGTGAGAATGGTGAAAACCCTCATATAACAGGTAACTCTAGTGAGAATGGTGGAAACCCTCATATAACAGGTTAAGACACCTCATCTACCCTTATATAATAGGCTGCGATATCTCAACCTATGCTGGCTACATAGTTCTGGAACGAAGGATGACTGCTAAGAATTATACCCTCATATACAGGTGAGTTCCCATCCTTGGGTTCACTCGGTGATAACTCCTACTCCCATCTAAAGAAACTGAACATGATTTCACTGACTGTACGTAAGTGGAACTTACTGAATTTCATTGACTGACGGAGTAGTACTATTATCTGAGAGTTAACTGAGATCATGAGATTTTTGAGGTTTCCTGAGTCACATGACTGACTGAGTTCTATAGATTATAGCTTGATTGAGATTATCATGACAACATGACATGGCTCTAGGTACACAACTATGTTTTTTGGGTACGAATACCCCCAGGACTCGATAGAAGAAAACTGACACATATGACATGACTTGATCACAAGATTGGAGTCCACAATTCGCTATATCATAGGTAGGGGATAGTATACTTCATGTATTTAATCAACACCTCAAACATGGTAGGGAAATCATGGATATAATTCACACACAAAGTTCATATTTCTATCATCATAAATACTTTATGCCATCACCATAAGAATACATAAATAGCATGGGCATTCATATTGAAGTGTATCGCTAAAATGGACTTGTCATTTAGATATCATGAAATCATGTAAATATGAACTTCTAACATCCTACGTATTTTATCAAACACCTTACATGCATTCTGTAAGGCACAGGTGGATTTCATACTTGCATTAGTTCAACCCACCTAAAGTTCATGATTTTCATCCAACAATCACATATATTCCATGAAAAACATCCTTAGATATCATCTTGAAACTTGAACAACAATCATCAACGTGTACATGCTTATATCACCACACAAGTTTACAAAATAACATTTAAAAGCATGGTTCTTGAACTCTATGAATGAATTGAATCCATAGATTAGCACTACACATACCTTAAAGCTTGATCTTAAAAGAGATCTAATATTTCTGAAGGTTCCTGAAGAAATCCTTAGGCTTGACCTTGATTTTTCTTAACTAGGGTTTAACCTCTTTGGGAAAGAATGCTCTTGTTCCTGAGGAGATGATCTTGAGAGGAAACCCTAATCTTGTGGTTGAAAGTGTAAGAGAGGGTTTTTAAGATGTTTTAACTAAAGAGAATGGATGATAATACATTCATTGAGGGTTATAAGTCATGGGAAGTGATGGTAAAAGACCAAAATACCCTTATGAAATAAATTCCCAGTTGCTGAAAATCATGTCGGACGACATTTGTGACAATGCATCACAAATGTGGTAAGCCGTCAAAAATGTCATCACACAGGAGCTGGAATTGATGGTTTCTGCCTAAGTCTGACGACCTTCGTGGTAGGGCCTCACAAATATGGTAAGCTACCACAAATGTCATCACTTAGGAGCTGGTTTCTGCCTAAGGCTGACGACCTTCGTGGTAGGGCGTCACAACTGTGGTAAGTTACCACGAATGTCGTCACACAGGAGCTTGATTCTGCCTAACCCTAACGACCTTTGTGGTAGGATCAAAAATATGATAAGCTACCATGAATGTCGTCACACAGGAGTTGGATTCTGCTTAACACTGAGGGCCTTCGTAGTAGGGCGTCACAAATGTAGTAAGCTACCACAAATGTCGTCACATAGTTTCCAGCCTGACGTGCTAGAGTAAAAATAGGAATAACTCTTTGCTCCGATATCGGATTTAGAAAAAATTGGTATCGTTGGAAATCTAACTCAATTATCTATTTGTTGATAGGTCATGAGCTCAAAAATTCCAAGTATAATGAGAGATATGCTCGTTTGAATCTGACTATGGTAATATCTTTCTCAAGAATTTGATCGATGAGGAATGTTTTGATTCATCTGATAGTTGGGAGTTATTTGAAGCCTTAATATACATCTAACTTACTCATAAAACTATAGAAGAACCATGATGTACTATGAATGAGCTTGGTACATGTCTCTAATATTGGTTTGGATTTTTTTGGGTATTAAAATATCACCCTTCAATGATGCCATATTCGAGTTTAATCTATCAAAACCCACATTCATTCTAGCCATTCCACAGGAAAGAGTTTCAATCTCGATCAAGATATCACTAAGAGCATTGTTATCCATTGTAGCCAAGAAGTTATCTACAAAACAAAAACAAGTTAGTTATACAAAAAGGAGTGAGATGGCAGTCCTTGATAGTGATGTGGTAGCCTTGGGTTGACTGGGGATCGTGAAAATTTTTTTTTTTTTTAACTTGGAATTTTGTCCAACTTTCAACTTGTGGAAGAGTAATTTTGGTTTTGGAGGGGAAGACACAAGTTTGGATCCCTTTTCACATTCAAAATAGGTTTGCTTTCTTTGCACCTTTTGGGCAAAACACCTTTTCAAAGGGTGGTTGACTATTTCCTCTTTTGGCTAGTTTTGAAAAGACCCTTTACTCCTTTTTGGTGACTAGTCTTTTTGAAAGGTTTTTTGTCCCTTACTACTTTGGTATAGTTTTGGACCTTTTTTCAAGACAAAAAAGAAAGACCACACTCTTCCACTTGGTCTTAAGATCAAACACTACTTATTGAAGGTTCTTCTTGTCATAAGATATGAAGATTGGCCAAGAAAACCAAGAACCTTTAACAAGATTTGAAGATCAAGGTTCAAGTTGAACCCCTCAACAAAATAACACCTTTTTCAAATACAAATCCACAACAACAAAGTCAATCAACACCTTCAAATCTTGGATTAACAATAACAGCTAACCAATAACACACCTCCAAATCTCAGATTCACAACAACAATAAACCAACACACGGCTAACCCTTTGAATCCACACAAACACAACACAAGAAAGAGTTCAACTTGGATCCTGACTCTATTAGTGTTAGGGAAGAAGAAACAAACACTAACGACACTCAAGACTCATGGAATACTCCTAGACACTCAAAACCAACACTAAAGACACCAACACTAAATACACTCAAGAACACAACTTTCGGCCAAGAACACAAACAAGACAGATTACTGTTTTTCTGAAATTTTCAGTTTTCAACATATTTTTTTGATTTTCAAGTTTACGAGCCCAAGATTGATATTGTGGGAACAAAATCAGCCTTATCTATGATACCAAATGATAGCATAATCAACCCACAACACGGAAATAAGATACAAAACATAAGAACAAGAAAAGAACACAACACCCAAAGAGGAGACATAACCCATAGGACCTCCTTTTGGTAACAAAATAGCCACCGACTCAACAATAACAAGGAGAAATCACACCAAGGCAGCAACTACATGAGATGAACAAGAGCAGTAACAACAAAGATAACAAGAACTAACAGTTTCACTAATAACAATAAGAAATGATTACAAGAAGTAAAGATAGGTAGTGAGACATCAACTCTTATAGAAACTAAGAACCTAAGTAAATTTCAAACACTAAGACCCTTAATAGATGTAAAAAGCAACACCTACACTCTTACAATGATACAAGAGGGTGTGAACCACTCAAGCATCGAGGTTTCGAACCAAGTTTTGCAACACTAGTGATTCCATACTAGAATCGCCCTCATTTTGATTTTGGTGGCTTTTCCAAGCCACAAACTAAGATGTTCACTTTCCATACAGAGAAGAAAGGTGTTCCAAAATATGTCTTACAATATTATTCAACAACTAAAGAAATAAATACCTAATACTATTTTATTTATAGACTTATTACAACATAGAGTGAAAGGTCCAAAAAGTCCTTATTGAAGAGAGCAAAAGAGGCGCCATTGGAGTGTATGTAGGGGCCGCTTTGTTTTGTCCAAAGCCCCCTTCACACTTCAACTTGTACACTCTCTCGGCTTGATTCCATGCATGCTCACGTACGCCCATCTTCATGATCGTGCCTGTATCATACCTCTACCCGCCTCACCGATAGATAGAATCTAAAACCTCCGCACAAGAGCATCTATTTTTATTCTCATCACATGTATGAACCATCGCAACCTCACTTTTTGAATCTTTTCCTCTACCGAAGCCACTTCCATCTTCTATCAAATATTCTTATTTCTTACTCTATCCCTCCTAGTAAGTCTACACATTTATCACAACATCCTCATATTCGCCACCTTCAATTTTTAAATGCAAAAGTTCTTAACTGGTCAATCTCCGCTCCACAAAACTTAGCTGGTCAGATTGTCAATCTGTAGAACTTACCTTTAAGCTTATGAGATACTTTTTTATCACACAAGACTCCAAAGCAAGCCTCTATTTCAATCACCCTACACCAATATGGTGCGTGACATCCTCATCAATCTCACCATTCCCCTGAATCATAGATCACAAAACTTGAAACTCTCTCTCTCTCTTTTGAAGATACTTGAAACTTTCCCTCTTATGATCATATTTATGTATGTTATGTTGAAATTTGACATACGAGTATTATGTTAACTTTTTTGTTTTGAATTTTGAACTTAAGTTATATTTACGATTTTAATTAATTAATTTTATTAGTATTGAGTGGATACTTCACATTAAAATTTATTTATTTTTAGGTAGAATTGATAGATTATTTTTGTCAAATACTTTAATAATTTTATAATATTATATTTATAATATTAGTTTTTTTGTCAAACATGCATTTTATAATGTTCCTAAAAGTGATGTACTTTTAGTTTTTATGATTAATTTAATTAAAATATATTAATTTAAGAAATATAAATCAGCTACTTTTTAATAATATTAGTTAAAGAACATATGATTATTAATTAATATATTTCAAGAGACAATATGTATGTGTGTGTATATATATATCTTTGATATTTAATTTAATATTATTTATAAAGACCCTTATTTATCTAATATAAATTTTATTTTTTATAATTAATTTTTATTTAAAAATTTTATATAACCATATAATTACATGTGTGAAAGCAAACAATACACTGTAATTACATGTGGCAAACAAACATACCATCGTAATTACTAGACTGTGTAATTACTACCCTAATAATTATACTAATTTCAATTACCATGTAACTCTCCAAACAGACTCTAATAAATTTGAAGATTTGATTCCTCCACTACATGCATTCATTCCATTTTTCTGTTTTTGACGATCTCACATTTTAATTTTAACTCAATTTGTGTAAGTACATTATTTTTCTTTGTCCAATTTGATTGTTTTATAATCTACTAGATTTACGGCACGTGTGTTGCACGTGTGATGTGTTTATTATCGAATTATTATATAGTTGAATCATTATGTTGATTGTTGATGTTGATATTGTGACGAATTTTATTCGTGCCACTTTATTGTGTGAAAATGACCATCTTAAATATTTTTCTTACTATCACAATTTGATCTGACTTAATAATGTATGTTATAATAATTGGTCATATGACGGGGAATGAGGACTTAATATGTATAATACATTATATAAGTAAGCGTGTATGTCAATAATATGGATTAAGTTTACATTGAAAGAGTAAAAACAGGCTAGGTTTTTCAATGTATGGTGTGCAACGCTTGGTATATAACTTAAGTTGGGTAATAATTAAAATATGAAGTAAATTCTGTAGTTGATAAATCGTGGATGATAGTAATGTATAGTAGGATTTACAACTTAAAATTTCAGTTTGGTGAGTTGACGTGTTTTTCACTGAATAGCCATGGTTGATTTACTCATGAAGAAGTTACATTGAAGGCGTGACAATGCCTATGCCAGAACATTATTTTGTTTAGTTTTAAATATGTTGTATTATTGATACACTTTGGCCAAATTTTGAAATAAATAGCTTATCACAAAATAATATAGTGGTGTCTTTGTTTTGCCTACTCAGAAAATTAATGATTTCATTACATAGTTGTAAAACATTAGTAGAATAGATACATTCTAAAAACGCTGAATGCGAAAGGTTATGTCGTATCTTATTCACCTGAGCATACGAAATCAACATAATGAAAGTATAACTAGATACATGTAATTATATATTTATTTGGATTTGATTAATTTGAAATATGTTAGCTATCATATCTCACCTAATACTTCCTTATAGATGATATTCTCTGTGTATGTTTTTGTCTTCTGATCTGGTTGTTCTGTCATCACTAAAATTTTTGTTCTGGCCATTGATACTCCTCTGGAAAGTGCCAGATATAATTATCCATGTGAGAAAATATGTTGTGGTAGATACAATCCAATATTTGGGATTGTTTATCCTTGTGCTTTATTTATAGTTATTGCAAAACAAAGACGTATCAAAAATTGCTTTTGAATAAATTTAAAGGATATCCTTCATTATCTGGTGGAGACAGTTGTATTCTTGGAATAAAAACATTCTTGGTAGCATATTGTCAAGTCGTTACTTCGGTATGTATGACATTATTATTAAAACCTGCACAAAAAATTGTGTTCCATTGCATAAACCATTTGATGGGTCCAAATTCCTAAGCAACATGGTGGGTGTATTTCTTTCAAGACTAACCTATTATATATAATTGAAACATTTAAAATTTGTTTGTCTATAAGCACGTATTTTCTTGGACCTATCTTGTTAAATGAAGTATTATACTGAAGTGGATAGATAATGGTTTGATTTATTGAAATTTTGAGCTGTTAAATATAATATTAGCAAGAAATCCATAAATTGAATCTTACCTGTTGTATGAGATTGATGTAACATCTCTTTTGGTGGGATGGTAGTCCTTATATATTTGTAACGCTAGCTAATATATGTAAAACAATCGTATTAAAATCATTTGAAGAGATATTTGTCAAAATAGTGAATGTAAGAATACAAGCTCTAAATGGGAAACCATAAATGAAGTTTTGTTTGACGATCCTAGTAAATCAGTTTTTATACTTAAAATTTGACACTATGATAGTACAAAAGTAAGTATGTTTTGAAAGAAAATAGTAAGTTGTATGCAACTCTTAAAGAGAATTAACAATTTATGTTTATCTCAAAGTGTTTGATTAGATTCTTCAAGGTTAGTTTATTCGAATTCACGAGTGAAAGTATAAGCATTCAAGTGCACCATTGAAATATTGAGTTTTATGTAAAAATGTTATCTCATAATCTATTTTTGACGGAGGCAGATGATGTGGAGAACTTCAGAGGTAGATGTATTAAGCATTTGAATCCTTAAAGATGAATGGAAATTGATTCACACGTGGAATATAACTAGACAAGCGTGCAAATGAAATATCAACAATCAAGAATTATATCAAAGTTTTAATTAATAATTTGTTTACAGATGGTTGCCATATCATTGGAAGTAGTGCAGATGGGCTAAGCATCTAAATCTACATAGATGAATGAAAGCTGACATTAAAATATAATTTGTTTAGGTTGTAGTTACGTATTGATGGTATATTTCAAAGTAGATCAAATAGACAGAGAGGTCAATGTTTTCCATATTTTCTTGACTAGAATGGCATTAATTCTGTGTTTTGAACATCTAACTCAGAGAGAAGGCATTCCAGTGCATACTTCACATGTGAAACAGACTTCTATCTAATTGAATGAGATTCACAATCGGAAGGAACTCTGTCAATCAAAGATATGAGTATTATAAAGGAGCCTTAAGAAACACATCATACCTAACTATTTTCAGTGAAGGTGAAAGCTATTAAAGATTTGACGATGCAAGTTTTTCTTTTTTGGATGATGGCATTACACATAGAGTATTGTAGAGATGGATCCAGTTGAGGAATTGACTTAAGTTAGTTGTTTTTGTAGAAGATGACACTCATAGTAGCACATAGCAGGGGTTGTGAAAAAAACAAAAACATAGGCGAAGAAGTGTAATGCGATGTTTATTTTTATGTGAATGGATATTTGCGCTTCGAATCTGATACCCAAAATTCTACACGATGCTCGTGACCCCGAAGGACCACAAGCTAACCAATGAATGATATCTGTACCTGAACACTGCATAATATACTGTATAAATGCGGAATAAAAGGCTGAAAGGCCATAAGGATCAAATATCTAATAAAACACAACATCTGAAAATATGGTATATCAATACCAAAACAATTGAAATAACTGTCTGAACATACTATCGTCTGAAAACCTCTAAAACTATACTATCTGAATATGGAGTTGATGGGACGTGTATCCAACTAACTCTAACTACTGAAATAAACTAAGTACTGTAGAAGTGAAGTAATCAAATCATAATATCCTCGAATGATGAGGACTCACCGCTAACTCTAACTACTAAAATTGGAATGCTATTGATGCTCTGGAGCTGGTACTTCTAAACCTATGGTATAAAACACCATAGAGAAAATGCATCAATAAGATTAAATGTATTGGTATGCTAGTGAGGTAGGCTGAATGTAAAGTATCCATATGCATGAACAATACTAACTGACTGTATAACATGAACGTGAGAATACATGCATGAATAAGTAACTGTAACAGAATTTGTGATAATACTGACTACTTTGTATGAATACTAATATCACGAGTTACTAATAACTGATGTAACTGATACTGAGTGACTGTATCTGACAGCCTAGATTCTGATGGAACTAGTGAGTTCTGTACTGTATTGGGTGACTGTATTTGACAGTCCTGAATTCTATAGAAATATCTGAGTTCTATTACTGAGACCTAAGACTGAGACTATGGGAAGTAGTCCTTTAACTGACATACTCCTAATAAGCTATTATAGCTGAGTTTGGGCCCAATCTGTAACCCCAATTGGAACGGTGTCAATACCGCGCCACTAGTAAGGACAAGATGTGGTGACCCTCATCTAATAGGTACTCTAATAAGAATGGCGGGACCCTCATCTAACAGGTTAAGCCAACTCACCTACCCTCATCTAGCAGGTTTGATGTCTTAACCTACACCTACTATGTAGTTCTGGAGTGAAAGAATTGCTTCTAAGAATCGCACCCTCTACTTGTAGGTGAGTTCCCATTCTTGGGATCACTCGGTGTTGAATCCTACTCCTATCTGAATAGACACTGAACTAAATATACTAGAATGAACTGGATTGAGTTCACTGAATTTTGTGGATTAACGGAATATTACTGAGATTTGATAACTGACTGAGATTACTGAGAGTACTGAGATTACTGAGATTACTAAGATTACTGAGATTACTAAGATTACTAAGATTACTGAGAGTACTGAGATTACTGAGATTACTAAACTGATACTGAATTTGCTGAGTTTTCCTTAGTCACGTAACTAACTAAATTCTACTGATCATGGCTTGACTGAGATTATTATAAAATTGATTGACTGAGATTATTAAGAAACTGACACTGGCTCTAGACACATAGCTAAATTGTTGGGTACAAGTACCACCAAGACTCGATAGCATGAAACTGACAAGACATGACACTTCCTGAACACATGACCATAATCAATAATTCATAATACAATGACTTGGGAGTTTCATGAAGCACTTGTTTCTCACACTCGTACATGAATAGAAATGCATTCAAATATATTATGGGTACAAAATTCTAATCTCATGGTCATTCCATCAAATAATTTCAACGTATCAATATAGCATGAGAGTTTTTTTGAAACATAAGGATAAAGTATGGATTCATTATTTAGGCCCTATTGAGTCAATAAGCATAAATCTTAATCTCTTAGGTATTTTATCAAACATCTAGTATGCATAACTTAGGGCGTAATCATGAACATCAACTTAATACATCAATTTCCTTCATTCAACTCAATTTCATTGATTTCAATCCATACATTAACAAATTTCATGAAAACATATTAAAGCTTCCAACTTGGAAGCTGCACAACAACATAAACATGATTATAATCAATGCACAATATGGGTTTCATAATTCATGATTTTAAAATAGGATTCTTGAGCTTCATAGGTGAAAGAAACCCATGAATCAACACTAAACATACCTCAAAGCTTGGATCTTAAAAGATAACTAACGTTTCTTGAACGTTCTTAGATTGGGAAACACAGATCTTGATATTTTTGTGATGGTTCTTGAACTTAAAGAACTTGAATTTCTTAGTTTCTTGAAGAAGGGTTTTGATCTTATTCTTGGGGATTGATCTTTGAGAGGGACCCTAATTTGGTGTTGTAGATGAATAATGATGTTATGAGCTCTGGTCTGGTATAATTAGGGGCCAAAACGGGTGGAAAAAGACCCATATACCCTTTTAAAAATAGCATAAAATCGCTGATCAAAAGTGGCGATGGTTTGGTCAATGGTTCGTTACTGGCTCAACGGTCCGTCGGTCCTGATCGTCGTACTTGTCCAGAACCTGAACTTTCTACCTCGTGTGCGATGGTTTGGGCAATGTTCTATTGGTCCTAGCTGTCACACTTGACCAGAAGTCGGGTTCACTGCCTTAGTCGCGACGGCTTGGGTGACAGTCTGTCGCTAGCTGATGGTCCATTGCCTGACTGTCGCTTCTGGGCAGTTCCGATAGTTCTCTGTAAAACGTCCATAAATTTTTACTCTTATATTGGATTTGGACAAAATTGGTATTATTGGAAAGCTAATTCAATTTCTCACACGATAAAAAGTCAAAATTGTAGAAGTTCTGTCTGATTTAAACATTAATAATTTAGGAAGTCATCACTAACTATTCTGGAGACTATATTTGACTTAAAGAAAGTTAAAAGTATTACAATATCTAAATCTCAAACATCCATCCATAAAAAGTGAAACACCCAATGACTTAGATTTTCTTCTGAAACGGTTTAGAAAACGAAAAGCAAAAATAGCACACCCTCCCTGATAATACACATTGTATGTGCCTCTGTTTAAAGGCAAATTAAGTTTAATATTCAAAGACATGTCTTTAAAAGAGAAAATAGAGAAGCAAGATCCAAATAGTATGAAGATGTTGCTGAATTGTTCTTCTGTTAGTGAAGAGTAATGTTATTCAATTAATAGGGTAACCATAGTTGAAGATTAGTTTGACGAACCAAAGAAATTTTCTTTAATTAGTGGGGAAATGGTAGTTGAAGATTAATTTGACGAACCAAAGAAATGTTCTTCAATTAGTGGGGGTATTACAATACCCACTTGGGAACATTCATCCTCGAATTGGACTGACTAAGTTGGGATTTCTCATAGACTGAACATACTTAAGGGACGTGAATATCTGAAACATGATTACATGACTGAAACTTTTTGATATACAGAGATTTTATACTGAACATGCTTATCTGATGCATGAACACCGACTTGTGAATACATGAATGGAGTCACGTATAAGCTAAATTTATCATGCTAAATATACATATCTGATGCATGATTACATGACTGGGCTGATACATGAATAAATGATTGAATATGCAGTGGTACTTTAAAATACCAAGATTGTAACTGAAATCTGAACATGAAACTGAATAGGCTTAAGAAAAGCTATTACCTTGGGCTGAGTCTGAATTAGCAGAGAAAAGGTAAGGATACTTGGTCCGCATATCTACTTCTTCTTCCCAAGTAGCTCCCTCAACGGACTGATTTCTCCAAAGAACTTTGACTAGTGGGACTTCTTTGTTCCTCAGTCTGCGAATCTGGTAGTTAAGGATTTCAACTGGAATTTCCTCGTAAGAGAGACTGTTCTGAATATCTACGCCCTTAATAGGGACTATGATTGCTTGGTCACCTATGCACTTCTCAAGCAAGGAGACATAAAAGACTGGATGCACTGAAGCTAGATCTGAAGGCAACTCGAGCTCATAAGCTACCTTGCCAAAATGACTAATAATTTTAAAGGGATCGACATATCGGGGACTGAGCTTTCCTTTCTTATTGAATCTCTTTACTTCCATCATGGGAGAAATCTTAAGATAAATAAAGTCATTAATCTCGAACTTAAGATCCTTTACTGAACATGCATGAACGGGAACACGAGAACATGACTGAGTCTGTAACGTGTGACATGGACTGAGTATCATGAACTAAAATAAGCCATTGCATACATAGCTTATGACTGAGATAGGAGCTTGAGGGTCCACCTATGAGTACCCACTACTCCAAGCTAGGTTCCTTACATGCAGAGGGAATGAGATGTTTAGGTAATAAAAGTTCAGTGGATTATAGTGTATCTCCCCCTTAGGACACTACGTCCCTCGAAGAATGCTAACTTGGTCGAGATACTGAGGAGAGACTGGAATGATGCACAGGGCACCCATGAATAGAATTGCAACTGAATATTCAAGATCTGAGACTGAGTCATGAAATATCAACTAAGCTGAACACGCAACTTCTTGATTGGTCCATCTTAGAATGATTACATCCATGAGACTTCGAATAGTGCAACTAGGTGGATAGAATGGGAAAATATATGAACTTGTCCGTCTGACTGTCAACTGAAGTATTGGTTGTTCAAACTAATTTCTGCCGACTAACTCATCTGATCTGCTGACTGACTGATGGCTGAATACTAGGCATGTAAGACTAAACTATACTTAGTCTGAATAATTGGAATGAGAATATAGAGTTTTTATGAACATGAAAAAGGGACTAAATGAGTAACATGAGATAGCTGAGCATGAATTTATGAAATACTTGTATTGTTTGAGAATTCAACACCAGGTATATAACATAATTCAGAAACATATTGTAGGTTGAGGTACTGAAATACTGATAACATGAGTAACTGATAACTACATGGTATGGTCAAGTAAACTTGAAATTGGACTATGGTACTGATCTGATTTTTGAGCTGAGGCTGAGGCTGAGGCTGACACTATATCTAAGACTGTAGTAGAGACTGCAACTAAATCTATAATTGAGAATCATACTAGGATTGAATGTTGGTTTCTGATAATTAAGGTTTAGGCTGGTACTGAAGTATTGAATTTGATGGCTAAGTAATTGATAACTAAAATCCATGGTCCTGTAGGACTATAGGAGTCCTTTACTAAATATCGATTGCTGAAGTAACGCTGTAACTGAGGCCTGAAGGATGGACATCGACACCATGGATTCACCAAGGGATCTAAACAGAGGGTATACATGACATAACCTAAGTTTGGATGATCATTAGGAGTGGAACATGAGTCATGTGGGCTGATCATACTATATAGCATGACATAAGTACATGAGTCGTGAGCTGCATGACCTGAGTCTGAAGGTTCTGTATTCATGGGACAAGATTCGTACTATTAAGTAAACTAGAACTCCTTATACTAGGAACTGGAAACACACATGATTCTTTGGAAGGTGCGTAAATGTAAGCTGTGTTTAGGGAACATGATTCATACCACGGAGAAAAATAGGACTCCTTATACTGGGAACTGAAATCGTACATAATTTTCTCTAATGTGCACAAATATATATGATGATCATAGAGCTGATAGGTTGGACGTCATTAGATATATTGATACTAGATGGGTTTTAAGGATTTGTAATACTATTCTGAGATGGTCTGTATGATTATATTCACTATGGAAATTGACGAGGATGTCAACTATGAAGACTATGACAAATATATCCAATTACTGCTTAAACATATGGTTCATCAAGTCCATAAAGGCTGCTGGGGCATTGGTAAGACCAAAGGACATGACTAAGAATTTGAAGTGACTGTATCGAGTTTGAAAAGCTGTCCTCAAAATGTCACATTCTCAAACTTTGGGTTGATTATAGCCTGATCTGAGGTTTATCTTAGAGAAATAGCTGGCATCCTGAAGTTGGCCAAATAAGTCACTGATTCTGGGAAGTAGATACTTGTTCATAATTGTGACTTTATTGAGCTGACGGTAGTTTATACATATTCTAGGAGAGCCATCTCTCTTTTGCACGAATAGAACTGGGGCACCCCATGGGGAAACACTAGGCCTGATGAATCCCTTATCTAAGATATCGTTCAACTGTTCTTTTAGTTCTTTGAGTTCCATTGGAGCCATTCTGTATGGCAGAATAGATAAAGGCTGAGTATCTAAAAGAAGATCAGTGCCAAAGTCTATTTCCCTTTCAGGAAAAACTCTAAGAAAATATTTAGGAAACACATCTGAATATTCTTTCACTACCGAGACTGATTCAAGACTGGGAGTTCCAGAACTAGAATCCTTAGATCAAACAAGATGATAAACACATCCCTTGGATATTATTTTCCTAGCACGTAGGTAGGAAATAAGCTGACCTCTGAATAGTAAAATACTACCCTCCACTCTAAGATGGGTTCATTCAAAAATTGAAACTAGACTGTAGCCGACTATGGTGTAGCAGGAATGAAGCCAATCCATGTCGAGAATGACATCAAAATTCATTATGTCTAATTCAACTAAGTCTGCTGAAGTGACTTTCTCAGTTACCATGACCGGACAGTTCCTGTATACCCATCGGGCTATGATGGTTTTATCCTCTGGGGTAGAGGATGAAAAGGGATTTGCTAAAATTTTGGGACTAACTCCAAAATTAACTGCTATGTAAGGAGTAACAAAAGAAAAGGAAGCTCCTAGATCTAGCAATGCGTAAACATGGAAGTAAAAGATTTGTAACATACCAGTAACCATATCAGGAGAATTTTCCTGATCCTATCAAGACTGGAGAGCATAGAGTCTATTTGGGCATTGCCCACTGGTAGCACTGGAGGTGGCACCCTGCTGATTCGGGCGACCAGACTGAGCTGAGGAACGGTTACACTGACCCTGAAAACCTGGCTAAGAACAATCTCTGACTCTGTGGCCTAGCTTTCTATAATTGAAATAGACATCATTTCCAGCTCTGCAAATACCCTGATGGTTCTTACCATAAGTTTAACAAAGGGGATGGGTTCGGGCACTTCTAATACTGCCCTGAGGTTTAGGTCCTGGCATCCTATCCCTGTTACAGTCTCTAAATTTTAGAACTGGAGCACTAGCTGAAGAAGAGGCTGGGACAATAGCCTGCTGATTGCTCTGAGTTACTACTGAGTAAGATAAAGTGAGGGAGTCAATTCTAAATTTTCCATGAAAGGAATGCTCGTCCAGGGACTCAGCGTGAACGAGTGAAGGTACAAACTAATTTCCAGTTCTCCTTTTGTTAGCCCCTTTGGGAGACATATTTTGTAAATAAAATGGAAAAATGGATTACAATTGAAGTATATATTTGAGCTTATGCTCACTAGGATGACATAAATAATAAAAGAAGGGAAACTATTTCTAAAACATCTCATCGCCTCCTGTCCATAAGTGTAATGCACAACACGCCTATACACAAGACTCTACTAGATGCAACTTTTTAGACTTTCTACGACACTGTTGAACCTTAGGCTCTGATACCATGTTTGTATTGCCCCGAATATAGTACCTAGAATGCTACACGGTGCTTGTGACTCCAATGGATCACAAACTAACCCATGACTGATATCTGTACCTGAACACTGCATAATATATTGTATAAATGCAAAATAAAAGACTGAAAGGCCATAAGGTTCAAATATCTGATAAAACACAATATCTGAAAATATGGTATATCAATACCAAAACAACTGAAATAACTATCTGAACATACTATAGTCTGAAAGCCTCTAACGCTGTACTGTCTGAATAAAAAATTGATGGGACATGTCCCCAACTAACTCCAACTACTAAAATAAACTAAATACTGTAGAATTTAAGTAATCAAATCATAACATTCTCGAATGATGAGGATTCACTGCTGACTCTGACTGCTGAAACTGGAATGCTACTGATGCTCTGGAGCTCGCACTTCCGAACCTATGGTATAAAATACCATAGCATAAATGCGTTAGTATGATTGAATGTACTGGTGTGCTAGTGAGGTAGGCTGAATGTAAAGGGTTCATCTGCATGAACAATACTAACTGACTGTATAACATGAATGTGAGAATACATGCATGAATAAGTAACTATAATTGAATTTGTGGAAATACTGACTACTGATTCTGAATTCTGATATCATGAGTTACTGATAACTGATGTAATTAATACTGAGTGACTTTATATGACAACCTAGATTCTGATGGAACTATGTTATACCTCGTACTTCTACCTTGATTAAATTAGTCCCAAAGATGTCAAAGACATACTTTAAGGAAGAATGCACTTTTATATATATGGAATTTTCAAGATTTTCACTTTTTGTTGTGTGGGAAATTGAATAAGCTTTCCATCTATACCAAATTTGCCTAAATTTGATAACCGGGAAAGAAGTTATGGCGATTTAAAGTTTCAGTCATAAAACACCGTCATCTCAGTCAGTGGCACATCACGCCATAAGACAAAATGACATTTGTCAATTTCTAGTAAGACTCTACAATTTCACCGCGTTGCAAAGGGCTCCCAAATCCCAATTGTCAAAATCCAGTAAAGCTCTGCAATGACCCCGCATCGTGCCGTCATCTAATTTCCCAGTTGTCGAATTCCAGTGATATGGTGCGATAGCATCGCGTCGCGCCAGGGGTCCAGGTTGGGAAATTTTTCACAAAATTTAAAAGACGCGTCCAGGGTTAAGTGGGTCTTTTTCCATAATTTTTAGTTCAGCCTTAAACACAAAATTTAACCCTACAAGACCTAAGGATATCATTATTCACTCTATTTTTCCCCAATTTCTTCATACACTCTCAAAGCCAAGAAACCCTAATCTTAAAATTCTAGGGAAAGGATCAAGAATCTCTCCAAGGATCTTTATGGAGTTACATTCTAAGGTATGTCATATGTTGATTCATAGGTCTGCTGAAGTGACTTTCTCTAATTCGCCTAAGTCTTCTGAGGTGACTTTTTGAAATATCATAATCGGGTAGTTCTTGTATACCCGTCGGGCTATGATAGTTTTACCCACTGGGGTAGATACTGAGAAGGGCTCTGCTAGAATTTTGAGACTTACTCCGAAATCAACTGATATATAAGGAGTGACAAAAGACAAAGAAGCTCCTGAATCTAGCAAAGCGTAATCATTCAAGTAAAAGATCTGTAACATACCAGTAACTACATCATAGGAATTTTCCTAATATTACCGGGACTAAAGAGCATAAAGTCTATTAGGGTGTTGCCCACTAGTAGCATTGGAAGTGGTACCCTGCTGATTTGGATGACCGAACTGGGCAGAGGAATGGTTTTGCTAACCCTGATAACCTGACTGGGGACAATCTCTGACTCTGTGGCCTGGCTTGCCATATTTGAAATAGACATCACTGTTAGCTCTGGAAGTACCCTTGTAGTTCTTACCACAAGTCTGACAAAGGGGATTAGTTCGAGCATTGCTGACACAACCCTGAGACTTAGAGCCTGGTGCCCTATCTTTATTACCATCCCTGAACTTAGGAGCTGGAACGGATGACTTAGGATGGAACTGAGAACAATTCCTTTCTTCTGATTTAGGCTGAGCAAAGTTGAAACTACCTGTCCTTGCTCTCTTATTCTGCCTCTCTCTCATCTTAATCTTTTGCTCTTCTATCTATTAAACATGGGTCATAAGCCTGGCTATGTTCATATCACTATTCAACATCGCGGACCTGCACTTATTGAACACACTATCATTCACCCCAGAAACAAACTTACTCATCTTGTCCCTGCTATCTGCAACCACATGAAGAGCATATCTGGCTAATTAAGTAAAATTAAGAGAATACTCATTCACCATCATGTTCCCCTGCCTGAGGTTGGTAAATTCTAACACCTTATCTTCTCTCAGCTCTTGGGGAAAGAATCTATTTAAGAATGTAGTGACAAACTCCTCCAACTCAATAGACCCTGTATCATCTGACCTCTCCGGCTTCTACTGTTTGAACCAAGTGTGAGCAACATCTTATATCTGATATATAGCTAGCTCAGCGCTCTCACTAGAATTAACCCCATGATGTTCGTAACTTTCTAAACCTCGTCTAGGAACTCCTGAGGATCCTCTTCTGACATAGACCCAAAAAAGGATGGAGGATTCATTCGGGTGAAGTCCCGAATCCTGTCTGTAGCTGAATTGGCCACTGGGTTGGCCAGAGCGGAAACTAGTCATTCATTCTGAGCGGCAACTAAATTAGCAAGAGTGGTGAATACAACTTTGAACTCTGCATGAGAAACATGTTCGTCCAAGGGATCTGCTTGGATGGGCTGAGGGGCTGACTGATTTGCATTTCTTATTTTGGGAGGCATATTCTGTAAGCAAAAAGGGAGAAACGGATTAGACCGAGTGTTAAATTTGAGCTCATGCTCACTGGCATGACATGAATACTGAAAGAGGGGAAACTGTTCCTAAAACATCTTATAGCCTACTATACATAAATGTGGCACACAACACACCCATGTACAAGACTCTACTAAATGCGGCTTTTAAACTTCCTAGGACTCTATTGAACCTGGCTCTGATACCAAGTTTGTAATGCCCCAAATTTGGTACCTGAAATGCTACACGGTACTCATGACCCCTAAGGACCACAAGCTAACCCATGACTAATATCTGTAGCTGAACACTACAAAATATAATATTTAATGTGAAAATAAAGGCTGAAGGGCCATAAGGTTCAAAACCATAACATAACTGATAAAACATAATATCTGGATGGGGTATGAAATACCCAAAACAACTGAAATAAACTTTTTGAACATGGTAGTCTGAAAAACCTCTAAATGTCTTAATAAGGAGTTGATGGAGCATGTCCCCAACTAACTCCATTTACTGAAAGCTAAATGAGATAATGAAATAACTAAAAATATCATCCTCAAATGATGAGGACTCATTGCTAAATCTGGCGGCTACTGATGCTTTGGAGCTCGTACTTCTGAACCTATGGTATAAAACACCATAGCGCAAATGCATCAGTACGATTAAATGTACTGGTTTGTATGTGAGGTAGGCTGAATGCAAAGGGTACATATACATGAACTGAACTAACTGACTATATAACATGAATGTGAGAATGAATGTATGAATACATAATAATTGTAACTGAGTTCGTGATAACATGATTACTGAACCTGAGTTTTGATAGAATGAGATACTGATAACTGTATAACTGAAATAACTGATACTGAGCAACTGTATCTGGCAGTCTAGGTTTTGATAGAACTAGCTGAGTTTTGTACTGTTCTAAGTTGACTGTATCTAAAAGTCTTGAATGTTGTAGAACTATCTGAGTTCTATTATTGAAACTGAGACTAAGACTATGAGAAGTAGTCTTGGTAGGGTATCAATACTGCGCCATTGGTAAAGACAATGGAAGGGTATCAATACCGCGCCATTGGTAAAGACAAGCTGTGGGTGACCCTCATCTAATAGTGTCCCCAAAAGAGAAAGGTGGGACCCTCATCTAACAGTGTTTATCCACCTTATCAACCCTCATCTGACAGTGTTGATGTCTCAACCTATGCTAGATACATAGTTCTGGAATGCAAGGATGACTTCTAAGAATCACACCCTCACCTGATAGTGTGTGCTCCCATCCTTGGGTTCACTCGGTGCTAATCCTACTCCCATCTGAATAAACACTAAACATGATTAATTGAACTGGACTACACTGAATTCATGGAGTTCCGTTAACTGATGGAATACTATTGAGATTACTGATTACTGAGCTTTCTTGAGTCACATGACTGACTGAGTTCTATAGATCATGGATTGACTGAGGATATCGTGAAACATATCACTAACTCTAGGAATATATCTATATTTTTCGGGTACAAGTACCCCCAGACAAAGCATGACTTTATTGAATACAATACCAACATCAACAATACATAATCCATTGGCTAAGGCATTTCATCAAACACTTGACATACATAACTTTTAAATGAATGGGGATTTCATATTATCATACTAGTATAGTACTTTTCCTCCACATAGACATTTAATCAAACATATGGGGAGCATGCTTTGGTTATACAATTATCAACACATCTTATAATCATAGATACATAAACCAACTTGTAAATTGAAGGATATATCATGAATATCGCATAAATCATCACATATTAGAATCAATTCTTGTAAATAAATATTCTATAACATGGAATGAAACCAACCAACAACATGAACATCAATTTTCAATTCAATCAAATCATAAAAATTCATAAATATACAAATCTTGGATTTTGAAAAGAGATTATTGAGCTTCATGGGTAGAAGTGACCCATGAATCAACACATGATATACCTTAGAATGTAACTCCGTAAAGATCCTTGGAGAGATTCTTGATCCTTGCCCTTTAATTTTAAGATTAGGGTTTCTTGGCTTTGAGATTGTATGAAGAAATTGGGGAAAAATAGAGTGAATAATGATATCCTTAGTTCATGTAGGGTTAAATTTTGTGTTTAAGGCTAAACTAAAATTATGGGAAAAGACCCATTTAACCCTGAGGTTTAGGGCTTGGCTCCCTATCCCTGTTGTCGTCTCTGAATTTCGGCACTAGAGCACTGGTTGAAGAAGGGGCTGGGACAACAACCTACTGATTTCTCTGAGCTACTACTGAGTAAGATAAAGTAAGGGAGTCAATTCTGAATTTGCCATGAAAGGCATGCTCATCCAGGGAATCTGCGTGAACGAGAAAAGGTACTGACTGATTTTTGGTTCTCCTTTTGTTAGCCCCTTTGGGAGAAATTCTATAAATAAAATGAAAAAATGGATTAGACTGGAAGTCTACATTTTAGAATATGCTCACTGGCACGACATGAATACTGAAAGAAGTGAAATAGTTCCTAAAATATCTCATAGCCTCCTATCCATAAGTGTGGTGTACAACACACCCATGTACAAGACTCTACACGATGTGGTTTTTCAGACTTCCTAGGACTCTGTTGAACCTTAGGATCTGATCCAAGTTTGTGACGCCTCGAATTTGGTACTCGAAATGCTACACGGCGCTCGTGACCCCAAAGGACCACAAGATAACCCATAACTGATATCTGTACCTGAACACTGCATAATATACTGTATAAATGTGGAATAAAAGGTTGAAAGGCCATAAGGTTCAAATATATAATAAAACACAACATCTTAAAATATGGTATATCAATTCCAAAACAACTGAAATAACTTACTGAACATACTATAGTGTAAAAGCCTCTAACATTGTACTATCTGAATAAGGAGTTGATGAGACATGTCCCCAACTAACTCCAACTACTAAAATAAACTAAGTATTATAGAAGTGAAGTAATCAAATCATAATAACCTCGAATGGTGAGGACTCACTGCTGACTCTGACTGCTGAAACTGGAATGCTACTGATGCTCTGGAGTTCGTACTTCTGAACCTATGGTATAAAACACTATACCACAAATGCGTCAGTATGATTGAATGTACTGGTATGCTAGTGAGGTAGGCTGAATGTAAAGGGTTCATATGCATGAACAATACTAACTGACTGTATAACATGAATGTGAGAATACATGCATAAATAAGTAATTGTTACTGAATTTGTTATAATACTGACTACTGAGTCCGAATACTGATATCATGAGTTACTAATAACTGATGTAACTGATACTAAGTGACTATATCTGATAGCCTAGACTCTGATGGAACTAGCTAAGTTTCATACTAACTGGGTGACTATATCTGACATCCTGAATTCTATAGAACTATCTGAGTTATATTATTGAGACCTAAGACTGATACTGTGGGAAGTAGTCCTTTAACCGACATACCCCTGATGAGTTATTACAGCTGAGTTGGGCTCTAATATGTAACCCCAATAGGAAGGGTGTCAATATCACGCCACTAATAAGGATAAGATGTGAGTGACCCTCATCTAATAGGTACTGTAATAAGAACGTTGGAGCCCTCATCTATCAATTTAAACCACCTTATCTACCCTCATCTAGCAGGTTTGATATCTCAACCTGCGCTGGCTACGTAGTTCTATAGTGCAAGGATTTGTTATAAGAATCACACCCTTTACTCACATGTGAGTTCCCATCCTTAGGCTCACTCGGTGCTAAATTCTACTACCATTTGAATAGACACTGAACTGAATATACTGGACTAAATTGGATTGACTTCACTAAATTCCGTGGACTAACAGAATATTACTGAGATTTGATAACTGACTGAGATTGCTGAGATTACTAAGATTTTTGAACTGATACTGAATTTGCTGAGTTTTCTTGAGTTATATAACTGACTGAATTCTACTGATCATGTCTTGACTAAGATTATCATGAAACTGACACTGGCTCTAGGAACATAACTAAATTGTCGGGTACAAGTACCCCCAGGACTCAAAATGGGTGGAAAAAGACCCAAATACCTTTTAAAAACAGCATAAAATTGCTGTTCTGAAGTGGTAAAGGTTTGGTCGATGGTCCATCGCTGGATCGATGGTCCATCACTGGCTCGATGGTCCATCACTGGATCAATGGTCCGTCAGTCCTGACCGTCGCACTTGTCCAGAACCTGAACTTTCTACCTCGTCTGTGACAGTTTGGGCGACGGTTCATCGCTAGATCGATGGTCCGTCATTCCTGGCTATCACACTTGACCAGAAGTCGGGTTCACTGCCGTAGTCGTGATGACTTAGGCAATGGTCCGTCGCTAGCTCGACGATCCATCGGTATGACTGTCGTTTCTGGTCTGTTCCGATAGTTTTCTGTAAAACGTCCATAACTTTTTAATCTGATATCAAATTTTGATGAAATTGGTATCATTGGAAAGCTAATTCAATTTCTCACATGATAAAAAGTTGAAATTGCAGAAATTCTATCAAATTTAAACATTAATCATTTAGGAAGTCATCACTAACTATTCTGGAGACTAGATTTGACTTAAAGAAAGTTTGGGGTATTACAATATCTAAATCTCAAACATCCATCCATAAAAAGTGAAACAACCAATGACTTAGATTTTCTTCTGAAACAGTTTAGAAAAAGAAAAGCAATAAAAGCACCCCCTCCCAAATAATACACATTGTATGTGCCACTATTTCAAGGCAAATTAAGTTTAATATTCAAAAACATGTCCTTAAAAGAGAGAACTGAGAAGCAAGATCAAAAAAGTATGACGATGTTACTGAATTGTTCTTCTGTTAGTAAAGAGTAATGTTATTCAATTAATAGGGTAACTATATTTGAAGATTAGTTTGACGAACCGAAGAAATGTTGCTCAATTAGTAGGGAAGTGGTAGTTGAAGATTAATTTGACGAACCAAAGAAATATTCTTCAATTAGTGGGGTAACCATAATTGAAGATTAGTTTGACAACACAAAAAATCATTGTTTAGACACATGAACCCAAATTTCTTTTTTTTCTTTAGGAGATACTTAACAAAAGTTGGGTTGATTGATTAGGGATTATCATAATGGGCATATAAACCAGTTTTTTTTATGAGTAAAAGTCATAAGATACTAAGAAACAATATGTAGGTGAGAACTTTTGACAAATAGGCAACCAATTAAATAGAACTAAGGCAACAAAAAATCATTGGGAAGAAAGTTGCTTTGAAAGTTCATACTTGAAGGATTGCTCCTCTCTCTGGAACCTATTCCCTAGTAGACTCACACAACAAGAACTAGGATATATATATATATATATATATATATAAACTACATAGTGTAGGAATAAAGTAAATAGCAGACATAAAGATTTTACATGGAAACTCCTTACTTAAGGGGGAAAAATCATGACCTACCTCTAGAATTTCTAAGCTCCACTATATTCAAGCAACTTCTTGAATACAAACTCTAAGGATTAACCTCCTAATCCTAGCAATAACTTTATTACAAGGAAACATAAACAGTAACTCTACCGCTTCAACCTCCAGCTAACTCTAACTAGATAAACCAAACTAACTCTAACTTGAACAATCATCTAACTCTAGATGACTACAAAGAAAAGAGTTTTACACCACAACACCCACCAAAAATCATAAGCAAATGTAGGCAAACATTTAAAAACACTTTACAAAGACTCAAATACAATAGGGAAGTAAAAATAGTTTGATGAACGATCAGTTCCTGCAGAAAAAGGAGTCTTTGAATTAGATTCAGAAAGATATTATATTGTGAGAGTATGGAAGCATTCATTTTCTTGTTGAGGAATATGAGCAATATGCAATATGACACAAGAAAACCTAGGAACAATCCTATTATCTAAGAAAAAAAGGTGGCAACTGCTTTTTCACCAACTTTTATACTTGCACCAGCTGACTGCGATAGTGAGGGGTGAGCCCAACCTGTTCCCTAAGTAGTAGTAGATTTGTCATCACAAAATCTCCAAGAAATAGGTCCTAACATACAGTTTTTCAATCATCAAAACTAAGGACTTAACAATTTTTCCCTTTTTGATGATGATAAACCCATGCAGGTATTCAATATCTTTAACATCTTCAAACCTCCACACACACCATAGTTTGTAACTCAAAAACACAATCCAACCCAGTTTGATCAGCTAATAGTCCCCCTATCACTAATGCCCCTTAAGTATACTTTACTTTATTCTCCCTGACTATGAGCATCACATTACACCATGTCACAAACATTCTTGTTCCTCTTTAGTGAGAGAACCCTTGTCTCTACCATTATCACTATCATGAAATGTACCTAGTCACATCCCATCCTAACCAACCCTAATGCAAACTACCTCAGCATTATTCCCCCCCTTTTGGCATCACCAAAGAGGTTAAGAAGTAACGTAGATACAGATAAGCACGTACGCTAACTCATGGCCATTGGGGCTACATGAACACGAGCAAGAAATAGTAGAGAAAAAAGAAAGAAAATATCACCAAGATAGCTCATATAGGGAGAAGGAGAAAGTATCATACACTATTCAGATAGAGGACAAAAATAAGAGAAAGCAGCAGTTCTAGGGTTACAGGGAGAAAAACTCCATTTGAAAAAGAGGGTGCCAATAGAGACAGGATAACCCCCCACTCTTTGTGATACACATATAATACCCCCTTTTTAGTGGTACATGCCCTTCAACAGTGGAGTCATAAGCAAATGACACTTTAAAAAGCAATAAGTTTATGGAACTTCTATTGGTAGATAAAAATTATAGCCACTAATACAAAATAGAGTGATACAAACCTGAATAGGTACTTGGTCCCTACATGATAATATAAGTACACTAGGTACACAACACTTAAGATATTTTATCTTTCACCTTTTCTTTACTTTACTGCCATGGGTGTAATCTACAAGAGATATGAAACTGAGTTACACATAAATAAATCATCCAACCTGGATACTTACCTGCCAAGTCATAGCTATATTATTAGGAGGAAGAAGAGTACCAAGCATTTAACTTGGTCTCATCAGTCCCAATCTTGATCAATTTCTTTCAAAGGGTTCTCTAACAAGTGATTTGGTGAAGATATCTGCAATTTGATCTCTAGTGGTGCAAATTACCATTTTGATTAGACTCTTTTCCACATTATCTCTTAGGAAGTGATGTCTGACATTAATATGTTTTATTCTTTTATGTTGAACTGGATTCTTTGCCATATTAATTGCACTAGTGTTGTCACAGTATAATGGAACACAATTAGAGAGAATACTAAAGTCTTCAAGCTGTTGGTTGATCCGTAGAAGTTGTGCACAACATGATGCAACTGTAACATATTCAGCTTCAACTATGGAGAGTGCCATTGAGTTCTGTTTCTTGGCATCCCAAGAAATCATAGAGGACCCTAGAAAATGAGTCATTCCAGAAGTACTCTTTCTATCGACTAAGAACCCAGCATAATCAATATCAACATAGCCAACAAGTCAAAACTATGACCAGTAGGATTAAAGAAACTAGATTAGGAGTCCCTTTGAGATACCTCAAAATTTTCTTGTCTACCTTCAAGTGGGATTCTTTTGGGCTTGCTTGAAATCTAACATATATACCAATGCTAAATACAATATCAGGTCTACTAGCAGTCACATAGAAAAGAGAACCAATGATCCCTCTGTACATAGTTTTATTTATAGAGGGTCCAGGTTCATCCATGTCCAGTTTTGAGGGAGAGACTATAGGAGTATCAATAGGCTTTGAATCATCCATATAAAACCTCTTAAGTAGTTCTTAAATGTACTTCAGTTGGCATATAGTGGTTCCAGATGCACCCTGCTTAATCTATGATCTAAGAAAGAAGTTTAGTTCTTCCATTATACTCATCTCAAACTCACTACTCATCAGTCTAGAAAAACCATCACAGAGTCAGCTAGTGGTGGCTCTAAATATGATATCATCCATATATACTTGAACAATAAGAATATTTGTTCTCCTGTATGTCAGAAACAGAGTGTTATCAATATTTCCTTATTTGAACCCATTGTCAAACAAGAATTTGGACAATTTTTCATACTAAGATCGGGGAGCTTATTTCAAGCCATAGAGGTCCTTGTCTAGTTTAAACACATGATCAGGAAGATCAATATTTTCAAAATTTGGTGGTTACTTGACAAATAATTCTTCCATAAAAAGCACATTTAAGAAGGCATTAATTATATCCATCTAGAATAATTTGAACTCCATGTAAGAGGCAAAGGCAATAAGAATTCAAATTGCCTCCATTCTAGCTACTGGAGCAAATGCTTCATAATAATCTATGCCTTCTTCTTCGTTATATCATTGCACAACCAACCTAGCCTTGTTCTTGATAGTATTCCATGTTTATCTATCTTGTTCTTGTAGATCCACCTAGTGCCCATGATAGTTCTATTTGGAGTCCCGGGGATTAGATGCTAAATCTTGCTTCTTTCAAACTGATGATGTTCTTCTTGCATAACACTGATCCAATATACATCCTTTAGTGCATCCTTTATAGTCTTGGGTTCAATTTATGATAAAAATATAGATAAAGCACAAAGGTTCTTAGCTTTATTTCTTGTTTGCATGCCAGAGTTTAGAGCGGATATAAGGTTGTCAAGAGGATGGGAGGATGGATGTTTCTATCTGACTTGAGAGGAATAGATTGACTAGAATTAGGACCAGTTCCTATCAAGGTATCATCTTTAAGAGACTGATCATTTTCTATACTGGATGAGTGTTAAAATTTGTAGGGATGGATCCATTCTGTTGATCTTATGTATCTTCATCTTCTGTTCCTGATTCTATACCCTGGACACAACATCATTATTTCTCTCATATGGATTTTCTAAAACATTTAAGGGATTCCCCAACTAGTCATCATCATCATTAGGTGAGCTTCCCCCACTAATATTTTTAACTTTATTAAATATAACATGAACACTCTTTTTCACACACTGTGTCCTCTTGTTGTTGATCATGTATGATTTGTTGGTAGATAAGTAACCAATAAATGTTCCTTTATCACTTTGTGGATCAAATTTTTTAAGATCCTCCTTGTCATTATTTAAGACAAAATACTTGCAACCAAAAGGTTTGAAGTAACTCAGCTTGGGCTTCCTTTTGGTTAGAAGTTCACAGGGGGTTTTATGTAGAATAGATCTGAAAAGACACCTATTGGTCACATAAAATGCTGTATTAATGGATTCTGCCTATAAGTTATGAGCAATTCCAGAATCTATCAGCATGGTTCTTTTAATATTCACAAGAGTTCTATTTTCCTCTCCACAACACCATTTTGCTGAGGTATTTTGGGAGCTACAAAATTGTGACTGATTCCCATATTAGTGTAGATTTAATTGAATTTAGAGTTCTCAAATTTTATACCATGATCTGACCTAATTGCTATAATCTTCTCGTCAAACTTCACTTGTACTTGCTTTGCAAAAGCCTCAAACACATAAATGTTTCATTCTTTGATTTTAGAAAGAAGGTCTAGGTTAATCGGGAGTAATCATTAACAATAACCAAGATATACTTCTTATTCCCCTACTGGCAATTTTATTGATCCACATAGATCCATATGGATAAGTTGCAATGATATGGATGTACTCATTTTTTTTTTGGCTTGAATGATGATTTTGTCTGCTTTTCTTTTATACATGTAAAACTTTACATTTGGAAGTCCTCGAACTAGATCCTTTTCAACTAATTTGTTATGCAGTTTACAACTGATATGTCCAAGCATTCTATGCCACGTATCAGCAATATCTTTTGTACACTAAGGCTAGTCATGTTTTTGAACTCAAAGGAGATTTGATCGATGAAATACATATTCTTGTTTCTCTAGGCTATTATATTCTTTTTTCTCCAGGCTGTTAACACTTTTTACCATCGCTGATCCTGATGACAAAGCATTTGTCTGACCTAAATCTGACTTCATTTACCTTATTACAGATCTGAGCAACACTCAATAACTTAAAATTGAGTCCATCAACAAAATGGACATCTTCAATGGCCTCATTCAAATTTTTCTTTATTTTGCCAATTCTAATAGTGTATCCTTTATTAACATCACCAAAAGAGACATTGCCTCCTTCATGGGGTTTAAGCAGGAGAAAGTTTTCAATTCTCTCTGTCATATGACTTGAACAGTCACTATCCATGATCCAGTGGTGGCTTCTTCCTCTAGCTTTTCCTAGCAACGACGATTAGTGATCACTTTTGGGAACTCATTTTACCTTGAGCTCCCAGTGAAGTGTTAGAGGAAATATTAAGTTCTTTCTTGTTTTGGCAGGTAGATTTATGCTTTTTTTTTCAAATAAAGATTCTTTCATTTTCTTTAGAGCAGTAGCTCTTATAGGAGATGGCTTTTTTGTGTGTCCATTTTTTCCACAGTAAAAACACCATAAAATGTCCCTAACTGAGACATACTTACTAAAAAGATTGTAGGCGGAATACACACTATGGAAACCAATCCCTTTTTTACCATTTGACCCTTTTGACAAACAAGACTTGACAAGGTCTTAAATGAGGTGGTCTATTTCATAGCTTTATCCAGCTTAGCCAATACTCCAAACAGGTCCCCCTTCAGTTCAACACTCCTCTCTAGTGAGGCAATCATTTTATTATTAGCCTTAGTTTTTCTTATAGATCAAGTTGAATTTGTGAATTTTCATTTTTTTCTTTTTGTCTTAACTCCAGAGACTTCATTCAGTTTTGCATTTAGGGACTCATTTTCAACTCACAGCGATTGACTAGTAGCCTAAAGATCTGTTACAAGCGTATTCAATTGCACCACTTCTTCTTTATATTTTTCAAGATTTATCTTAAGAAACTCCTTATTTTTAGTGAGATCATTTACAATATTAATTAATATAGTGGCTAGAGACTTCATCTCAATATGAAAATAAGTTTTGATCTTTTCTCTGATGTCCAATTGTAAGACCCCACAAAATCCTATGCTTAACTTAGTCTTTTAAGCTTGCTAAGGGGTCCCAGACTTAGAAAATTCTAGCTAAGTATTCAGACTTAGTGTCATTTTGTCCTTTGTAAGTTGGCAACTCTATTTCATGAACTCTATGACCTTAAAGTGTCAATCTTTAGGTTAATTCATGATCAGGAATGTCAGTAGGTGTTCCCAAATGAGTTTTGGATTTTTTGGACCTCGTTTGAACCACGTTTGGGAATCCAAAATAGTGTATCGATGCAATCTCTATGCGGAGACACGACCATCGTATCGATCAATATTTTTCTTAGCTTCCAATGGCAATTTCTAGTAAACCGATGCGGAATCGATGGGGCGCATTGGTCATCACGTTGATGCCAATGACGCGGCGTGTTGGCCTACACGTCGATCGCTCAATTTTTAATATTTTAAACCCACGTCTAGAGGGGTAAATAGGTCTTTTTCCACCTTATATCAGCCCCCAAAACATATCGTTAAGCCGTTCAAGAGGCAAAATATACTCATTCTCCTTAGAATTTATCAAGAACAAACCCTAGTTCATCATATTCAAGATCCAAGACTCAAGGATTCCACCATTATTCTTTAAGAATTCACCAACTAAGGTATGTCAAGTGTTCATCCAAGGGTTCCTTTCACCCTTCGAGTCCAAGAAACTCTTTTAAAATTCAAGTAGTTGGAATTTATGACTTCCATGATTGGAATTAAAGTGTATTCATGATTATTAATTGAATTAGATTCCTATTTCATGATTTATTACACGTTTCATGTGGAATTGATTATTATGTGCGTAGATTCGTATGAATCCATGTTAAACTTCTTAAATTTGTGAAATTGATGGTGAATCATGATGCTCACCTATTATGTGCATATATTATGCTCACCAAGTGCTTGATGAATTGTTCATGTCAAATAGTAAGGGAAAAAAAATCATGTCATGCTAGCTTATGTGTAAGTTATACTATGCAAGTGTTTGATAAAATGTCTCTATAGATACATTATGAAAAGTGTACCTTTTATGCTATGCAAGATCATGTGATACTTTATTTTTCACTCTATGGAGTCCTGGGGGTATTTAATACCTGATAATTTAGCTGCTTACCTAGAGCCAGTGTTAGTTACAGAGTAATCTTAGTAATTCTATGATCAGTAGTACTCTCAGTCAGTTGTAGGACTCCAGAAAACTCAGTAGACTCAGTATTCAGTCCAGTCCACTTTACTATTCATTTCAGACCTCAGTAAATTTAATTAGTTAATAGAATTCAATAGTATTTCATCAGTCAATGAAACTCAGTAAACTCAGTTCAGTTCAGTTAGACAGTATAATCAGTAACAGTCCAGTCAAGCCTAGAATGAAATAGGAAACCAGTTCAGTCTCTATTCAGATAGAAGTAGGATTCAACATCAAGTTAACCCAAGGATGGGGGTATTCATGCTAGTAGAGGGTTTGACTCTTAGTAGCAATCCCTATGTTATAGAACTACATAGCCAGCGTAGGTTGAGATATCTTCCTGCGAGATATTATAAGGGTTGATACATCTCATTCGAGTTTTTCTACCAGCGAGGGTTGATAAAAGCTTTCTATCAGAGAGGGTTAACTCACAACTTGTCTTTACCCGTGGCACGGTATTGACATCCTTCCAACTGGGGTTATAGGTTAGACCCTAATCTATTTAGAAAGGGGTATATCGGTTAGATGATTACCTCCTACAATCTCAGTTTTAGATTCAGTCTCAGTATAGAACTCAGTTCAGTTCTACAAATTCTGGACTATAAAAAATAGTCATTTATTTTAGTATGGAACTTAGTATAGTTCCACAGAATCAGTATTGTCAAATACAGTCATTGAGTTATCAGTTAATCAGTATTCAGTGTTATCAAAATCTCAGTTATAGTTACGTATTCATGTATGTACTCTAATCCAATTATACTCATGTCATTTAGTCAGTATTGTTCATGCATATAAACCCATGCATTTTAGCCTACCTCACTTTGTATACCAGTACATTTAAAGTATTGACACATAGCTTTCTTTTGTGGTATGATGTTTTATATCAAAGGTTTAGATGCACGAGCTCCAGAGAACCCTTAGTAGTTCAGACCTTCAGCAGATAGAGCTAGTGGTGAGTCCTCATAGTTTGAGGACATGATTATTTTCTCCAATATTTTAGTTTATCAGTTCATTTCAATAGTCAGATTTAATTGGGGACTTGTCCCATCAAATCCATATTTCAGTTAATTTAGAAGCTTTTTAGAGTAGAGTATTTTCAGGCAGATGCTTCAGTTTTGGTATTGCTATACCATATTCAGTTTTATTATAGTATTGAACCTTATGGTATGTTTTCCACCTAATTTTTGCAAATTACCATATTATTATACAGTTATTGCAGCAGGTACCAGTCATGGGTTAGCTTGTGGACCTTTGGGATTATGAGCACCATGTAGCGTTCAGGGTACAAAATCAGGGAGTTATAAACTTGGTATCAGAGCCTAAGGTTCAACACAGTCCTAGGAAGTCTAAAATTCACATATAGTAGAGTCTTGTGCATGGGTGTGTAGCGCCCCACACTCATGGACAAGAGGCTATTAGATATTTTTAGGAAAAGTTTTCTTTCTTTCAGTATTCATGTCATGCGAGTGAGCATGACCTCAACTTAAGCTCTCAGTCTAATTCATCTCTTCCTTATACTTATAGAACATATCTTCCAGAGAATCTAACGAAAGAAGTAATGAAAACTAGTCAGCCCCTTCATCCGTTCAGCTAGATCCCCTGAATGAGCTTGTTTCTCATGCTGGATTTAGAGTTTCTTTGACCGCCTTAGCTTATTCAATAGTTTCTCAGAATAGTTAGCTGATTCTTATCCTATCTAGGCTTACATCTCATGCTCTGCAGAGTAAGGATGAGAGGCATAGGAAAAAGAGGAAAAAGAATAAGAGGGCCAGAACGTCTAGACCAAAGAGTAGCCGAACCAATCCCCTTTGTCTGAAATATGGCAGAAACCACCAGGGTATCTATAGAGCTGGTAGTGATGTATATTTCCAGTGTGTCAAGCCAGGTTACAGAGTTAGAGATTGTCCCTAGTTAGGTTCCCAGGGTCAGTAAAATCGTTCCCCAGCTCAGTCTGATCGCCCGAATCAGCAGGGTGTCGTACCCAGTGCTACCAGCAGGCAGCGCCTAAACAGACTCTACGTACTTCAGTCCCAACAGGATCAGGAAAGTTCTCCTGATATGGTCAATGGTACGTTACAAGTTTATCATTTGCATGTTTATGCTTTGATAGATCCAGGAGTTTCTTTGCCCTTTGTTACTCCATATATAGCAGTTGAGTTCGGAGTCAGTCCCAAAATTCTAGCAGAGCCTTTCTCAGTCACTACCCCAGTTGGTAAATCTATCATAGCCCAGCGAGTATACAGGAACTGTTCGATTGTGATATCTTAGAAAGTCACTTTAGCAGACTTATTCAAATTAGAGATGACTAATTTTGATGTCATTCTCAGCATGGATTGGCTTTATTTATACTATGCCTCAGTCGACTGCAGAAATAGAATTGTCCAGTTTTATTTTTTGAATGAACCTATACTTGAGTAGAGGGGTAGTACTTCAGAACTTAGGGGTCAACTCATTTCTTACCTCCAGGCAAGGAAAATGATATCTAAGGATGGGTCTACCATCTCGTTCGAGTCCAGGACTCTATTTTAAAAACCCCTACTCTTACATCAATATCAGTAGCATGTGAATTCTCAGAGGTGTTTCCCAAAGATCTCCCTGGAGTTCCTCCCGAAAGGGAAATCGACTTCGGAATAGATATTCTTCCAGATATTCAGCCCATATATATTGTGCCGTACAGAAGCTCCAGCAAAACTCAGAGAGATAAAAGAAAAGTTAAAAGATTTCCTAGATAAGGGATTTATCAGACCCAGTATTTTCCCGTGGGGCGCACCAATTTTATTCATGTGTAAGTAAGATGGTTATCTCAGAATGTGTATTGATTACCGTTAGCTAAATAAAGTCATGGTAAAAAACAAGTACCCTCTTCCTAGAATCGATGACTTGTTTGACCAACTTTAGGGTGCTAGTTACTTCTCTAAGATAGACCTCAGATCAGGCTATCATTATCTCAGAGTCGGAGAATGTGACATCCCAAAAATAGCTTGTAGAACTCGGTATGGTCACTTTGAATACTTAGTCATGTCATTTGGTCTTACTAATGCCCCAACAGATTTCATGGACTTGATGAACCGTGCGTTCAAGCAGTACTTGGACATGTTCATCATAGTCTACATAGATGACACTCTCGTAATGAGGATGAAACCAATGATCATCTCAGAATCATACTTCAGACTCTCAAAAACCATCAGTTATCATGATATCCATTCATGCCTTACATGTTAGCTCTATGATCACAGACCATTCTCATGCACGTTAGCAATCATGCACACTTACCGTTCCTAGTATAAGGAGTTCTAGTTCACTCAGTGTTACGAATCATGTTCCATGAATACAGAAAACTCCAGACTCAGGTCATACAACTCATGACTCAGGTATCCATGTCATGCTACACTATATGCTCAGTTCCCATGACCCATGCTACTCTCCTAGAGATCGGCTAAATTCAGATTTTATCATACATATCTTCAGTTTAGATTTTTTTTTTAATAAATCCATGGTGTTGACATTCTGTTTCTCAGACATTAGTTAAGTGTCGAGTTTGGTATAGTATTCATGCATACTTCAGGTCCTCATGTTTTAACCCTTCAGTGAACTCTCCTAATAAAATGATGTAGTGATGAGTAGTTTCTTAGAAGGGAGGGAGTAAGTGTTTCATATTAAGAAAATATTATGAGTAAGTGGCTAAATACATTTCAGAGATGTGTAAGTGGCTAAATACATTTCAGAGATTTGAGTAAGCTTGAACGTAGTAGGAAAATTCAGTCCAAATCAGACCTCAGTAGGTAGAGTTATCAGAACCTAGTATTCAGTTCCAGCACAGTCTCAGTTGCTGTCTTAGTTACAGTCTTAGTCACAGTCCCAGTCCCAGTCCCAGTCCACAAAACCAAGCAATTCTTAACCCTTTTCAGAAAATGAGAATCCCTTCATTTGCAATGTCTGTTGTTCAAATAGATGAATTTGTTATCGAGACTATCAGACTTACGACAATGACACTGTTACCTTAATGTTTCTTTCAGATTAACAATACAATAGTATTCATATTTCTCTCGTCTTCGTACACTCTACACTTCTTGTTCAATCAAATATGTTTAACACAGTTAGCATCCTAACACCTTTCTAACTCCTTTGGCCAATCTGTCTACAGTGTGAATATGGAAAGGTGGACTTTTGATAATATGTACAAAAAACATAAAGTCAAGCATCCAGTTGAATTAATCTTCCTAGGTAGTACAGTAGACTATATTAAAATAGGTAGATAACCGCATAAAGTACAGTCAAAATCTGTGATGGTGCAAATGCATTTCTCTGCCTTCATAACCCCCAAAAGCCTTAGAAGATTCATAGTAACCAAAAAAAAAATTGTAAACACGGGGCTGTACAAGGAAAAATAATGGAGTTGGATAGTGTCCTAGTTCTTTTGCTTGTATTTTCTAGATTTTGTTCAATGTTTTTTGCAAGTGAAAAAAGTATCGAGGTGGGAAAATCGATCATTGGTAATCAGCAAATGGTTTTAGCTGGTGGAACCTTTGCGTTAGGCTTCTTCACTCTACGTAATTCTACATACATATAGCTCGAGAACGTACTTGTACAAAAATTTGTCATGGTTCAGAAAGTAAACACAATTGTTATCTATGGAGAGGGGAAAAATAATCTCCCTACAATAAATGGATTTGGTATTGTACTTTTGTAGCACAATTTGAGATACATTCTTGTAATAACAGCATGATGCATTCTCGTAATAACAGCATGACTAAGAAGTAGTCATTATTCTAAACTGATATTGCAGACAAGGTTAGTAGAAGGGATATCAAGCTGATTCCCTAAATCCGATGTGATAAGATCCTTGATCTAGTCTTTTAGTGTTGAAAAACATATCTGAAATGTAGCAAGACATATAGGAACTGGCATTGATAGAGCTGAAAGTACATGTAGGAATTACCTCATCCACCTCAGAACCACCAATAAAGGTGATGTATCTTTTAATTGCTGCTTCAAGACGCAAAATAACTTATGGAATTGATTCTACCATCCTTCGCACAGTTTCACTAAGTTTAACTCCCTGGACTCCCTCAAGAGTAACAACAGCTCCTCTGAGATTAACTCCTGTAATCTCACAGGAGAGAACTAAATGATCTGTCTGTCCATATCGCCTTTTGAAATATTCATAAGGAAGGTAGATTGCCTTTGGAGTCTTACTCATGCAGTCTTACTATCTATTCTTCGTCTTGATTTATGTCGGAACTTTGTTTTCATTACACACTCCAAGATAATAATACTTTCTTAACTAATTTCTACACCCTTATACATTAACAACTATTATATTGCTCGAACTCGTCAAAAATGCAAAAACAACATGTTTTCTTTCCACTCCAATCTCGTAAGAGAATAAAATAGTACATGCCAAGGATCCAATGCTCAACCCAATAATAAGTCCTATGCCACAATGGTTTTCAATCTTTTCAATATCCCCCTAGTAAAGAAAGCCGACAAGGATATTCTACGAAAGTTATGACTCCCAAAAACGTTACTGCATCCATCGTAAAGTCCACACTCTTAGCAGGAAACATAAATCTCACTGCAAGAAGAGAAACTAATCAAAATAGGCCAATTTGCTCATATGCCATGACAAACATTGCCAAGGATCCTACGCTCAACCCAATAATAAGTCCTACCACCACAATGGTTTTCAATCTTTTCAATATCCCTCTAGTAAAGAAACCAACATGGACAGTCTACGAAAGCTATGACTCCTAAAAGATGTTATTGCATCTATCATAGAGTCCATACTATTAGCAGGAAACATAAATCCCACTGCAAGAAGAGCAACTGATCAATACAGAACAATTTGATCATATGCCATGACAAACACCCAAAAAGAGACTAGCCACCTCAACAACATACAAAATCCACTTTGATTACACCTCAAGACACTATGTTTTTGTCTCCAAAGAACAACAATGAAAATTATTTCTCTTATATCAACAAGTGTGCCCACAGATATCCTGAATACGACAACGAAGATAGCCATAATAGTCTCGGTAAGGTCCAGCTTTAAAGTTTTAGACCGGAATGCAATAAAGGCTTGCTGAATTCCTATTAGCGGTGAAACAAATTTGTCAACAACATAGAGAATAAAAATTGTGAAAGAAAGACCAGCATGAGCCATTTCTATATAGAAGGCCAAACGTATCAGCTGAAATATATAATTAAGTTGTTAAACAATACTTTCTCCCTAACATATTATGCTTTTATACGAGATAGTCAAACTGGTAGAGCTAGGGAGTCGCAAGAAGGTTCATCTAAACCTCCTTGAACCGAGAATTATGTTATATATACAAGGTTAAAATATGTGTAGAAACCCAAAAGATATGCACAGAATGCAGAAAAAAGTGCAGATTACATTAAATCATGGTATAGAAACTGAAAAAAGTCCAGAAACATGAAATTAAGCACAAATGCAGAAAATCAAAGTTTGAAAACTTCACAATTAAGTCATACAAAATGAACATAATTCACTTATAAGTCATCATATTACAAAATGAACTTGATTCATTCCCAAATTAATTATGTCATCATAAAATGAACAAAATGGTAACGGTTGTCAACGTCTACGACACTATGCAACTTGAAGCACACTATCCTGCTACTATCCTCTTCTAACCTTAAAAGGAAATAAGAGGACCGTAAGCTAAATAAGTTTCAGTATAGTAAAGTAAGACAACCATTAGTGATATATGTATTTCACCGGAAGTTTGTCATGGAAAGAAGCAAATTCTTGCATCCAACATGATGTGTTCTCAACCATAATATAGTCCAAAGATAAAGGATAGTTTGTTGGGCCTGGTTCAACAACATTAAATAAAGAGCAACTTCTTTTGTTGTGACCATATCTAGCACACTTGTTACAATCAACTGAATTTTGTTTCCTTTTCATCCTAGTCCTTGAGGCTCCAGGCTCATCAATTTCTTTCTTTCTTAATATTTGTTTCTTTCCTTTTATTTTTTCATATAAAGTGGTGGAAATGGTTGAGGATTAGATGATTTAGGCCATAATCTTGCCCGTTCATAGGCAATATGGCTGTATATGTTTTCCTGTATATCTCAACCTTATAGAAATTGTGCATATAGTCTACAATGTTTTCTTTTTTCATCCATATAGTACAAATAGCATGTTTGCTAGGTATTCCAAATAATTCTCATTTTCTACAACTAAATATCTTGTTATACAAGTCCACAACCCAAGTGTCAATATCAGTAGACCCTATGATTTCATAATTCCATGAGACAGCCTTTCTAGGAATATAACCGGAAAACCCTTTACCAAAAGTCCATTGTTCAGCTTTATTCCTACTAGATGCATTCTTGTCTACTTTTTAGCTTTATCCCTATTGAATGCAATCCTAGCCAAAAGTATATGTGCTTTATGATCTCTACAAGTTTGGTAATGGTCTTATCTTTAGCATCAAGAATGACATTATTGAAGACCTCATACACATTGTTTAATAGAATGCCACACTTTAAAAGTGGTGAGAAGTGAGATCCAAACCATTCACATGGTAAGTTATTCAAAAGCCATTCATACGTTTTTTTATCCAGTTGACATATCTCAAACATATGTATATTAAATTCTTCAATAGTTGTTTCTCTAGCCTCTTTCCAAAAAGCCCTTTTTAATGTATGACCAAGGAATCCAGATGCTTTAAAATTATTGTGCAAGTGTCAGGCATAAAATCTATGAGAAACGTCTGGTAACACCTCTTCAAAAGCTTCGAGAAGGCCTTTTTGCTAATCTAACATTAATGACCATAGATATTGCTCTTCTATTTAAATATCAATCGTCAAATAATTCTAAAACCACTACCATGTATCCTTGCACTCTTTTTTTCTAATGGCATAGGCTATAGGAAAGATATTGTTATTGCCATCTAAACCAACAACAACAAGCAATTGTGCACCATACATAGAATATTTTATCCAACAATCATCAACACCAACTTTCTTCCTACAACCTACCTTAAAGCCATCTTTACATGCTTCAAAACAAATGTATAATCTTTAAAATCTATATGAATTGTTAGGGTCCTTATTTGGTGTTAACTTCATGTAAATTGATGTTCCGGGATTGGATCGCATGATCTCATTAATATAATTTCACAACATGCTAAAATAGTTAGTCAAATTTCCATCAATCAGAGAAATAGCCTTCTTTTAGATTTTCTTGCCCGACATAAAGATACATCTAATCCCAGCTCTCTACCGACTTCATCTCTGAATTTTGATATTTTTCATTGTCTGTTTGATTTGATTCTATCAACATATTTCCTTGCAATCCAACTGGAAGTGACATTTTTATTCTTGACATTATAACAAAAACATATATGCTTGGAGATGTAAGTCTTTATCTGAAAATTCATGTCCCTATGTATTTTTAAAGCTAGAGTTACCCACTTACAAGAGGGACGGTGTTTACATGCTCCCCTTGCTCTTATTGAGTCATCCTTTATCCACTCAACCATCCTTCCTCTTTTAATCTCATGAGTAGTAACAACTTCCTTAAACTCTTTTTTTGTTTTGAAATATTTATCCTAATGCTAACTTAGGATTAGCATCATCGTTCTTGGGATTATGCTTTGGAAAGTTAAAATCTTTATTAGATGCATCACTATTACTATTCAAGCTTTCCATGTCACGGGAAATGACACAATCTGAGTCACCATCGTTATTTTGCACCTTCTTTTCCAACTCTTTTCTAATAATCTCTTCACTATCATTATCTATTCTCGCATTTCCTCGAATATTGATAGAAAATGTTTCAATATAAGGATCAAAATTTTGATCAAATAAAATGTTACTATACATTGCTTGACTTCCGAACATTGCATCTGTCAATATAGTAATTTTTCTTATATAATAGAGAAATGTGAAGCATCAACTCTTTCTCTATCTCTATGTTTAATTTATAGGAAGAATATAAGAAGTAAATTTGATAACTAAAACAAATCAAGAAAACTAAAATGTATTAATACTTACTGTGAGTAACTAACCCCTGATAAAGATTCAACAACAAGGTGTCAATTTTACAGAGATAAAAGCTTCACTCAAGAATAAATTGTTTAACCATTAGAAAACCTATTTCAAGCTTCCCAAAAGTGTCTTTTTTTTGTCAAAAGGGAGATTAGGAGGCAAGAATAAACATTTTGAGCGAAATGAAGGGAAAAGATGAGTCATGTGGTACGAGAAAAATTCCATCTACATAGACGACAATATTGATAAAGGGACATTTTTGATCAATATATAACATTGCTGAGTCACACCCAAATTTTAGGAGGGTCCTATTACCCTAGACTAATTAAAACTATATTTTTGGCAACCTTAGTGCCTACTTGACACATACGTGTGACTACGTGGATCTTCAGTGTGTTGATTCATTGATGTGCCACGTATGTGACACGTATGAGCTATGTAGACACTAAGGTTGCCAAAAATATAGTTTTAATTAGTCCAGGGGTAATAGGACCCTCCTAAAATTCGGGTGTATCTGTACAATGTGTAGTTCAAGGTGAAAACAGAGCATTTTCCCTTTTAGAAACAAAATCATAGTTTTTTGGATAAATAAATGATCATAACAAATAGCAGAGTAGGTTTTACATAATTAATAAGAACATTTTTATACAAATATTACTACATTATATTTCGCATGATTTGCATACAACCTATCGAGCAACTCTAGACATGAGTGTTAGGTCATGAGAATTTTTTTTTCAAAAAATTATTTCACTTTAGTGAAAAACATAGTGATTGGCCATAAGAATTTCAAATACAATTTCAATTTGTATTTGAAAAAGTGAAAACAAGTAAAACTTGTTTTTCACCTTTTGCACTTTTACTTCTCTAACAAAAAGTCAAAACAACTCCAATTTCAACTCCAACTCTAATTTCAAATCCAAAATATATTAAGTTTCATGGCCAAAAACATAGTTAAGTCGACGGAGTAAATTCGTAGAAACAAGGCCTTGTTTTGCCATGAAAACAGTAATTTTTCGGATTTGAAGTTGGAGTTGGAATTGAAGTTGAAGTTGGGGTTGTATTTAGTTGAAATTTTGTGAGAAAAAAATGAGTGAGAAAAGTAAAAACAAGTTTTACTTATTTTTACTTTTTCAGATATAATTTTTACTAACAAAAGTAATTTCAATAGTAAAACACTATTATTTTCACTTTTTTTCATTAAAGCAAAATAAGTTTTGGAAAAAAATGAGACAAAATCTTCATGGCAAATGCCAACTAGTTTTTACATGACATTGAGGATATGGAGCTGCATCAGATTATCCATTGTGGACAATGACCTTGATTCCAAAAATGGAGGTAGTATGCAGAGCTATGCCTGTAATAATTATGTGATATTTATGGAGAAGGAGAAATAGGATAAAGCATGGAGGAAAAATGACTTTTATAGAGCTAGTTTGGCAAGTTCAAGATTAGATTAGAAAGCTAATCAAGGTCTTATATACATAGTTGAAAATTGGAAAAGAAAATTGGCCCAATAGAGTTTCTATCTTGAGAAATTATAGACCTAAATTACACTATCAAAGTGTCACCTAGAATTTTTTGAAGAGAAACAGGGTGAAGTGTAACACAAATGGGGCATGCGAGGACATATAGAAATAAGAGCTCCAGTTTTTTGTATTATAAATGAAAAAAGAGATATAATATATGCTAAAGCCACAGGTTTGGGAGAAGCTACAAACATAGAAGCTGAAGCTTTAGCAATCATGAAAGCATTGGCTTTCTCCCAAACTCAAAGATATTTAGGAATTATTATCGAAACAGATTCTCTCATTCTCAGAAAGATGATTGATAGATAGTGAAAATATCATGGGCAATGATAAATCTAATAGAAGATATCTGGTGCAAGTTACATGCAGTGCAAGGAAAGATCACCCACATATTCAACAAAGGTAATAAAATAGCAGATGCTTTAGCTAATGAGTGATAGATTTGCAGCAAATCAAGAAATTATTCATTTGTATGGATCTACTAGCTAACATTAGAAGATGCATCAACATGGATTAATCACAAATTCCTAATCTCAGAATTAGGACACAAAAGAAACAAGCAGTAATGAAGAGAAACATCAGTAATCATAAGAAATAGGAGAAATCACATAATTTAAAAAAGATCACAAGGAGTCTCAATAATTACATTCCCAAAGGGGTGCGACATAATAAACAACACAAATGTAATTTTGTTTGTCAAATAAAAGATTTTAAAAATTGTGCTAAATCAAGATAGGTGCTCTAACTATCAAAAAATTTCACTAAAAAGAGGGGGATAGAGGGAGCCTTCTGCTGCAATACACAGGAATGTCCTCAAAACCTACAAGGATATGCAAAAATCAGTAAAGGCAAAGGAGGAAATAATGGTATTCAAATATGGGATGAGGAGAAGAGTAGCTTACAAAGTAGGTTTAATCTGTGCACCAGCACATTGATACTCCAGTGCTATAGGGCTTAACCCCAACCATCTGTGAGGTATTTGTAGTTATTTCAATGTAAAGAGAAGGTTAAGGAAAGAATGGAAGACAACTTACTAGAGGCAAAGATGATAGAAAGAGCCATAGAAAGGTCCATTATACAAGGATCGAGCTTATGGATAGTCTAGAGAAGGATGAAGATAAAGAGACGACACCAACTCAACGGGAACATTTCTCAAAATAGGCGGTGGTATGAAGTGAAGAGTATAATGTACTCTTCTTGTCCTAAATTTAGCTTTTTGTAAACTTTTATCTTCCTAGTTTTGAACCGGGTATTCTTATGGACCTTTGGTCAACAATGTACATTTTCAAATGACCACTGTTGCTCCCTCCATTTTCAAAGAAATTTGGAAAGCCAAAAGCACCAATAAAATCAAGAACTTCCTCTGGCTTTTCACTCATGACAGATTGCCTACCAACTGCTATCTCAATAAAATAGGACTAAATATCAGTCCGCTTTGTCACTTCTACAACTCCAGCCATAAAACCATACCCCATATCTTCTTTCAATATCAAAACTCGGTGGATTTCTGGCAAAATATTGCTAGCCGCGGTAGGAACTCCCTCCTACCAAACCTACATGCTCTTGACCACACTAACTGGATACAATTTTGGAAGAATGTGATGCACAAATCTTTCAATAGTATGACTACCTAGGTCATCCTTATCCCTCAATGCCTTTGGGCAATTTGGATCACCAGAAATAATAATATCTTTAATAAAAAAAGAGACCCAGTTAATGTAGATACCCCTATAAACCGTGCGGTGGATTACAACCTTTACACTATCAAAGAGGATTTTATGCCTCATAAAAACTGCATCAATCTACCTGTTAGTTGTGATCCTCCAAGACTGGGTGCTTTTAAACTCAATACTGATGGGGCGTGTAGTGAAAATTCAGGTTTGGACGGGACTGGAAGGGTCAATCGTAACCATGATGGAAATTGGGTGATGGGTTTCTACTCCATGAAATCCCATACAACCCCGTTGCATGCTAAATTACTTGCACTCAAGAAAAGACTTGAAATACCTCTAGCTAATAACATAAAGCCAATTGAGATTGATGTTGATGTTGTGAAATTGACACACATATTTCAAATTGACAACAGTCGCTATCATAATCTTTTGTTCTCTTGAAGGTCATTGATGAAGTTCACCCAAGCTGCCCCACCACACTATATCTTTAGAGAGCAAAATGCGGTAGCGGATGCACTTGCTAAACTTGGACTTGCTGAAACAAATTTTAGGGATGCTCAGATCTTGTCTACACCTCCCGTATCAGTTGAAGCACTAGTTCAAGCAGATAAATTAGGTACCTTTACTTTTTGTACTATAAACTTAATCTCTATTAACCCAGTATGCCGGGTTGTGGCTACTAATACTCATATCCCTTCTCTGTTGTATGCGCATAGGCTTGCCTATATGGAATATCCTTTTGCCAGTAACTAATACTACTGCTATGCCAGTAACAAAACAATGTACATTTAAAATACAAGAAGTAACAAACTTAAGACCATAATTAAGATAAATAGCAACACTTTTATAAAATTAAGTTTTATAGCGAAAGTAGCATTATTTTAATGGGACCATACCACACACACGTGTTTTTAGTTACCAAGGATAACTTGCCCTATTTTCACTCTACCACTTTATCTCTTTCTTTTATTATTTTACCTCTTTTATTTTGTTTTTTCAAATTTCTCCTATATTTCAGATTTTTCTTCTAATTTTTTATCTTTCTCTCATGTTTTTCTCACCTTATAGATAAAGATCAAGCTTCATAAAATCAGGTAACTATTAATTTACAGTTATTGCATGTTATCTCTTCCCAAATTCTATATATTTTATATTTTTGTATATTTTTTGTTCACCATTGTTATTGCTAATTTTAGAGCAATTTGGTTGTATGATTGTGGAGATCTGCTCTAATGGTAGAACACACAACATATAGAGGATCAAATAGTCAATTTAGCTTCTGATAATCCATCTGTTAAAAGTTGTTTTAAGGAATAATGAACACAACTTATTTTTTATTTTTCTCCAGCTTTCTTACATACAAATCTTAGTCAAATTGAGATTTCTTTTTTTTTTTTATAGGAGATTGATTAGTTGTTATATTTGGTAGCAGATAGTTTTTTTTTATGGTAAGGTTAATTTATTTTTAGTTGTAATAGCACTATTTAAGTTAGAGCTAATAATAAAAAAAATATGTATCTTTACTTACAAAATAGAAAAAGAGAAAAGCTTCTCTGTGTCTTGCGTCTCTTCTTCTATAACTTATCTCTGCTTTTAGCCACTAAGTTCTTGGCTCTCCTTGACGCTTTATTTTTCTTTAACAACATTGATGGTAAAAGAGGCACAAAATCAGATTTTGTACCTCGATATGTTGCAGCAAAAGTCATTGATTTTGCTACCAAAAAGAATCTCCCCAAGTCTACTTCGTCTCTCTTGGAAATGGAATATTCTTCACCACAAACAAGATGTCTTTATTTTCTTGGTGTTTTAGTTAATATGAAGACAGAAACTTGTTTTCTTTTTCAATGAATTTTTATTTTCTGTTCTTGTCATCTGATGTAGGGTAAGAAGAATAAGAAATATATAGGGGGAAGTTCATAACTATTCCCCCCAAAATTTCAAATCCTTTGATTTCTTTCTTCATATCTTCATTTTCAGATAAATAGAAAAAATGGGTCGGGTCGGGTCGGGTCAGTACACACGGGTGACCCATGATAAAAAATATCCAACATCTTTCACTTCGTACATGGTAGATAAGACTTGAGTCAGTACGACTTCAACAAGACACCAATTCATATGACTAATAGTTCGTGCAACCTGTGAGCATCACAAGCTTTACCTTTAAGATTTTACAAGCTACATATAGGAATACAATCACATGTAGAAAGAATTCTCTACTATCATGATGATTCTAATACTCACAATACCACAAACATTATTCACTACTTCAGTAGTTACTTATTCGATCCCACATCCTCTTAAAGAGGTAAACTCGAATTCATAATTAACTTTATATACACAATTACACTAGACACCTACATGGTTAGTGTAATAGCTAGCTTGTGTAGGCAAGTTAAATTATTCATTTTAATCGTCTTCCCTTTCTACTTGAATCTATCTGTTCTAAATCCACTGCTTTCCCAGACATGCACTGCATTGCCGAATCTCTCATGGCTATTAGTAACAAGCTAAATTAGCAACACCAATCCAAAATTTAATAAAAAATTAATTGTCTAAGGGTATTTTAATGAAAATTTAAAATAACAATAACTTTGAGGGTCTCACACAATGAAGAAGAAGGGATTCATTCTTTTATTAACCCATTGGTCACTAAGCACATGTGGTATAAAACATGAGCTACGATATTCTCACCTTACATTGGTGCGTGTGTCTTATTCTTTTTAATCATTCAACATCGTAAGATCTAGGTTTTGATATCTCTAAATGTCTAACTTGAGTTTCTTTCTTTAATAATTCTCAAATACATATTCTTGGAGAAACTCACATCTAGATTTATAAAACAAGTCATAATTTTATGGTGGAACTTAACTCTTCACATTTTTTGACGTTAGAGGAAGTTGGTCATGTGAGAGAGCCAATCTCGCAACTTTCTTGACACACTTTATAAATAAGATATATTATCACATTCATATGAGATATGAATAGAAATTCAATACTTTTATTGAGAATAATATTATAACAGCTACGCCATTTTACAATGTAATAATATAATCATATCCTATGTAATCCTAGAGCCATAGCATGTTTCTCAAACAACTCTCTAGATATTACCTTTATAAATGGATCATCTATCATTTCTCATGTAGGAATGTATTGTAAATTTATTTCTCCACTTGATACTATGCCTCTTACAAAGTTATACTTTATATCAATGTGTTGGGTCTTGCTGTGATATTTAGGATACTTGGTATACGTGATAGCCGCTTGACTGTCACAATAAAAAGTTATAAGACCCTTAGAATTCTTTGAAATGTTCAAGTGCTTAAAGAATCTTTTTAACTAAACAACTTATTGTACTACAGATACACAAGCCACAAATTCAGATTCTATAGTCGATAAGGATGTGCAAGTTTTTTTCTTACTCTTCCATAAAATTGCACTACCATTCAGAAAAAAAGTATAACTAGAGGTTGATTTTCTATCATATCGGTCACCCACCCAATCAACATCTGTGTAAACTCTTATCGATAAATTAGATCCACTACAGTATAGTGAATAAATCTACAGTTCCTTTTAGGTATCATAAAATCCCCTTTACTGCTTTCAATAATCTCTTCCAGGATTAGATTGATATTTGCTAACCAAACCTATGGCATAACAAATATCAGGGTGAGTACATATCATAGCGTACATCAAACTCTTAACTGTAGTAGAATATGGTACTCGAGACATGTCTTCCTTTTTTCCAGTCATTGAACACATTTCAAGGCTTAAAGTTTCACCTCTTGCTATAGGAGTATCCATAGATTTGAAACTATTAATTTGAAAATTTTCCAAAATCTTAGTTATGTATGTTTCTTGAAATAGACTCACAATTTTCTTGGAACTATCTCTTTGGATTTTAACAACCAATATACAGTCCGTTTCACCCATATTTTTCATGTCAAATGACTTTGAAAGCCATGACTTAACAGTTTTCACATACTCCAAATTATTTTCAGTTAGTAAAATATCATCCAGGTAAAGTGAAAGAATCATAAATATTTTATTCGACTTTTTTACATAGATGCCATGGTCTTCATCGATCATGGTGAAATAAAATAAAATCACTTCCTTATGAAATATTAGGAACCACTGCCTTGAAGACTGCTTTGGGCCATATATTGATCTATTTAATTTACAAACCTTCTTTTCTTGTCCTTTAAAAACAAAAGCTATAGTTTGTTCCATATATATTTCCTCATTTAGTTCACCATTGATAAAAGCAATCTTCACATTCATTTTGTGTAATTCTAAATCTAAACGTGCAACAATAGTCAAAAGCAAGTGAATTGAGGTAAATTTCACAACTGGTAAAAAGGTTTCCTCATAATCTATTCCAGCTTCTTGAGTAAAACCTTTTGATACCAATCGTGCATTGTGTCTTTCTATTGACTCATATGATTTGTGTTTAAATTTGAGAATATATTTATTCATAATAGCTTTACGCCTAGAAGGAAGGTCAAATAGATCCCAGACTATATTGATTTTCAAGGGCTCTAATTCATCTTTCATCGCTTTTATACATTTATCTTTTCCAGAGCTGGACAAAGCCTCAATTACAGAATTAGGTTCATCAAATTCTGTGGGAGATACCAAGAAAATATAATTCTTAATCTCATAAGATCTTATAGGTACACCTTTTCTAGTACTCTTACATAATTGAAGTTCAGATTTCTTAATAGGATTTTGGGATTCATAACTCCCACTTGGACCAAGAATCATTTCTTGATATATTGAATTATCAAGCATGTCTGATGACATTATTTGATCATCTGAATTCAACATCTCGTAAAGAGGATCATTTTTCTTTATTTCACCCCTTTTAGAAAAAATCATTTTCCAAGAATGTGACATCTCGTGATCAATCTCAGTAGTAATTCCATCTTACAATTCACCAATGAACACATATCCTTTGGAGTGTTTTGAGTATCTTATAAAGATACATTTGTTTCCTTTTAGACTTAGTTTTCCGATTTTACCAAAATGATCTTTACTATATGCAGTACAACCCCAAGGTTGTAGATCATTAAAGTTTGATTTATTACCAATCCATAGTTCATAAGGAGTAGAAGATAATGATTTAAATGGGACTTTATTCAATATGTAGTCCACAGTTAATAATGCATCTCCCCAAAAAGAGATTGATAAATTTGTCTGTGCCATCTTGGACCTTGTCATATCTAACATTATTCTATTCCTTCTTTCAACTACATCATTTTATTGATGTCTATAAGGAGTAGTTAATTGTTTGATAATTCCTTTTTCAATTTAGAGTTCTCCAATATGTTTTGACAAATATTCATGACCTCTATCGGTTCTTAAACCCTTCATACTTTTATCTAATTGATACTCAACTTCATTCATATATCTTTCAAAGCATTCTAGTACTTCAAATTTATGAGAGATCAAATAGATATAACCAAAGCACATGAAATCTTCAATAAACATAATGAAATATAAAGCACCAAACCTTGCCATACATTCACTAGACCACAGATATCAGAATGGATTAATTGTAATGGGAATTCAGCTCTTTTAGCCTTCCCAAATGGGTTGCGTGTAATCTTTCTGGTAAGCAAATTTTCACAAGTTGACATTTTAATTTTGAAGAAAGAATATAGATGTCCTTCCTTTGCCAATCTATTCGTTCGATCTTATCCTATGTGACCCAATCTAGCATGCCATGTAAGTATATCAACATCATTATCACTAGAATAACATGATATTATACAACAGTTAACATAATATTCATAAGTTGAAGGATTATAATCTAAAATAATAAAGCGATCATAACGATGTCCAAAACCATAAAAAACATTATCTAGAGTTATTCTTCCACAATTACAACTAAAGTACAAATGAAAACCAACATCTAAAAGAACAAACATAGATACTAAGTTTCATTGAATTTATGGAGCATGTAGGACATCATGCAACATCAAAGACCAGCCTCCATGAAAGTCTACTTTGAAAGTATCAATCCCTTTTACTTCAAGTCTTGCATTAGTTTTTGTATAAATCCATCTTGATCCAGGTTAAACTCGATGGAACTCTACAAATGCTTCTTGATCTCGACTCACATGGTCGATGGCTCCTGAGACTACAATCCACATAGGATAAGATTCAGTTAATAAAGCAGTGCTAGAAATATATGTAGCAATTAGAGTTGTAGTTACAAATGCTACCTTTATTCCCTTAGGACATTCACGAGCAAAATGCCCTAGAACTTAACAATTGTAGCACTTTATCTTACTCTTATCTTTCTTCTTGAAAAACTTTTTTCTTTTCTTGGAATTTGGCTTGTTCTTTTTCTGAGAGGGTCCTTCTTCGATCTTTTTATCCTTCCCATTCTTTTCTATTTTTTCTTGTGCTTGAAGCCTGAAGATTTCTTTCCACTCGATTTTGTCATAAATGCATTAGAAACAGCTTTAGCAACACCAAGCCACTCATATTCAAGTTTAATATGATGGATAACATCAGAGAAAGTTTTGATGCTATCATTATGGGTTAATGTAACGCTCTGAGAGTATACCCTGGGCGTCAGACGGTGCTTACAATCCCGATGGACCATAAGCTAACCTATGAGCTGGTACCTGCTAAGAGCACTGAATAACACAATCATAAATACAGAAGAAAAACTAATATGCTGTAAGGTTTTAATAACTGAAATCAACGTTGTGCCATAAATCTAAAATACAACTATCTGAATCTTGTAAGATAAAAGAAAATCTGAATAACTAATTGACATGTCAATAAAGTCTGAGTACTGAATAAATAACTATAATGTATGAAATACTCTAAACTGATTGACTGTGAGTTGATGGGACAGGCCCTAACTAACTTCACTAATACTGAACTAAATACATTAAGTAAAATAATTTGTCCTTGAAATATGAGGACTCACCGCTGCTACTGCTGAGAGTCTGAGAAGTCTAAGCACGATTCGGGAACTGAGCATTAGAACCTATGATATAATACATCATAGCCCAAAAGAAAGGTATGCAATTAGTACTTTGAATATACTGGTATTCTAAACGAGGTAGGCTGACATACATGGTTTTATGAATAGGAATAACAACTATCTAAATATACATATAAAATAAGGAGTACTGAATAGAGAGCATGAAATCTAAAGTTACTAAAAATATGTAAAATCTGTAAATACTGTGTATACATAAAAGTCTGTAAATACTGAAGGTATGTGAAATTAGTAGATATTGGGGATGCATGACCAAGTATATAACATGAACTGAATAAAAGTTTGTAAACTAAAATACTAAAATAACTGATATATGTATGCCTTGGTCAATCAACACTGAGACTTAACTACTGGTCTGATTATAAGACTGAGACTGTGGGAGCTATTATCTAACCGACATGCCCAATCTGAGCTAATCGAGGTCCAACCTATAACCCCAGTAAGAAGGGTGTTAATACCGTGCCACGGGTACTAACGCTGGCTATGTGGATCCACTAGTCTAGTGTAATGTATTGTCCTGAAGGATGAAGGGTGTAAAGCCTAATCTGATGGGTGACCCCTGAGAGATAGTCAAGCCTATACTACGGGTAACTTCTGCTATCCTACGCTGGCTACGTAGTTCTAGAGTTTAGGGAATTCTACTAGTGACTCTTCGTATCTGACGGGGAATCCACCATCCCTACACTCACTCGGTACTAAATCCTACTCCTAACTCAATGACACAAAGTTACTAATTATTTTTGAGTTTAACTGACTGATCTAGTAATGCTCGTGATATATTCTGAAGTTATTCTGAAGGTACTGAGATGAGACTAAGTAAACAACTATGATTATGGGGTATTTAGTACCCTGAGGACTCAAAAACAATAATAGTAAAACGACACTAAAGCTTGGAGGACATAGCATGAAGGCTTTTATTAAATATTCATTTTTGTAAGCATTTTATCAAACACTTGATATGAATGGTGTGTATAGAGCATGGGAATTAGTTTAAAGCTTGTAGTAATGCACAACTTCAACACCATTATCACAAATCATGAATTAAATTAGTGGACAACAATATTCAAGCATATGAAGTACAGTAATAGACATCAATTTCGCTAAAACATGGTATAGAACAAGATTTATGGAAATTCATGGTTTATTATAATTTAAAATCAAGATAACTTAAAAATATTATAATTTTGCAATTTAAATCAGATACTTGGACTCCATGGGTAAAATAAACCCATGGATGAACATTTAACATAACTGGGTTAATGAATTTGAGAGGATTGATGGAGAGTTCTTGAGATTTGACCTTGAATTTGAGAGCTAGGGTTTCTTGTTCTTGAGAAGGGGATCTTTAATTTTGAGAGGAATCGAATAAATGATGATTATTTGGGTTACTTAGGGATTAAATCTCGTGTTTTAGGTTGATTAAGGCCATGGAAAAAGACCCAAATACCCTAGAAGGAATTTAAAAACTCAGAACTGAAAGCTGGAAATCCTAATTTTTGCCTCTGGCGCGATGCGCTGCTATCGTGTTGGGCCATTGGAAATTGACAACTGGGACCTAGAAGTTTGGCGCGATGTGGTGAAATCACGGTAAGCTTTTGGAATTCCATTTTGGCCACCTCCGCGGCGTGCCATGATCACAGAGCTTCACTGGAAAAGGATAATTGTGAGATGGGACATCACCGCAAAGCGGTGGAATCGCAGAGTCTTACTAAAATTTGACAATTATGATTTTATACTTCTTCGCGATGTTCTACGGGCCCAAATCATGGTGTTTTATGATTGAAACTTAAAATCTCCATAATTTCTTCCTCGGTTAATGAATTAAGGTAAATCTTACATTGTTGAAAAGCTAGTTTAATTTTCCACAACTTGGTGGGATCATAACTAATAAATAATGAGTATTTAGTAAATTTTATGTACATGAATACTCATGTATTGAGACTTAAATTATGCTAGAGAAATACGACATATTACAATATCTCCCCCTTAGGATCATTCATCCTCGAATGAGATTGGTTAAGCTGAGAAAATTGATGGATTGACCTTACACATTGAACTTCCTTATAGGAAAGTCTATTCTAAATATGCATACTTTGTAAGGGAACAACTACAGCTGGGTCACCGATACACTTTTTCAACAATGAGACATGGAAAACTAGGTGTACTAGGGCTAGATCTGAAGGCAACTCAAGCTCGTACACCAACTTTTTGAAACGACTGAGAATTTTGTGTGGACCAACATATTGGGGACTGAGTTTCCCTTTCTTGCCAAACCTCTTCACTTCCTTTACGGGAGAGATTTTCAAGTATACAAAATCACCGACCTCAAACTCGAGACCCTTTCTCCTCACATATGCATACAATTTCTGTCGACTTTGGGTTGCCCTAAACCTCTCTCTGATCAACTGAACCTTCGCTAATGCCTCAAAAACCAAGTTAGTCAAACCAACCAATCAAAGATCTACATCTCCTACCATAAAGAGCCTCAAATAGAGCTATCTAAATACTGGAATAATAGTTGTTATTATATGTGAATTCAATCAAAGGCAAGTGGTCATCTCAACTACCTTTAAAATCAACTATGCATGCTCTCAGTATATCCTTGAGAGTCTGAATGGTCCTTTCTTCTTGACCGTCTATCTGAGGGTGGAAAGTTATACTGAGGTGGACTTGAATACCAAGACCCTTTTGGAATGCTTTCAAAAAATGAGAGGTAAATTGGGTACTTCTATTAGAGATGATAGATAATGGAACACCGTGCAACCTAACCAACTCTCTGATATAGAGTTTGGCATAGTCCTCAGCTAAATAAGAGGTATGGACTGGTAAGAAATAAGCTGATTTGGTCCTCTATCTATGATAACCCAAATAGAATCATGCGGATGATGAGTATGAGGTAGACCCATCACAAAGTCCATTTTCACTTCTTCCCATTTACACATGGGAATGTTGAACTCCTGCATGGACCCACTAGGCTTCTGGTGCTCAATCTTAACCTACTAACATGTAGAGCACTTAGCTATAAACTCTGCAATATCTCTCTTCATCCCACTCCACCAATAGATCTCCCATAAATTGCGGTACATCTTCATAGTCCCTGGATGAATCAAGTAACGCACACCATGCGCTTCTACAAGAATTTATTGCCTCAAGTCATCCATACCAGGCACACATAGACGACTCTGACAATGCATCACACCATCTCCCTCTTGGGAGAAAACCTCTAATTTTTTATCTCTGTCTGATTCTTTCAACTTAGAAATACTGGGATCTCTATCCTTCCTTTCCTTCACTTTGGAAACTAGAGATGATTCTGAACTACTCTGTACCCATACACTACTTTCTACTGAATTGACTAAGTGCACACCTAGTCGGGAAAGCCGATAAACTTCCTGAACTAACTTCTTCTTACTATCCTCAACATGAGCAACATTACCCATAGACAACCTACTGGGAGCATCTGCCACTATGTTGGCCTTGACTGGATGTTACAGAACACTTATGACATAATCTTTCAATAACTCTAACCACCTTATCTAATGCAAATTGAAGTCTTTCTGAGAGAATATCTAATGGAAGCTTTTCTGATTTGTGAACACATCAACATGCACCCCATACAAGTAATGCCTCTAAATTTTTAAGCCAAATACTACAACTGCTAGCTCGAGATCATAAGTCGAATAATTATTCTCATGGGGCTTAAGTTGTCTAGAGACATATGCTATGACCTTACCTCTCTACATAAGGACATAACCCAATCCTACTCTGGATGCATCACAGTACACAACAAATCCATTTGAACCATCTGGCAAAGTAAGAACTAGCGCTGAGGTGAGTTGAGTCTTCAACTCTTGAAAACTTTTTTCACAGGAATCTCACCACTAAAACTTGACTTTTTTCTGAGTCAATCTGGACATGGGGAATGAAATAGATGAAAACCCTTCAACAAACTGATGATAATAGCCAGCCAAACCCAAGAAAATCCTAATTTAAAGGAGAAATGGGTTTGTGCCAGTTTCTCACTACTCTGGTCTTTTAAGGATTAACTCTAATGCCATCACCGAAAATAATATAGGCAAGGAAAGCTACTGATCTTAGCCAGAATTCACACTTACTGAATTTGGCGAACAACTAATGGGTTCTGAGAGTCTGAAGTATGATTCTGAGGTGTTCTGCGTGATCATTCTCGCTATGAAAATAGACAAGAATGTCATTGATGAATACTATAATGAACATGTCCAAGTACTGCTTGAACACTCGGTTCATTAAGTCCATGAAAGTTGTTGGGGCATTTGGAAGACCAAAGGACATGACTAGAAATTAAAAGTAACCATACTGAGTTCGGAAAGCTATTTTCAGAATATCACATTCTCTGACTCTGAGCTGATGATAGCTTGATCTGAGGTGTATCTTAGAAAAATAATTGGCTCCCTGAAGTTGGTCAAACAAATCATCAACTCTAGGAAGTGGATATTTATTTTTGATGGTGATTTTATTCAACTGACGGTAATCAATACATTTCTGAGAGAATCATCTTCTTACATATGAATATAACTGGTGCGCCCCACGAGGAGATGTTAGGTCTGATGAATCCCTTATATAGGAGATCCGTCAACTATTCTTTTAGTACTTTAAGTTCAGCTAAAGCCATTATGTATGGCGGAATAGATATAGGCTAAGTATCTGGAAGAAGGTCTATTTCTAAGGCAAGTTCTCTTTCGGGAGGAACTCCGGGAAGATCTTCAAGTAAAAATCTAGAAATTCCCTAACTAATTAAACTGACTCAAGGGTTGGAGTCTCTGTATTTGACTCTTTGACTCAAACAAGATTGTAAATACACCCATTGGATACCATCTTTCTCGCTCTAAGGTACGATACAAGCTGAGCCCTAAGAGTTGTAGTACTACCCTTCATTCAAGGACTGGTTCATTTGGGAACTGAAAATGAACTAATCTATTTCTATAATCAATTAAGACATAACATGAGTCAAGCCAATCTATGTCGAGAATGACAACAAAATCTATCATCTCTAACTCCACGAGATCAACTGAAGTAACTTTTTGAGATATTATGACCAAACAGTTCCTGTATACCTGCTTGGCTACAATGGAAACACCTACTAAGTTAAACGCTAAAAAGGGCTCTATTAAAGTTTTAGGACTAACTCCAAAGTTGATGGCTATATATGGAGTTACAAAAGAAAGAGAAGCTCTAGGGTCTAGTAAGACATATACATGCAAATGAAAGACCTGTAACATACCAGTAACTAGGTCAGGAGATTTTTCCTAATCTTGGTGGGACTAAAGAGCATATAATATATTCGGACGCTGACCACTGGTAGCACTGAAAGCAACACCCTATTGAGTCGGGCGACCGGATGGAACTAACGACTAATTGGACTAGACCTATTGGTAAAACTCCCTACCTCTCTAAGAAACTACCCAACACTCCCAAATTCAATGGCCTAGCTTGCCATATCAGAAACACACATCATTACCCGCTCTATACTCACCTTGATGGTATGTACCATATTTTTAACATAGAGGATTTGTATGGGCACTGTTAACACTGCCTTGGGACTTAGAGCCTGCTATCCTATCCTGATTATCATTTATGAATTTGGGTACTAGGGCACTAGCTGAAGAGGGTGCTAGGGCTGAAGACCTCTGATGGAATTGGGAAAGATTACCCCCTTCTGACCTTGGATGACTGAAATTAAAACTACCCATCCTAGACCTCTTGTTTCTTCTCTCTCTCTTCTTAATTTTCTGCTTCTCATTCTGTTGAGCATGGACTATCAATCTAGACAAGTCCATCTCCCTAATCAGCATTATGGTCCTACACTCATTGATTACACTATCAGCTACACCAGACATAAACTTACTCATCTTGGACCTACTATTAGCTACTACATGGAGAGCATATCTAGCTAACTGAGTAAACTTGATGTAATACTCCTTCGCGCTCATGTTGCCCTACCTCAAGTTAATAAATTCTAACATTTGGCCCCCCTTAACTCCAATGGAAAGAATCTATCTAAGAATGCTATGGAAAACTCTTTCCATTCTACAGGCCCTGAACCAATACCCCTATCAACCTTTCACTTCTTAAACCAAGTATGGGATACATCCTGTGACTGATATGTATCCAACTCAGTACTATCACTAGATGTTACTCCCATAATATCTGTTACCTTCTGCACCATATCTAAGTATTCCTGTGGATCCTCTTTAAACTTGGGTCCCGTGAAGAAAGGAGGATTCATCTGGGTGAAGTCCTGAAACCTGGCTGTAGCAGTATTGGCCACTGGGTTGGCCTGAACAAAAGCTATCCATTCATTCTGAGCTACTAAGGAGTTGTTAAAGTGGTGAATGCAACCCTAAATTTTGCGTGAGAGACATGCTCATCTAGAGGATCTGTATCGATGGGTGAAAGTGCTAACTGGTTTCCTGCTCCTCTTCTGTTATTCTTTCTGGGAGGCATGTTCTGTAAATAAAAGGAAGAAACAGATTAGACTAAGAGTTTAAATTGAGCTCATGCTTACTCGTATGACATGAATACTGAAAAAAGGGAAATTTTTCCTAAACTCCTTGTAGCCTCCTACCTATAAGTGTGGCGTGCTACACACTCAAACATAAGACTCTACTTGACGTGGCTTTCAGACTTCCTAGGAATATTTAAAACCTTAGTCTCTAATACTAAGTTATAATGCCCCGAGAGTACACCCTAGGCATCACATGGTGTTTACAATCCCGAAGGACCACAAGCTAACCTATGAGCTGGTACCTGCTGAGAGCACTGAATAATACAATCATAAATACAAAATAAAAATTGATATGCCATAAGGTTTTAATAACTGAAATCAACACTGTGCCATAAATCTAGAAAACAACTATCTAAATTTGGTAAGATAAAGAAAATTACTGATATGTCAACTAAAGTCTGAGTACTAAATAACTAACTTTAATGTCTGAAAGCCTCTAAATTAACTGACTGTGAGTTGACGGGATAGGCCCCAACTAACTCTACTAACTAATGAACTAAAGACATAAAGTAAAATAATCTATCCTCAAAATATGAGGACTCACCATTGCTACTGCTGAGAGTCTGAGAAGTCTAAGTGTGATCCGTCAGAACCTATGGTATAATACATCATAGCACAAAAGAAAGGTATACGATCATCACTTTGAATGTACTGGTATGCTAAATGAGGTAGGCTGACATGCATCATTTCTAGAACAGGAATAACAATTGTCTATATATACATATAAAACATGAGGTACTGAATAGAGAGCATGAAATCAGTAGATACTAAAAATATTTGAAAATTTGTAAATACTGTGTATGCCTGAAAATCTACAAATACAGAAGGTAAATGAAATATGTAGATACTGGGGATGCATGACCAAGCATATAACATAAACTAAATAAAAGTCTGTAAACTAAAATACTGAAATAACTGATAGCTATATCCCTTGGTCAAACAATACTGAGACTGAACTACTGGTCTGATTATTGGACTGAGACTGTGAGAGCTATCATCTAACCAACATGCCCAAATCTAAGATAATTTGGGTCCAACTTATAACCCCATTTAGAAAGATATTAATACCGTTCCATGGGTACTAACGCTGGCTATGTGGATCCACTAGTCTAGTATACTGTATTGTCCCAAAAGATGAAGGGTGTGCAACCTAATCTGATGGGTGACCCCTGTGAGATAGTCAAGCCTATACTGATGGGTGACCCCTGTGAGATAGTCAAGCCTATACTGATGGGTGACTTCTCATATCCTATGCTGGCTACATAGTTCTGGAGTTTAGGAACTACTACTAGCAACTCTGCCTATCTGATGGGGAAGCCCCCATCCCTACGCTCACTCGGTGCTAAATCTTACTCCCAACTGAATGACATTGAGTTACTGATTATTTTTTTTAGTTTAATTGACTAATCTAGTAATGCTCATGATGTATTATGAAGTTATTCTGAAGATACTGAGATGAGACTATGTAAACAACTATGATTTTCGGGTATTTAATACCCCCAGGACTCAAAAGCAATAATAGTAAAATCACACTAAATCTTGGAGGACATAGCATGAAGGCTTTTATTAAATATTCATTATTGTAAGCATTTTATCAAACACTTGATATGCATGGTGTATATAGAGCATGAGAATTAGTTTAAAGCTTGTAGTAAAGAACAACTTCAACACCATTATGACAAATCATGAATTAAATTAGTGGACAACAATATTCAAACATAAGTGTAGTAGTAGACATCAATTTCGCTAAAACATAGTATAGAACAAGATTCATGAAAATTCATGGTTTAATCATAATTTAAAATCAAGATAACTTGAATAGATCATAATTTTACAATTTAAATCGGATACTTGAACTCCATGGGTGAAAGGAACCCATGGATGAACGTTTAACATACCTGGTTTAATGAATTTGATAGAATTGATAGAGAGTCCTTGAGATTTGGCCTTGAATTTGAGAGTTAAGGTTTCTTGTTCTTGAGAAGGAGATCTTCAATTTTGAGAGAAATTGAATAAATGATGATTATTTAGGTTACTTAGGGATTAAATCTCATGTTTTAGGCTGATTAGGGCCATGAAAAAAGACCCAAATACCCTTGAAGGATTTTTAAAACTCGGAATTGAAAGACGAAAATCCCAATTTTTGCCTCTGGCGCAACACGGTGCTATTGCGTCGTGCCACTGGAAATTGACAACTAGGACCTGTAAATTTGGTACGATATGGTAAAATCATGGTAAGCCTTTGGAATGCTATTTTGGCCAACTCCGTGATGCGCCATGATCGCGGAGCTTCACTGGAAAGGGACAATTATGAGATGGGACATCACCGTGATGTGGTGAAATTGCAGAGTCTCACTGAAATTTGACAATTGTGATTTTACACTTCTCCGCGATGCTCTACGGCCCAAATCACAGTGTTTTGTGACTGAAACTTAACATCTTCATAACTTCTTATTCGGTTATCGGATTAAGGCAAATCTTATATCGTTGGAAAGCTAGTTAAATTTTCCACAACTTTGTGGGCTCTTAACTGAGAAATAATGAGTATTTTGCAAATTTTATGTACATGAATACTTATGTATTAATATTTAAATTATGCTAGGGAAATACGAGCTATTACAGTTAATTTGACCTTCAAGTGTTCCTAAATATTGGGAAGAGATCAGATCACTGCCTGAACCTGCCGCTCATTCAAGAGAACTTGACTAGTACTTTTGAGTTGAGCTATCATATTTGACATCACCCTAAGGTGTCTTTTAATGTTCTGATCATGATGTTTCTTGTAAGTATCAAATTTGATAGTCAGCTGTTTGAGGTGGGTGATAGAAGTACCCACATATATTTCTCGCAAGTGTGCCCAAATGATATTAGCAGTAGAAAATTTCTCATTCTCATGAATGACGTCATCAACCATAAAACTTACAAAGATTCCACGTGCAATGGAATTAGTCTTTTTCCAAGCCATATAAGCTTCAAGGTCTCTTCTGTGTTGTGCAGTGTTACTCTCTTCCTGTTGACATAAGACATGGTTAGTACCTTGATGAGTATTTTTCTCTTTTAGTACATACCATGTTTTACGACTCCAAATGTCGTAATTTTCACCATTTAGTTTTCCTCCTTTGTTCAAGTCGGTAATTGTGTTTTTTGATGTCATGTTTGTTATTAAGAGGCAATCACGTAAGTGTTTTATCAATTATGTCTGCAAATTACACATTTAAGTAAATTATTTCACATAAAGGTTTCATGTTTAGTGCAAAATCGAAAGGACACTTAAGGATCTAATCATTATCTACCAGTTAACCAAAATTACAAACTAATATCTTAATGTGTATTAGAATGATAGATTTTAATTAAGTCTTTGTAAATCCAAATTAATGAAATTCATATAAAAGGGGAGAAACAACTTAATATATTTATAATATAAAATTCATAAATAATTTCAAGTTACAAGTCAATTTAAAGATGAAACTCATCCCACAAATATTCAAGACCACTTATATACACCCAAAAAGGCTCAGTAGGCCAAATCTCATGGTAAACATTAATTAATCTCTCGCCCCAAAGATTACGGAGAGAATTTGCTAAAATAGCTGATGCTTCCCAATCCAAGATTTTGACATAGTTTTCTAGTTCTACACGTGTTAATTCAAACAAATGAATAAAATTATCAACTGTAATACTAGGGGACATCTTAAAAGACTTGAAATCTATTAGTTTTTTCTCTATTTCCCTTCGTACAACCCTCTCATTCCTTATCAGATTTTGTATTACTCTTAACACGTCATTTTGTATGATCTCACGACCTTGAAAACATGTCCTTCGATGATGTGCTTTTCTACTTTATTTCTTTGCTTGACGTCTTGAACTCTTACTTGGAGTTATTCGAGTTTATCCCCGTTCAACCATGTCTGAAATAGAAATCAAGAAACAATGAGAATGGTTATACCATGCAATGCGATAACTTATGTCACAATTTATTGTAGAAGACAAAATCTATTAATGAAATTTAGGAATTAATTAAGACAAGGATATATCAAGTCTAATTTATTAGCAATTGAACCACAATTAATTTAAAAAAATTCACATTTTTCATTTCTAATAAATTAAATAATAAATATTTCTATTGATAGGAATTTAATTCACAGACATTTCATAAGAAAAGAACTCTTTTCTTACCATAAAGAAATATATAAAATTACTATCCATCATAAATATGTGGTTCACTAGTATACACGTTATTCCAAAATAATTTAAAGGTTGTAGTCCAGTTTCTTTCCATTTCTCAAGAAAAACTATTCTACTTCTTTATCAATTATGATTTCTCTCTACCATTACTTATCTACTAAAGTACTATTAACTATTCCTTTTTCTAAAAATAGAGAGTGTTGTCTTATTTTTATCTTCTCAAAAAAAATTATTCAATCCAAGATGAAGCAATGGAGGCAAGCAGAACTTACTGTTTTCATTTTAATTTTTTTTATTTTATATATTTCTTTTAGTAGAACTTTGAAAGAGAAAAAAATGGTCAGATTCAAAGTGCAATAGTGGAGCGTCTGATTGGATTCAAAGCGCGATGGAGGTGCGTTTGACATGATTCAAAGTGCGATGAAGACGCGTCTGAACGGATTCAAACCTTTCGATTTACACCCAGTTAATAATATTTTAGCAGGTGAGTGCTAATTTAATTTTTGTAACAACTCTTGAAACAAGACTACGGAAATTAAACCTGATGCTCTCATGTCATTTATAGTAAAAATAGGGCAAAATTAGATTATGTACCTCGATATGTTACAACAGAAGTCGTTGATTTCGCTACCAAAATGAATCACCCCAAGTCTACTTCGTCTCACTTGGAAATGGAGTGTTCTTTATCACAAACTAGATGCCTTTATAATCTAAATAAAGAAGTTTGTTTTCTTTTTCAATGAATTTTCATTTTCTGTTCTTGTCATCTGATGTAGGGTAAGAAGAATTAGAAATATACAAGGGGAAGTTAGTAACTATTTCCCCCAAAATTCCAAATTTTTTGGCTTCTTTCTTCTTATCTTCTTTTTCAGATAAATTTTAAAAAATGGGTCAGGTCGGGTCGGTATACATGGATGACCCATGAAATGAAATATCCAACGAGTATTAAAACCAACAATTAGTATCTAGAGCTATTTTTCTTAAGGAACTATGAGTGAAGAGATGGATTCTGAAATAGTTCTTCAGGAATGGCTCCACCCATTTTTTATGGTGAAAATTATCAATTATGGATTGTGAGAATGAAAACTTACTTGGAGGCTCTTGATCTTTGGGAATCTATGGAAGAGGATTATGAAATTAATTTTCTGCCAAATAATCTCATCATACCCCAAATCAAGCGTCACAAGAAAAAAAACCCACAAAATCTAAGGTGAAGAAAACTCTATTTTCTTCTGTTTTAACAACTATTTTTACAAAAATTATGTCTCTCACATCACCAAATTTTTTCTAGGATTATCTAAAGAAAGAATATGCTGGAGATGAAAGAAGTCTAGGAATGCAAGTACTGAATTTAATGAGAGTTCGAGTTGCAGAGAGTGAAAGATTTGAAGACAGTCAAAGAGTACTCAGATAAATCACTTGACATTGTTAACAAGGTAAGACTACTAGGCACTGAATTTAAAGATTCAAAAATTATTTAAAATATTTTTGTTACAGTACTCGAAAGATATGAAGCATGTATAACTACCTTGAAAGATATACAAGATCTATCTAAGATTACCTTGACAGAGTTGTTAAATTCTTTTCAGGCACTGGAGAAAAGGAGACTTATGAGGCAAGGATATGATTAAATCAGCTTGGCCATGAAGTAGTGATTTGTAAAAATAAATTTGGAAACCATGAAACATAGGCACATATGGTCAATAAAGAAGAAGACGACCATATTTTTATTGCAACATGTATCTTAAGTAAGGTTTCAATAAATTTTTGGATGATTGATAGCGGTTGCACCAACCACATGACTTATAACAAGAGTTTGTTTAAAGATATAAAGCCTAAAGAAATATTCAAAGTTAGGATCGAAAATGGTGATCAGATGCTTGTTGAAAGAAAAGAAACTATAGTCATCAAAACAAGTTCAAGTAATAAAGTAATTTCAAATGTTCTTTATGTACCTGGTATTGATCAAAACTTATCGAGTATTTGTCAATTGGTAAGAAAAAGATACAAAGTATCCTTCGAGGATAAGCATTGCTTTATCAATGATGAAGCTGGAAAAGAAATTTTAAAAATTAAGATGAGAGGTAAACATTTCTTATTTAATTCAATGGAAGATGTTTCTGTAGAACATGAAGAAGATCATAGGCTGAAAAAAATTAGAAGATGATCTTCTAATTGAAAAAGCACAAACAATATGTGAACCTGCTAGGTTTAAAAGATCTTTCAATGTTCCTAAAGGAATTGAAGCAATGGAGAAGTTATCTATATTTCAGAAAAATAATATGGGGAAGTTTAAATTCAAGATGCAAACAAAACAGAAAAACATGACAAAAGAATTTAATAGTCAAGAGTTTCATTCAAAACGAGAAGTGAATTTAGTTCATTACAAGTCAAAAGATGAATTTGCAGATTTATTCACAAGGTCACTTTAGATTATCAAGTGTGAAATCCCAATATAGAAGACCAAAATTTTATAGTTCGGGAGGAGTGTTAAAAGTTGTGTTAAGAAATAATACACATGACTTATTTTTTATTTTTCTCCAGCATTTTTGCATACATCTCTTAGTCAAATTGAAATTCCTATTTTTGTTAGGAGACTAATTAGTTGTTATTTTGATAGCAAATATATTTTTTTATGATAAGTTTAATATATTTATAGTTGTAATAGAACTATTTAAGTTAGAGTTGATAGTAAAAAAAATATGTAGCTTTGCTTCAAAAATACGAAAAGAAAAAGGCTTCTCTATGTCCAGCGTCTCTTCTTCTATAACTCATCTATGTTTTCAGCTGCTAAATTCTTGACTCTCCTTTCTGCTTTATTTTTTTAAAAGTATTAAAACCAACACCTTTATCCTTTAGTATTGGACTATCTCAAGATGAAATTGTTAAAGTGTGTTCTACATCTAAATAGTCAAACAAATTAGTGAGTGTCGAAGAGGTGAGGTCAAAGTATCACAACGATCCAGAAAAAATGGCCAAAATTATGAAAGAAAAAGGATTAAATTTTTTTTTGTCTCCAATAGCTCAAAAAAACAGAGAAAAAAATAAAAATAAATTGGTGAAACAAGCAAAATTTCAAGTCCCGGTGTTGAAAACTCATCTGAAGATGATTCAGATGAAGACAAATAAAAAGAGGTATTTATATATGTATTTATCACGAGTGTGTATTTTACAAATGTATTTAGCTAATAGGTAATCATTTGTATATATATAAAAATCTTATTTTTTTTTTATATATATATATATATATATACATGTTGGGGTGTGTACATGTATTTGTATTTGTATTTTGCTTATAAATATGTAGATTCAGATGTATTTTTTGTACAACGTTTGTTTGTATTTGAATTGTTCTATGTTAATTACAGTGTACTATATTTATTTATTGTATTTTAAAATGTAAGATATTTATTTTGTATATTTTGAATACTTATATGTATACAAGATGATGTATCTCGTGCATAGCACGAGCCCAATATTTTTTGGTTTAATAATATTTCATGATTAATTGTCAATTAAACATCTTATAAACCTTTTAAAATGAAAAAAAGTATAAATGTGCTTTTTGTGTTATGACAAAAAAGAGACAGTTTTCCATATACTATTATTTTTTTTCATTATGCTTATTTATTTTTAACTTTCTTTTGTGATTTTAGTAATATTTCAGAATTCTTAATCACTTTGTGATAATACTTATCAAATTTGACATTTTACATGATAATTTACAGTATATTAATTTTTTAAACCCAATTTATAGTATTAGTATATAGGTTTTACACTTTTTATTTTATTTTTTAAAAGATTATACACCTCTAAATTTAAAAATTGATCAAATTGTCCTAAAAATATTATTTGTAACATAATTTCTTATTAAATTTAAAATATATAGCTATACTTTAGTATTTTCAATTGTTTTAAAAATTTTAGCTCCTTTATAGTTGAAATAGTTAATCTTTCATAATTTTCTCCGTTTTGTTTGTTTGATTATTGACTTCGCAAGTGACCACACTTAACTAAATTCTAAACACAAGTTCACATTTCAAGTACCTACACTTAAACATGTCACTAATTCACTTCTCAAGTGACCACACTTAACTAAATTAAAAACACAAGTTCACTTTTCAAGTAACTAAGATCAAAACACAAGTCACTAATTCATAATTCAAGTTCATATACTTGAACATTTTCAAGTCACTAATTCATTTCTCAAGTGATAACACAACCATTTTCAAATCATGAATTCACATTTTAAGTGACTACACTAAAACATTTTCAAATCACTAATTCACATTTTCAAGTGACCACACTTTACTAAATTCAAAACACAAGTTTATCTTTCAAGTAGCTACACTTAAACATTTTGAAGTCACTAATTCACTTTTCAAGTGACCACACTTAACTAAATTCAAAACACAAGTTCACATTTCAAGTAACTACACCTAAGCATTTTCAAGTCACTAATTTACTTCTCAAGTGACAACACTTAACTAAATTCAAAACACAAGTTCACGTTTCAAGTACCTAAATTCAAAACACAGGTCACTATTTCATAATTCAAGTAACTATACCTAAACATTTTGAAGTCACTAATTCACTTCACAAGTGACCACACTTAACTAAATTCTAAATGCAAGTTCATATTTTAAGTAACTACACTTAAACATGTCACTAATTCACTTCTCAAGTGACCACACTTAACTAAATTCAAAGCACAAGTTCATCTTCCAAGTAACTAAGATAAAAACACAAGTCAATAATTCATAATTCAAGTCCATACACTTAAACATTTTCAAGTCACTAATTCACTTCTCAAGTAACCACACTTAACTATATTCAAAACACAAGTTCACCTTACAAGTAATTACACTTAAATATTTTCAAGTCACTAATTCACTTCTCAAGTGACCACACTTTACTAAATTCAAAAAAAAATTCACATTTCAAGTAACTAAATTCAAAACACAAGTCACTAATTCATAATTTAAGTCCATACACTTAAATATTTTTAAGTCACTAATTCTCTTCTCAAGTGACCACACTTAACCATTTTAAGTCACTAATTCAATTCTCAAGTGACCACACTTAGCTAAATTCAAGACACAAGTTCACCTTTCAAGTAACTAAGTTCAAAACACAAGTCACTAATTCATAATTCAGGTCCACACACTTAAACATTTTCAAGTCACTAATTTACTTCTCAAGTCACTAATTCACTTATCAAGTCACTAAACTTAACTAAATTCAAAACACAAGTTCACCTTTCATGTAACTAAATTCAAAACACAAGTCACTAATTCATAATTCAAGTAAATACACTTAAACATTTTCAAGTCACTAATAAAGTCATACAATTTCAATAGATTTAATAAAGAAAATAAATAGAGGTATCGCATGTCCCTCTCACACGATATAATCATCACAAAACCTATGGATTTCAAAGTCTTCTACAACAAAAAATCCCACCATAACACTACATTTAAAGACTTCACTATAAGACAATAGAGAAAAATCAACTTAGCTTTGTTTGTCCTATGTTGAAGAGAAAGAGGTAGTCGGTCACTGAAAAATAACAAAACTATTCTTTTCATTGCTTTCACAAGAAACAACACCTGCTAACATCGAACTATCGGTAAAAATAAAAAGGAACAATTCAGTAAACTCAAGAAAAATTCAAAAGAGGCCTCAAGAAAACTCAAGATTTATAATAAGGATTTTATCATGAGTACTCTTTAATTCCTTACAAGATTAACAAAAAGACAATAACATCTTAGCCATTTCTCTTCGATGAAACTCAAAAAATATCTGCAATTTTAATTTTTTTTGTTTCTGTTCATATCATACAATGTCATACACATTAGTGGAGTAACATTTTGTGACAAATTTATTTTATTTGAATACTATAATTGTAGAGGGAGCTTCTGGTTATGGAGATCTATTCAAGCAAGGTTATAGCTTGAAAATAGTAGCACTAAGCACAACACTCTTCAACAATGGTGCAACCTGTGGAGCTTTCTTTCAATTAATGTGTGTCGATGCTCTTCAATCATGTAATCCAAGGGAAAACTCAAAAAAAAATCAAATAAAGAAAAACGAGTTTTACGTCACTAACCTTGTCCGAGTATTTGGCCGCAAGTCGCCAGAGTTCTGTGAATGAGTTTTCCATCACTGAGTGGCTACGAGTCTTCGAAGAGAGATTCCATCACCGTTGCAAATCTCATGGGTTGGGTTTAGTCGGATATTTCTCACTAATCTCAAGGGTTGTGTTTGGAAATCAGAAGGAAAAAGGAGCAATTTTTATGGGTGGCTCGGGTCAGGTCGGGTCATGATTGGGTATTATAGAATTTTTTAGAAAATTGAGCATAAGCAGTTAATTTATTTTTTTAAAAAATAATTATTCAAAAAAATGTTAATTAATTATGTTATAAATATATTACCATAATATATTTAATGTCTACTTTACCATATATAAAGAATGTCTATTTATGGAAAAGTTAGAAACCCCAAGTTGGTTTTCCCCTATAAATAAAAGGGTTTTCCTTCATTGTAATTGACCTCTCAAGAATTCCTCATGAGAAATAAAGAAGTCTCCTCTCTTCTCTCTCTATTATTATTATTTGTTTTATATTTTATAACACGTTATCAGCACGAGACTCTAATCTTATTGAGTTCATCTCAACTCATCTATCTATGAGATTGGGTGTTGGTCATCATGTACTCGTGAATTTATTGGATCATTCACAAAATAGTTTGGCTAACACATTCCAATTCTATTTTGGTTTTAATGATTTGCTAAAGTATAATGTTGATTGTTCTTGATCTTAATGATTATTTATTTTATATCCGTGAGCGGTTATGTTGAAATATAATACCATTACACCTGTGGTTGATTCAAATGTAGAATCAAAAGGTATGTTTTTATTTATTTATAAAATTTTATTTTATCCAATTAGTTGGTTTAAGTTACAGGCAAAAACCAATGACAAAGAAAAGGACTTTACATCACTCAGAAACCCAAGGCTTAGCTTGTTCTCTTTAAACTATTTGTTAATTACTTAGTGACAAAGCACTGTATGCCTACATATTTTTGATGTTTGAAGTTAAGATTTGCTTTATATATTAATTACTTGGTTTAATAAAAGTGAATCACTTTTGTAAAGTGAAATTGCGTCTTAAGATAAATAATGATGCAAATCCATATGATAGATGAACGAATGATAATCCACTTAGATGTTATGGGTCTTGGAGACGCCATAAAGAAATCAAATCAAAATCATGATAAGGCTATAATTTTCTTGAGTCATCATCTTGATGAAATTCTAAAAATTGAATACCTTACTACAAAGGATCCAATTGTTTTGTGAAATAGCCTAAAAGAAAGATTTGACTACTTGAAGATGGCCATACTCCCAAAAGCATATATGAATGCATGCACCATGAAAATAAGACGTTTGGTTTAGACCCGGTCGATTTGTGGCCTAAGATGTCTTTATGTGGATAAGATATTGAGTTTGAATCTCAATAAACCATATTGATTATATTATGATGGCTAAGGCAAAATTATGGGTGTTTGGTGAAAAAGTCATGAAACATATCTCATTGAATATGCTCCATTCCCTCAAGTGAATATGGTAGCAATGCTCAATATGTCTGAAAGAACGCAAGTGATTGACGTACGAATATAAGCGTGGAGGGACGATATAATAATCATCATCAAAAGTGATAATATTTTCACACACTTATTATGACTATAAAATTCTCTACATTATATGTATGCCTCGATTTGCTTATGAAGTAGCATTATCATGAAAGAGATTATAAGCTATCATAATTTGATAGACTTATGACACAATTATATTTCATTCCTGGGGAATGAAAACCTTATTAATAGAAACGTACACTTGATTGTGATGGTATTACAACTCACCTCTGAAAGAGGCTAAATAATTGAGAAGAATTAGTTTGAAATCTATTTATAAAGTAGTAAATCTTAAATTTATTCATCTAATAGTAAATCTGAAATTTACTAAAGTAAAAGACATATGTTATGGTAAACTTGGAGTTTACTAGTACAAATAAGCTCATAAATTGACATGAACGATTATGACATTCCAAACATGTGCATATTAAGTATTAAAATTTTTGAAGAACTAGAAGATTCTTCATGAACTTTTAATGTTGGTTGTTCTCATGATAAGTTGGTTGGACCAACTAATGTTGGGATTTGATCCCTTAAAATCTGAAAAGTATAAAAGGTGAATATGGGCCCGTTTACCTATCATGTGATATGTTAGAAAGATGCATCAATAAGATAATCACATGTACATTTGTTGTCAACCTGCAGTTTGACATTCATAAAGTTGCTTGCTCAGTAAAATTGAGTTAAGAGCATAACTTTCAGATTATGTAATCAAGATAATTCATCTTGATAATGATGGTTTGACATTGAATGCCTTCGATAAATAGTTGAATTATTGCTAAGAACAAAGCTTCATATGTTGGTTTGAAATATGAAATATTATATACAAAAGTACGTGTATGCATCAAACCAATAAATTATGATTAACTCCCCACAAAATTGATTTTGGGTTAGAAACCACACATTGTCCATCTAATAGTTCTGATGTGCAGTATACGATTAATGACTATATCATGATGCACAAAGATTGATTCCTCAAAGAATATGAAGGATGTATGTTAGTTTTCCTAACATAAGGGGGATATTATAAACAACTATGAAATATGTTAGGAATTATCATCATATCATAGAAATATTTATCAAGTGACGTGAAAGGAAGCCTTTTGGTAAGCTTAAAACTTGTTTGATTTGAAGTCCATATACTTGAAGATAACACTCATGAAATGTTGAATATTGTCACTTGATAAAATTTATATGAAAACTTTTTTAAGAATTCAAAATGTTGAAGCATATAAAATTTTCTGGGAAACTTATTTATAATCTTTATATTATATAAACTTTTAGCTTGAAAATTATTGAAACTCTTGGAAAGTTTTCAAAAGTAATAGATTATTTGATGAAATGAAAAATATACCAATTTAGATTGGTTATGAAGTACCATATCTTAGTGCAATTGGTGCACTCATGTATCTTGCAAATACCACAAGGCCTGAATGGTAATATTAACGTACAATAGATTCTTTCAAGTGGCAATGTGGATGATTTATTCACCAAGACTTCTTTAATTGCAACTTTCAATAAGATGGTGCACAAGATCGGGATGTAAAGGCTTAAGGATGTTCTCATTAGGGGGAGTCAATATGCGCTGTACCTTTTTTCCATTACGATGTTTTATCCCATTGGATTTTCCTTGTAAGAATTTTAATGAGGCAACCTATATGTGTATTGTTAGAGATGTGTACTCTTTTTTCTTCACTACATTTTTTTTCCACTGGGTTTTTTCCAGTAAGATTTTAACGAGGCACATTATCTATCAATTAGACATTCAAGGGGGAGTGTTATAAATATATTACCATATCTAGTGAATGTCTACTTTATCATATATAAAGAATGTCTATTTATGAAAAAAGTTAGAAACCCTAAGTTGTTTTTTCCCTATAAATAAATGAGTTTTTGTAATACCCCAGAAAATTTTTTGTTGAAATTTTGTGCATAAACGTGTTGGGTTCTATATTTTAGAATGAATTATAAATTTTTCGTGTGGAATGTCTTAGATTATGACACCATTTCTTAGAGTATCGAATAAGATTTCCAACAATATGTGGATCATCCAAAATGGACACCCAAGCGACGAGTTATGAACATTCCGATCGAACTGTGAATAGTAGTGAACAATAAAACGTGCAGGAAAAAGTACTGAGGCCTGGTGTATTTTTTCTCCAACTTTAAATGATCATAACTCCTTGTACATAATAATCTGGGTGATCTAATGTATATCAATGGAAAGCTCTGCGAGTCCGCTTTCTAATGAAACTGGTTTCATCCAATTTGCCTATCGGAGCAAAAAGTTATGGTCGATCTACTTCAGCCTATCAAAAGTGAATTTTTGTGTCAATTTAAAACAATCATAACTCCTCATACATAATGATCTAGGTGAGATACTATATATCAATGGAAATATATGAGAGTCCTCTTCTAATGAAATTGGTTTCATCCAATTTGGATAACGAAGTAAAACGTTATGGTTGATCTATTTCAGACTATCAAAACAGTCCACCAAAGGACAGATTCAAGAATTATTTGATTTTTAGGGGCGTTTTGGTCATCTCCCCTCACCCAAAATCCATCGAAACCCTATATTAAAACCTATTAGAAGCATTATATGTTATATTTCATCAAATTTCCTCAAAAAGAAAATCCTAAGCTCCTATATCCAACTTCAAGAACCTCCAAAGTTCACCATCAATTCTACAAATTTATTCAAGATTCCAAGTTCCTAGTTCAAGAACTCCAAGAACCATCATTCAAAGGCACGATTAACATCTCAAAAATGAGCATCGATCTAAAGTTCATCATTCAAGGTATGTGGGGTTTTTCAATAAGAACTCTCTTTCGTTCTTGTGCCCAAAATTAATTTTCTTTACAAAGGCATGATTTTTATTTAATTTTTTATGAATTTGAAGCATGAACCCATATCTTATGATGATTATTATGAAATCTTGATGTTTATGATTTTGAAAGATGAATTTACATGTGTGTGATATAAAGCATGAATCTTGAATGATATTTATCATGATTTTGATATTTGGGTCGTGAATCCCCATTGGAAATTGTATTTTTTTTAGAAAGTGTGTGTTATAAGCACGTTGATGTTAAATATTTGAGATATTTTGAATGATTTGACTTTTGGTCTTAATGGAGTTGTTTTGAACTCGAGTGTGAAAGAAATCCACAACGTGGTTGATTTTGATAGTTGGGAAGCATGATGACTCCCGATGTATATTTATATATTACTGAAATTGTTTTGTTGTGGATTGTCTTTAAAATGATCTGAGCTAAGTCCGGGAGAAATATTTAGCACCGAGTAGGAGGTATAAAGGGACCTTACTTCCTTAGAACTACGTGCCCCCGTAGGAGTGAGCATGAGGCTGATTTATATAGTGATCACTAGTTTGTGTAGATTTGATATCGATAGTCCTACTCTGATGGCAAGGATAGGACAGCTCTCCCCAATGTGGGTTGTACGTTGGACTCCATGTAGCTCACATGGTTTATGTCGGTTATAGGATCTCCCAGTGTGTGTGTGTTTCCTTGTGTCTATGGTGAATGGTGAAGTGATTTGAAAGTGGAATTGTGAAAGTTATTCTTTCGAATGATTTAAATGATATTTACATTATGAGAATTGATATTCTTGATGAACTGAAAGTGATTGACAAATTATATGACGACTCACATATGTTATTATACTTATTTCATCCTCTCATGATTATGATGATTTTCTTCGGGCTATTGAGTCTTTCATACGTCCTACATATTTCTTATAAATATTTATGATGATGATGTTTATACAACTGCATACACCCCCATATACTCAGTTTCTTTCCATGGTACTAACCCACATCTTCGGATGTGGGCTACATTTTCTCAGAATGTAGGTTTAGGTGCTAAGTTCTAGGTTCGATAGTGATTTTTTGGGCACGCTGTTCTATATCCTCTGTTGTGGTGAGTCCTCATGTTCCGAGGACGTGATGTCTGATGTTGGTTCCATGGAATTGTTTACATTTGATAACTGAGTATGAGTCAGTTGGGGCATGTCTCAATGGCTCGCTAGTTTTATTGATTTTCTTAGAGGCTTGTGAGACTAGTATAGATGTTCGGAGTTGACTAATAATTCATATTTTGTTATCTTTCTGAAATTATTTTATTCTTGGATGATGATTACTCTGTGTCATATGCGGATGTTACAAGGAGAGACCTTGAGTTTAAAGTTGGTGACTTAGTGTATTTGAAAATTTCACCCATGAGGGGGGGTGAAGAGATTCAAAAAGAAAGGGAAGCTTAGTCCCCGTTATGTTGGTCCTTACAAAATTCTTAGCCGTGTTGGTAAGGTAGCTTATGAGGTCGAGTTACCTTCCGAGTTGTCCTCTTTTCATCCAATATTCCATGTCTCCATGCTTAGAAAGCATATTAGTGATGTTGTGGTAGTGGATTCCTCTGTGAGTGCTGACATTCAAGAAAATCTTTCTTTTGATGAGATTCCTGTTGAGATTCTTGATTTCAGTGTCCGAAGACTAAGGAACAAAGAAGTTCCCTTGTTCAAGGTATTGTGGCGAAACCAATCTGTTAAGGGTGAAACTTGGGAAGCTGAGGCGGATATACGATCCAAGTACCCGCATCTATTTTTCGCGAACTCCGATCAACCCGAAGGTACCATTCTTTCCTAAATCATGTACTTTTGATAAAATTTGTAGCAGTTCAGCTGTCATTTATTATGTGTTCAGCTGTAGTTTCTTGAATTTATCATTCTATGTTGCATTCGGAGTTAGAAATGATGTGGTGATGAGTCTAACGAAGGGTTTCAGCTGTATGCTCTATTCCCTATCTAATCTAGGCATGTCTAGTGTCATTCGAGGATGAATGTTTCCAAGGGGGGATGATGTAATACCCCGAGAAATTTTTCGTTGAAATTTTATGCGTAAACGTGTTGGGTTCTAACTTCTAGAATGAATTATTAATTTTCCGTGTGGAATGTCTTAGATTATGACCCACCATTGCGTAGAGTATCGAATAAGATTTACAACGATATGTGGATCATCCAAAACGGACACCCGAGCGACGAGTTATGAACATTCTGATCGAACCGTGAATAGTAGTGAACAGTAAAACATGCAAGAAAAAGTACTGAGGCCTGGCGTATTTTTTCTCCAACTTTAAACGATCATAACTTCTTGTACATAATGATCTGGGTGATCTACTATATATCAACGGAAACCTCTGCGAGTCCTCTTTCTAATAAAATTGGTTTCATCTAATTTGTCTATCAAAGCAAAGAGTTATGATCAATTTACTTTAGCCTATCAAAAGTGAATTTTTGGGTCAATTTCAAATGATCATAACTTCTCGTACACAATGATCTGGGTGAGATACTATATACAAACGGAAATATATGAGAGTCCTCTTTCTAATGAAATTGGTTTCATCCAATTTGGATATCGGAGTAAAACGTTATGGTTGATCTACTTCAGACTATCAAAACAATCCAATAAGGACAGATTCGAGAATTATTTAATTTTTAGGGGCGTTTTGGTCACCCCGCCCACCCAAAATCCATCCAAACCCTATATTAAAGCCTATTAAAAGCATTATATGTTATATTTCATCAAATTTCCTAAAAAAAAACCCTAAGCTCCTACATCTAACTTCAAGAACCTCTAAAGTTCACCATTAATTCTGCAAATTTATTTAAGATTCCAAGTTCCTAGTTCAAGAACTCCAAGAACCATCATTCAAAGGCACGATTAACATCTCAAAAATGAGTATCGATATAAAGTTCATCATTCAAGGTATGTGGGTTTTTTCAAAAAGAACTCTTTTTCGTTCTTGTGCCCAAAAGTAATTTTCTTTACAAAGGCATGATTTTTATTTGATTTTTTATGAATTTGAAGCATGAACCCATATCTTATGATGATTATTATGAAATCTTGATGTTTATGATTTTGCAAGATGAATTTACATGTGTGTGATATAAAGCATGAATCTTGAACGATATTTATCATGATTTTGATATTTGGGTCGTGAATCCCCATTGGAAATTGTATTTTTTTGAGAAAGTGTGTGTTATAAGCACGTTGATGTTAAATATTTGAGATATTTTGAATGATTTGACTTTTGGTCTTAATGGAGTTGTTTTGAACTCGAGTGTGAAAGAAATCCACAACGTGGTTGATTTTGATAGATGGGAAGCATGATGACTCCCGATGTATATTTATATATTACTGAAATTGTTTTGTTGTGGATTGTCTTTGAAATGATCTGAGCTAAGTCCGGGAGAAATATTTAGCACCGAGTGGGAGGTATAAAGGGTCCTTACTTCCTTAGAACTACGTGCCCCTGTAGGAGTGAGCCTGAGGCCGATTTATATAGTGATCACTAGTTTGTTTAGATTTGATATCGATAGTCCTACTCCGATGGCAAGGATAGGAATACTCTACCCAATGTGGGTTGTACGTTGGACTCCATGTAGCTCACATGGTTTATGTCGGTTATAGGATCTCCCAGTGTGTGTGTGTTTCCTTGTGTCTATGGTGAACGGTGAAGTGATTTGAAAGTGGAATTGTGAAAGTTATTCTTTCAAAAGATTTAAATGATATTTACATTATGAGAATTGATATTCTTGATGAACTGAAAGTGATTGACAAATTATATGATGACTCACATGTGTTATTATACTTATTTCATCCTCTCATGATTATGATGATTTTCTTCGGGCTATGTGAGTCTTTCATATATCCTGCATATTTCTTATAAATATTTATGATGATGATGTTTGTTCAATTGCATACACCCCTATATACTTGGTTCGTTTCCATGGTACTAACCCACATCTTCAGATGTGAGATGCATTTTCTCTAAATGTAGGTTCAGGTGCTCAGTTGCAGGTTCGACAATGAATTTTTAGGCACGCTGTTCTACATCCTCTATTGTGGTGAGTCCTCATGTTCCGAGGACGTGATATCTGATGTTGGTTTCACAGAATTATTTACATTTGATAGCTGAGTATGAGTCAGTTGGGGCATGTCTCAATGGCTCACTGGTTTTATTGATTTTCTTAGAGTCTTGTCAAACTAGTATAGATGTTGGGAGTTGACTAATAAGTCGTATTTTTTTATCTTTCTGAAATTCTTTTATTCTTGGATGATGATTACTCTGTTGATATTTGAGGGTTATTTATGGAAACCCCATTGATTTGTGTTGAACTGAATAAAAATGGCTCAAAGGGTTAGCTTGGGGCTACTCGTAGCCTCAAGCACCGTGTGACGCTCTGGGACCCATTTTTGGGGCATTACAGTTTCCCTCATTGTACTTGACCCCTCAAGAATTCCTCACAATAAATAAAGAAGTCTCCTCTCTTCTCTCTCTGTTCTTGTTCTTTGTTTAATAGTTCATAACAAATTGTATAATATTTATAATAAAATTCAAATAATTTAATGCAATGTACATTAAATCGGAAATTAGAGATAGTGCGAGTGTCGTCGTCACTGAGTGTCGTCGTGTATGGAGAATTGAGCTAAGTTGTCATCATCGCTTATGGTCGATTTTTATTAAAAGATTAAAATTTTAATAAATTGTATTATATTTATAATAAAATCCAAATAAGTTAATGCAATGTATATAAAAATCAGATAATTAGTTATTTTATAAATCATCACATTAACACGAGCAATATATTTTCTCAATCGTATAATAATATCAATGCATTTCGTAAATTAGGATAAATTTTTGGTTAATTAAATTTTAAATATGATATTATATACCTCGTAATACAATGCGTTAATCAGATGAATTATCCATTAATTTGCTTACTTTATTACAGCTTCAATAATATACCCTTGTCTACATTGACACAAGTAATATATTTTCTCAAGAGTATGACATCAATGTATTATTCAAAATATTTTGATATATAGATTCATTTATCTGGCCTTTGATTACTGTGTATGTCACTACACGAGATAACGTATATATATATATATATCTATTTGATTGGCTATCAGCTTCCAAATACATACTATAGAAATTATATATATGATTTATAACCCCATAATAATTCAACGTATTTTACATATACTCAGATGAATTATCGGTTAGTTTATCTTATGTTATTATATCTTCAACAGTAGTATACTATTGCCTCGATCGATCGATTGTATGATATCAGCGTATTCAATATATAACTTGATACATTTAGCTAGCTTTAATTTTGACTACGTACTACGTACATCACTACACATGAGATATACATACATGTATATAAATGTAAGTTTTGGACTACGTACTACGTACATCACTACATAATATATACTATATATACCTATGCATACACACGCACACACACACTATCGACTATCAAGTCCTAAATCCGTACTATATACATCACATACACGAGTATATTACCCCGTAACATAATGCGACGTTTTTCATATACTTACTTTGATGATTTTGCAAATATAACTTCAACGTACAGTATATTGTTACTTCGATCATTTCAAATCAAGGTGTTCAATATGTTTGAATAGATTCTACTATATCTATATCTATATCTATATCTATCTCTCTCTCTCTCTCTCTCTCTCTCTCTCTATATATATATATATATATATATATATATATATATATATATATATATATATATATATATATATCATCAACCCTTGAATACGCACTATATACATTACATCCACAAGTATATTACCTCATAATACAACACATTCATTATATTCTGATGAATCATCGATTATATATGTATATTACATTATTATAACTCCAATAACATAATATTATTACCTCAATTGTATGATATAAGCATATTCATTATATAAAGATTATGTTTAACGTAATTTAACGTATATACAATGGAAAATATATTTATTTTATGTTTTGAAAGATAAGTAAAACATAAAGATTGTGATTATCGCAATTTATTTATTTTATTTACTATATTTCTTAGTTTATTTTTTAGTTTAATTGTTTTACAAAAATTAAGTTTAATTGATTTTATTATTATATAGGTCATCGATTACGCGTGGTCGATCGATGTAATTAAAAAATAATAATATATATTAAAAATCTATTTGATTTTTCATGTAAACTTAATATATATATTAAAAGTCTATTTGATTTTACTTATAATAATTAAAATATAATTTTTAATCAAAAAGCGACCTCAAGTGGTTGTTTATGCATAGTATTTTATTTTATTATTTTATTAAATATTTTTCTTTATTAATTTTTTTTAAAATCCAAAATCGACGTGTGCGCTTTTTTTTTTAAATCTAAGTTTTTAAATAAAAGCGACCACTAGAAAATTATTTTTTTAAAAAAGCAACCACAAGTGGTCACTTTTTCAAAAATATTTCTAAAAGAAAAGCAAGTGATAGATTTTTAGAAAAAAAATGAATTTGATTTTTTAAAGAAAATCGACCACAAGTGGTCATTTTTTGAAAATTATTTTTAATTTAATTTTTTAAATAAAAGAGACCGCATGTGGTCGATTTTTATAAATAATTTTATTTTTTAATTTTTAAAATCAAATATCTTAAATTTTTTTTTTTAAAGAAAAAATATTTTCCTTTTTGTTCTTTTAACCTAAAACCAACCACTTGAGGTCATTTTTTTTTTTTGTAAAATATATTTTTTTTATTTTTAATCAATTATCGGCCAAAAGTGGTCGATTTTTGTATAATATTTTAAATTTATTTTTTAATTAAAAGTGGCCACTTGTGGTCGCTTTTACAAAAAAAATAATTTTTTTCAATCATAAATATATCACTTGTGGTCACTTTTAATTTTTAAAAATCATAATAATTAATAAAAAAAATTGAAATGATTATTTTATAATTTTAAAATATAAAAGTGAGAAAACAAATTAAAAAATGACCACATGTGGTCGTTTTTTTTTTTTTTTTGCGACCACCAGCTGTGATCTCTTTTTAGATTTTGTATTTAGCAACATTAAACGCTATGCTGATAGTGACGTAGTTGGGTAGTTGTTAAGTTTCAATTTTACTTTTAGGTTTTATTTGAAAATTGTTTGATCCACAATTATGTTTTTGTATTTTGAAGAATGATATTTTATGAAATTGAATGGAAGTATTTTTCATTGTGATTTTATGTTGAATATTTGTCTTGTCTTACATAAGTGATTGTACATGTTTATGTTCGTATCTTACATATTTAGTTGTTAGTTGCACAACTTTGTATTTGTATTTATATATATTAACTTTTGTAAATGTGCCTAAATATATATGTACCTTAACATGTATTTAAATTTGAATGTAAATGTTTATATAGTTATACATGCATATATATATATATATATATATATATATATATATATATATATATTACAAATACATCTGTAAATAAATGTGTAACTATAAATGTAACCTTAAATTTGTCCTTTTTACATTTGTATTTTATGTGTATTTGTATTTGTACATGTACGTACAAATGTATTTAAATGGGAATGTACAAGTCTATAGATAGTTGTAGATGTATTTTTCAAACACAGTTGCAAATACATATAGATACCTATACATGTATTTTCAAACAGAATTTCAAATACATATGGATATCTGTATATGTGTTTTAAATACAGTAGCAAATATATAGAGATACATACATATGTAATTTCAAACACAATTGCAAATACATATAGGTACATACATATGTTTTTTAAAACATAGTTTCAAATATATATAGGTAAACTATATTTGTATTTTTTCTGAATATATGAATATGTATTTATATTTTTTTGAGTATATGAATACGTAATTTTACATATTCAATTTTACACATATATGTAGTATCTACAAGTAGGAAATCAATTCAACATTGTGACATGCGAAAAAATATTTTTAATGAATATAACATTACAACAAATGTTACATTTACGATGTTAACATCACACCAATGTATCATTTATGATATTTTCTACACGAACGTCTATTGTATCCCTTGAAGCCGTAAGCACAATATGAACTGATGATTTTCGTCTCAAACATATCCCTTCCTGATTTTTAGCGATTTTTCTTTGAAGGTTTATCAGGAGGTTGCTTGTAATTTTGGAGAAGTACAACCTCAAATTGTATGCTATCTAGAATTATCCAATCATCTTTGTGTGGTAAAGGATATATTGGAACATCATATGTTCTCAATACAGTTTTCGGCTTGTGCAAATCAGAGCAATATGATGCCTTTGTAAAATTCTTGCTATACAGGACAGCACAAGCATGAGTACATGGTGTTTTATCTAATCGGAAGGCATGACAAATACAAGTTTAATTCTTGAGGAAAACAATAAAAATATATTCAAATATACAAACATATTCAAATATACAATTACACTCAAATTCACAAATATACTCATAATATACAAATAAACTCACGTTATACAAATAAACATAGAATATACAATTAATGCCAACATATAAAACATAAATTAAAATATACAAATAATTCAAAATATACAAATACACATACCAAAATACAATTACAATCTGATTAATACAAACACATTCAAATATACAATCTCATTCATAAATTTACAAATGAACTCACAATATACAAATAAAATCACATCATACAAATAAACTCAGAATATACAGTTACTGTCAGCATATACAAACATAAGTCAAAATTTTCAAATAAACTCAAAATATACAAATACATATAACAAAGTACAATTATGATCTAAAAGATACAAACATATTCAAATATACAATTACACTCATAAATTCACAAATGTACTCACAATATACAAATACACTCACATTATACAAATAAAATCAAACTATATAATTACTACCAAAATATACAAATATAAGTTGGAATATACAATAAACTCAAACTATACAAATACACATAATAAAATACAACTACGATTTGAAAAATACAAAGATATACAATCATAAAAAAATTACAATGACATTCTGTCGAATATACAAATACACTACAACATACAATAACATACTAAATAACAAAGTTGATACTGTTATAATATGTAGCAAAAAATGAGTTTGATTAAATGATTACTCAATTAATTCGATCAAATCGAGTTCAATTAAATATTTGAAAAATACTTTGAATTGAAAACTTTTTAATGTATAAAAATAAAGTTGGAACAAAAATAAATACAACAACAACAACATACCAGTATATTTCCATAAAGTGGGGTCTGGGGGCAGGGGTAGAGTGTACGCAGTCCATACCACTACCTCAGATGAAGTAGAGAGGTTGTTTCCGATAGACCCTTGACTTAGGACAAATAAAAAATATAACAAAAACCATAAAGGCACACAATAAACAAGGGGTAATACTCCTCTATATAATAAAGAAAACAAGACACCCATAAAGTAGTATTATAAGCTTGATATACGAAATCAGATACATCATCAAGAGGTTACAAGACACTAAAGGCACCACTACAAACTGCGCACCCTTTTCTACTATTACGAACGTACTCCTACCCACTAGCCCTCTACCATGATCCGTGTCCTCCACACCTTCCTATCAAGGGCCATGTCTTTCATAAGATGTAATTGCCCCATGTCCTGCCTAATCACTTCCCTCTAATATTTCTTTGGCCTATCTTTACCCTATATAAAACTATCCATAACAAGCCTCTCACACATCCAAACTGGAGCTTTTGCATCCCTTCTTATCATATGCCCAAACTAGTACAACCTCACTTCTCACATCTTATGCTTTACCAAAGCCACTCTCATCTCCAAATTATCTTATTTCTAACCTTGTATCTCCTGGTAACACCACACATACATTGCAACATCCTCTCTCTACCACCTTTAACTTTTGGATATGGGAATTCTTAATTGGCCAACACTCTACTCCATACAATATAATAAGACGGATTACCACTCTGTAGAACTTACCTTTAAGCTTCGGAGGTACCTTATTATCACAAAAAACTCTTGATCGAGGTGAGTTGTCATTTCACCATACGATACGAGACATCCTTGTCTACCTCTCCATTCCCTTGAATCATAGACCTTATATACTTGAAACTCTCCCTCTTCTAAATGGACTGAGACTCCAACTCCACAACTATATCATCCTCAAGTGAAAAATCACTAAACTAACATTCCAAGTACTCTATTTTGATCCTGCTCAACCTAAAGCCCTTTGATTCAAAGGTTTTTCTCCAAACCTCCAACTTATCATTAACTCTACTTTGAGTCTCGTCAATCAGTACAATATCATCAGAAAATAACATACACCAAGACACCTCCCTTTAAATATATTGCGTCAAAATATTCATTACTAAGGCAAAAAATAGGCTAAGAGTTGATCCCTGATATAAACCTGACAAAATAAGAAAGTGCTCTAAATCTTCTCCCATTGTCCTCACACGAGTCTTTGCACCATCGTAAATATCCTGGATCAACCTAGTGTAATCTACGGGCACCCTTATAACCTCCAAGCACCTCCACAAAATCTCCCTTATGCCTTCTTAAGATTAATGATGTAATACCGCGTAAAAGTCTTAGCTTATTTCAGCTCACGATTGTATGTTAAAAGGGGGTCCAATACTTAGAAAATTCACTAAGTGTTGGGACTTAGTCATTTCCAAGGCCCCCAAAACTTCGATGATTTTATTTTTGACCTTCCCAACCTCAGATCATCTATTTTTAAGTTGATTCATAATCGAGGTAGTTAAAAGTATATCTCGGGTGGGTTTTGAAAATTTTGGATGAGCATAAGGGCATGTTTGGAGAAACAAAATAGTAGCAGCGCCAGAATGAGCCCACGACGCGCCCTCCCTCAATCGACTAACTTTTGTTCTTTGTTAATTAAGGGCATTTGGGTTATTTCTCTTTACCCAGTCAGTCCATAACATGAAATTTAGCTCCTCAAAAAGAATTATTTGCCCTTTTGAATCACAAATTCTTTCAAAAGAAGCCTCCCCTTTGATCAAGAACAAACCCTAACTCATTCTCAAGCGCTTAAGGAATTCAAGCTTTAAACCTTAAGAAATGCGCAAGAATCTTCATGAAATCATCTAGTGAGGTATGTGCAATGTTTATCCATGGGTTCCTTTTACCCATGGAGTCCAAGAATCTCTTTTTGGTTTTAAATTATAAGTATTCATATTTAAATTAAAATATCTCCATAAATTTATTGTTTTCTCAATTACAAGTTATGATTTTAAGTGCTTTCAAATGGAATGAGTCATATTGTATTTTGAATGTTTCAATTCCCATTTCATGTTTAGTTGATTTAGGATAAATACCCAAATTACAAATTTAGCAATAAAATCCTATTTTTTCCTCATATTTAATATATATGATTTGCACATGTTTAATAAAATGCCCATGTTTGGGTCTTTGAACTATAATAAACTGTATCATAGTATATACTCATTCAGTGCTGGTAGGTTATAAACACCCGATACCCATGTGATTTATATAAATTTGGCTTTTTCAAGTATTCAATTAGTTATTCCATGAATCTTATCATTATACTTACATGTTTATGACCATGATAAGCACTATCAGTTACGTTGTAATGTTCAGTCTAGTTCAGTTATTTACAGTATTAGTGTCAGTTCAGTTTGGAGTAGGATTTAACACCGAGCGCACTCAAGGATAAGGGGTCACCTAAAAATAGAGGGTGTGACCCTTAGTAACAATTCTCGAGTTACATAACTACATAACCAGCGTAGGTTAGAGATATCTACCTGCTAGTTGAGGGTTGGCTAAGTATCTACCTGCCAGTTGAGGGTGATACATGTTTTATTAGAGCACTTGATAGTTAAGAGTGGCTCTTTAGTCCTTTGGGACACTAGTTTAGTGGATCCACACAACCCATGTTAGTACCCATGGCACAATACTGACACCTTTCTAACTGGGGTTACAGGTTAGACCCCAATTATCTCAGATTGGGGCATATCGGTTAGGTAATACCTCCCATAGTCTCAGAACAATATTCAGTATAGTTCAATTCAATTTTACTTGACCAAGTGTACAGACTTTCAGTTATTTAGTTATACAGCTTACAAACTTTTAGATTTCAGACTTATTTTAGATTACAGATTTATGATTGGTCTTGCATTCTTATATGCTAAAGTTTTTTGGCATTCATGTTCAGTCAAATTATGCTATTCAATTAGTCCTTATTTCTTATACAAGCACCCTATGTATATCAGCTTAACCTCATTTTGTATACCAGTACATTCAAAGTACTGACCGTATGCTCTTCTTTGCGATATGATGTCTTATATCATAGGTTCGAACGTATAGTTTCTCGACTGCAGTTAGATAGCTCAGCGTAATATAGTAGTCGTAATGATGAGTTCTCATTCATCGAGGACATATCATATTTTATTTTAGTTATTTTAGTATTTCACTTTATTCAGTCGATCGGAGTTAGTTGGGGGTCAGTCCCATCATCTCCTCAGTCAGTTTAGAGGCTTTCAGACGTTCAAATAAGACAATTAGACAATCAGTTTGTTACTTTCAGTGCATATCAGTTGTTTAAGATGTTTTTTTATTTCTTATTCCAGTATTCAGATTTATATTTACCTTCTCAGTTTAATTTTTGCACATATATTTTATTTATATTTTATTTAGGACTCACAGTAGGTACCAGTTCATAGGTTAACTTGTGGTCACTTATGATTGTAAGAACCATTGTCGTGAATAGAGGGTATCCTCGGGTTGTGACAAAACATGAAATCAGAGCCTAGAGTTTTCAAAGTGTCCTAGGGAGTCTAAAAGTTGCATTGAGTAGAGTTTTATACATGGGTGTGAAGTGTGCCACACTTTTGGACAAGAGGCTATGAAATGTGTTAGGAAAATTTCCCCTTCTTTTAGTATTCATGTCATGCAAATAAGCATGAGCTCTGTTAAAACTCTCATTATAATCCATCCTTCATCTGTTTATAGACTATGCCTCCTAAAAAAACAATGGAAGAAGGAATGAGGACCATCCCACACCTCCACTTATTCAGGAAGATCACCTGAACGAGCATGTATCTCATGCCGAGTTTAGAGCTTCTTTCAGTACCTTAGTTCATTCAATAGTGGATTAGAATAATTAGCAGGTTATTGCCCCAGCTAATCTAGTGGAAAATGTAGCTGCGGTCAAGATGTAAGATTTCACGTGAATAAATCGTTCTTTATTTTTGGGATCCAAGTCTGAGGAGAATCCATAGGATTTTCTTGATATGGTACAGAAAGTGACTGATATTATGGGTGCCACTTCAAGTGAGAGTGAAAAGTTGGCTGTATATCAGTTGCAGGATATGGCTCACACTTAGTATAAGCTGTGGAAGGAGGACTGTGGTGTTGATCCAGGGCCCGTTGAGTGGGAGAAGTTTGCCATAGATTTTTTAGATAGGTTCTTCCCGTTGGAGTTGAAGGTGGATAAGGTGTAACATGAGTGTGAAAGAGTAATCACTTAAGTTTACTCAGTTGGAGAGGTATGCTTCTAATGTGGTGGCTGACAATAGGTCTAGGATGAGTAAGTACGTGTCTAGTGTATATGATTGTGTGGTCAAATATTATAGGACCGTAATATTGATTAAGAAGCTGGACTTATTTAGACTTATGGTTCATGCTTAATAGATTGAAGCTTAAGGAGAGAGAAGGACAATAAGAGGGCCAAAATAAGTAGTCTTAACTTTTCTCATCCAATGTCAGAGGGTGGTAACCATTCTCAGTTCCATCATAGCTCTTCAGACCTAGCCCTATATTTATCTAGTGCGCCAGTTCCTAAGTTCAGGCAAGATAGTAGGGATAGAGCGCTAGGCTCCAAGTCCCAGGTTACTGTGAACAGTGTTCATACTAATCCACTTTGTGGGAAGTATGAAAGGCATCATCAGGGTGAGTTTAGATCCAATAGTGATGTGTGTTTTTGATGTGGAAAGTCAGGCCACAGAGTTAAAGATTGCCCAAAGGCCAGCCAACAGATTCAGTCTAATCATTCTCCAGTTCCAGCTGGTCGCCCGACTAGTGGGCAACATCAGAATAGGTTGTATGCCCTATAGACTCTATAGTATCAATATAGTACTCCTTATATGGTTATGGGCACATTGAAAGTCTTTCATCTCCATGTTTATTCTTTATTAGACCCTGGAGCTTTATTCTCTGATGTTAGGTGTATTTATGCATTGTAGCGTCCTTATTCTAGTATTTTTAGCTTTGTTTTAAGGATGATTCTAAGATATAATGGTTTATAATGAGATAAATATGTTAAAACATGTGTTTATATGTTTCAAGGTTAATTCCAAGTAATTTTGTACTTAAAAGAGTCAATTAGAGTTCAACCTGGAAAACAAGCATTACTAGCTTGAGTTACGTGCTTGTCTAGTAGATTCCGGTGGATTCTATTGTGCTTAAAGAGTTTCAACTGATTTTTATGTGTAATTATATGTGAAAAAACTTTTTGATAATGTTCAAGGGTCAATTGTATCAAGAATAGAGTCAAAACAACAAGTTAAAGATCTAAGTGAAATTCGCCTATGCTTAGCTCGTGTTTCTAGTTTGTTGTGTTAGATATTGTGTTTTTTTGGAGCTCTAAATTATTGAGTTTAATGCTATAGGATTCTTGTTGAATGTACTATTATGATATATGAAAGATTTACAAGCTTCAAATCAAGTGAAAACAACTCAAAAAGGCTTGGAATGGATCACGGAAGCACAAAATATAGCTTGACATCAATTTGGACACCTGGAATGTCCAGGGTGAGTGTGGGCGTGTGGAAGGTATCTAGGAACGTGCTACATACTAAAATACTCAAAAGGAGCCCAAAATAGTTTACCCTTATGATAAGTCCACGTCGCAATCCCTACTTAAGTCAAATGGCCCTCGCAACACGACCTTATTTCAAATATGGGAAAAAGTGCAGATTTGAATCCGACACAGCTTGGGACTTGTTATTTACTATAAATACATATTTTTACTCATTATTATTCACTTTTGGACGTATTTGTACTAGAGGAGGCTTCTTTACACATTATTTAGGTTTTATCATTCTTTAATTTAGTTTCTTTTATGGTTTTGTATCATCAATCCAAGGGATTGGATGAAGAATATTCCTATTAAAGGCTAAAACTCCTTTCCGGGGTTAAGGCCACGTTCATGATTACTTTCATTTTGAATTAATTTTATTTAATTGCTTATCATTATGGTTGTTTGTTTATTCTTAATTTAATTATTTTATGGATTGATCACCCATAAAATACATATTTTGTAAACCTTTTAATCTTGGGAGAGGGAATAGGGAGATAAAACATGGGAATAAACAAAGTTTGAGTTTTATTCTTTTATAAAATAAAGAATTAAACTTAGCGTCTAGGACAAGGATGTACTTGATTAACATGTAGGATCTTTAAAACACTTAATTGGATTATTGCATCCCCGCTCAACGATGCAACAACAACAAAAAACCCATTATATTCCCTCACTGTGGGGTCTAGGGAGGGTACAATGTACACAGTCCATACCACTATCTCTAAAAAAGTAGAGAGACTATTTTTGATAGACCCCCGATATATTCCCGGATCCCTTCTCAAAGATGTAGTTGTAATATCCAAATTAGGTAAAAGGTTAGTGGTCGGGAGACCATAATCATGCAGTTAACCCTACGAATCAACAACCACAATAAGCGATTTACCGAATGAAGTTCAATAACGTAGTATGATTGTTCGTTAGCCTTAACCCTAGGCTTTTATCCACTGATTGTCCAAAGTCATTACTTTTCCGCATTAGTTTAGTTTATTTTTAATTTACAATTCTAAGAACTCTATTTTTTACTCTCCTCAATTAGTTAAACTAGAATTAGATAGACGGAGAAGGCAATTCCCTGAGAGATCGATACTTGGGCTTCGTTGAAGCCACTATATTACTCGATAAGACCACGTACACTTGCGGGTACGCTTGGGCACTATCAAGTTTTTGGTGCCGTTGTCGGGGACTTTTTATTTGGAAATTATCTTATTTTTAGTTTTTCTATATTGAGTTGTAAGTAGTTTTTGTTTAGTTTCTTTTTATTTTCCTTTATTTATGTTTTTCTCACACTCTTCTCGAGATGTCAGTTTGGGATAAATGATTTTCGAGTGATGGCAATTCTTGTTGATTTTGTAGAGGACACCACCTTGTGTCTTATTGTTCAGATTTTTATTAAAGTGTATGGACGGAACCTTCACAATATGATGCGGATAATTCAAGGAAGTCTGAGTACTCAAAAACTGATATTATGGAACCACTTCCACAATGTCTACAGGGGATAAGCAGAGAAATATATTGGGAGGATATTAGCCAATGTGTGGAGCAAACACAAAAATCGCAGCCACTTGATTTGCACCTTGATCTTGAGACTGAAATTGAGAAGGTGAATAAGTGAGTGTGTAGTAGATTGTGTAAATTATGAAGTAGGATTGGTTGGGCCATATTCGAAGCACTTTTCTACATTATATTTAGATGATGTCTTGTATCTTGAATCATTTAAAATAGTAGAAGAGTGTGAAGATACGGAACAAGAATTCTATATTCTTTATTTTACACCAGACAAGCAACATAAAAACACACCTCACTTTAAGGACAAGTGGTTTACCATGCATATTCTATTACTCGGTTCATTAATCTTTGTACCACCTCCCGATGAGAGAAGCAAGAAGATGGACGCGATATTGGGGGTGAAATTTATATCCTCAAGGTAAAGGAAAAAGTTGATTGGGTCATGCCGCGATACTAAATTAGGCACTTCTTGGGAAGCAAACCAAAGTAAGTAGGTTTTATTTTCATTTTTTAGTTTTTATTTCATGTAGTTTTTGTTTTTGGCTGAGTTACAAGTTAATGGGAATTTTGAGTACCATAAACTTGAGTTTGAAGCATGGCAAAGATTGAATGTAGGGTCCCATGGATCTTATTTTTGTGTAAAGATGCGACTAGCTAGGCCTAGAGGCCTCAGGAAGTATTTCTATCTTTTACTTTTAAATTCACTTTGGGGACAAAGTAGATTTTTAAGTATGGGGTGGAGAAATTTGCAAATTTTGGCTCAATTAAAATTTGTTAGGATATGAATAAGTGAGATATTCTTGTTGGTGCTATTTTTTATTACATGATGCAAGTGGGTTTGTTTGTAAAAGCATGTTGATTGATGTGAATATATATTTTTGAGACTCCTAGGCTCAAGTTTATGACTCTTATTCATGTTAGCTTAATTTTGAATTTATGCTATTGTTGAGTTGGAAATTGTAACTCCCAAAATATGTTACCTAGAACAATACACGGTGCTCATAATCCTGAAGGACCACAAGCTAACCCATGATTGATATCTGTAACTGAGCACATAATAGTAATAATAATAATATCGTAAATGCTGAAACATGAACTAAAAGTCCATAAGGTTCAATACTGATACACAACTAAAAATATGGTATAACAATACCAAAATAATTGAAATAATTGTCTAAACATGTTGTAGTCTGAAAGCCTTTAGAACTTCCTGAACTGTCTGAATAAGGAATTGATGGGACATGTCCACAACTAACTCCAACTACTGAAATAAACTAAGTAATGAAATAATAAAGAAACGATCATGTCCTCGAAGGATGAGGACTCACTGCTGACTCTGACTGGTGAGACTGGAATGCTACTGATGCTCTGGAGCGCGTGCTTCTGAACCTATGGTATAAAACACCATGGCATAAAAGTGTCAGTAATATTGAATATACTGGTATATATGTGAGGTAGTTTGAATGCAATGGTTCGTATACATGAACAATACTAACTGACTGAATAACATGGACATGAGAATACATGCATGAAAACATAACTATAACTGAGATCATGATAACACTGGCTAATGAATTCTGATAGCGTGGATTTACTAATATATGAGTACTGTTACTAGGATACTGAATGACTGAGTCCATTAATGATATGAATTACAGAGTTTACAGGTAACCGATATCTGAGGTTACTGGTCCTATATTACTGATAACTGATAAATGAGTATACTGATACTGAAAAACTATCTGAGTTCTTTACTGTACTGGGTAACTATATCAAATAGTCCTGAATCTGAAGGAATATCTGAGTTCTAGACTGAACTGGATGACTGTATCTGACAGTCCTGATTCTGATGGAACTAGCTAAGTTCCATATTGAGTTGAGCGACTGTATCTGACAGTCTTGATATCTGTAGAACTGAACTGAGTTCTATTACTGATACTAAATCTGAAACTGAGACTGTGGGAGGTAATTATCTAAACAACATGCCCCAAAACTAAATTTGTGGGGTCGAACCTGTAACCCCAGCTAGAAGGGTGTCAGTACCATGCCACGGGTAAATACAAGCTATGAGTAAACCCTATCTGACAGGGAGCTCTTCTGTCTACCCCTCCTAGTAAGAAAACACAAATGAGGTGTATAATCCCTAAACTCGTAGGGTACATCTCAACCTCCACTGGCTACTTAGTTATAGAACACAAAGATTTCTCCTAAGGATCACACCCTCTATTAACTGATAGGTGAGCCCTCATCCTTGGGTTCACTCGGTGCTGAATACTACTCCCAACTGAAGAGACACTTAACTGAACTATTACTGATCTTACTGTTTAACTGATTAGAACTGAGTTCATTAAATTCCATTGACTGATGGATACTACTGAGATATGATAACTGACTGAGATTACAAAGATCACTAAGATTACTGAGATTTACTGAGGTTACCGAGTAGGACTGGACTGGTAGATACTGAATTTACTGAGTTTTTCTGAGTCATATAACTAACTGAATTCTACTGATCATGGATTGACTGAGAGTATCTTGACAACTGACACTGGCTGTAGTCACACAACTAGATTGTTGGGTAAAAGTACCCCCCTTGACTCGATAGCATGAAACTGATAGGAAGTGACACTTCTTGAACACATGACCAATATCAACAATTCATAACACAATAACTTAGGGATTTCATGAAGCACATGGTTATCACAATATTGTTTATGGATAGGAATACATAAAAACATGTAATACTTTCATCAAACTAATATCATGAACATTCCATCAAACATTCATAATGCATACAATATCATGAAGGTCATCCTTGATCATAAGGGTAAAACATGCATTTACCACTTGGGTCACAATTAAGCCATAATACATATTTTTCATTCTCTTAGGCATTTTGTCAAACACCTTACATGCGCCTCTTAGGGCATATGCATAATCCTCAAATTAACACATCATAACCATTAAGTTCATAGTCTTCAACTCGCATGCTTACATAGTTTCATAAAAAAAATAAAGATTCCAACTTGGGAATCATACAATCATAATCTCATGAACATAATCAATCCATGATAACGCTCAATCTACAGCTCTCGTAGGAGTGTAAAGCGGTCGCTAGCAAATATAGAACCCAACTGGGTTGGGTATCGATCCCACAGGGAATAGCTTGGTCAACAAGTAAGCAAAATTACTAGACTTTTAGTGCAAGTCTCGTAAAAAGGGGGGGATTGTAATGTGTAACCGAAATAATAAAGTAAAAACTAAAAATAGCAAAGTAAAAAGAAAAGGATTGTTACGTAAGTTGTAAACAATGAGAATTGAAGCGTTGGGGTTATGTCCACCTCCTGAGTTATACGTCTCTATTGACTATGAGTGTGTAGAATTCCGACATGCATGTGCTTATAGAGAATTGTATTCGATGGTAAATCCAGGTGTCTTTCGACCTATTCGAGGATTATTTCACTTTAACTCTTTCGAGCTTAAAGCGTGTCTAACGGTACAAATTCTCCAAGAGGTTAATCCAGTTACGGCACTAACTATTTAACAGGGAATTTAGGATGGGACCCTACTACCTTGACACTATCTCTTTTCCAGACAAATAACCTTTCTTTCGAACAAGTTAAATGTTATACTGGCGTATTCTTGCGTTTGCAACCACAAAGAATTTAGATTAAGATGAAGAGAATAATGATATAAGCATCATACGTGTCACAAACTCACAAACTCACAGCAATAGATAGTATCTCAGTTGGCTTCCATAACCCCAACAGAGAAGTTTAGTCCCATGAATGCGAAGGAGATCATGGTTGGCATTGTTGTTATACCACAAGATTGATTAATTTCGTGTAGCACAAGTGGTAGGCGTTTAGGCGTGAATTCCTAGGCAAAGTAACGATTCTCTTGTTGCGGAAATTAAGAATAAATGAATAGAAGAAGAAAAATAGAATTAATGGAAAGATTAGAATTGTTAATTGATGAAAGAATTAGAATTGTAAGAATCTGAATGTATCTCTCCACTAAGGGAGGAATGAATAAAAATCTCTAGCATGATAGGGTATTTATAATACTCATATCCTAATCCTACTAAGCTAATGAAATACTTAACCAAATCCTACTAAGCTAATGAAATACTTAACCCAATTGTACTAGGTTAATGTAACATTATCCAAATCCAAATAAGCTAATGAAATACTTAACCCAATTGTACTAGGTTAATGTATCATTATCCTAATCCAAATAAGTTACTGCAAGTCCCCAAAGTCTTCAGAAATGCTGTTTTAGCCAGGGACAGATTTTCCATGCATCACTTTTGGTCCTTTAGGCATTCAAGCTCCCTTTCCTTTATTCGTGAGCTTTCTTTGGCGTCAAGTAAGCCATAAAATGCTGATTTCTGCATCATTTATACCTGAAACTTTGCTAATCATGTTTGTTAGCTCACTAACAGGAAAAAGGACTAAAATCGCATGAAATATATAATCTGTTCTCAAAACGTGGCACAAATATGGGCAAAATATATTGATATAGGCATGTAAATTCGCCTATCATCAACACCCCACACTTGAGGCTTTGTTCGTCCTCGAACAACATATCATGTCCCTCTAAACATCAACTTAGGGTTTCACATCAACAACACAAAACATTCGTCAAGACAAGCACAACAATTATCAACAAAGAGTAGTTTTCCGATCATTAGTAGAAACAGTTTAGCCTCTAGCATAGACTCGTGGTGGTGGTCAATTCATATTCAAAAGTTAAGGTACAAAGAATCATATACACTACCCAAAACTCATCAACCACATGTGTCTCACAATATAGTACCCATAATCACTCACAAGTATAGCATATTTTTCAAACATGGGTATCAAAATATCCTTGCTCTCACTCTCACAAAGAATTCGTATGCAGCAACTGATGACCATAGGCTTGCCCTTAGTGTAATACTCCACTAAATGTCAGAATGCTAAGCTTAGGATCAAGTAGGTCTTTTGATGGTTGTAATGTAGGCTAAGGGACGGGTAGGACTATTTTGGCCAGAAATAGTGACTAAGTTCCTAAGCACTTTAATACATCACATTGTATCATTGACAATTTTTTCTTTCAACGTTTCTTCTTTCTTTTATTCTACCACCCTTGTTCTCCTCTTTTGTTTTTCAATTTTAAACATAACTCACTTTTCAGCTTTCTTTTTCCTTCTTCTTTTCACAACATACCTCTTATGATAGCACTTTCTTTTTCATAACACATTCAAGCACCATTACAATTTAAAGCATTATACTTACCCAACTCCTCTTATATTGTCACATGACTTTATACTTTAAAGCACTTAGGAATTTGGATCAAATCACGATCTTGAAAAAATGGATTAGGCTTACATACAAGGTTGTCAAAGAAATAGGCTAAAGGCTCAAAAGGGTTTAACTAGGATGATGTCCAAGGGTAGGTAAAACAAAGGTAAACAAGTATAGGTTGCCACAGAAATGCCTAAATCATCTCCTAAACTTACACTCCTTATTTTCGCTTTGCATACATACCAGGCAAGTTCTAGCATCAGCCACAAACATAGAATATACTATTAATCTCTCACAAACAAGGCATATGGTCGACTTTATTGGAAGTAATATAGACTCTTGACCCAACAATTAAAGGAATTGAACCACACAATATCACATAATGAGTCACAATTAGAGCCTAAACGTCTCAATAGTCATAATTGTAGCACATACTCTTGTTATAATCTCATGTTGCCTATTGGAATTATTTCATACGAAGCTAAAAAAAATTATTCCTAAAAAATGACACAAAAATAAAACCAAGTAAACAGAGTAAACAAACCAAGTAAACAGAGTAAACAAACATAGATGTGATAGAGAAGTATAGCATGCGATACCGCCACCCCATACTTATACGGGCCACTGCCCTCAGTGGAAAATAAATACGAAGAACCTGGTCAATCGGACTCGTACTCAATGTCGGGGGTCATACCCCCTTCGTCGGAATTATCATAAGAGTCGTCGTCAGAGTTCTCCTCCTCGTCGGAGTCTGGCAAGCGTCGATCGTCATCGGTCAGCACATCATCGTCTAGAGGTTCCTCAAAGTAAACGCTCACTCCACACATCTCTCGTGCATACATGTTCATTGGATAGTCGTGGTCCAGCTGTTGGAGCTCTGCAGCAGTTGGAACACGTCCACCACTCATCATAGTAAATCGTGTCATGCCATAAAGATGACGGAAGAAACTCTCATCACGAGCATGTCTCTCCGCAGTAGTAAGGTTGACACCATGAGTTGTTTCAGCATCTTTGACCTTTGTGAGGTCAACCTTCTTCGGGTTATGTGGGAGTTTGTGATCAGCTGGTTCCTCTTTGATATCCTCCTTCCGCAAGATTGCTGTCAACAGATTACCAAAAGTGAAGTGGGACCTTTTGTGGAGTCTGGCCTTACGCATTGTAGAGAGAATGATTGCCCCAAAGTTGATAGGGACATTCGTCATCAAATCATAGACCAAACACACTCTATCTCTTGATATTTGGGTGTATTGAGTCCCAGTTATCAGGCATGAGTTGACAATGTGGAGCATAGGGGAAGGTGTTGTGTCGTCCTATGTCTCGGTGTCTGCCCCACCTTGCCATGGATCTACTTCCACAAAGTGTGTGTCGTATTGCTCTATAAGGAGGCGTACTGTACAGCTCTTTGAATGGTGCTGGGTCGACCGATGGTAAGCCAAGAAAGGAGTTGATCAAATCTGTGTTGAGCTGTAACACTTGGCCCCGAATCTTGACTTTGTTGCCTGTGGTTTTCGACGACCAGTTGGCATAGAATTCCCTTGTCAAATCGAGATTACATTCTCCCATGTCGCGGAAGATGAAATGCAGATTCAATTATTTTCGCCAACATACGCGGCTCCTTCTTCGCTAGGGTGTCCTTATTGATCAAGTTGACGTGAACATATTTTCTTTCCTTGTTGTTCGTGTACCATTCTTTGCCTTCCTCCTCAAGAACCCATTTTATTCCAAACATTCGGCGGGGTAGTTGCATGAAGGATGATTCTTCTTGGTCCTTGCGACCTCTCTTCTTACCCTTTTGGGAAGTGGTAGCCTTATCTTGTCGCGCTTTAGGTGCCATTGTTCCTGAGACTTAAACAATATTCATGTTAGCATCAACTCAAAGGAAACAATCTATAAACAAGCCGTTGGGGTACCACCCCACACTTAGGTTCGTTAATACAAAACAGTGAAGTGAATGTAGTCGATTACTTGAACTTCGTCGACATATGTTTTAGGAACTATATTCCGACAAGAAAATCAGCGATGCATCACTAATGCAGCCATTGTACTACTTTCATTTTAAGTGTATCAACACTACTACATAGGGGTTACATCATGGTATAGTTATTTTCAACAATCACAACCTCCTAAGTCGGTAGGCAACTATAAGCCTTATCCCGATGAACGGGATAGTCTAACATGTACGTATTCAAGTATCAAGCATAAGCAATTTTCATAACCATAGCAATTCCACAAATAGTATAACAATGCTAGTAAAACCAAATTCAAGTCGGAAACAAGTCAAGATTATCCTAACGTATATGTTTACTCATATGGTTTTGTATCAACAATCCAAACACATTAACATCACCAATAATCCATCAAGATGTAGCAATTCATAATATACATAGTAACGTAGTACTTACGAGAAATAGATGAAGAGTAAAAGAGTACTTACGTGATTGAAGCCTTTGGAGATGGTCTTGTAAATTGGAAGAGCAAAAAAAAAAATTTTTTGAGATGATTTGGGTGGATGTGTGGCGCCTTTAGGTCAATTTCCAATGTGGTTATGTTTCAAGACCAAGTCACCTTTATATAGGAAAAGAATGGGTCGGGTTTTGACCCATTTACAAATGGTTTTGGAGACAAAAATGACCTCTATGCGGCGCATAGTGCTTTGCATAATCATAGTATAGGCGACGCATAGTGTAGTGCATTTAGGGACATATGCGGCGCATAGTGTATAGCATTTAGGGACATATGCGCCGCATAGTGTATGGCATTTGATATACTGAGACCTAATGCTATATCATAGGCGGCGCATAGTGTATAGCACACTTAAGCATGGGCGGTGCCTATGTCTTTGCACACTAGATTCCGAGACCTTAGGCTATAGTATAGGTTTTGCATTGTTCGTGGCCTAGTTTTACTTAGGCCTAGCCTTCCTCGATGCCTATTTTGGCATGAGTAATGCTCAATCCATAGCCTTATGCATCCTTATTCCTAACTTACCACCTTTACCATACAATGCGTCCAAATTGTCATTTGAAACCAATCTCCTCGTTGAATACTTCTCGCACCTATATTTGCTCAAAACCAATGAAAACAATTAGTACGATGGGTTGCCTCCCACCAAGCGCCTTAGTTTTGGTCGTGGCATGACTCTTATTTTTGGATTTTCTCTTATCAAAAGCAAAACAAGTAATGGAACAAAAGAAAGACAAAACGATAAACGAAAAATGATAAAACAATAAAACGATGGGTTGCCTCCCATCTAGCGCCTTATTTATTGTCGTGGCTCGACATAGTTTCCTCGAGTACTTAGACTTCGTCAAGGTAAGTGATGGCCATAAAATTCATTGAGTCAAGAGGACCGATATAAGGTTTAACACGTTGGCCATTCACTTTGAAGACAACACCATTATTGTCTTCCAATTCGACTACTCCAGACGAGTAGACTTGGATAACTTTGTATGGACCAGACCACTTAGACTTTAACTTAACTGGGAAGAGCTTCAATCTGGAGTTAAAGAGAAGTACCATATCACCCCTTTGGAAGTTTCGTCGAACAATCCGCTGATCATGATACTTTTTCATCCGCTCCTTGTATAGGTCTGATCTTTCATATGCATGGAGACGGAACTCATCTAATTCGTTCAGCTGCTCCAACCTCAGATTCTTAGCATCATCCCAATTCAAATTCAATTGCTTCAATGCCCACAATGCCTTATGCTCGAGCTCGATGGGTAAGTGACAAGCCTTCCCATAAACTAGTTGATAAGGAGACATACCAATGGGTATTTTGAATATAGTCCTGTACGCCCATAGTGCATCATCAAGCTTCCTAGACCAATCCTTCCTATTCGCATTAACCGTCTTCACAAGGATTTGCTTGATCTCGCGATTGGAAACTTCTACTTGTCCACTAGTTTGGGGATGATAAGGCGTATCCACCTTATGTTGCTTGACACCATACTTGGCCAAAACTGATTTGAACAGCTTGTTGCAAAAGTGAGATCCTCCATCACTTATGATAGTATGAGGTACTCCAAAGCGAGAGAAGATATTATTCTTTAAGAACGATACAACACGCTTCCCGTCATTGTCGGCCAACGCTACAGCTTCCACCCATTTTGAAACATAATCTACAGCAACCAAGATGTACTTCATTCCAAACGAATTCACGAATGGACCCATGAAATCAATACCCCACACATAAAAAAGTTCTACCTCAAGAATTTTGGACATGGGCATCTCATGGTGTTTCGATATAGCCCCTTGGCGCTGGCATTGGTCACACCTTCTAACATAGTCGTAGGCATCTCTAAATATCAAAGGCCAATAATAACCACTTTGCAACACCTTACTTGTTATCCGATTACCTGCATGATGTCCTTCAACTTGGGAAGTGTGGCATGCTTCCAAGATATTAGGCACCTCTACATGGGATATACATCGTCGAATAATACCATCTGCGCATTGTCGAAACAAATATGGCTCATCCCAATAGTAGTGTTGTACGTCATGCATAAACTTCCTCCTTTGGTGGTAATATAAATTGGCAGGTATCACGTTACTCACCACGAAATTTGCAAAGTCGGCATACCATGGTAATTTTTCCATTATCGTCGCTAATATCTCCTCGTCAGGGAATGCATCATCAATCTGAATTTCAGGTTGCGCCACATGCTCATTCTTGAGTCTAGATAGGTGATCAGCCACTTGGTTCTCGCAACCTCTTCTATCTTTGACTTCGAAATCAAACTCTTATAGCAGCAATACCCATCGAATCAACCTTGGTTTTGCATCCTTATTTGTCATTAGATACCTAAGAGCTGCATGGTCTGTATGAATGATAACCTTAGTTCCCAATAGATAGGCACGAAACTTCTCAAACGCATACACAATCGCTAGGAGCTCTTGTTCTGTCACAGTGTAGTTCCTTTGGGATTCATTTAGGACCTTACTTACATAGTAGATACGATGAAATAATTTCTCCTTTCTCTGACCAAGAATAGCACCAACGGCTATACCACTAGCATCACACATGACTTCGAATGGCAGAGACCAATCTGGTGCTACCATGATAGGGGCTTCAATGAGTTTTGCTTTGAGGCATTCGAATGCCTTTAAGCAATCTTCATTAAAGTCAAACTTTGCATCTTTCTCCAATAGTTTGCACAATGGACTAGAAATTTTGGAGAAGTCTTTAATGAACCGATGATAGAAACCTGCATGGCCGAGAAAACTACGAACTCCTTTCACCAAAATTGGAGGCGGTAGCTTCTCAATAACCTCTATTTTTGCTCGATCAACCTCTATTCCTCTTTGGGAGATTTTGTGCCCAAGAACGATTCCTTCTTTTACCATGAAGTGGCACTTCTCCCAATTCAGCACTAGGTTGAATTCTACACACCTTTGCAATGCCATGCTTAAGTTTGCCAAGCATGCTTCAAAAGATTCACCAACAACTGAAAAATCGTCCATGAATACCTCCAAAGTGTCTTCAACCATCTCAGAAAAAATAGACATCATACAACGTTGAAAGGTGGCTAGTGCGTTACATAACCCGAATGGCATACGTTTGAAGGAAAACGTACTATATGGGCATGTAAACGTTGTCTTTTCTTGGTCTTCGGGGGCAATACAAATCTGATTGTATCCTGAATAACCGTCCAAGAAACAAAACCATCCTTTCCTCGCTAATCGATCTAGCATTTGGTCCATGAATGGCATTGGGAAGTGATCTTTGAGTGTCCAAGAATTCAGCTTTCGATAGTCCATGCATACTCTCCATCCAGTGACGGCTCTGAGTGGAATAATCTCATTCTTCTCATTCGCGACCACCATCATGCCTCTTTTCTTGGGAACACATTGTACCAGGCTTACCCATGTACTATCAGAGATTGGATATACAACTCCTGCATCTAACCACTTGATAATTTCTTTCTTCACCACGTCTTGCATAGGTGGGTTTAGACGTCTTTGATGCTCAATGGTGGGTGTGCAATTTTCTTGAAGCTGAATTTTATGTGCATAAATCCCTGGTGGAATACCAATAATATCTGCAATGGTCCATCCAATGGCTCGTATATACTTGCGTAGAATAGCAATAAGAGCTACAACTTGTTGCTTACCCAAGTCGGCTGCCACAATAACTGGAAGTGTGTTTCCGCTTCCTAAGAATGCGTACTTTAAATGACTTGGCAGCTCCTTTAATTCTAACGTGAGTGGCTCTTCAATAGATGGCTTAGCTGGTGGTGTGGGTCGATTCTTGAGATCAAGGTCCAGCTTCTTGGGAGCATAGCGATATGTCCCTAATCCCGATAGAGCACAAATAGCTTCTTCACCATTTTCAGCATCCCCATTCTCTTCATTCATAAGCACAACCTCCAAAAGGTCATCAATAATTTGCTCTTCTTCAAGTAATCTTTCTCATCATCAAAGAAAACATCAGCCACTGAAAATACACTTAGATCTTTGGGCTGCTTCATTGATTTTCACACATCAAAGCGAACTACTTCGTCATTTATTCGGAATGAAAGCTCATTAGCTCTCAAATCAATGAGCACACTTCCTGTAGCAAGGAAAGGGCGTCCCAAGATTATGGGAACTTCTGAGTCTGCCTCACAATCCAAAATAACAAAGTCTGCCAGAAATATGAATGAAGAAACCTTTACCAATACATCACATAGAATACCAACAGGTCATTTTACCGACCTATCCGCCATGAAAAGCCTCATGTTGGTTGGAGTAGGATCACCCAACCCCAACTTCTTATAGATTGATAATGGCATCAAATTGATGCTGGCTCCTAAATCACATAATGCTTTGACAAAATTCAAAGATCCAACGGTGCAAGGAATAGTGAAAGCTCCAGGGTCGGCCTTCTTCTGAACTATCGTTCGGGTAGCGATCGCGCTGCAATGATGAACATCTTCTTTCAACTCATAACTTTCTGCCCGCTTCTTTGTTAAAATATCCTTCATAAATTTTGCATACCCAGGCATTTGTTCAAGTGCCTCTACCAATGGAACATTAATGGTCAGCTGCTTTAACATAGTCATGAATTTGCTAAACTTTGTATCATCCGCCACCTTCTTCAATATTTGAGGGAAAGGTGGTGGTGGGTATGGAATTGTTCTCTCCATGGCTTTCTTCTCCTCTTGATTCCGTTTTTCCACTTTTTTAGGTTGCATGTCGCTGGGTGTGACATCCTTAACGTCTTCTGTGGACTCCTCTTCTATTGCGTTGTCATCCAAGTCCGCGGCTTCGTCAACCACTTGCTTGCCTTTTGCTAAAGTTTCCAGCACCTTACCACTTCTGGTAGTGATGGCCATGCATGAACCATCATTCCTTGGGTTTTGCACAGTATCGCTAGGTAGAGTGCCGACCTTTCTTTGATTGAGTGCTGCTGAAAGTTGGCTCAATTGCTGCTCTATTTGCTTGGTTGAAGTGGAATGTGAATCAACTAATTGTTTCATGGAGGATAAATCATTAATTACCTCTGTTACTCCCGCGCTTGTTGCTTCCACTTCTTTCAATAATTTAGCCATCATGTCTTCCATACTTTCAGAATTCAATGTGGTGGTGTCACGTCTACCAGGGGGAACGTATAAACCACTCTTTTCATTCTTGTTCTTCCAACTACCTTGGTCCTTGTTTCCAGATTTATCATAATAGTTTCGACCTTGGTTTCCTTGGGTATTCCCACGAAAACCCCCCTTGATTGTTCAAGTAGTTGGCCTCCTCTTCCGAATCAGATTCGTCTCTTCCTTTTGACGCAATAGATTTTACTTTTTCGGTCTTCCCTGATAATAAATGCTTTGTAAGAAGATCCATTTGTGTTTTCATATGCGCCATATCTTGATCACGTTCTTCTTCTCTTCTTCTTTGGTCTGCAGTCATGCCAATATTTAAAGTGGGGCTTGATACCTCAGAATCCCTGGTATGCCAAGCTCTACTTTGCTTCGTCATACGATCTACCATATTGCTTGCTTGACCAAAGGTGAGGTCCATAAAGGATCCTCCAGTTGCATTATCTACCACTGGCTTAGTTATTGAATTCAAGGCTCTATATAATATCTCCATTAGGTGAACATTAGTCATATGATGGTTTGGGCATCTCGCTAGCTTTGTCTTGAACCTCTCCCATATTTCATGAAGAGCTTCAGTGGGAAGCTGATGAAAGTTGCTGATTTCATCTCGCAATTGTGCTCTTTTGGATGGCGGAAAGAATCTTTCTAGGAAAGGGTCTCTCAATTGCCTCCAATTTGTAATAGAATCAGGAGTCAGTCCATTTAACCATAGAGTTGCCTCCCCAGATAGAGACAATGGAAATAGACGTAATCGAATTGCATTCTGACCAACACCAGGATTGTCAAACGACTTGCATGTAGAAATAAAGTTGATGAGATGCATATTTGGATCATCGCCTGCTAGTCCACCAAATAATCCCTTGAGTTGCAATAACTGAATCATGGTGCTTGTGATGTTGAACTTGGCTCCGGGCGCTAATGGGGGTGGAATTATGGCTCCAGTGGCTCTGGCACCATCAAGATCATCATCATCATCGTCAAAAACTGGCTGCATAGGTTGTCGATCATACCTAAACCGTGCTTGTCGACTTCTTCTGTTGACAGGTGTTATAATTTCAGCATCACGCCTAGGGTTTAGTAACTCGTCATCACCTAAATCCTCATCGTCGGGATTTGTTGCTCGTGCAGGGTTAACAATGTTCTACTGTTGAACCTGGGCTGCGGCAAGGGCAGCCAGTCTTGCTTGTTCCTGTTGAGCAGCCATCCTTTCGATTTCTGCTTCCATTCTTCCTATGCGTTGTGGTTCAGGATTGATAGGTAATAACGGTTGACCAGAATTTCTAGTATGGGGAATGCACTGAATAAAAACCTGCAGTAAACAGAAACAAAAACTAAAAGTAAAAGTACGAGAATCTTTGACCAAAGGTTCTAGTAATTATCACAAACTTAATTGACACTTGTATTCCCCGGCAACGGCGCCAATTTTTAATAACGCTCAATCTACAGCTCTCTTAGGAGTGTAAAGCGGTCGCTAGCAAATATAGAATCCAACTGGGTTGGGTATCGATCCCACAGGGAATAGCTTAGTCAACAAGTAAGAAAAATTACTAGACTTTTAGTGCAAGTCTCGTAAAGAGGGGGGATTGTAATGTGTAACCAAAATAATAAAGTAAAAACTAAAAATAACAAAGTAAAAAGAAAAGGATTGTTACGTAAGTTGTAAACAATGAGAATTAAAGCGTTGGAGTTATGTCCACCTCTGAGTTATATGTCTCTATTGACTATGAGTGTGTAGAATTCCGACATGCATGTGCTTATAGAGAATTGTATTCGATGGTACTTCCAGGCGTCTTTCGACCTATTCAAGGATTATTTCACTTTAACTCTTTCGAGCTTAAAGCGTGTCTAACGGTACAAATTCTCCAAGAGGTTAATCCAGTTACGACACTAACTGTTTAATAGGGAATTTAGGATTGGACCCTACTACCTTGACACTATCTCTTTTCCAGACAAATAACCTTTCTTTCGAACAAGTTAAATGTTATACTGGCGTATTCTTGTGTTTGCAACCACAAAGAATTTAGATTAAGATGAAGAGAATAATGATATAAGCATCATACGTGTCACAAACTCACAAACTCACAGCAATAGATAGTATCTTAGTTGGCTTCCATAACCCCAACAGAGAAGTTTTGTTACCCATGAATGCGAAGGAGATCACGGTTGACATTGTTGTTATACCACAATATTGATTAATTTCGTGTAGCACAAGTGGTAGGCGTTTAGGTGTGAATTCCTAGGCAAAGTAACGATTCTCTTGTTGCGGAAATTAAGAATAAATGAATAGAAGAAGAAAAATAGAATTAATGGAAAGATTAGAATTGTTAATTGATGGAAGAATTAGAATTGTAAGAATCTGAATATATCTCTCCACTAAGGGAGGAATGAATAAAAATCTCTAGCATGATAGGGTATTTATAATACTCATATCCTAATCCTACTAAGCTAATGAAACACTTAACCAAATCCGACTAAGCTAATGAAATACTTAACCCAATTGTACTAGGTTAATGTAACATTATCCAAATCCAAATAAACTAATGAAATACTTAACCCAATTGTACTAGGTTAATGTATCATTATCCTAATCCAAATAAGTTACTGCAAGTCCCCAAAGTCTTCAGAAATGTTGTTTTAGCCAGGGACAGATTTTCCATGCATCACTTTTGGTCCTTTAGGCGTTCAAGCTCCCTTTCCTTCATTCGTGAGCTTTCTTTGGCGTCAAGTAAGCCATAAAATGCTGATTTCTGCATCATTTATACCTGAAACTTTGCTAATCATGTTTGTTAGCTCACTAATAGGAAAAAGAACTAAAAGCGCATGAAATATATAATCTGTTCTCAAAACGTGGCACAAATATGGGCAAAATATATTGATATAGGCGTGTAAATTCGCCTATCATCAATCCACAACAAAACATTCATAATACATGATTTAAAAAATTGATTCTTGGGCTGCATGGATGAAAGTAATCCACGAATGAACACTATGCATACCTTAATTCTTGAATTTATGATGATTGACAGAGACATTTTTGAATTTGAGTATTGAATTTGAATCCCCAATTGAAAACCCTAACTTGTTCTTGAGAGAAACTTGAGAAAAAAAATTTATTTGGGGTGAAAAAAATGGTTGAATCACATATTATTGGGTTTATAAAGGGGTGGGAAATTGACCCTTTTTTCCTTGAAGATGCGGACATATAATGACTAAAAACTGAGCATCGACACAATTGGCGATGCGATGCGTCAATGGCACAGATACGATACTTGATGCGTCGTGCCATGATCATGCCAAGCCTCAGTACTTTTGGCTCTGGCAACCTGCAACAACAACACGACACACCAAGATTGCATTGGTCCACTATTTTGGGACACCAAACGTGGTCTAAATGAGGTCCGAAATATTCAAAACTTGTCTGAAAATACCTATTGACCTCCCTGATCATGAATTAGCAAGAATACCAACCATTAAAGGACATTAAGGTCGCGAAATAAGATTTTCAAATTTTGAAAGCCAAAAATAAACTAAGTCTGACCCAAAAATAAACTAAGTCTGGAAAATTAGCTAGAATTTTCTAAGTCTAGAACCCCCTTAGCAAGCATAAATGGACTAAATTAAGCTTAGGATTTTGCGGGGTGTTACAATATCTCCTCCTTGGTAACATTCGTCCTTAAATAAGACTGACTGAGATGGGGGAACTGATAATCTGAAGTACATACTGAACATGAACAACTGAAACATGAGTACATGACTGACATCATTGATTTGCTAAAATTTGTTCTAAGCATGCATATCTGATGCATGAATACATGACTGAACTGACATATGAACATATGAATGAATATGCAATGGTAATTGATACCAAGCTTATAATAGAGTCAGAACATGGAACTGAGCGAATTCATGAAAGACTGTTACCTTAAACCAAAAATACTGATGAACCCGAGATCACTTACTGGGCACGCGTGAATGGGAACATATCTAAGCCTAAAATGTGGTATATAAACTGAATATCGTGATCTGAACTGAGCACCTTAAATACGTGGCTTGTAGCTGAGGTCAGAGTTTGAGGGTCAACTTATGAGTATCCCCTATACCAAACTGGATTCATTACAAGGAAAGAGAGTGTTATGTTTATGTCATGAAAGTTTGGGGGATTATAATGTATCTCCCCCTTGGGACATTACATCCCTCGAAGAATATTAATTTTGCTGATATACTGAGGAAAACTAGGGTGATGCACAAAGCACCTACAAACTAAATTGTGATTGAATATCTGGGATCTGAAATTAAGACATGATACATGAATTGGCTGAACACGCAACTACCTATTTAGTCCATCTTATAATGATCATATTCATGAGAGTCTGGATAGTACGACTAGATGGAAAGGTGGTAAACCACACCATCTGAACTTGTCTAGCTGGCTGCTAAACTGAATTACTGGCTGCTTAACTAACTCATACTAGAAACTTCTACTCAACTGGAGCATTCGTATGAAACTCTTTCTGTAGAGTTCTAGTAACTGAAGGGAGAAAACGAATCTTGGCCTGATCTGAGCAGGACATCAGAATAGGATATCTCTACATGGCTGGGATTTTTATATTAGGAGACAAGGCCTATGAAACATCATCTAAGATAAATTGACTAAGACATATGCACTGTAATTAAGACTACTGAAAATATTCAAATGGGTGTTGAGCACGAATGCATAAATATACTAACTTATCTAATTAACTGAATGACTAATAACTGACTACTGGGTCTTTAAGGCTGAACTATACTTGGCCTAAAAGGATGGACTTAGACTATAGAGTATTATACAAAAAAAGTAATGACTGACTAGGTAACGTGAGGTAACTAAGCATGAATGAGTGAAAAACTGTATTACCTTAGAACGCAAGACCAAGCATCCAACATGATTCAGAAACATTTTGTAAACTGAGATAGTGAAATACCAATGACTGAATAACTGATGGCCATATGCTATGGCTGGGTAATCCTGAAAGTGAACTGAGTTTATGATCTGACTGGACTAGGATTGGGACTGAGATTGTAGCTAAGATGGTAATTGAGACTGTAACCGTAAATAAGACTATAACTGGGATTGAATGTTAGTTCCTGATAACTGAGGGTTAGACTAGTATTAAAGTACTGAATTTTTATGGCTAAATAACTATAACTAGAGGTCATGGTTCTGTAGGACTATCTGAGTTCTTTACTGAATACTGAGTACTGAATAATGTTATAACTGAGGGCTAAGGGATGGAACATCAATACCACGTGTTCATCGAGGGGTCTAAACTGTGGATATATGTGACATAGTCTAAATTTTTTTAACTGATTATTAGGAGCATAACATGAGTCATGTAGGCTGAACATACTGTAAAACATGACATGAGTAAATAAGTCATAAGTTGTAGGAACTAGGTTTGGAATTTTTGAATTCGTGGAACATGATTCACAACACTGGATGAACGTGGACTCCTCATACGAAGAACTCAAAATATACGCTATTTTATGAGAAACGCATGGATATAAGTTGTATTCATGGGAATGAAATGTAAAGCACATCTAGGTATTGTGGTGATTGGAATAGGTCTTGTAACATTCGGTCTGGCCTTAAAGTTGACTTCTATGTAAAAAGTTACAAGTAAAAGAAGCTCCTGAATCTGAAGAAATGTAAACATATAAATAAGAGATCTGTAACATACCAATGCTGCATCAGGAGGACTTTCCTGATCCATTTGGTACTGAAGTACAAAGAGTATGTCTGGGCGTTGCCCACTGATAGACCTAGAATTGGCCCCCTACTGATTCGGGCGAGTGAACTAAACTGAAGGACGCCCATTCTTACTTCTAGGGCCAGGACTAGAACAATCTCGGACCTTGTGACCTGACTCGCCACATCCGAAACACACATTACTGCTTGCTCTACAAACACCCTTATGATACTTACGACACTCTTCACAAAGAGGATGAGTGCGAATAATTCTTGCACTATTCTAGGATTTGTAGCTTGGCGCCCCATCCCTATGATCATTTCTGAACTTGGTACTGGGGCACTAGCAGAAAAGGGAACTGGGTCTGAAAACTTCTGACTATGCTGAGAACGGTTACCACCCAGTGACCCTGGCTGAGAAAAACTATAACTAACTATTCTGGCTCTCTTATTCTCCCTTTCCTTCTTCTTATGTTTTTGCTCTTCAATCTGTTGAGCATGGACCATAATCCTAGATATGTCCATCTCCTTAATAAACATCATAGTCCTATACTCCTTAACCACTCTACCAGAAACCCCAGACATAAACTTGCTCATTCTGGATGTACTATCTACTACTAGATGAGGAGCATACATGGCTAACTGAGTGAACTTGAGGGAGTATTCTTTCACACTCATGCTACCTTATCTGAGATTGATAAACTCTAACACTTTGGCTTCTTTCTGCTATAGGGGAAAAAATCTATCTAAGAAGGCTGTAGTAAACCCTTTTCATTCTATGGGCCCTGCATCTGTACCCCTGTCTACTTTTCACTGCATAAACCACATATGGGCTATATCTTGTAGCTGATAGGTGGCTAACTCATCACTCTCACTAGAAGTCACTCCTATGATATCTGTGACTTTTTATACATGGTTGAGAAACTCCTATGAATCCTCTTCAGACTTAGAACTGGAGAATAGGGGAGGATTCATTTGGGTGAAGTCCCAAATCCTGGCTATAGAAAAATTAGCTACTGGGTTGGATGAAACAACAGTTGGTCGTTCATCGTGAGCTATGACTAAATTAGCAAGTGTAGTGAATATAGTTCTGAATTTTGCATGAGAGACGTGCTTTTCCATAAGATCTACCTGGATGGGTTAAGGTGCTGAATGGTTCCCTGTTCCTCTTTTATTAGCCCTTTTGGGAGGTATGTTCTGTAAATGAAAGAGAAGAAGGGATTAGACTGAGAGTTAAATTCGAGCTTATGCTGACTGGAACAAGATGAATACTGAAAGAAGGGAAACTATTCCATAAACATCTCATAGCCTTCTGCACATAAGTGTGGTGCACGACACACCTATGTACAAGACTCTACTAGATGCAACTTTTCAGACTTTCTAGGACACTGTTGAACCTTAGAATCTGATACCAAGTTTGTAACTCCCCAAATCTGTTATTGGAATGCTACACGGTACTCATAATCCCAAAGGACCACAAGATAACCCATGACTGATATCTATAACTAAGCACTGAAAAATAATAATAATATAATAAATACAAAAACATGAACTGAAAGTCCATAAGGTTCAATACTGATACACAACTAAAAATATGGTATAACAATACCAAAATAACTGTCTAAACATACTGTAGTTTGAAAGCCTCTAAAACTGACTAAACTGTCTACATAAGGAGTTGATAGGACATGTCCCCAACTAACTCCAACTACTAAAATAAACTAAGTAATGGAATAATAAAGAAATAATCATGTCCTAGAAGGATGAGGACTCACTGTTGACTTTGATTGTTGATACTGGAATGCTACTAATGCTTTGGAGCGCGTGCTTTTGAACCTATGGTATAAAACACCATTGCATAAATGCGTCAGTATGATTAAATATACTGGTATACATGTGAGGTAGTCTGAATGAAATGGTTCATATGCATGAATAATACTAACTGACTAAATGACATAGACGTGAGAATACATGCATAAATATGTAACTATAACGGAGATCGTGATAACACTGACTCATGAATTCTAATGATATGGATTTACTGATATCTGAGTACTAATATTGGGATACTAAATGGCTGAGTCCATTAATGATATGAATTATAAAGTTTACAGGTAACTGATATCTGAGGTTACTGGTACTATATTACTGATAACTGATAAATAAGTATACTGATACCAAAAAACTATCTGAGTTCTTTACTGGACTAGGTAAACTCAAATGAGGTGTATAATCCCTAAACTCGTAGGGTATTTCTCAACCTACGCTGGCTATGTAGTTCTGGAATGCAAGGACTGATTTAAACTGAACTGAACTATTACTGATCGTATTATTTAACTGATTAGAACTGAGTTCACTAAATTCCATTGATTGATGAAATACTACTAAGATCTGATAACTGGCTGAGATTACAAAGATCACTGAGATTACTAAGATTTACTGAGGTTATCAAGTAAGACTGTACTGGTAGATACTAAATTTACTGAGTTTTCCTGAGTCATATAACTGACTGAATTCTACTGATCATGGCTTGACTGAGAGTACCTTGACAACTGACACTAGCTCTAGCCATACAACTAGATTGTCGAGTACAAGTACCCCGAGGATTCAATAGCATGAAACTGATAGGACATGACACTTCTTGAACACATGACCAATATCAATAATTCATAACACAATAACTTGGGGATTTCATAAAGTGCATGGTTATCATAATGTTGTAGATGAATAGGAATGCATATAAACATATAATATTTTCATCAACCTAATCTCATGAACATTCCATTAAATATTCATAATGCACACAATATCATGGAAGTCATCCTTGATCATATGGGTAAAACATGCATTTATCACTTGGGTTACAATTGAGCCATAATACACAATTTCTAATCTCTTAGACATTTTGTCAAACACCTTACATGCACCTCTTAGGGAATAGGCATAATCATCAAATTAACACATCATAATCACTAAGTTCATAGTCTTCAACTCCCATGCTTACATAGTTTCATAAAAACAAATAAAGATTCCAACTTGGGAATCATACAATCATAATCTCATGAACATAATCAACCCACAACAAAATATTCCCAATACATGATTTAAAACTTGATTCTTGGGCTTCATGGATGAAACAAATCCATGAATGAACACTATACATACCTTGGTTCTTGAATTTATGAAGATTGACAGACAGATTCTTAAATTTGAGTATTGAATTTGAATCCCCAATTGTAAGCCCTAACTTGTTCTTGAGAGAAACTTGAGAAAAACATTATATTTTGGGTGAAAAAAATAGCTGAATCACATGTTATTGGGTTTATATATGGGTGGGAAATTGACCCTTTGCCCTTAAAGACGCGAATATTTAATGACTGAAAACTGGGCATTGACGCAATTCACGACGCAATGCGTCAATGGTACCAACACGATAGTCGATGAGTCGCACCATAATCAGGCCAAGCCTCAGTACTTTTGGCTCTGGCAACCTCCAGCAATGTTAACCCACGCAATAGGTGATGTGGCACGCCAAGATCACATTGGTCCACTATTTTGGGACACCAAACATGGTCTAAACAAGGTCTGAAAAATCTAAAACTTATCCAGGAACACCTATTGACCTCCTTGATCATGAATTAGCAAGAATATCATCTATTAAAAGACATTAAGGTCGAAAAATAAGATTTTCAAAATTTGAAGGCCAAAAATAAATAAGTCAGGAAACTTATCTAGAATTTTCCAAGTCTAGGACCCTCTTAACAAGTATAAATAGATTGAATTAAGCTTAGGATTTTGCGGGGTCTTACAGAAATCTAAGATGATCCTATTGAGTTGAGCATATGACATGTGTGTATGAGGAATCTATGTATATTCCTTGTTTCATGTGATGTATATAACTTTCTCAGTGTGTGTGTGAAGCAAAATAAAGAGTGTGGGATTAGGAGACGATTGAGGCATTTCGTTGATAACCTTGTTTTATACCTTCTTTTTACCTATCCATTGTGCATTATCCTAGTTAACCCTCATTGATCCTTTAACCTTTTCTTTGGTAGCCTCATAAGTAGCCTAATCCCTTATTTGATAAACCATAATTTGATCCAAAAAGCTCCTAAGTGCTTTAATAAAAAAAAATTGATATAGTAAGGAGTTTGAGTAATTGAAGAAGAAAAGTTGAAATTGATGCCCGAAGGTAATGGTTATTGGTTTTCATAATTAATTTGTGATGGATGGATGTGATATAAATGATGTTAGAAATATTACCATGATTGTGAAAAAAGAATGAGAAAAATTGATTCTTGTGGTAGTAAATTATGCGTCCACCAAGTGTTTGTGAAAATGCTTAAAAGAGATGGGGCCAAAACAAAAGGTATGGATAGAAAAAAATGTGAAATTTGGTTGTTGGAGAGTGGTTTTAATGTTTAATGTAGTGTATTAAAGTGCTTAGAGAGGTTAGTCACTATTCTTGACCAAAATAGTTTCTACCCGTTCCTTAGCCTTCATTACAATCCGAAAAAGACCTAATTGATCCTAAACTTTACATTCGACTATTAGTGAAGCATTACACTAAAGGCAAGCCTATGGTTCATTATGTGTGACTTGTGAATTCCTTGTGAGAGTGAGTGTAATTTGATTCTTATACCCAAAATGTTATTAATTGCTTTATTGTTAGTGATTATGGGTAACTCTCTTGTTGCGAGGGGAACATGTTTGATAAATATGGGTGACTCGTATGATGTACTTGATTGAGAAATAAGAATGATTTTTCCACTAGGTGAGTCAATTCTTGAGGCTAGGATGTTTTTGAGTAGTAGTCATGAGCTTTCATTTGTGTAAATAACATGCTTAGTGTAGTAACTTGCATTCTATGTAGTCATTGTAGTGCTAGCTTAAGTTTCTTGCATTTAGTTGATGTATAGAGTATTTATACTTAATGATTATTATATTCAAGAGTTGTTCGAGGATGAACAAGGCTTTAAGTGTGGGGTGGTGATGTTGGGTGTATTTATGCATTCTAGCATCATTATTCTAGTCTTTTTAGCTTTGTTTTGAGGATGATTATAAGATATAATGGTTTAAATGAGATAAATGTGTTAAAACATGTGTTTATGTTAGTCAAGGTGAATTCCAAGTAATTTTTTACTTAAAAGAGTTAATTAGATTTTAACCCGGAAAACTAGCGTTACTAGCTTGAGCTAGGTGCTTGTCTAGTAGATTCCGGTAGATTCTATTCTGTTTAAAGTGTTTCAAATGATTTTTATGTGTAATTATATGTGAAATAACTTGTTCATAATGTTCAATGGTCAATTGGATCAATAAAAGAGTCAAAACAACAAGTTAAAGATCAAAGTAAAATTTGCCTATGCTTAGCTCGTGCTTCTAGTTCGTCGTGTTGGATGTTGTGTTGTTTTGAGCTCTAAATTGTTGTGTTTAATGATATAGTATGATTTTTGAATGAACTATGATGATATATGAAGGATTTACAAGCTTCAAATAAAGTAAAAACAATTCAAAAAGGCTTGGAATAGATCACGGAAGCACAAAACCCAGCTTGACATTAATTTGGACACCTGGAATGTCCAGGGAGAGTGTCGGCGTGTGGGAAGGTATATGGGTGCATTATACATACCAAAATACTTAGAAGGAACCAATTCAGTGTACCCTTGTGATAATTCCACGTTGAGACCTCTACTTAAGTCAAATGGCCCTCGCGACGCAACCCTATTTCAAATACGGGTAAAACTGCAGATTTGAATCCTACACAACTTGGGACTTGTTCTTTACTATAAATACATATTTATACTCATTATTATTTACTTTTTGAAGTCTTTGGACAAGAGGAGGCTGCTCTACCCATTATTTAGGTTTTATCATTCTTTAATTTAGTTTCTTTTATGGTTTTGTATCATCAATCCAAGGGATTGGATGATGAATATTCCCATTAAAGGCTAAAATTCCTTTCTGGGTTTAAGGCCACGTTCATGATTACTTTCATGTTGAATTAATTGAATTTAATTGCTTATCATTATGATTGTTTGTTTATTCTTGATTTAATTATTTTTATTGATTGATCACCCGTAAAATACATATATTGTCAATCTTTTGATCTCGGGAGAGGGAATAGGGAGATAGAACATGGGAATAAACAAAGTTTGAGTTTTTATTCTATTATAAAATAAAGAATTAAACTTAGCATCTAGGACAGAGATGTACTTAGAAGCCTTACTTGATTCACACGTAGGATGATAGCTTTAAAACACTAAATTGGATTATTGCATCCCCGCTCAACGATGTAGTTGTAATATCCAAATTAAGTAAAAGGCTAGTGGTCGGGATACTATAATCATGAAATTAACCCTACGAATCAACAACCATGATAAGTGACTTACCGAATGAAGTTCAATAATGTAATATGATAGTTTGTAAGCCTTAACCCTGGGCTTCTATCCACTGATTGTCCAAAGTAATTACTTTTCCGCATTAGTTTAGTTTATCTTTAATTTACAATTCTAAAAACTCTATTTTTTACTCTCCTCAATTAGATAAACTAGAATTAGATAAGCGCTTATACAAGTCAAACGGTCACCCTAATTTTTGAAGACATAATTGGAGGTCATCACTAAAAGGCTCAAGACGTGGTCACCCCGAGGGTACAAGAATATGCAAGGAAGACCCGTTTTGAGCCTACCATGGAGCATACTATTCATCAAGGTTGTGAGTAGAAGATTGCTTGGGTCATTGAAAGCTTGAGGCTTCATGGTTTTGGACATTTAATGGCTCATGGTTTTGGGTCATCTTCACTGAGGGCATTTTGGTCACTTCACTTTGCCCAAAATGCACTTCATGGCCACTCTTTCATTAAGGGTAGTGTAGTCATTTTGTCTTCTTTTGTAAAGTACTATAAGTAGTACCTCTTAAGGCTTATTTCTTTAGTTTTTTTCAATGATGATATTTTGAGACATTGTAAGTTCTGTCTTTAGTTGTAGGGCTTGGAAAAACCACCAAACTTTAACTAGGGCTGCCTAAGTGTGGATATCACTTATGTTGCGATGTTGTCTTGATACGTTGGTGTTTACAGGAGGTAAAGTTCCTCTTATGTCAATGTAGGAGTTAGGTGTTTGTCGTATGTAGTGTTAAGGGTCCAAGAGTCTACCAAATTCTTGGGTTCTTATGATTGTACCTTCACTTTCTAACTATCTATCCATTTTATTGTTGTAATTGTTTGTTTGTTGTTCTTGTACTCCAACCCATGAGGTGTTGTTATTGTTATTACATTGTTGTTATTGTTATCTTGTTGCTAAAATAGTTTGGGGTGTTTTTGGAAAATAGGTGTTAAACACCTCATTACATAGTGTTCTTGTTGTGTTCTTGAATCAGAGAAAGGTCACCAAAAGGGTTCCTCAGTTATCTTAGCTTGTGGACTGATTTTGGTGTATGTTTTGTGCCTTTTTTTTATGTTTCCAAGCTCTTACTGTATCATTTGGTATTGGATCATGACTTGATATTGTTCCCACAAGTTCAATCTTGGGCTCGTAAACTTGAAAATAAAAAAAACTGTTGAAAAAAAACATAAAATTCTAGAAAAAAGGTGAAATCTATCCATTTTTTTTGTTCTTGGCCGAAAGTTGTTGTTCTTGTAAATTTGTCTTGGACGAGATTTGTACTATATCTAGTAGATTTTTATTTTTCTAGTGTGTTTCTTGTGTTGGTTTCTTTCTCACTAACACAAAAAGTGTCTACATCTAAAACTGAGTTGTGAACTTGAAGTGGCCATGTGTTGTGATTTGAAGTTGGCCGTGTGTTATGTCTTGTTGTTGAAGATTGGAGGACATTGTTGGTGTGTTGTTGATATGTTATTGAAAGGTTGTTGTTTTGTTCATATTGTTCTTCATCTCTTCTCATACTTAAACCAACAAAAAGTTTAAATAGGTTTAAAAGGAGTGAAGATAAAAGTTGTAAAGTGTGTTTGTGAGAAGACTTGAGCCATCACTTCCTAGATTTGACTTCAACCTTTTCAACTACTATCCTTAAATCAAGGAGCCTTGTTTGGTGGAACTAGTACAAGTCAAGACCATATTTTTGATATTAAACTTACAAAGGACTCAAGACTTATACTTTCCCTCCAAATACAATTGTCTTCCATTCCAAATTGTGTGAAAATTGAAATTTCAAATTTGTGATTAAAGTTGTGTGGGCCCGAGACCAATTACATGCTGCCACATCACCCTAATTATTGTTCAACATCAATATTATGCTCAAATTTGGATTTTTTTAGTTTTTAATTGTTGAATCTTGGTTTCATTAGTTGATCCTAGAACTAATTAACAAACTAGTAAACTCCTACTAGATTGTCAATTAGTCCTTTGCATCCCTTGTTCGTGTCTACGTTTCTTTTGTGCTTTTGTCATTTTTAAAATCATAGTGCTTCTTGGTTCAATTTCAAACATTATTTCCTTGACTCTTCAAACAAAGAATCTATTCTGACCAAGGAGTAGACTCATCACGAACTACAACATGACTTGCAATACTTGTGAATCCAAGTGTGAGATGACCAAATGTGTAAGAGTGTGGTGAGGTTGTTTTGAAGTAACTTGTGTTTTTATTTGTAGGCTTGTTCTTTTCTTTTTTAGGTACAATTATAAGGGAACCCGAGGCTTGAACCTCTCAGCCCATGGATAACAACACAACCAATGTCATTTTGGCCTACCTTGACACTATGTCGCGAGACCTAGCTATGACAAATGAAAGGTTGGATCGTATGGTAGGTCAAAGGGAGAAAGTGGGATACCCGGGCACACGTCAAGAGGAAGAACATACAGTTGATAAATATAGATTCATACTGGTGATAGGTCATGCGCATGTAGGAATGAATGCAAAGTACACAATCAATATCACAACTCATCCTAACTATCCTCATCAGGACCACCATCATCGTAATCAACCTCCGGCCATTTTGGGTATCAACATATTATAAATGTAGCCTCCGGCCTTGTCGGGTATCAACATCATCACGACAGTATCCTCTAGCCTTGCCGGGTATCAACATATCATCATAATAGTCATTACCAAATAACATATGCTTAAATACTCATGAAATAGTCATATCACCATAGAATATATATCTAGTCAATACTTCCCAACTACTTGTTATTAGATAACAACACTTATTATAATAGAATCATTCGTTCGCTAGTCATCACATAACCTCTAGATATTACCTACACATAATCCTTATTCATGGGATAACAACTAACTACTATTTATTTATTAGCCAACATCTAACATCTAGCCAACGTTCATCACTAAACCAAAACTGTCATTTATCCACCATTTATTATTATCAACTAATCATCCTATATTCGTTAATCATTACTAGAAAACACATTACTACTTGTTACCTAACCATCTTTTATTAACTGACTCTAGTTCATTAACTAACCATCTTTTACTAACTAATCCTTTCTTAACTATTCCTTAGTTAACCATATAGAAACTATTCAAAGTTATTAACTAGTCACCTCTTATGCCAATGGCTCTTATTACCTAGCCACATTAACACACAACTCCTCGTTTATTGACTAATCGATATCACAAACTTAGTCATCAATACCAACTAATCTTCACCTATGTTAGAGCATTAACCATAGCTAGCTACCATGTTTCAACTAAGCAAGATTCAGTAACTAATACATTAGATTCCTAGCCATACAAGTGCTATAGTCCCCTAATAGACAACTAGTTACCACATAGCTTACCCGTTAATTAGAAAGAACAATCGTAAGATCATATTTAAGCTAAAATCACACCAATTACCAACATAATACTCATGAATGTACCAAATCTATGCATCCTATCACCAGTGTCCAATCAATAAATTCGTAAGCAATATACTGCATCTTCCTCCATCCCATATTAGAGAGATATGTATACAACATATATGTATTCATAAACTATAATCGTAACCTTTACACTGATAAACACTCCTCGTATATTCATTCATTATCATAACACAACCCTCGACCCATTAATTCATCAAGAATAGTCACCATATCATAATCACGGCCTTAGGCCCATATATATATATATATCCAAAACTCATATCGATAATCATCTTTATAAGCCGTAGCATATCCCTAATCATCTCACATATAGGAGGTATCTCACATATTGAAGGCATAATACAGATAAACATGTAATCATCTGTAGAATATCTTATATCGATATGTCATACATCATGACTATGAGAAATATCACCTCTCTAGGTCAATTTGCATATCTAAGAGGAAATACGATCTGTATAGGTCAATCATCAAGTCTAAGAGGAAATAACATCTCTAAATGCCCAATATCCCTTCCACAAGAAGTATCATAACTATAACTCAAAAGCCACAATCTAGAAACATAAATACAAGTTACCAAGTTATGAAGTAACCTTGCTCTAAGTTTTACTAGCCTCATCTATGTCTAACATCCACAACTTATTCCACAAGGCTTAACACAAGTTTAGGCCTAAGTGGGCAAGACGATCCTACTTCTAATCCTCAATTTCCATAAATAGGCACACTATGCCCCAAACCAGGATAAGGTATCTAGTTCATCTTCTAAATGTAAAGTAAGCCATATTCAAGCCTAAGAAAGCAACTTCGACTAGAACCAAGTTACTTAAGTCAACTCTACCCAACTTACGATTTTAAGACTACCACATAAGCCCAATAAGGCTAAATATACAAATCATGTTTCAATTACTAAAACCATATCCCAAACATAGGTTTACATCATAGCCATGCTACAACTAATCTCAACTAGAGAGGGAAAGCAATAGGAATCAAAAAAAGGAATAAACATGCCATTTTACGGGTCCCAAGCCCACATCTAAACTCCAAATATCAACAATCGAGGCTAAGTCATCCTACTAACAATCAAGCATAACATCCATATCCACACACAACATATATGACACATCATCTATGAAGAAAAGTAGACAAAAGCCTACCAAAACCCACACTTAGAAAACTTTGCATCAAATTCCTCTTATAACAAACCCAAAACAATCCTTAAGTGATTCTCGTGTTCCTTTTTACTCTTAGAATAAACCAAAATATCATCAATAAATACAATCATGAAAGAATTTAAGTAGGGTTTAAATATCCCATTCATCAAACTCATAAAAGCAGTTAGGACATTGGTCAGCCCAAATAATATGACAAGAAATTCATAGTTCCTATACCGGATTCGAAAAGCATTCTTAGGAATATTGTCAGGCTGAATCGTAAGCAGATGATACCCGAAGTTCAAATCAATCTTAGAAAATATGGATGCACCCTGTAACTGGTCAAATAAATCATCGATACGGGGCAAAGAATACTTATTACAGAATGTAACTTGTTCAACTTCCTATAGTATATACACATACAAAGACTACTATCCTTCTTCTTCACAAACAATACAGGAGCACCCCATGGAGTCGCAGTTGGACGGATAAAACCCTTACTCAACAAATCCTGCAATTAAGACTTTAGCTCTCTTAACTTAGCCGGAGTCATCCTATATGGGGAATACAAATAGGATGAGTACCAATAAACCAATGTCACAGCTGGTGGTATACTAAGAAAATCCTCAGGAAAAGACTTATGGAACTCACACACTACAGAAACTAACTCAATAGATAAAACCTCTACGAAAGTGTCCCAAAGATATTCTAGGAAGGCCAAACAAAATAAATTGATTATAGGTTATTGATAGTCTCATCACCAATATCACATTCCAGATAAGTCATCGATCAAATTCTATAGGTATCAACAACCTTTACTAGTCTTTATCACTTTTATTTAAAACTCATTATCACATAAGGAACTCAAAGACAATTTCACTTAGCTATTCCTCACAAGGAACCCATTATAATTTCAATAATAGAACTACACAAAAATACTAAATACGATCTTAATGACCAGACCACACAAGGATCCCAAATAATATCAAATAATCGAACTACACAAGGATCCATCCACAACATCATTAACAAAAACTTCTCATTATGGAAAACAATATCACCTTAGTCTTTTATTCATGTTTTTTTTTCAGCATCTTTTCTTGACATCATATTCTCATATCATCCTCTCAATTTTCATAATATCAATCTCATCAGTATAACAGTACCAAGAATAAGTAAGCACCGTAGAATTTTTAGTTTCACAATAACAAAAAATCAAAAAATCCCATCACATTTATCAATAAAAATAACTTAGTCAATTTTCATCACTTAACAAAAAACAATTCACAACAATGCAAAAACTCTAGCAACATAAGTTTAGCCAAATATCAAACACAAGCTATCAATAAGTTCATAACTTTCACAAGTCTTTACCTATTAACAATAACTTTTAGACCTTATTAATAGATACCAATTAAAATATAATAGATTTTTATTCAAAATTATTAAGATACCAACTGGATTTATCTAGATACCAATTGGATTCAATCTAGTAGTCCAAGATTAGGATGGCATGATGGAGAGAAAGAAAGAAAAATGACTTCTACATGTCTCATAGCCTTACAATGATTGGGTGTGGGGCCCTACACACCAATCTACGAAACTCTACTTGACATTGCTCTTATTAACAGATACCAATTGGAATTGCCAGATACCAATTGAATTCAAATAATATCATGTAAGAAAAAAATTAAATTTTCCTAGTGTCCTATAGACTCTTGAAGAAAAGTACAGATGTCTCCATACCATTCCGCAAGACTCTACTAGATATATTCTTGTACGATGAGATCGATGAACCTAGGACTCTGGTACCAACTTTATCATGACTCAAATGGCCATGAGTGGCACCCACACTAATCTTTCTATGGGAGAGCCATCTAAAATGAATCATTACCCAATCACTTAGTCCATATTAATAAATTAAATATATAAATTATCTAAAAATATATTTTAGACCTATTAGAAACATTATGTAACTAATCCTAGGTCATCTAGATTAAAGGTTGACCATTAACGGGTTTAACTTTCTCAACTCAATAACCCCGTTAATGACTTAAATTACTTCTAAACACCTCAAAAAATGGTACCACTCATCCCGTGACTCATAATTTATGTATAAACTATGGAGAGTGATAAAATAGGGAAGATGAGAAAATTTTACAAAGATCGGGAGGGTCATTACAAATACAAGGTAAAAATGATATCCCTTACACTCCTATGAACTTAGAATATTATGTTATGTCTAGTAGGATCCAAGTGGGTGTAGACGTGGCTTTGCCTGGGGTAGAGGTGCTTGAGTCTCTCCTTTGTGATACTCTTGATATTATTAGGTCGCATGAGGACCAAACTCTTATTGTAGGTATGCAAGCACTCGTTTATCCTTTAGATCAACCGGGTGAATATGATCTTGATTTCTTGAATGTTTAGAAAATTTGAGTTGTGATTATCCTTGTGAAGACGGTTTTGATTGTGTCCTTGGGTTGCCCGTGATGGTTTGTATGTATGTGCGGACTACTCTTATGAAAAAGAAGGTGATATGTGCTTAGAAACCCCATCTACTTCTTCTTTATGTGTTTTTTATGTTTGGGATACTCCTAGTGGAGATTTTAAAACTAGTAGTAAGTGTATGCATGAGAATCCTTTGTTTGAAGTTGACTTGTAGAACTCGTCTCTCAACCCTCTTTTTGTTTGTCATATTTCCAATGGTGATAAAGAGGGTATGCTTAAATTTGAGGATAGAACCCTAGGGAAGAGTGAGAGTGGTCGAGGCCTAATCTCTTGGTTACATCTTTCATTTGACTCTGGTAACTTCTTAGGGTGTGAAGGACAGATAGTTATTGGTCGGTCCACTTATTTGAGTGATATTGTTATATGTGCTGGGTGGACTTTACTTTCAATTAGGAAACCACCACTTGATGGTGATTCCCGTAGCCAACTCCGTTGTACAATTTTTGCTAAGTCCCTCATGATTAAATTAAAGGATGTATAGTTATATCTCAAAAGTGTACCTCCTTGGCATGTTGATGTTGTTTATTGTACTAAGTCTAACCCTCATGTAATGAGGATGTGGTGCTTGTTTGTCTTCTCTTTGTTCTTGCAAGGTTTGGATTCTAGATCGAATCCTTTTTAATAAGGGGAGGATGATACAAGTCAAATGGTCACCCTAATTATTGAAGACATGATTAGAGGACATAACCTAAAGGCTCAAGGTGTGGTCACCCTGAGGGCATGAGAATATGCAAGGAAGACCCATTTTAAGCCTACCATGGAGCACACTATTCATCAAAGCCGTGAGTGAAAGATTGCTTGGGGCATTCAAGGCTTGAGTCTTTATGGTTTTGGACACTTAATCACTCACGATTTTGGTTCATCTTCATTGAGGTAATTTTGGTCACTTCACTTTGCCTAAAATGCATTTCAGTGCCACCCTTTAATTAAGGGTAGTGTATTTATTTTGTCTTCTCTTGTAAAGTAAAAGTTAGGTGTTTGCCACGTGTAGTGTTAAGCGTCTAAGAGTCTGACAAATTCATGGGTTCTTAAGATTATACCTTCACTTGTCTAACTATCTATCCATTTTACTGTTGTAATCATTTGTTTGATGTTCTTGTACTCCAACCCTTGAGGTGTTGTTATTATTATTACATTGTTGTTATTGTTATCTTGTTGCTAAAATATTTTGTGTTTTGCTGGAAAATAGGTCTTAAACACCTCATTACATAGTGTTCTTGTTGTGTTCTTGAATCCGAGAGAGGTCACCAAAAGGGTTCCTCGACTATCTTAGCTTGTGGACTGATTTTGGTGTATATGTTTCCAAGCTCTTAGTGTATCAGGAAGAGAACGTAAGTACCTGAGAGATCGATACTTGGGATATCTTGAAGCCACTATATTACTTAATAAGACTACGCACATTTGCGTGTGTGCTTGGGTGCGTGGGCACCGTTGCTTGGGTGTATTTATGCATTCTAGCATCCTTATTCAAGTCTTTTTATCTTTGTTTTGAGGATGATTCTAAGATATAATATTTTATAATAAGATAAATGTGTTAACAAAATGTGTTTATATGGGTTAAGGTGAATTCCAAGTCATTTTGTACTGAAAAGAGTCAATTAGAGTTCAATCTAGAAAACTAGCATTACTAGCTTAAGCTAGGGGCTTGTCTGGTAGATTTCGGTGGATTCTATTATTTTTAAAGTGTTTAAAATGATTTTTATGTGTTATTATATGTGAAACAACTTGTTTATAATGTTCAAGGGTCAATTGGATCAAGAAAAGAGTCAAAACAATAAGTTAAAAATTAAAATGAAATTTGCCTATGCTTAGCTCGTGTTTCTAGTTCATCGTGTTGGATGTTGTATTATTTAGAGCTATAAATTGTTTTGTTTAATGCTATAGGATACTTGGTGAATGGACTATGATGATATATGAAGGATTTACAATCTTCAAATCAAGTGAAAACAACTCAAAAAGGCTTGGAATGGATCACAGAAGCACAAAACACAAATTGACATCAATATGGACACCTGGAATGTCCAGGGTGAGTGAGGGAGTGTGGAAATGTATCTAGGCGTGTGATACAAACCAAAGTACTTAGAAGGCACCCAAAATAGTGTACCTTTGTGATGAGTCTGTGTCGCGACCCCTACTTAAGTCAAATAGCCCTCGCGCGACCCTATTTCAAATATGGGAAAAAGTACAGATTTGAATCCTACACAGCTTGGGACTTGTTCTTTACTATAAATACATCTTTGTACTCATTATTATTCACTTTTGTATGTTTTTGGACAAGAGGATACTGCTCTACACATTATTTAGATTTTATCATTCTTTAATTTAGTTTCTTTTATGGTTTTGTATCATCAATCCAAGGGATTGGATGATGAATATTCCCATTAAAGGCTAAAATTCCTTTCCGAGGTTAAGGACAAGTTCATGATTACTTTTGTTTTGAATTAACTTCATTTAATTGCTTTTCATTATGGTTGTTTGTTTATTCTTAATTTAATTATTTTATGGATTGATCACCCGTAAAATACATATGTTGTTAACCTTTTGATCTCAAGAGAGGGAATGGGAAGATATAACGTGGGAATAAAAAAAGTTTTGGTTTTATTCTTTTATAAAATAAAGAATTAAATTTGGCGTCTAGGACAGGGATGTACTTAGAAGCCTTACTTGATTCACACGTAGGATAATAGCTTTAAAACACTTAATTGGATTATTGCATCCTTTCTCAAAGATGTTGTTGTAATATCCAAAGTAGGTAAAAGGTTAGAGGTTGGGAGACCATAATCATGCAATTAACCTTATGAATCAACAACCACGATAAGCGATTTACCGAATGAAGTTCAATAACATAGTATGATTGTTCGTAAGCCTTAACCCTAGGCTTCTATCCACTGATTGTCCAAAGTCATTACTTTTCCACATTGGTTTAGTTTATTTTTAATTTACAATTCTAAAAACTCTATTTTTACTCTCCTCAATTAGTTAGAGTAGAATTAGATTGGCGGCGAACGTAAGTCCCTGGGAGATCGATACTTGGGCTTCCTTGAAGCCACTATATTATAGGATAAGACCATGTATATGCAGTGTGTACGTGGTCTTATCAAGTAATATAGTGGCTTCAAGGAAGCCTAAGTATCAATCTCTCAGGGACTTGCATTCGCCGCCTATCTAATTCTAGTCTAACCAATTGAGGAGAGTAAAAATTATAGTTTCTAGAATTGTAAATTAAAAATAAACTAAACTAATGTGGAAAAGTAATGACTTTGGAAAATCAGTGGATAGAAGCCCAAGGTTAAGGCTTATGAACAATCATACTACGTTATTGAACTTAATTCGGTAAATCGCTTATCGTGGTTGTTGATTCATAGGGTTAATTGCATAATTATGGTCTCCCGACCTCTAACCTTTCACCAAATTAGGATATTACAACTACATCGTTGAGTGGGGATGCAATAATCCAATTAAGTGTTTTAAAGCTATCATCCCACGTGTGAATCAAGTAGGGCTTCTAAGTACATCCTTATTTTAGACGCTAAGTTTAATCCTTTATTTATAATAGAATAAAAATCCAAACTTTCTTTATTCCTATGTTCTATCTCTCTATTCCCTCTTCTGAGAATAAAAGATCGACAATATATGTATTTTACGGGTGATCAATCCATAAAATAATTAGATTAAGAATAAATAACAACCATAATGATAAGCAATTAAATGAAATTAATTCAAAACGAAGGTAATCATGAATATGGTCTTAACTCCGAAAACGAGTTTTAGCATTTAATGGGAATATTCATTATTCTCTTTTGTAACTCCTTATATAGCAGTCAATTTCGGTGGTATATTTAGCAGAACCTTTCTCAGTGTCCACTACAGTAGGTAGCTCCATTGTAGCCAGAAGGGTATACAGAAACTACCCGGTTATAGTATTCCAGAGGGTTACTTCAGTTGACCTCGTGGAGTTAAGGATGACCGATTTTGACATTATTCTCGGCATGGATTGGCTTTACTCATGTTATGCTTCAGTTGATTGCAAAAATAGAGTCGTTCAGTTTTAGTTTCCTAATGAACTAGTTATTGAATTGAGGGTAGTACCTTTGTTCTTAAGGGTTAAATTATTTCTTATATTAAAGCAAGAAAAATGATATCTAAAGGGTGTGTTTACCATTTTGTACGAGTCAAAACTATAGTTCTGAGACTCCCAGTCTCGAGTCCTTTTCAGTAGTAAGGAAATTTCCAAATATATTCCCTAAAGACCTTCTCGGAGTTCCTACCAGAAGGGAAATTAACTTCGGAATAGATTTCCTTCCAGATACACAACCTATCTTTATTCCACCTTATAGAATGGCTCCAACTAAGCTTAATAAGTTGAAATATCTCACAGATAAGGGATTCATCAGGCCCAGTGTTTCCCCATGGGGTGCTCCAATTTTGTTCGTGCATTAGAAAGACGGTTCTCTCAGAATGTGCATCGATTACCGTCAGTTGAATAAAGTCATAATCAAGAATAAATATCCACTCCCCAAAATTGATGACTTGTTCGACCAACTTCAGGGTGCCAGTTATTTCTCTAAGATAGACCTCAGATCTGGCTATCACCAACTTAGAGTCAGAGAATATGACACTGAAGACAACCTTCAAGACTCGGTATGGTTACTTCAAATTTCTAGTTATGTCTCTTAGACTAACGAATACACCTGCAGCTTTCATGGACTTGATGAACAGAGTGTTCAAGCAATACTTGGACATGTTCATCAAAATCTTCATTGATGATATTCTTGTCTATTTCCTAGTGAAAATGATCATGCAGATTATCTCAGAATTATATTGCAGACTCTTGGAGCCTATCAATTGTTCACAAAGTTCTTTAAGTGTGAGTTTTATCTAAGATTAGTAGCTTTTCATGGCCATATTGTTTCCAGTGATGGCATTAGAGTCGGCCCTCAGAAGACCAAAGTAGTAAAAAACTGGCCTAGACCCATCACTCCATCAGATATCAGGAGTTTCTTGGGTTTGGATAGCTATTACAGATGGTTTGTTGAATGGTTTTCTTCTATTGCATCCCCCATGTCACGATTGACTTGGAAGAAAGTCAAGTTTTAGTGGTCAGATTTATTTAAGAAGAGTTTTCAAGAGTTGAAGACTCAACTCACTTTAGCCCTAATATTGACTTTGCCAAATGGTTCAGATGGGTTGTTAGTTTACTGTGATTCTTCTAGAGTAGGTCTTGGTTGTGTATTGATGCAGAGAGGTAAGGTCATAGCCTATGACTCTAGAAAACTTATACCCATGAAAAGAATTATCCTACCCATGATCTTGAGTTGGCAGATGTTATTTTTTCCTTGAAAATTTGGAGGCACTATCTTTATAGGGTTCATATTGATGTGTTCACGAATAACAAAAATTTGCAGTACGTGTTCACACAGAAAGATTTGAATCTTTGATAGAAAAGGTGGCTAGAGTTATTAAAATATTATAATATGAGTGTTTTATATCACCTGGGCAAGACCAATGTAGTGGCAGATGCCCTTAGCAGGTTGTCTATGGGTAGTATAGCTCATGTTGAGGATGGTAAGAAGAATTAGTTAGTGAGGTTCATCAGCTGGCTAGATTAGGCGTCTAGTTGGTTGACTCAACTGAAGGCAGTGTATGGGTTCGGAATGGTTCAGAATCTTCTTTGGCAGCCGAAGTGAAAGAAAAGCAAGATAGGGATCCCAGTTTGGCTAGATTAAAAAAGTCAGTCGGAGATCAGAAAGTGGAGGTTTTCTCCTAAAGGGGAGATAGTGTGGTTCATTATTAGGGTAGATTGTGTGTTCCATGTATTGGTGACTTGAGATAGAAATCCTTGCAGAAATGCATGGTGAGTGATACTCTATCCATCCATGAGCCACTAAGATGTACTGTGACTTGCGGGAAGTCTATTGGTGGAGTGGTATGAAGAGGGATATTGCAGAGTTTGTGGCTAAGTGTTTGAATTTTCAGCAGGTTAAGGTTGAACACCAAAGGCCTAGTTGCACATTGCAGGACTTTAGTATCCCCTCTTGGAAGTGCGAAGTGGTGAACATGGACTTTGGGACAAGATTACTTTTTAGGGTCGTCAGCATGATTTGATATGGGTCATTATAGATAGAATGACAAAATTAGCTCATTTCCAGCTAGTTCATACTTCTTACTCAACTGAGGATTATGTTAGGCTCTACCTTAGGGAGTTGGTTAGGTTGCATGGTTTTCCGTTGTCTATCATATCTTATAGAGGTACTTAGTTTACCTCTCACTTTTGGAAGGCTTTCAGAAGGGACTTGGTACCCAAGTTCATCTCAGTACAACTTTTCATCCTAGACAGATGGTCAAGCAGAGAGGACTATTCAGAACTTAGAGGACATATTGAGAGCATGATTTATTGACTTTAGAGGTAGTTGGGATGATCACTTACCTTTGATTGATTTTACCTATAACAACAATTATCACTCCAATATACAGATGGCTACATTTGAGGCTGTTTATGAAAGGAGATATAGATCTCCTGTTGGTTGGTTTGAGGCAAGTGAAGCTCCTTTGATAAGGCCAGATGCAGTGTTTGATGCGATGGAGAAAGTTCAGTTGATTAGGGAGAGGCTGAGGATACACCAAAACCATTCGAAATCCTATGCAGATGTGAGGAGAAGAGATCTAAAGTTTGAGGTTAGTGATTTGGTTTATCCGAATATATCACCCATGAAGGGTAGGGGTGTGGAAAAACCAAACCGATAAACATGTTATTGGTTTGTTATTATTGGGTTAACAGTTTTTTAATGGGTTTATAACTTTTTTTTATTGGGTTATTGGTTTGGTTCAGTTTTTTCTTATTGGGTAATTGGGTAAACTGATAACCCAATAAGAATATTTCAAATTACTCTTTAACCCTACTCTTATATATATATATATATAACCTACTCTATATTTCTCTTTCATATCTATAAACCTATTCAATTTCATGAAAACCTATTCAAGCTTGAAGATTCTTGTAAAATAAAACATATTATGTAGGATTTTTGCGGCAACTAAGATTTCATTTCTTTTTTTGTTAGTTGCTACTATTTCTATTTTATGCATATTTTCTTATCGGTTAAACCAAAAAATGAATTGTTAAGGACTAAAAACCGATTAACCAAAAACTAATAAAAAATATCTTATTTGTTTAATTATTGATTTTACATATTTAAAAATCGATAACCAATAAACCAAACATGATAATACATAAAATTGAACCGAACCGACCAATGCACACTTCTAATGAAGGGAGTGAAGAGGTTTGGCAAGAAGGGAAGCTCAGCCCCATTATGTTGGCCCATATAAGATCTTCAGTAGTTTTGGGAAGGTATCTTATGAGCTAGAGTTGCCTACAGATTTAGAATCAGTGCATCCAGACTTCTATGTTTCCTTGGTGAAAAATTGTATTGGTGATTTAGATGTAGTTCTTCCATTAGAAAGTATGGATGTTCAGGATAGGCTTTCCTACGAATAAGTCCCAGTTGAGATCCTTGATAATTATATTCGTAGACTAAGGAACAAAGAAGTTCCCTTGGTCAAAGTTCTTTGGCAGAATCAGTCCGTTGAGGGAGCCACTTGGGAAGCAGAAGCAGACATGCGAACCAAGTAGCCCATCTTTTCTCCGCGAACTCAAATTCAGCTTAAGGTAATGATTATCCTCAGGTTGAGTCTTTTATGTTCTCAGTTTCAGCTATGTAATTCATCTCATGTCATTGCATACATTCAGTTTAGTTCACGTATCACGTTTTAGACTCATTTATGCAATCATGTTTTCAGTCATTCATGTTCAATTTATGATTTTAGTTTTCCCCAGCACTCTTAGGTAAACCAGTCTCATTCGAGGATGAATGTTCCCAAGCGGGAGATGTTGTAATACCTTGTAAAAGTCTTAGCTCATTTCAGCTCATGATTGCATGTTAAAGGAGGGTCCTAGACTTAGAAATTTCACTAGGTGTTGGGACTTAGTCATTTCCAAGGCCTCTAAACTTCGATGATTTTATTTTTGACCTTTTCGACCTCAGAATGTCAATTTTTAAGTTGATTCATGATCGGGGTAGTTAAAAGTAAGTATCGAGTGAGTTTTGGAATTTTTGGATGAGCATAAGGGCATGTTTGGAGAAGCAAAACAGTAGCAGCATTGGGATGAGCCCGTGGCATCCCCTCTATTGCACCGCACTGGAGCTGTGGCGCCCCCTTCATTGCACCGCACTAGAGCCCGTGGTGCCCCCTCCCCCAACCATCCAGCTTTTGTTCTTTGTTAATTAAGGGCATTTGGGTCATTTTCTTTCAACCAATTAGTTCATAACATGAAATTTAGCTCCCCGAAGAACATTATTTTCCCTTTCAATAACAAATTATGTCAAAAGAAGCCTCCATTTCATCAAGAACAAACCCTAACTCATTCTCAAGCTATCAAGGAATTCAAGCTTCAAACCTCAAGAAAATCCCAAAAATCTTCATGAAATCATCTAGTGGGATATGTGTGATGTTCATCCATGGGTTCCTTTCACCCACGGAGTCCAAGAATCCCTTTTTGGTTTTAAATTATGAGTATTCATGTTTAAATTGAAATATCCTCATGAATTTCTTTTTTACTCAATTACAAGTTATTATTTAAAGTGCTTTCAAAAGGAATGAGTCATATTATGTTTTGAATGTTTCAATTTCCATTTCATGTTCAATTGATTGAGGATGAATCCCCAAAGTACGAATTTAGCCATGAAATCCTATTGTTTTCTCATGTTTAAGATATTCTCATGTATAAGTTTATGATTTGCACATGTTTAATGAAATGCCCATGTTTGGGTCTTTGAACCATTATCAATTAATACAGTCTTTCAAGCTTGATATAATAGTATATACTCATTCAGTGTTGTGGGTTATGAACACCCGATACCTATGAGATTTATATAAATTCGGCTTTTTCAAGTATTCAGTCAGTTATTCCATGAATCTTATCAGTAAACTTATATATTTATGACTATGATGAGCACTCTTAGTTACGTTGTAATGTTCTAGTTCAGTCTTTTCCAGTATTAGTATCAGTTCAGGTGGGAGTAGGATTTAGCACCGAGCGAACTCAAAGATGAGGGCTCACCTGAAAATAGAGGGTGTGAACCTTTGTACCAATCCTCGAGTTAAAAAACTATGTAACCAACGTAGATTAGAGAAGTCTACCTACCAGTTGAGGGTTTAATAAGTGTCTACTTGCCAGTTGAGGGTGACTCCTTAGTTGTTCGGGACACTAGTTTAGTGGATCCACACAGCCAGTGTTAGTATCCGTGGCACCATACTGACATTCTTCCAACTGGGGTTACAGGTTGGACAACAATTAGCTTAGATTGGGGCATATCGGTTAGATGATACCTTCCACAGTCTTAGTACAGTAATAAGTATAGTTCAGTTTAGGTTTGCTTTACCAAGTGTACAGACTTTAGGTTATTCAGTTATACAGTTTACAAACTTTTAAATTTCAAACTTATTTTAGATTACAGATTTATGCTTGGTATTGCTTTCTCAAATGTTACAGTTTTCATGCATTCATGTTCAGTTATCTCATGCTATAAAGTTAGTCCATATTTTTTATGCATAGTATCCTATGTACATCAGCCTAACCTCATCTTATATGTCACATCCCGAGCCGAGTCCCTAGACGTAGCATGTACTCGATACTACTGCTAGTATGAGAGAACAATCTGGCATATCACATGAGCATACAACTAACATAATGAATAGAGAGGAAAAAATATAAAATAATATTTCTTAAAGGAAAAAGTCTTTCATCAATGTTCATTAAAATCACTTAGTGTCTGAAGATACAATAGTCATGATCAATAAGAAAAAAAATTACAAGATCTATCTGAAAACTAAATAATCTGTGAAGCCTCTAATAAGTACCAATATTGAAAATAAATAAAATATAAAGGAGGATCTATATCTCATCCAACTACCTGGAAGGAAAGAGGCTCACCAATAACAGAAGATAGAGATCCGAATGACATGCCTGACCGCAGATTTGAGATCCAAAACCTACATCATGAAATGATGTAGCACCAAAGATGGCCAATAAATGGAATGTATTGGTATGCAAACCCATTTAAGGAGGGTAGTACATCAAGAGATTAAAAATGGCATCAATATTCAAATATAAATTATGAAAATTGAAAAGGAACAAGAATATAAACTAAATTTATAATTGACCAAGTAAAATGGATTTACTTTCTTTAATTATTTGAGGAAGAAGGTAGTGAAACATCATACACCACCATGTGAGTGCATGGAGTCTGATCTAGGCCCGATCAGTTAAGCCGTCCTATACCTTACCGAACATAGAACGTGACATGACATAATTTGCTAGAAAGTATCCATGGTTAGTCTGTAACACCCTGAGACTGCACCCTGGGTGTCACACGGTGCTTACAATCCCGAAGGACCACAAGCTAACCCATGACTGGTACCTGCCGTGAGCACTGAATATAATACTGGAATATATATGCGGAAGAAATCTAAAAATACAATAAGGTTCTCAAAATACTAAAATAATAATTGAGTATAACTGATAATAACATTTAAAAACTAAATAACTGACTATGCTAGTCTGAGATCCTCTAACTTTCTGAATATGGAGTTGATGGGACAGACCGCCAACAAACTCCAACTGAAATAACTACTAAACAACTGAAATGCTAAAAAATATAAGGACTCATCACTATAACTGCTGCTGGTAGCCTGAGCTGTGAAGTACGATCAAGGACCTGAGCGTCCAAACCTATGATATAAGACATCATAGTGCAAAAAAAAGTATGCGATCAGTACGTGGAATGTACTGGTATGCTAAGTGAGGTAAGGCTGAGATTATGCATAAGATGATAACTGACTGAATGAATATCCTGAAGTAACTGGATGAGAGTACATGCAAAACTATAACTACTGAGCATATTGAACATGTAATACTGCACATATAGGTATACATTATGTATTGATATTATACTAAAACTGAGTACTGAGTAACTGATAACTGATAGCCATGGTTCTGTAGAACTGACTCAGTTATTTACTGAATATTGAGACTGAAACTATAACTGGGAGTGTTCATCTAATCAACATACCCCAATGTATACTGATTTGGGGTCCAACCTGTAACCCTAGTTGGAAGGGTGTTAGCACTTTAACATGGGATACTAACAGTTTTGTGTTGACCCTAATCTGGCTGAAAGACTCATGAAATATATATATGATTGCGTTAACCCTAGTCTGGCTGGATGACGACTTACCCTACGCTGTCTACGTAGTTCTGTAACTCAAGGATTTCTACTAAGGGTCAAACCCTAACTAGAATAAATGCCCCAATCCCTAGGTTCACTCGATGCTGAATCCAACTCCCAACTGAAAGACACTAATCTCTAGATTGTACTAAGCTTGACTGAACTAACCCTGATCATGTTGACTGACTGAATTGGATTGAGTTCACTGAGTTTTGTTAACTGACTGAGTACTAATATTCTTGACCTTTACAAGGACGATTCTATAACTACTGCAACTAAGTAAATAGCTAGATTTTGGATAATAAATACCTCCAGGACTCGATAGCATAATTGATAAAATTATATCACAAATTTATCAACACAACAATAGGTTACTATGCATAATTTACTCATATAGACATTTTATCAAACACTTGGGGAGCATGATTGTTATACATGAGAACTAACCACATAGGGCATCAAAACTACAACATGCAACTTGCAAATTCAAGGGTTTTGACATGAGAGATTTATAATTCAACGCACATGCTAACTAAATTTCATGAAACTCATAAAAGATCATAACTTGAAACCCATACAACAATACAAATATGAGCATCGTTCAATTCATAATATGGAAATCATAATTCAAGCTTTAAAAAAGGGTTCTTGAACTCCAAGGGTGGAAGGAGACCCAAGGATGAACACCCAACAAACCTTGATTTTTGAATTCGTGGGAATTGTTGGTGAATTCTTGAGACTTGGACTTGAATTTAATGAACCTAGGGTTTTTTTCTTGAGAGTTTTTGTGAAGAATGAATGTATTTTACCCTTTTGGAAGCTTAATTCTTTGTTTTGGCTAAATTGGGTGAGGGGAAAATGACCTAAATACCTTGAAAAGATTAATTAAATAATCAAAATATGCCTAGTGATGCGGCAGGAGATGCAATGAGTCGATGGTGTAGATTTGATTGTCGATACGTTGTGTCGATGCGATAGCCAACAAGACGCATCGAGATCGCATTGGCTTGCTATTTTGGTCATCCAAATGTGACTCAAATGATGTTCAAAAATTTTGGAACTTACCTAAGATGTTCTATTGACATTCCTAATCAAGAATCAACTTAAAAATTGACATTCTAAGGTTGTAAAGATCGAAAATAAGATCATACAATTATGAAGGCTAAAAATGATTCTAAGTCTAAACACTTAGCTAAATTTTTCTAAGTCTGAGACCCCTTATTACAAGCTCTATGGGACTGAATTAAACTATAACTTTTACGGGGTCTTACAATATCTCCTCTTTTGGAACATTCATCCTCAAATGAGACTGACTGAACTGAGAGGAATTGTACTTAAACTGACATGCATAACTGAATTATGATTGAATTCTGGAGACATGACACATGACTGAACTGTTTTATGAATGCATAAGTGATATGAGAATGTTATGCAATTGTAACTGAGTATGGAATCTAGTAAATCTAAGGAAAGTTGTTACCTTAGGCTGAGTCTGAGTTTGTAGAGAAGAGGTGAGCATACTTGGTTCATATGTTTGCCTCTGCTTCCTAAGTTGCTCCCTCAACGGACTGATTCCACCATTAAATTTGACCAAAGGAACTTCTTTTTACCTTAGTCTACAAATCTGACGATCAAGGATTTTGACTGGGACTTTCTCATAAGAGACATTGTTCTGAACATCTACGCTCTCTATGGGACTATAACTGCTGGGTGACCTATGCACTTCTTTAGCAAGGATATGTGAAACATTGGGTGCACTGATGCTAAGTCTGCAGGCAACTTAAGCTCATAAGCTACTTTACCGAAATGACTCAGAATCCTATAAGGAACAAAATAACGGTAACTTATCTTCCACTTCTTACCAAACCTCTTCACCCCCTTCATGGGAGAGATTTTAAAATACACATAACCACCAATCTCAAATTCAAGATCTTTCCTTCTCATATTTGCATAAGATTTCTGTCGTCTCTAGGCTATCTTAAGCCTCTCCCTGGTTAGCTATACTTTCTCTAAGACATCAAACACCAAGTCAGGCCCCACTACCACGGACTCACCTACCTCAAACTAACTAATAGGAGATCTACATATTCTCCCATAAAGAGTCTCAAATGACGCCAACTGGATACTGGAATGATAACTGTTATTATACGCAAAGGCAAGTGGTTATCCTAACTTCCCTCAAAGTCAACGACACAGGATCTCAACATATCTTCTAAAGTCTGAATGGTCCTTTATTCTTGACCATCTATATGAGGGTAAAAGGTTGTACTGAGGTGGAATTGGGTACCAAGACCCTTTTGGAAGGTTTTCCAAAAGTAATAGGTGAATTGCATTCCTCTGTCTGAAATAATGGACAGCAGGACATCGTATAACCTAACCAACTCTCTGATGTAGAGCCTAGCATAGTCCTCGGCTGAATAAGAAGTATGAACTAGCAAGAAATAGGCTGATTTGGTCATCCTGTCAACAATGACCCAAATCGAATCATGCCGACGATGAGTAAGAGGCAAACTTATCACAAAATCCAAGTTCACTTTCTCCCACTTCCAAGTAGGAATACTAAAATCCTATATAGACCCACTAGGCTTCTAATGTTCAATCTTAACCTGCTGACACGTGGAGCACTTAGCTACAAACTCTGTAATCTCTCTATTCATCCCACTTCACCAATAGACTTCTCGCAAGTCATGGTATATATTAGTGGCCCCTGGATGAATAGAGTAATGCGCACCATACGCTTTATCAAGAATTCACTATCTCATGCCATCCACACATAGAACACATAGCCTATACTAGCAACACAACAAATCATTTTTCCCTTAGGAGAAAACCTCCACTTTCCGGTCTCTAACTGACTCTTTCAGCTTAACTAAACTGGGATCTCTGTCTTACTTTTCTTTTACGTCAGAAATAAAAAAAGATTCTTAACTATTTTGCACCCAAACACTACCCTCAGCCAAATCAACCAAAGGGACACCTAGTCTGGCAAGCTGATGAACTTCCTGAACTAACTTCTTCTTACTATCCTCAACGTGAGCAATAACACCCATGGACAACCTACTAAGGGTATCTTCTACTGCATTGGCCTTTCCTGGAAGATATAGAACACTCATGTCGTAGTCTTTTAACAACTTTAACCACCTCCTCTGATGCAAGTTCAGGTCTTTCTATGAAAATACATACTACAGGCTTTTGTGGTCTGTGAGTACATCAACATACACCCTATACAAATAGTGCCTCCAAATCTTTAAGGGAAACACAACAGCTGCTAATTCAAGATCATGGGTAGGATAATTCTATTCATGGGGCTTAATCTATCTAGAGGTATAAGCCATAACTTTACCCCTCTGTATCAAAACATACCCCAAGCAAACTCTGAAAGCATCACAATATACCATAAATCCATCTAAACTGCTGGGTAAAGTAAAAACTAGGGTTGTAATGAGTCGAGTCTTCAACTCCTAAAAACTCTTCTCAAAAGAATCTTACCACTAAAATTTAACTTTATTCTGAGTCATTCTAGACATGGGGGATGCAATAGATGAAAATCATTCAACAAACCATCGGTAATAGCCAACCAAACCTAAGAAACTCCTGATATCTAACAGAGAGATGGTTCTGGTCCAGTTTCTCACTGCTTTGGTCTTTTGAGGATTAACTCTAATGCCATCACCAGAAATAATATGACTAAGAAAAGCTACTGACCTTAGCTAAAATTCGTATTTACTAAATTTGGATAACAGCTGATGGGCTCTTAGAGTCTGCAATACTATTCTAAGATGGTCTGCATGGTCATTTTCATTGCGGGAGTAGACAAGAATGTCATCGATGAAGACTATGATGAATATGTCCAAGTACTGCTTAAACACATGGTTTATCAAGTCCATGAAAGTTGCTGGGGCATTAGTAAGACCAAATGACATTACTAGAAACTTTAAGTTACCATACCGAGTTCTGAAAGCTATTTTTGGAATGTTATATTCTTTAACTCTAAGCTGATAATAGCTTGATCTGAGGTCTATCTTAGAAAAGTAACTAGCACACTGAAGTTGGTCAAATAAGTCATCGATTCTAGGAAGTGGGTACTTAATCTTGACAATGACTTTGTTCAACTGACGATAGTCTATACATATTCTAAAAGAATCATCTTTCTTTCACACGAATAGAACTGGTACACCCAAAGGAGATATGTTGGGCCTGATGAACCCTTTGTCTAAAAGGTCCTTCAACTATTCTTTTAACTCATTAAGTTCAGCTGGATCCATTCTATATGGCGAAATAGAGATGGGTTGAGTATCAAGAAGAAGGTCTATTTTGATGTTGATTTCCCTTTTGGGAGAAACTTTAGGGATATCTTCGAGAAACACATCTGGAAATTCACTTGCGACTGGAACTAACATAAGATTAGGAGTCGCGGAACTAAAGTCTTTGACTTGAACCAAATGATAGACATACTCCCTGGATATTATTTTTATCGCTCTAAGGTATGAAACAAGTTGACCCTTAAGAATTATGGTATTACCCTACCATTCTAGGATAGGTTCATTCAGGAAATGAAAATAGAAAACTCTATTTTTAAAATCAACTGAGGCATAGCATTAATGGAGCCAATCTATGCCGATAATGATGTCAAAATCCATAATATCTAACTCAACTAAGTCTGCTGAAGTAACTTTCTGAGGTATCATAATTGGACTGTTCCTGTAAATCCATTGGGCTATGATAGACTTACCCACTGGGTAGATACTGAGAAAGGCTCTATTAGAATTTTGGGATAGACCTTGAAATTGATAGCTATATAAAGAGTTACAAAATTCAAAGAAGCTTGAGGATCTAATAAAGCATAAACATGTAAATGGTAAACTTGTAATGTACTAGTGACTATACCAAGAGAACTTTCCTGATCTTGTTGGACTGAAGTGCATATATCCTGTTTGGGCGCTGCCCGCTGGTGGCACTGAAAGTGTCACCTTACTGATATCGGTGACCAAACTGAACTGGGAGACGGTTATGCTGACTCTGTGAACCTATCCGAGGACACTCTTTAATTCTATGACCTGGCTTAGCATACCCAAAACACATGTCGCTTCCAGCCCTAGAGACACCCTGATGATTTCTGCCATACTTTTAACAAAGAAGATTTGTCCGGGCAATGTTCATACTACCCTAAGATTTAGAGCCTGGCGCCCTATACTTATTACCATTTCTAAATTTAGGCACCAGAGCACTGGATAAGGATGGAGATGTGAATAAATATTTTGGGCAGAACTGAGTAAGATTACTATCCTCTGACTTAGGCTGAGCAAAACTAAAGTTACCTATTCTAGCCCTCTTGTTTTCCCTCTCTTTCTCCTTAATCTTTTGTTTCTCAATCTGTTGAGCATGGACTATCAAACTAGCTAAGTCCATCTCCTTAATTAACATTACGGTCCTACATTCCTTGACCACACTATCAAACCCACCAGACATGAACTTGCTTATCTTAGACCTATTATCAGCTTCCACATGAGGAGCATACCTAACCAACTGAGTAAACTTAAGAGAATACACTTTTACACTCATATTGCTCTGCTTCAGATTGATAAACTCTAACACCTTAGCCTCCTTCAACTCTAATAGAAAGAAGCTATCTAAAAAGGCAGTACCAAACTCCTCTCATTTTATAGGCCTTGCATATGTGCCCTTTAAACCATGTATGAGTCATATCCTGTAACTGATAAGAAACTAATTCAACACTCTCAGTAGCGGCTACCCCCATAATATTTGTTACCTTCTACACCATGTCAAGGAATTCTTGTGGGTTCTCTTCAGACTTAGACCCTGAAAATGAAAGAGGGTTCATTCGGGTGAAGTCCCGAATTCTAGCTACAGTAGTATTGGCCACTAGGCTGTCCGGAACAATAGTTAGTCGATCATTCTGACCTGCCACAGAATAGGCTAGAGTGGGGAAACCTTCTCTTAATTCTGTGTGAGAAACGTGCTCATTCAGGGGATCTTCCTGAATGGACGGAAGTGCTGGCTGGTTTCCAGTTCTTCTTTCGTTGGTCTTTCTGAGAGGTATGTTCTGTAAACAGAGGGAAAAGTTGGATTAGACAGAGATTTTAATTTGAGAACATTCTTACTCGCACGATATGAACACTAAAAGAAGGGAACTTTTCCTAAAAACATCTCATATCCTCTTATCCATAAGTGTGGCATGCTACACACCTAGCACAAGACTCTACTTGACATGACTTTCAGACTTCCCAGGACTCTTTAGAACCTTAGGATCAGATACCAAGTTTTTAAAGCCCCAATACTGTACCCTGGGCGATACACAGTGCTTACGACCCTGAAGGACGACAAGCTAACCCATGACTGGTACCTGCTGTGAGCACTGAATATAATACTGGAACATTTATGCGAAATAAATTTATAAATTCCATAAGGTTCTCAAAATACTAAAATAATAACTGAGTATAACTGATAATAATAACTAAAAATTGAATAACTGACTATGCTAGTCTGAGAGCCTCTAACTGTCTGAATATGGATTTGATGGGACAAATCTCTAACTAACTCCGACTGAAATAGTTACTGAACTATTGAAATATTGAAATGGATAAACTCTATCCTCAAAATATAGGGATTCACCACTATAACTGCTGCTAATAGCCTGAGCTACTAAGTACGGTCAGGAACCTGAGCATCCGAACCTATAATATGAGACATCATAGTGCAAAAGAAAGTACACAATTAGTAGGTGGAATGTACTGGTATACAAAGTGAGGTAAGGTTGATAAACATGGGTTCATATGCATAAGATGATAACTGACTGAATGAATATCATAAAGTAACTGGATGAGAGTACATACAAAATTGTAACTATTGAATATACTAAACATACAATACTGCACATATAGGTATACATCGTGTATCTGAGATTATACTGAAACTGAGTACTGAATTCTAATGGGTAAATAACTGATAACAGATAGCCATTGTTCTCTAGAAATGACTGAGTTCTTGACTGAATTCAAAGACTGAAATTGTAACTGTGGGAGTGTTCATCTAACCGACATACCCCTATGTAGAGGGATTTGGGGTCCAATCTGTGACCCTAGTTGGAAGGGTGTTAGCACCTTGTCACGGGATACTAACAATCATGTGTCAACCCTAATCTAGCAGGAAGACTCATGAAATATCTATATAATTGCGTCAACCCTAGTCTGGTAGGAGAACAACTTACCATATGTTGGCTACGTAGTTCTGTAACTCAGGGATTGCTACTAAGTGTCAAACCTTAACTGGCAGGAATTCCCCCATCCTAGGTTCGCTCGGTGATCAATCCTACTCCCAACTAAAGGACACCGATCACTAGATTGTACTAAGCTTGGCTGAACTGACCCTGATCATGTTAACTGACTAACCTGGACTGAGTTTACTAAGTTTTATTAACTGGCTGAGTACTACTATTTTTAGCCCTTACTGGGATGATTCTATAACTACTGCAACTAAGTAAACAATTAGATTTTTGGTAATAAATACCTCCAGAACTCAATATCATAATTGATAAACTTATATCACAACTTTAGCAACACAACAATAGGTTACCATACATAATTTACTCATATGGATAGTTTGTCAAACACTTGGCGAGCATGATTGTTATACATGGGAACTAACCACATAGGGCATCATAACTACAACATGTAATTTGCAAATTCAAGGGTTTTGATATGAGAGATTCATAATTCAACGCACATACTAACTAAATTTCATGGAACTCATAAAATAACTTAACTTGAAACCCATACAACAACACAAACATGAGCCTAGTTCAATTCATAACATGAAAATCATAATTCAAGTTATAAAAAAGGTTCTTGAACTCCAAGGGTGGAAGGAGACCCAAGGATGAGCACCTAACATACCTTGATTGTTGAATTTGTAGGAATTGTTGGTGAATTCTTGAAACTTGGACTAGAATTTGATGAACCTATGGTTTTGTTCTTGATAGGTTTTGTGAAGAATGAATGTATTTTGCCCTTTTGGAAGCTTAATTTCATGTTTTGGCTGAATTGGGTGAGAGGAAAAGGACCTAAAGACCCTTGGAAAATAGTAATTAAATAAGAAAAATATGCCCAGTGACACGGCAGGAGATGCGCTGCATCGATGATGTCGACGCACCGCGTTGATGGTGTCAATGTATCGCGTCGATGGTATCGATGCGCTGCATCGATGCTACCGATGCACTACGTCGATGTTGACGGCGTGATAGCCAATGCGATCCATCGAGATCGTGTTGGCTTGCTATTTTGGTCAACCAAATGTGACTCAAACGATTTTCGAAAATTTTAAAACTCGCCCAAGATGACCTATTGACATCCATGATCATGAATCAACTTAAAAATTGACATTCTAAGGTGGAAAGGATCGAAAATAAGATCATCCAATTATGAAGACAAAAAATGATTCTAAGTCTTAATACATAACAATTTTTTTATAAGTCTGGGACCCCTATTACATGCTATATAGGACTGAATAAATTAGAACTTTTACGGGGTCTTACATAGCCCTTTTTTGGGACACATAAAAAAAGAGTCACCCGACTTATGAAATAATCTCTATCCTATGTTAAACATAGTTTCAGGCATTTTTTGTTTATACCTATGCCTTCATGGCCAGCTAACCAACTCCCTTATGGTCATGATGTTAACTTACTTTTTTATCTTCAAAGTGTTATCCATATTAGGCTCATGCTGGTTGTTTAGCCTTTTTAAGGGTTAGAGCATGGTCATGTATTTACATATAAATTTTGGATCTTAGACAAAGGAATGGCATGAACGCATAAGACATGGGTAGAGTGTCATCTTGGCTGAATTACATGGAATACAGTAGAATAAAAGTTGAAATAAAACTCATCATATCTCTTTTCTAGAACCCTTACTATCTGCATCTCAAGACAATTTGGTTCTTTATCCTATCATCTCCTCCTTAGGTCAAGGTCGATATTTAAATTTTGTGGAATAATTCTTATATTTGAGCTATCATCACCTTAGTCCAACTAATAGACTATATCTACAGGTACACAACCCTTACTAGGACTTTTACCTGAGATACTTTCTTAACTTTCTCTAGCTTCCGCAGTCATTATTCTACAACTTATGATCTCATTATTATACATAACCACTTTCTTTAGACCCAACCTTCTCTTCTTAGTTCTACAACATCATAGCTATAGATTTATATCCACCCAATTCAATGAAAATTAAAATTGTACTAAGAGGCTCCACATCATTTAATCCTCCCAATTCATCTATCGAGAACATCATATAATACATACTTGACCTTCTCCATACTTTTGCAACTCAAGGGTACTAACTGGGTATACATAGAACATAATAACTTAGAATCTCATATAACGACATACTACCCCCTTTTTTATAATACTTAGGGTTCTTCTTTATCTAAGGACTCAACTATGAATTAACTATCTCACCCTCATTCAACATATATATCATGATTGGATATTCACACATCTCCTAAAATAATCAAACTTAAGATCCTCCAAATAATTAATCAAGCCTGCTACATCTATTTCCTAAAACTATTGTTATCACTACCATCAGATCTATACCAAACTTATTATACCTTAGCCAATATCTAAGAACCTATCACATACATGTCTTTAGCTACATACTTCGATTAATTTACTATCTCCAATTTTAGGCCACTGAACTTCAAAATTCATATTTCTAGCTCTAGAATACATTCTGCTACTTATGACTTACGACCCCCAAATCACACCATCTTTTAGGTGATAATACTATACAAATACTGAAATGCATAACTTCTGGTTAAAGGTGTCATTTGCAACAAAGTTTAAAAAAGGAAAAAAAGAAAATCTAAGAATACATCTTAGTTTGGCATAGATGCACGATCAAAATGAACAAATGTGCATTTTATGAATTAATAGGCTTAAACACACGAATGGTCTCTATTTAGTCTCTTGTGCAGTCTCTTAATTTTTTTTGTTGTCTCTATTTGGAAGAACTACATCGATAGGATCTGACCTTTAATTCTTGTACCACCTCAAAGGTGAGGCATGGTAAGAGGAATTGGAATAACACACAAATTTACATAAGATTTTTAAGGTAGCTCTATCACATGATATAGAATATGAAAGAATAGAGGCATTTCCTAAACGCCCTGTAACCTCTATATTATAAGTACGGTGCACTTTACACCCATAATTAGGACTCTAGTAGACACGGCCTCACAAATACCCTAGGACACTTTAACTCTGTGCTCTGATACAAAGTTTGTTACTTCCCGAGCCGAGGCCCTAGACGTGGCACGCACCCGATACTATTGCTAGTATGAGAGAACATTCTGGCATATCACATAAGCATACAACTAATATAATAAATAGAGAGAAAATAATATAAAATAAGATTTCTTAAAAGAAAAAGTCTTTCATCAATGTTTATCAATATCTCTTAGTGTCTGAAGATACAATAGTCATGATAAATAAGACAAAAAATTACAAGATCTATCTGAAAACTAATGCAGTCTGTGAAGCCTTTAATAAGTACCAATATTGAAAGGAAAGAAAATATAAAGAAGGCATCATATCTCATCCAACCACCTGGTAGGAAAGAGGCTTACCAATAGTAGAAGATAGAGATCTTAATGACATGCCTTACCGTGGACTATAGAACCAAAACCTACATCATGAAATGATGTATCGCCAAAGATGGTCAATACGTGAAATATATTGGTATGCAAAATCATTTCAGGAGGGTAGCACATCAAGAGATTAGAAATGGCAACAAAATTCAAATGTAAATGATGAAAAATAGAAAGGAACAAGAATATAAACTAAATTTATAATTGAACAAGTAAAGTGGATTTACTTCCTTTGATTATTTGTGGGAGAAGGCAGTGAACCATCATAAACCACCATGTGAGTGCATGGAGTCTGATCTTGGCCCAATCAGCTAAGTATTCTCATACCTTGTTGGGCATAGGACATGACATGACATAATTTTCTAGCAAGTATCCATGGTTAGACCCTTTTTAGGACACATAAAAAAAGTAGTCATCCGACTTGCAAAATAATCTCTATCCTATGTCGGCAGACATAGTTTTGAGTATTTGTCGTTTAGACCTATGCCTTGACGGTCAGCTAACCAACTCCCTTATGATCATGGTGTTATTTTATTTTTTTATCTTCAAAGTGTTAGACATATTAGGCTCATGCTCGTATTTTAGCCTTTTTAGGCTCTTGTACATAATTTAGTCCTTTTAGGCTTATTTTTATATTTTAGCCATCTTTTGGCTCATAGTCATGGAATCCTAGTTAAGGGCTTAATTAAGAATAAACCATAATAGGTTCATAAATCATGAGTTAAAATCCCTAGTGGAGAGCATGATAGGTAATTGCATGGTTCGATATGATATAATTCATTTGTATGATTGGAAGCATTCTTGTAAAATTATTCATATTAAAATTATCAAGTATCTATTAGGTCAATGGGGGATTCTTGGGAAGTTGGTACTATTATACTAAGACATGCAAATTCATAATGTATAGATCACAGTGCAAAGAATTTTACGAATGTTGCGGTGAGGTTACCTTCTTATTGATTATGGAACAAGAATTATACTTTTAAGAGTTTCATAAATTATATCTTATAACTTTAATAGAAACATTCACATGATGGCATGGTTGAGATTTTGACATAGAAGATTGGGCTAAGATACTGTATTACAATCATCTACTGCCTGAGATTCTGGAAAACAGATTGACATGAGATCTCAATAGGAGATAAAACAGTTATTAACAATAAAAAGTGAACTCAAATCCCAATCTAAGAATCTGACAATCTCGATATGGGAAGTTTAATTTTTCAAAGAGTTAGGATTCTTAACGTATGAAATCGTATGAAAAAATGATGTGGAAAAGTGAGTTTTACCTGTGAAACTTGAAGAAAGTAGGGTGGTTTTTTTTATGGTAACGTGTAACTGATGAATTTTAAGTCTAGGAGTCTTAACGTACAAAATTAATGGAGAAGTAGGTTTTAATCACTTGGGGTTAAGGTAGAAAGGAAAAGACGAAATCACCCCTCCAACAATATGAAAATAAAAGGAAAAAAATAGAATTTTTTTGTCTGTTATAGGGTTGTTTTGACTGTTCTTAGTAAAACACACATAACTCTTTACTCGAGAATCAGATTGATGAGCGGTTGGTGGCATTGGAAAGAAGACTCAAAAAGCTTTAATTTGATAGGTTATAGGTCACGTAACTCTAAATATTCTAGGAGAAATCCTTGTTTAAATTTGGTTCTTGTATGAACCTATACGAAAACTTAATCATTAAAGGACCTTCAACTATAATTTGTTTTAGAGCTTTCTTATGCCCTTAATTCATACCCAATACCTCTACGTCACATAAGACATGACCTTTAGACCTAGATATAATAAAATTTCTAGAATCACATCTAAGTACATTTGAAGAGCAGTCCAATTTGCTTTATTTTTAGCCCAAAAGTTCAGGGTGTTACATCATAGACCAGTACATTCAAAGTATTGACTGCATACTTTTCTTTGCGCTATGATGTCTTATACCATAGGTTCGGATGCATAGTTTCCCGACCGCAGTTAGACAACTCAGCGTAATATAGTAGCTGTAGTGGTGAGTCCTCATCCATCGAGGACATATCATGTTTTATTCAGTTATTTTAGTATTTCACTTTATTCAGTCAGTTGGAGTTAGTTGGGCGTCTGTCCCATCAACTCCTCAATTAATTTAGAGGTTTTCAGACGTTTAGATAAGATAGTTAGAAAGTCAGTTAGTTACTTTCAGTGCATATCAATTGTTTCAGATATTCAATATTTCCTATTTCAGTATTCAGATTTATATTTACCTTCTCAGTTTATCTTCTGCATATGCGTGATGTTTATATTTTATTCAGTCCTCACAGCAGGTACCAGTTCATGGGTTAGCTTATGATCACTTGTGACCGTAAGCATTGTTGTCGCGACTAAGGGGTAGCCTCGGGTCATGACAAATAAACACCATGTGCAAGTTCTTCTTTCTGTCTCTATACTGCTCTACTGATCTCCTCACAGGGTGAATCGCCTCAGTACTCAAGTGACCCGGCATGAAATCGAGCTGATTTAAAAAAATGGTCACGATTCTCCTCAGCCTCAACTATACCACCCTCTCCCAAACCTTCATGGTATGACTCAATAATTTAATACCTCTATAATTGTTGCAATTTTAAATGTCTCTCTTTTTCTTATATAATGAAATCATCGTACACCATCTCTAAGCTTCGGTCATCTTAGCCACACTAAAAATGGTGTTAAACAACCTCGTCAACCACACCAAACCATCCTCGCTCGTGCTCTTTCAAAAATCCACCGAAATCTCATCTGGCCAAGTCTCCCTACCCCTATGCATCCATTGAATCGCACCCCTGACATCCTCCACCTTGATACGTCTACAATAACCATAATTGGACACTTCTCTAACTTCTCCAATTCTCCCAGCAGAAAACCTTTGTCCCTATCGTCGTTCAGAAGTCTGAAAATAAAACTATCACCACCTTCTAATAAAGGCATCCTTAACCAATACTTCGTCGTCCTCCCCCTTAATACACTTCACTTGGTCAAGATCATGAGACATTCCCTCCCTAGCCTTAGAAATCTTATATAACTTCTTATCCCTACCTTTCTTCACTAAAGCCGCATATAAACTCTCAAAAGCTGTTTTCTTAGCCTTCGTAACCGCTAAATTAGCCTCCTTCCTAACTAACTTATACACCTCCATATTAGTCTACTTCCCCTCGTCATCTTTGTTCTCCACCAACTTTGCATAAACTACCTTCTTAGTCTCTACCTTCCTTTTAACTTCTTCGTTCCACCACCAGTCCCCCCGGTGCTTGCCAGAATGGACTCTTGAGAGACCTAACACCTCTCTAGCCGTCTTCCTAATACAATCAATAGTCTTCTCCCACATACTACCCACATCCCCTATACTCTCCCAATCCCCCATAGTCAATAACTTCTCTTTTATTTCCAAAGCACTGGCCAATGTCAAGCTACCCCACCTAAGCTGCTCCTCCATACCCCTCTTCTTTCTGCCCTTCTTAATCACCAAGTCCATCACTAAAAGCTTATGCTGGGTTAAAAGGTTCTCGCTAGGTATGACTTTACAATCTTTACATAGCGCTCTATTACCCTTAATTCCTAAGGAGCAAAAAGTCTATCTGAGTCTTGGATACTGAACTATGAAACGTAATAAGGTATTCTTCCTTTTTTGGAAAGCTCAAATTCGCTATCCACAACCCAAAAGCCCTAGAAAAATTCAAAAGAGAAGTTTCTTCTTCATTCCTCTCCTCAAAATTGAAACCACCATACACATCATCATAGCCTTTTTGACAAAGACCCAAAGTGCCCATTGAAATCTCTTTCCACAAAAAACTTCTCAATGCTTTGGAAGCCCCTCACCACCTCATCCAAAACCTCCCAAAAAACCTTCTTCTCTTCCTTATCCAAACTTACTTGTGGAGTGTAGGAACTAATAACGTTCACCGTAGACCCTCCAATGAAAACTTACTAGACATCAATCTATCATTGACTCTCTTAACCTCTACCACCTGCTCTCTAAGTTTTTCATCTATTAAGATACCTACCTCATTTCTATGTCTCACGCTACCTGAGTACCACAACTTATATCCATCCACATCTCTAGCTTAGGGCCTACCCATTTAGTTTTTCGGACATACGCTATACTAATCTTTCTCTTTCTAAGAATCTTCACCAACTCTATAGACTTACCTTGAAGCGTCCCTATGTTCTAGGACCCAACTCTCAACTAAGAAACACCCTTATCCCACCTAACGCTACTACCCCTCATCTCCAACCCCAGACCCGAACCTGGACGCGAACCTAACCATGCACACACCTAAACCCTAGCCCCGACCCTAACCCATGACATGACCCTAGTCCACAATTCATCACCCCAGCCTCTACTCAAAAGGATATGATAGAAGAAAATGAAGAGAAAAGGGAGAAAAAGAATACGACGAGCAAAAGTGTACAACTAAAAATAGCTAAATAAAAAAACAAAAACCAGCAAGCATGTTTGATACTCATAAGCAACAACATGCACTATACTACCCACCATAAATAGGTATGCTAATAAAGAACACCTACTAAGTTACAGAGAAATTGAAACCAGTAGTCCCACAGGAACAATCAAGAAAACCAGACAAGAAATCAAGATAGCAAAAGAGACAGGAAGCCTATACCAAATAAACTAAAGAAGAATGAAATGAGTGCACCTATTACTAGGAGAGGAAGCAGTGAAAGATGTTTTCTTGACCGTTTTGTCGAATTCTGATAAATTGGTGTAGAAATTCATTGCCGAAATTTGCTGCCGCCGCCTTTACCCTACTGTTGGTACTACGTCCCTGTAATTGGTCATTGGAGAATGTGCTGGTCTCCGAAAAATGAGCTGATCGCCGGAATCTTGATGTTGCCGCTTGAAAAAAGGTGCCAGATTTGGACTTGTAGTACCTGTAAAGAGTTATAAAGAAGAGAGAAGATAGTTGAAATAAGAAATTTGACAATCAATTCGTCGAAAATCAACGTCACTCGTCAGAAACTGATGTTCGCCAGAAATCGACGTCACTCGCCGAAAACTGATGTGGTCGCTAATTTGGTGGAATACATATACAAAATCAAGTTTGGAATTTAATATCTAGATCAAAAAATATGCTTTATTTTCAAAAATTGAAGATCGTGAAGAAAAGAAACATATTCAACTTTTGAATTTGAATTTAATTGTTGAAAAATAAGTAGTATACGTTCAATAAGAATTAGTTATGGAAAAAAAATTCAGCTTTAATTGTAGGCATAATTTTAGCGCCTAATGTTTACTTATTTAACTAAATCGACTTAAGTAAAAAAAAAATCGTTAAAAGATTGTATATGTATTTTGGGTCAAAAAAGTTCTAAAGTACAAAATATAAATCACTATATCTCATAATTATGAAATTGTTACCATGACCTTCTAATTATGGACTTAACTTTCCTACTTCAAAATTTTTTCCTTATCAATAAAAGGTCCCGATCCAGACCAAAATTTCAATTAAAAAAAAAAATTATTTTTACATGCCATCAATTTATTTTTATTACAAAAAAAGAAAAAGAAAAAATAGCAAATAGAAAATAGGTGAAGCATCTAGTCCCCTCTAATGAATTGCGTGACCGTGTCTTCTACGATATCCTCTAAAATTGCGTAAGCGCCGAGTCATAGGCTCATACGTTTTCTCCGTGACGGCAAAGCGGTTGTTATAACTTATAAATACAGAGCTCCCCGTTTAAACCGAAAACTCCACAAAATCGTCATTCTTCTCTCGTGCAACTTCTCTCAAGAAAATCAGAACCTCCTCCCCTTCCGTTCTCTTGATAATCTCCTCCCTCTCTCAAGGTAATAATAATCTTCTTTCCTTCTCTCTCAATTGAAACTTCAATCGCTTCATATATTAATAAAATTTTTCCTTTTTTTCTTGTTGATTGATCAGATCTGCTCTAAATTAATCGATTTGTATGCTATGTTAAATTAATGGTGTTTGCTTCTTGCTGCTGCTGATGTTATAGCGTTTTATTAGTATAATATATTCTGATCGCTATGTAATACAAATTGTACAAGTTCCCTTGTTTATTTCATTCTGTAGGGATTTTTGTGATAAAATTTAGTCAATTTATAAACAAAATTTTCCTTTTTTTCTTGTTGATCGATCAGATCTGATCAAAATCAATCGATTTGGAAGTTTTATCTTTAATGGACGGTGCTCGCTATTTCGGTTGGTGATATTGTAGTCTTTAATCGAATTTCTTCGATTTGCTTGATCTCTGGTCACTATTTAGTGGAAATTGTTGAAATTTCCAGGTTTTTTTTCCTGTCTAGGGATTTTTGTAATCAATTTGTATACAAAATTTACCTTTTTCCCCTTGTTGATCGATCAGATCTGCCCAAAATTTAATTAATTTTAAAGCTATATTAAATTATGATGCATGTTTTTTTAATTTTGATGTTATAGCCTTGAATTTCGTCAATTTAATCGATTAGATCTGCTAGTCTTTTCTGTTGAATGTTCTAAGTGTTGAATTTTGTTGATTTGCTCTATTTGATTGTCAAAGTGTCTGGTTGAGAATTTTGTCTATTTGCTTGATTTCTTGTGCGTTTTTTTTCTTTCTATTTAATAGAAATTGTTGAAGTTTCCTGGTTTGATTAATTGTGTAATATAGTGGGATATTTTTTCTTTCTATTTAATTTTAAATTTAAATTGTTGAAGTTTCCAGGTTTGATTAATTGTCTAGTATATTGGGATTTTTGTGATCTGAATTAATCAATTTGAAAACTATTCTTAATGGATGATGTTTGCGTTCCCTGTTGATGATGTTATAGTCTTGAATTTTGTCTATTTGCTTGATTTCTGGCGGTTATTTAATAGAAATTGTTTAAGTGTACGATTTGATTAATTGTATCCTATCTGGAGAAAGATTAGAGGGTTTTCTTGCTTCAACAGTTTGTTCAACTTTGGATATGTTGCTTTTGCTCTTCTATGGCTTCTAAACAATTAGGATTCTCTTGTTATCGTCTCTTAAGTTGACTTGTTTGAGATATTCTATTTTTTCTTCATTTTGTATCCTGGGATGACACTGATTTCTAATTAAACTAGTTCTAGGATACTTATGCAAGTTATATTATGTGGGTACTTTGTTGCTATTGGAGGAAAACTTGCAGAACTTCTCTTTTCTTTCTTAGACTCCCAGAGTTGCTAGTTTTGCCCTCTCTTTTGTCTGAGCTTTAATTGAAGAAGTGTGTGTCAATATTTCAGATGCAGATCTTTGTTAAGACCCTCACCGGAAAGACCATCACCCTTGAGGTCGAGAGTTCTGACACCATTGACAATGTTAAAGCAAAAATTCAAGATAAGGAGGGCATCCCCCCTGATCAGCAGAGGCTGATCTTTGCTGGAAAACAGCTTGAAGATGGACGAACTCTTGCTGACTACAACATCCAAAAGGAGTCTACCCTTCATCTTGTCCTCCGTCTCCGTGGTGGAATGCAAATATTCGTTAAAACTCTGACCGGAAAGACTATAACTCTTGAGGTCGAGAGCTCAGACACCATTGATAATGTCAAAGCTAAAATTCAAGACAAGGAGGGCATTTCACCTGATCAGCAGAGGCTGATCTTTGCTGGAAAACAGCTTGAAGATGGTAGAACACTTGCTGACTACAACATCCAAAAGGAGTCAACCCTTCACCTTGTCCTCCGCCTTCGTGGTGGTATGCAGATCTTTGTCAAGACACTTACAGGCAAGACCATTACCCTTGAAGTTGAAAGTTCAGATACAATTGACAATGTGAAGGCAAAAATTCAGGATAAGGAAGGGATTCCTCCAGACCAGCAGCGACTGATCTTCGCTGGCAAGCAACTTGAGGATGGAAGGACCCTGGCGGATTACAACATTCAGAAAGAATCAACCCTGCACCTTGTTCTGCGTCTTAGAGGTGGAATGCAAATTTTTGTTAAGACTTTAACTGGGAAGACGATTACCTTGGAGGTTGAGAGTTCAGATACCATTGACAATGTCAAAGCAAAGATCCAAGACAAAGAGGGGATTCCCCCAGATCAGCAGCGTTTGATTTTTGCTGGTAAACAACTTGAGGATGGCAGAACTCTTGCAGACTATAACATCCAGAAGGAGTCAACTCTCCATTTGGTGTTGCGTTTGAGGGGGGGAATGCAGATCTTCGTGAAAACTCTAACTGGGAAGACAATCACGTTGGAGGTGGAAAGTTCAGATACTATCGACAATGTGAAAACAAAGATACAGGATAAGGAGGGGATTCCACCAGATCAACAGAGGCTCATATTTGCTGGTAAGCAGCTTGAGGATGGCCGCACCCTTGCGGACTATAATATCCAGAAAGAGTCTACTCTTCATCTTGTTCTCAGGCTACGTGGTGGAAACTTCTGAATTTCATGTGTGCTAATGCTGCTTTTATGACGACTCTGTCGATGTTGCTTTGTTTCAAAACTTTTAGTGTTTTTGTTTGGGTTTTATCTTTCTGTTGAAGACATCGTAATGCATTACGTTATACTATGTTGATTTTGCTGCAAATTAAATTATATAAGCACATATTAGTGCTGTAATTGGTATATAAATGTGTTGGCGCTCCCCAATACATGGTGATGTTGAGAATTTCACCGAGGCTCCATCTTGAATGTAGAAGATCTAAAAAATATAATTAAATCTTGAATTGTATTATTCTTTTCTTTTTTTCTTTCTCCTCTCTTCTCTGGAAATGAAAATGGGGCACGACGGACGAATGCAGAGCGTGTGCTAAAACATATTTCATAATTTTAAGTGAAGCAACACGACTGTGGATTAAAATTAAATTGTTGGAAGCACTAGTTTTGCTCGCATCTGAGCTTAAGCAAGGGGAACAATTGTTACAGTGAATTACAGTAAAGTAACTGACCTTTCAATTTCACACACACACACACCAAAAAAAAACAGTCAAATAACAAACTCATTTCATTCAAGGCCTTTCCCATAAAGATACAAGTACTAAAATGTAAATAACAAAGTAGAAAAAAGCAAACAGATAAAACATTGCATGCAGACATCTCATGAAGAAACGTAGACATGTTCGACAATCAACTGCTAATAGTGCATAGTTCTACCGTTGATTTTTGCAGTCTATTTCTTCGTAGTTCTGTTGGGCTGAAGTTGAAGGGGAACATAAAAGACCTTACTTCAATTGGTTCGCTAAATATTTATCCAACTAAACTGGAAAAAAAAAGAAAAAGGAAAAGAGCTAACGGAGGAGAATCAAGCATATTAATGAGACCTATTGTGACTTCAAATTGTGCGTTCAGTCGGGGTAATTCGCGATTTAGAGATGTGCAAGTAATGTTGAATTGTAGGTTAGACTCTAATACCAAAGATGAAGTTCTTTACAACTCGCCATCAAAGAACTCAAATTGCTTCGCTCTTTATTGACTCTGCAATTTCGCCATTTTTCTATGCCCCACCTCAACTAGTCCCCCAAGGACCTACTGTTTTCAACTAGCATGACTAGAGCTAGGCATAAAATAACGAAAATCGAATTACCGAATCGAATAAAAAAATTTAATATTCGGTAATTTGATATTTGATATGGTATTTGACAGTAAAATTTTAACATTTTGGTATTCATGATTGGGTTTGGTTCAAGATATTAATATCATTTAGTAGTCGGTATTTACCGAATATCGAATTATATATGTATGCATGTCTAACCAATCTAATAGACAATAGTATTAGTCATTCCAAAAAATCTCTTGAAACTTGGTAATTATATTCGTAAAAGGAAACAAAAAGAATATTAAATAAGGTTTCTATTAAATATACTCTTTGAAGTTTAAACGTACATTTGCACTTCTCCAACTTTAATATGGTAAAACCAAATACCGTATCGAACCAAAGTTTAATTTACCGATTACCGAATTATCGAACCGATGTTCATAAGTAGGTATGTGGTATTTATGTTCAAATACCGATTATCGAATTCGAACTTTGAAAATACCGAACCAAATACTAAACGCCCACCCCTAAACATGACTACGGAGTAACTCGCACTAAAATTTATAAAGATATAAATAATCACCTGTTTTTCTTCTTTCTTCTTATTTCCACTTATATTTAGAATTTGTACACTAATCTTTTTTTATGACCGTGGTGAGGACAAGTACCCGGTAATTCTAGAATATGAACACAATTTGTCTATTTTGAATTTTTATTGACTACTAGGTCATATACTGAACTGCTAATCTTTGCCGGTTTTTATATATTGGTAGCAAAGCAAAAATACTTCCTTGCTACTGGAAATTTTTGCTTTCCTGTTTGTACTGATGCACTAGCTATGATGAACAGCTGACTAGTCAATGCTTTTGGATTATTGGTGAGAATTACTTTTTTGTTTTGAAAGGTACGATCTCATAAAGCACGTTACAAGTGAAACAAATATTTATTGTTCTACAAGCTGATATGTTGTTGGACTTGAGCTTTGCAAGTCATAAAACTTGCTTCACTGTTGGTGTCATGGGGAATTTGGAGGTGAACTTACTGAAAGTAAAAGCATGAAAACATTTACAAATATGAATGAAGAAAGCTTTGCATCTTACTTTTAAGACCCTCAGCTGATCTAATAATGTGAGATTACTGATTAAAAGATAAAGTATCGGTGTTATACCCCATTTTAACACGGGTCAAATCGAGGTACAACATATTGAGCGAACTTCTAATTAAATTAAGGAAGTAGCTATCTAATTAGTTATATGGTGAATTAAGACACCTATTTTAAATTATGTGATTAAAGCAATTAAAGACTTCATTTTAAGGTCTACGCAACTTAAAATTCTAGGTAAGGATTCTAATTATCCTAAAGGGAAGGGATTAGGCACCTTAAAGGATCCGCTAACAAAGATTAACCGGCTAAACTTAAGTTAGATAAGGGAATCAAAGTTACGATAAGAAGGATATAAATAAGGTATTAAAATATATTATATATATTTTTAGTAAAATAAAACATACTAATTATTTATAAAACAAAGATTAAAACTAAAAAATTTGCCCACTTTTTGAAAGATTATCAAAGATAACTCCTAAAAATAATGCAGCCCTATTGTTTTCAAAAGAAGGTTATTTAAAATCATTTCTTTATAAAAGCTTTCAATTAATAATTAAAAAAAAGTTAATTATGTTAAGAACTTCACGTCTTTTTTTTGTCATTTTAAAAAATGCCTCTTTTGCTTTTTCTTAATCAAATTTTACAAAATAAGAGTAATTAAGATGGTTAATTATACTACACTAAATGAATAGCTATAAAAATATGCAGTTGTTTAGGTCTATAATAACTTGAAAACTTACCATTTATCATGATACGATTAAAATAAATAAATAAAATATTTTTTTCATTTGAAATTTCAAAAAGGGCCTTGCGAAGTCGGTTTGGGCAAAGTTGCCATCTTATACTTGAAATTGATGAAAAGTAAGGTTGATTTACATATCTAAAATTATCAAAGCCGATTTTCAAGTCTAGCGACGATAAATTTGTCTACTACAAAATTTATATTTTATCAATCCCACATTACTAATTAATATGGAACTAATTTGAATCTAAAGGAAAATGATTTTTCTAATAACCAAGTCACTAAACTCTAAAAGGTGTATTTCTTACCTATCAAATTCTAACCTTTAACTTTACAACTTATATATCGAAGTCTAGTGATTATGCTTAGTTTGAAACCTAAGAGAGGTCGAAAGAGAATAATTAAACTGACTACCACATTTAAATATTCATGCTAATTCAAATAAGAACATATGAAAACACAAATTTTAAATAACAATGTGTAAATACATTAAAAACAAAAAAAAATAACAATTGTCTACAAAGTAAGGATAAAGCTTGAAAAAGAGGAAAGAAGCACAACACTGATAGGCGGAAATGCATAATGCAAATATCGTTCGCTTCTCCAAATTGTACAAAGATAGATTCCCATCATGAGACTCCAAACGCGCTCTAGTGTGTACATGTGAAATAAGAAAATAAAAGGATTAGAATATATTAAATAAATGAACGAAATTAGGAGATGCATATCAAGAAAAAAAATTTGCTGGACAGTACTTTACTAAGTGTAAAGGAGCTTGTCATGTCATAATTAATTAGTTCTCTTTACCATATTCATGATACAATGTAAATAAGTAATCTCATAAGAATAAGTCGAATTTAAATAACCCAGGAATCCTCACAAATATAGACAGTCTTTAACACATTTTACCAATCCATGCTATCAATACACTTAAGCAAACAAGCAAGCATATTTCCATTTCTGTCGACCCCTTTTCCGCGGATCAATTAGAATCTCTTAAGAATTCTTAAAAAAAAAATAAGACTCCAAAAACTTAGACAAATATTGAGCTCAGTGAGACTAGAAGAGAAAAGGAGAGAAAAAATAAAATAAAATATGATAATAACAAAATGTTAAATAGACAGAATATTCCTCTAACAAACATTAGTTCCAATGCTTCATCAAAGGAGTTAAAAAAAATAAAAAATAACATGACGAGCTGAAATAAAAATCTTTATTTTCGTAAGTAACTTAAGACTAATAAATCACCATAATGCACAATCTTCGGATGTGAAAACAAAGAAGAAAACTTGGGTGAACAAAGTGATTTCCTAATTAGTCCAAATCATATTTTAACCTCCACCAATTCAAAAAAATAAAACAAGAGAAGGTCACATAGGGTAGATACTCTCACTAATTAACGATAAAACAACATGGCTTGTGAAGTAATATATGAACTTGTCGTGAGATTATGGAATATAAAACGGCAAAGACTCAGACAAAAACTATTTTTAGAACTTGAAGGAGAGGAATTTAATGCATGATTCTTTTCAACGTGAATTCTTAATATAAACATGATTCATCAAGAAAGTAAAACATAGGAAGGATTTGACTAGAGCAAGAAATTCCACCATTCATTGAGCATTTTCAATAGATCAAGTAAGATGCAAACAAGACTACATATCGACAAAAGAACAGAAAATCGACACTGAACTTTTGCAAGGCAGTGAACTAGAGCTTCGAGTCTGAAATTTACTCGCTACTCATGGAACAACACAAACCTAAGATGGCGTAATATAAATCGACATAAAAAACTACCAAATCTAAAAATAAGAATCAGGGAGGCTTTTTTTATATACTTCAAAAAAAATTAACGACTAAAATTTAAAGCTTTCCTAATGAAGAGGGCAACTAGTATCAGATTCAAAAAGCTTTGGGGAAGAGAAGTGGATGAACAAGCCTTTTCAAGACCAAAGAGATGACCAATAGAAAGGAAATCTGCTCGTCCGCAAAAAATAATGCAAACAAGTATATATTTTTTGGCGAGAAAAAGAGAGTAATAGCTCTCCAAGTTTTAGGTGCAGCGGCTAACCAAAAAATCTCTTAAATGGATCCCCAAACACAAATATTTATAGAGAAACATTAAGGCTTCAAGTTTTAGGCGGGATCTTGAGTTTTTTTTTTCGAATTTCAGTCAACCAAGATGTTTGAAGTTGAACGTTGTGAATTTGGACGAACTTGGTCCTTCACGTGGTTGATATGGCTATTACACAAAAATGGAGAAGCAAACTTTGCCATGGTGAAAGGAGGCTGCAGTTTTTCTCCAAGAGGAAAGGAAGAAGATGCGCGTGTTTAGAGAGAGACGTTTTTTTTTAAGAAGAGAGAAACTTAGGCCTAGTTATTAGGGTTTTGGGGGTATTGTTGGTATTTTAAGTAGAATAAGTGAGGGTATAAGAGATAGTTTAGGGTGATTGAAAATTAATTGGGTTTGACCAACTAATAAGAGCAAGATAAGTGGCGAGAAATGTGTTGATTATGGAAGATGTGTTCCAAGCATGTGCTGGGTGTGTGTTGTGACTATTTGACATCTTGGGTGTCGCAAATGTGTAAATGAGGTGGAAAAGGGAAGAGAAAAGATAAGCTTTATGGGTCATATCTTGAAATTGGGTCAAATTTCAATTAGTCTTAGAGTATTTTTTTCAGACAAATGTTTTCAGTATTTTGATTCAGTATTGTTTTCATATTTAAAACCTTATGGCGTTTTTAGTTAAATTTCGCACATGTTCCCTGTTATTTTATTCAATTCTCACAGCAGGTACCATCATGGGTTAGCTTGTGGTCTTTCAGGGATGTAGACACCGTGTGACGTCCTAGGTGTACTCTCGAGGCATTACAAACTTGGTATCAAAGCCTAAGGTTTTAAAGTTTCCTAGGGAGTCTGAAAGTCGCGTTGAGTAGCTTCTTGTGCATGAATATTATAAAATGGGTTGATTTAAAAATGTCTTCTTTCTTATGTTCTTTGGAATTTCTAAATTAATTTAGATAATACTTTTTAATGAAACATGTTACATATATCCGAATAAATGACAAAGATCATTTGATATTAAAATATAAATATTTAAACAAAGTTACATGATAAAATGATCATAGTTATAAAGAGGAAAGTCACAAAATATTTATTCGATTAAAATAAACGTCTTTTTGCTAATGTTTAGGAAATGCGCCGATAATTGATGTTAGGCGTATTTACACGCCTAAAGCACCGTAATTTACCTATATTTTAGCTAAGTTTTGAGGACAGAAGATATATTTCCTGCACTTTTAGTCCTTTTTCCTGTAAGTGAGCTAACCAACGTGATTAGCAAGTTTTCAGGTATAAATGATGAAGATTTCAGCATTTTATGGAAATTGGACGCCAAAGAAAACTTCACGTAAGAAGGAAGGCAGCTTCTGGAAGCTTGTGGACTAAAAGTGATGCATGGAGAACTTGTCCCGGGAAAAAACAGCATTTCTAAAGACTTGGGGGATCAGCAGTAACTTAGTAGGATTAGGACAAGGATGCAGTAACCCCGTAGGACTAGGACAAGGATAAAAACCCTATTTCAATAGGACTAGGATATGGATGTTATATAAACCCTATTTTGCTGAAACTTTTCTGCATTCTCTTCTTATTCCCCTTTCTATTCCTTCCCATTCTAATTAATTCTTATTCACTCATTCATTAATTCAATTCTTTTTCATTCAACTTCCGCTCCTAATTCACGTTTTAAGACAAGAGAAAACGCTACAAGCTCTTTGGTGTGATGATGATGTCTTCGTTGATTTCCGTTGTACTCATGAGTAGCTAAACTTCTCTGTTAGGGTTATGGAAGCCTTATGAGATACTATCTATTGCTATGAGTTTGTGAATTCTTGACACGTATGCTGCTTATATCATTCTTCTCTTCATCTTAATATAAATTCTTGTGGTTGCAAACATATAGAATATGCCAGTATAGCATTAACTTGTTCGAAAGAAAAGTTACATGTCTGGAAAAGAGAGAATGACAAGGAAATAGGGCACCAACCTCTGTTTAAAAGTTAGTGCCGTAACTAAATTAACCTCTTGGAGAATTCATACCATTAGATACACTTTAAGCTCGAAAGAGTTAAAGTGAAATAATCCTTAATGGTCGAAAGACGCCTGGATTTACCATAGAATACGAATCTCTATAAACGCATGCATGTCTGAATTCCACATAACTCATAGCCAATAGATACGTAGAACTCATAAGGTGGACATAACCCTAACTTACAATTCTCATTGATTAAAATCTTACTAAACATTCCATTTTTACTTTGCTATTTTGGTAATTATACTTCACGCATAAAACCCCCCTTTTATTCACAGAACTTTCACCAAAAGTCTACAAATCATTGCATACTTAGTGACCGAGTATTCCCTGTGGGATTCGACACCCAACCCAGTTGGGTTCTATATTTGACGACGACCGCTTACACTCTTACGAGAGCTGTAGTTTGAGCGTTATCAATAATTTAAAATATAACCAAAATAATAATAATAATAATAATAATAATAATAATAATAATAATAATAATAATAACAACAACAACAACAATAACAATGTCGATGATTCTTAGTTTTTAAAATACAAATAGTTGCAGGACTTTCATAAACTCCTAATTATAGAAATATCGTACATATATATTTTTTAAGCTATCAAAATTATTTAGAAGCACAAAGAGATGACATGAAAGGAAGACGGGATAAACTTGGGTGTCAACAGCTGTCTCTCTTTAGTTGAAAATAATAAACTAGTTTCCAGACGAAGAAGTTGACTTGGTAACCTAATTTTCTCCCAGTTAAACAGGATCTAGGAGGATATGTATGAATAATTTTAGGGAGGATTGTGGCCGAACTCTGATCTTCGAGTTGCCTACATATCTCGGGTTGCATGAGAATCAGGCCATATGTAGTTAAAGAATTATAATAAAGGGAGAATATAGTGAGTTTTAAACAACACTCACAAAGTCTTCCTAAATCTATGCACGCTTTAAAAATGACAGTGACGGCTAGGCAAAAGGTTAGACTTGAACAAGTAAGAAAAATAAAATTAAAAAATGAAGTGAAGTAAAAATGAAAGTTTTACGAGGATAAAGAGTGAAGGGATTAGAGTGAAATTAAAACTATGGATTAACAAAATAGAGGTATTGGATGAAATGAAATAAATGATGCATAGCCAAAGAGTTATACCCCTATTTTTTTAAAACTGTCCCAGTATCGAGTTACGATGAAACTGAGTGTCAAGATTGATAAAAAAAATAAAGAAGAGAGGCTAGACATAGAAAACACGTGGGATTTAAGATTTTGTTAATTGAAGAATGAAAGGCCGATATAAAATTTTCTATGCATCCCAAATGTGACACATATGTTGAGTAAGATTCGAGAGTAAATCCTTGACCATTGTTGGTGAGCTTGACTCTCCAACAAATTGTCCTAGTTCACTGCTAAGATAAAGTTCCACGTTGTGCAGTGTCTCCCCTTTCTGCATATAATTTTGCTTCCTATCAAGTCTTGATAAAAAATTTGGCAAATAATGTAAAGCAAGAAAATATATAAATAACATTCTTACAAAGAGACCATGAGACAAATACAACCATCGGTTCTCTAGATGCGATTGATCCAACGTGCAGTATTTTTAGAAGTAATAGCTTCAAATTCTATGATTGCAAAATTCATCAATCTAAGTAGAAATGTTAGCAAAATCAATGCTTAGTAACAAACAAATGAATAATTGAGCTTGATTTTCCAAGAAATTAAAAGATAGTATGTGTTGCTTGGCTAGAAAATAATTAATTAAGACATTTCTAGATGTTCAATTAGATGCAATTAAGTATAAATATTCAATTGAAAGTGAACATGCATAAAATATCTTATTAGAGGGCAGACCATCCCAAAATATCCTACTTTCAGGTGGACGATCCAAAATATCTTGTTTTCTAAGGTGGATGAACCCAAAATATCCTATTTTAGGATGAATGAACCCGAAGTGTCATATTTTAGGGTGAACGAATCCAATATGCATAGCAAACTTACAATATGAATGCAGTGCAGGGAACTTGGTGTGATTTTCTCAAATAATTCTTGAATTTTACTTTAGAAAAGCATAAAGTGCGTAACTAATTAAGAAAACTAATAACGCTAAAAGTAAATAAATGATTAAGTATAATACCCCATATACTTCTAAGCTAGTAAACAAATAGTGTTTCTTTGTGCGAAACCTCTAATTCCATAATTCATATTTGAGTGAATAACTTCTGATGATTATCCTAGTGAGAAGATAGCTTATTATATGTAAAGCATGTTCATAAGAGTCACTTAGAGTAATGTAAGTTAAGAGCTTTTGAATCGATCAAGTTTTGGTGTTTAATTTCACTAGTGTCATCTTTGAACGAGCATAACTTTTTATATATGTGGTATTTAGAAGATTTAGACCCACGAAATTGTAGATAATCGAATTAGCTTTCAAACGATATCAATTTCACCTAAATCCGATATTCAAGTGAAAAGTTATGGCATTTTTTGTGTGGGGCAGTAAGCCGATGTGATTGGGACGCGATGCGTCGGTCATTGACGCGACGGACATCGCATTACGGAACTGTTTCATATGCCATTTCAGTTCCTAAAGGATCTAGGGGCACTTTGGTCACTTTACCTCACCCAAATCCATCCATAACACTTAATTTCAGCCTCCAAAAGCATTTACACATTCTTATTCATCTTTTTCTCTCCAATAAAACCCTAGCCCCCTCAAAAACACCAAGTACTTCATCAAATTTTCTTCAAGAAAAGCAAAAATCTAAGCTTCCTAATTCAAGGACTTCAATAATAAGTTTCAAGAACACCATTAGAGATTCAAATATCAATATTAAATAAGGTATGTGGGGTTATGAATAAGGATACTCTCATCATTGTGCCCAAAACTTAATTTTTAAGTTAAGATTTCATGAATTTCATATTAGGGTTTATACCTAAATTTTCTTGTTTTGAGTTGATGAATTTATAAGTGATTTAAGTATTGAAGTGCATGTTTATCTCACCTATTTATTCTTTGAATTGAAAATTTATATCATGACATTCACTTCCTTTTTATGAATTGATATTGTTGAATGATTTCAAGAATGATGTTGAGCATGAAGTTTTTTTGTGAATTTTCATAAGTTTAAAGCATGAAATTTTAATCCCAAAGATTAAGTATTAAGATTTTGAGAAGATCATGCTCTTAATTTTTATTTGTTAATTCCATATCAAGATTCAGTTTGAGATCTCAAGAACACTATGGTCTTAAGTTTCTCTGTTAATTGTTATCAAATTTAAATAATTATGCGTCATTTGATACTAAGCTAAGATAAGGAATCCACATTATTCATACAATTTGATATTTTTAAAAAGAGAAGCATAATTGATTTTCATTACAAACCCTTGTGCTATTTTAAGGTAAATTTTCTAAAGTTCTAAGTAAAAGAAGGGGAGTAGTATTTAACACCGAGTTGGGTATGATTCCAAGGTCTCATACCCCAGAGCTACGTGTTACCATAGAATTGAGATTAAATGCCCATAGTGGGCTAAGATAGTTATCACTTAAGATAAGGTTGTACTCCTTGGAAAGAGTCTAACACCTCTCCCCAATGTGAGATTTTTCCCCTTAGGGGAATATGACGTTGGACTCCATGATGGGTCACATGGTGTATGCCGATTAGAAGAACCTCCCAAAGTCCCTAAGTCTTAATTACAGTTTCAGAACGGTTTTGAGAAAATTAAGTGTAAAGGCTCATAAATGTATTCAGACATTGTTTTACTTAAGACTATAACTATTAGATTTTCAGCTTTAAGTTTTAAGATTTATAAAAATGAGCACTTTTCACTTAGCCTGCATAATCTGATGGATGAAACAAAAGTACAGTTTTATAGAACTAAATATGGTGGCTCACAAGAACATCTTTATTCCTTATTACTCATGTCTTATGATTTTGTTAGTTTTTATTATTCAAGTCAAGGTGAGTCACTCACATTTAGCATGCTGTTTTGAAAGTTATCTGAATCATTGCATCTATTGTATTACTTATGCATTCACCCCCACATGCTCAGTACAATCCAAAAGTACTGATCCACATATACATCTATGTGCTACATTGTTTAATAATGTAGGTTCAGGTGCTCAGTTCCAATAGCGAAATTGACCGTGGGAATCTTGATCTACATCCGGACAGTTAGTGAGTCCTCATGGTTTGAGGACCCATTTATTCAGATTTTTAGCTTTATGCAGTAGTTTCTCAGTTGTTTTCCATTCAGTTCGAGTCAGCTTGGGGTTTGTCGCAGCGACTCTCTAGTGATTAGAAGTATAGGCTTGTCAGATTATTAGTAATATTTCAAATTTCCAGTATTGGTTGTTCAGCCTTTTAAGTTAAGCACTTTTAGACTATATATTCATCTAAATTCAGATCAGTTAGGATAGTAAATGTAGTATTTCAGTAGATTTACATGCTTAAGTTACTGTCTTATGAGTTTTAGAATAAGTAGCAGGCTCAAAGGGTTAGCTTGGGGCTACTTGTAGTCCTGAGCACTGTGTGATGCCTCAAGACACATTTTTGTGATGTTATAAACTTGGTATCAGAGCCTAAGGTTTAAGGAGTCCTAGAGAGTCGAACAAGACGCGTTACATAGAGTCTTGATCATGGATGTGAAGTGCTCTACATTTACGAACAAGAGGATATGGAACGATTTAGGAAATTATTCTTTTCTTTCATGCTCTATCATTCTTTTAGTTGTCTCTATATATTTTTAACTCATGATTTTATGTGACAGAATATGCCTATTCTCCGAGCTAACACATACAGGAATGATAATGAACCACCCTAGCACGTTGACCCTCTGAATGAGAATGTGTCCCATGCTAAATTTAAGGCTTCTTTTCAGGTATTGGCCCAAGATGTGACTGCTAATGTTTAGGGCAACCATCAGCTGCAGTCCCACTTTAGCAAAATGGTGTTTCATCTACAGCCAGAATTCATGACTTCATGAGAATAAATTCACCAAAATTCTTTAGCTCAAAGGTAGGTGAGGACCTACAACTGTATCTCAGTGAGGTGAAAAAGATGACTCAAATTATGCTTGTTACTGATGAGGAGAGTGTAGATTGGCATCCTATAGGCTGAAGGATATTGCTTATGATTGGGTGGTTATGTGAAGAAATAGTAGAGGTGAGAATGCAGCTCCCATAAGTTTGCAGGTATTTCAGGATACATTCCTAGATAGGTTCTTTCCGCATGAGATAAGGAAAGATAAGATAGAGGAGTTTATGAACCTGAGGTAGGGCTTGATGACAGTGAAAGAGTACTATCTTAAGTTTAACCCATTGTCTAAGTATGCTCCAAATTTGACAGCTGACCGCAGCTCTAGTATGAGTAAGTTTGTTACTAGAATATCTGGACTGGTAGTCAAGAAGTGTAGGACTTCCATGCTTATTGAGGATATGGATATTGCTAGGATGATAATTCATACTCAACAAATTAAGGTAGATAAAGTAAAAGAGAGAGGGAAGGGAATTAAGAAGGCTAGAATTAGACAATTGGAGTTTGGCCAAGCCAAGTTCAGAGAGGGAAATCATTCACAGTTTTAGAGTCACTCATCTATGCCAACGCTATCTTCAACCAGTGCCCCTGCACCTAAAACCAAGCCGGAGCAGTGGGGGAGGACCTTTATGCCCAAGTCTCAGAATAGTTGGAGTAGAAGGCCTAATTTTTTATCATGTGCTAAGTGCGGTAAGAATCATCCTGATGAGTGTTTTTTGGGATAGAAAGGTTGTTATGGATGCAGTAGTTTTGGGAACGAGATCAAAGAGTGCCTGCATGCTAAGCAGGGAAACTGATATGTTCGTCCTCAGACTCAGGCTACTAGTGCACCAACCTCTCAAGGTCACCTAGACCCTCCTCAGGACACATCAGCCAGTACTGGTGGCAGTCAGCACCATAATTGGTTCTATGCTTTACCATCTCTCCAAGAGCAGGATAGTTCACAAAATATTGTTAATAGTATGCTTTGTGTCTTTCATTTTGATGTTTATGTACTATTAGACCCAGGGTCAAATCTTTCTTATGTGTCCCTATTGGTTGCGGTAAACTTTAGAATGGATCCTGAAAATATTTCTAAGCCCTTCTCAGTTTTTAACCCAGTAGGTGAGTTAGTTGTTGCCAAACAGATCTATAGAAAGTGTCCTATCATTATTTTTCATAGGGTCATGTGAGTAGATTTAATAGAATTAGATATGGTCGACTTTGACCTTATTCTGGGTATGGATTGGCTTCATTTTTGTTATTCATCTATAGATTGTCGCACCCAAGTGGTGAAATTTCAATTTCTCGATGATCCAGTCTTTGAGTGGGAAGGTAATTCAATATCTCCCAAGAGCCATTTTATATCCTATCTTAAGGCCAGAAAGTTGATGTCAAAAGGGTGCATTTACCATTTAGTTCGAGTCAAAGGCACTAAGTCTGAGACTCCTCCAGTTCAATCAGTCTATGTAGTCAATGAGTTTCCTGAAGTCTTTCTCAAAAATCTGCAAGGGGTACCTCCTAATAGAGAAATAGAATTTGGTATTGACCTTTTTCTAGATACTCCGCCCATCTCCGTTCCTCCTTATCGTATGGCTCCAGCTGAGCTTCAAGCATTAAAAGAGCAGGTTAAAGACCTCTTAGATTAAGGATTCATAAGGCCCAGTGTTTCTCCACTGGGCGCTCTCATCCTATTTATGCGTAAGAAAGATAGATCTCTCCAAATATGTATCGACTACCATCGTTAAATAAAGTCACAATAAAAAACAAATATTCTTTTCCTAGGATTGATGACTTATTTGACGAACTCCAAGGTGAAATTTACTTTTCTAAGATAAACCTTAGATCCGGCTATCAACAACTTAAAGTAAGGGAGTGTGAAATTCCAAAGATAGCTTTCAGAGCCCTTTACGATCACTTTGAGTTTCTAGTCATGTCCTTCGAGCTAACAAATACCCCAGTAAATTTCATGGAACTGATGAACCGAGTGTTCAAATAGTACCTAGACATATTTTTCACAGTCTTTATCGATAATATCCTGGTCTATTCCCGTAGTGAGGATGACCATACAGACCATTTTAGAATCATGCTGCAAACTCTTAGAGATCACTAGTTGTTCACCAAATTCACCAAGTGTGAATTTTGGCTAAGGTCAATAGTTTTCCTCGATCATATTGTCTCCCCTAATGGTATTAGAGTTGATTCTCAAAAGATTGAAGCAGTAAGAAACTGGCCTAGACCTATCTCTCTATTAGACATCAGGAGTTTCTTGGGTTTAGCTAGCTATTACTGATGATTTGTTGAGGGATTTTCATCTTTTGAGTCCCCCATGTCTAGATTGACTCAAAAGAAAGTTAAGTTTCAGTGGTCAGATTCCTGTGAGAAGAGCTTTCAGGAGCTGAAGGATCGACTCACTTTAACCCCAGTTTTGGCATTACCTGATGGTACAGTCAGATTTTTTGTTTATTGTGATGCTTCTAGAGTTGGTCTGGGTTGTGTTTTGATGTAGAGAGGTAAGGTCATAGCCTATGCCTCTAGACAACTTAAGCCGTATGAAAAGAACCATCCTACCCATGATCTCGAGTTAGTTGCTGTTGTATTTGCCTTGAAAATTTGGAGGTACTATCTTTATGGGGTGCATGTTGATGTGTTCATAGAGCACAAAAGTTACAATATGTGTTTATGCAGAGAGAGTTAAACCTCCCTTAGAGAAGGTGGTTAGAATTATTAAAAGACTATGACATAAGTGTATTGTATCATCTGGGCAAGGCCAATGTTGTAGCATATGCCCTTAGTAGACTGTCTATGAGTAGTGTTGCTCATGTCGATAATGATAAAAAAGAGTTAGTTTGGGAAGTTCATCGGTTGGATAGACTAGGTGTGCGGTTAGTTGACTCACCTAAGAGGAACGTATGGGTTCAGATAGTTCAGAATCTTCCTTAGTTTCCAAATTAAAAGAGAAGCAAAATAAAGACTCTAGTTTGGTTAAGTTGAAAGAGTCAGTTAGAGATCAAAAGGTAGAGGTTTTCTCCCAAGGGAGAGTTGATGTGTTGAGATATCACATTAGACTATGTGTGTCGTACGTTAATGGTTTGAGGCAACGGATTATGGCTGAAGCGCATGGTGCACGTTACTCTATTCACCCAGGAGACACTAAGATGTACCGCGATCTATGGAAAGTCTATTGGTGGAGTGGTATGAAGAAAGACATCGCAAAATTTGTGGCCAAGTGTGATATTTGTCAAAAAGTTAAGGTGGAGCATCAAAGGCCTAGTAATACATTTACAAGAGTTTAGTATTCCTACTTTGAAGTGGGAAAAGGTGAATATGGACTTTGTGATAGGGTTACCTCATTCGCGTCGGCAACATGATTTAATTTGGGCCATTGTAGATAGATTGACCAAACCAGTCCATTTTCTGCCAGTTCACACATCCTACTCGGACGAAGATTATGCTAAGTTGTACATTAAAGAGTTTTTCAGATTGCATGGAGTTTCATTGTCTATCATTTCTGATAGGGGTACTCAGTTTACCTTTCACTTTTGGAAAGCTTTTCAAAATGGTCTTGGTACACAAGTTCACCCCAGTTTAGCTTTTCACCCTCAGATAGATGGTCAGGTAGAAATGGCTATTCAGACCCGTGAGGATATATTGAGGAAATATTTTCTTGACTTCAAAGGTAGTTGGGATGATCACTTTTAATTGATTGAGTTCACTACAACAACAGTTACCATTCGAGCATTCAAATAGCCCAGTCTGAGGCTCTTTATGAGAGAAGGTGTATATCACCAATTAATTGGTTCAAAGTGGGTGAGGATACTTTCGTAGGGCCAGATGTGGTGCTTAAAGCCATGGAGAAATTCCAATTAATTCGAGAAAGGTTAAAATAGCCCAGAGTCATCAGAAATCCTATATGGATGTGAAGAGAAGGGATCTTGAGTTCAAAGTAGATGGCATAGTTTAATTAAAGGTTTCACCTATGAAAGAGGTGAAGAGATTTGGTAAAAAGGAAAGCTTAGTCCCTGATACGTTGGTCCTTACAGGATATTGAGCCGTGTTAGGAAGGTGGCATATGAGCTTAAGTTGCCTACAACTTTGTCATCCGTTCACCCTGTGTTGCATGTATCCTTATTAAGGAAATGTATTGGAGATCCAGCTGTGGTATTACCCTTGGAAAGCACAAATGTTCATGATAGCCTCTCTTATGAAGAGATTCCCGTTGAGATTGTTGATCACCAGACTCAAAGACTAAGGAACAAAGAAGTTCCCTTGGTCAAAATTTTGTGGTGGAATCAGTCCGTTGAGGGCACCGCTTGGGAAGTAGAAGATAAAATATGAGCCAAGTGCCCTCACCTTTTCTCCTCAAGTTCATACTCATTTTAAGGTAATAAGTTTCCCTGGATTTCCTCTTTTACATTCTCATTTACAGCTTTATATAGTTAGTTCCATGCTAATTTGCGCATTCACAAATAAGTTAGTCATGAAGTCATGTTATGAATCAAGCTATGATTAATACGAAAACTCAGACCCTCAGTATTCTTAGTCTAGCAATCTCATTCGAGTACGAATGTTCCGAAGCAGGAGATATTGTAATACCCCCTATACTTCTGAGCTAGTAAACAAATTGCGTTCCTTCATGTGAACCCTCTAATTCCATATTCATATTTGAGTGAATGACTTATGATGATTATTGTAGTAATAATTGAGCTTATGATGTGTAAAGCATGTTCATAAGAGTCATTTAGAGTAATATGAGCTAAGAGCTTTTGAATCGATCAAGTTTCGGTGTTTGATTTTACTAGGGTCATTTTTGAATGAGCATAAATTTTTGAATATATGGTATTTGGCAGATTTAGATCCACCAAATTATAGATAATCGAATTAGCTTTCCAACGGTACCAATTTCACCTAAATCCGATACCCAAGCAAAAAGTTATGACATTTTCCATGTGAGTCAGTAAGCTGACGCGTCGGTCATTGATGCAATTGGGACGCGACGCGTCGGTCATTGAAGCAATTAGCGATGCGACGCGACGTACATCGCGTTAGGAATTGTTTCACATGCCATTTCAGTTCCTAAAGGGTCTAGGGGCACTTTGGTCACTTCTCCTAACCCAAATCCGTCATAACACTTAATTTCGGCCTCCAAAAGCATTATACACATTCTTATTCATGTTTTTGTCTCCAAGAAAACCCTAGCCCCCTCAAGAACACCAAGAACTTCATCAAATTTTCTTCAAGAAAAGCAAGAACCCAAGCTTCCTAATTCAAGGACTTCAAGAATAAGCTTCAGAACACTATTAGAGATTCAAATATGAAGATCAAATACGGTATGCGGGGATATGAACAAGGACACTCCTTTCATCCTTGTGATCAAAATATGATTTTTAAGTTAAGATTTCATGAATTTCATATTAAGGTTCATAGCCAAATTTTCTTGTTTTGAGTTCATGAATTTATAAGAGATTTAAGTATTGAAGTGCATGTTTATCTCACCTATTTATGCTTTGAACTGAAGATTTATATCATGACTTTCACTTTATTTTAATGAATTGATATTTCAAGAATGATATTGAGCATGAAGTTTTGTTGTGAATTGTCGTGAGTTTAAAGCATGAAATTTTAAGCCCAAAGATTAAGTATTGAGATATTGAGAAGATCATGCTCTTAAGTTTTATTTGTTAAGTCCATATCAAGATTGAGTTTGAGATCTCAAGAAGACTATGGTCTTAAGTTTCTTTGATAATTGTTACCAAGATTTAAAGAAAGATGGATCTTTTGATACTAAGCTTAGATAAGGAATCCACATTGTTCATACAGTTTGAGATTTAAAGAAAGAGAAGCATAATTGATTTTTATTAAAAACCTTTGAGCTATTTTAAGGTGGATTTCCTAAAGTTCCTAGAATGAGAATGGGAGTAGTATTTAGCACCGAGTTGGGTATGATTCCAAGGTTTCATACCCTATAACTATGTGCCACCATAGAATTGAGATTAAATGTCCATAGTGGGCTAAGATAGTGATCATTTAAGATAAGGTTATACTCCTTGGCAAGAGTCTAACACCTCTTCCCAACGTGAGTTTTTCTCTTTAGGGGAACATGATGTTGGACTCCATGACGGCTCACATGGTGTATATCGGTTAGAAGAACCTTCCAAAGTTCCTAAGTCTTAATTAAAGTTTTAGAACAGTGAGCACTTTCTACTTAGCTTGCATAATCTAATGGATAAAACAAGAGTGTAGTTTTATTGAACTAAATGTGGTGGCTCACAAGAACTTATTTATGCCTTATTACTTATGTCTTATGATTTTGTCAGTTTTTACTATTCAAGCCAAGGTGAGTCACTCATATTTAGCATAATGTTTTGAAAGTTATCTGAATCATTACATCTATCGTTTTACTTATTCATTCACCCCCATGTGCTCAGTACAATCCAAAAGTACTAATCCACATATATGTCTATGTGCTACATTGTTTAATAATGTAGGTTTAGATGCTCAGTTCCAGCAGTAGCAAAATTGACTGTGGGTATCTTGATCTACATTCTGACAGTTGGTGAGTCCTCATGGTTCGAGGACCTATTTATTCAGACTTTCAGCTTTATGCAGTATTTTCTTAGTTTTTTTCCATTAATTTCGAGTCAGCTGGGGGTTTGTCCCAGTGGCTCTCTAGTTATTAAAAGTAGAGGCTTGTCAGACTATTAGTAATATTTCAGATTTCTAGTATTGGTTGTTTAGACTTTTATGTTAAGCACTTTCAGACTTTATATTCATCTAAACTTAGAGTAATTAAGACAGTAAATTTAGTCTTTCAGTGGATTTACTTGCTTAAGTTACTTTCTTTATGAGTTTTAGAATTAGTAGTAGGCTCAAAGGGTTATCTTGGGTCTACTTGTAGTCCTGATCACCGTGTGATGCCCGGGACACATTTTAGAGATGTTACATTAAGGCATTAAGATATGTTTAAATAAAGACAAGTAAGCATAAGTATCTAATTGAAGTCAAGCGTGCATAAATGGTCTTATTGGAGGTCATACTAACCCATACGTCCTATTTTTGGGTGGACAAACCCAACATATCTTATTTTTAGGGTGGATAAACCCAAAGTGTATTGCAAACTTTCAAAATATTAGCACAATGCAAAGAGCTTTGTGCAATTTTCTCTAATAATTTTAAGTGAATTTAAAGAATAACATGCAGTGCATAACTAATAAAAATAAAAATGATAAAAGTAAATAAATGATTAAGGCATTGCTATATGTTCAAGTAAAGGCAAGCAAGCTTAAATGTCTAATTGAAGGCAATTATAAAAAGTTTTTTTATGGTAGACTAACCCACTATGTCCTTATTTTAGGGTGGACGACCTAAAACATCTCATTTTAGGGTTGACAAACCCATGGTGTCCCTTTTAAGTTGGACAAACTCATATTGTCCTATTTTAGGGTGGACGAACCCAATATGTCCTATTTTAGGGTGGACGAACCCAATGTGTCCTATTTTAAAATGAACGAACCCAATATATCCTATTTTAGGGTGGATGAACCCAATGTGTCCTACTTTAGGGTGGACAAACCCAATATATATTGCAATTTGGCAAATATTAATGCAGTGTAGAGAGCTTGATGCAATTTTTGTTCTAGCAAAAACTCTATGTAATGTCTTTGCATTAGTGAAAATTTAAGTGTGATGCCTTTGCGATAGCAAATATTAATGATGCAATACCACATTAGTGAATATTGATGATGTGGCACCCATATTTTGGGATTTTATTCTTTGACAAATTTTGCAGTCAAGAAAGTTCCTGCACTCAAAGAGGATTGTAAATTTTGAAATTTAAATCGCTTTGTATTTGCATCATTTTTGCATTGCGTTTCTTGTTCTCTTCTAGTATGTGTTATCCTTCAAAAATAATCAACATCTGCATTACTTAAAGAGAATTTATTAGTAAAAATAAAATGATTGCCTTGCATTGAATCATTAAGTTTTGACTTTGAATTTGTGATTCTTGTAGTTATGGTATTGTTGCAATTTAATGACGTGAATATGACTCGTGATCTCAAATATTTTCTTTTCCAAAATTGAGATAGGCTATTTACAAAGCTGTAACACCCTGATTCTGGTACCACGGATGCTATACGATGCTCATAATCTCGAAGGACCACAAGCTAGCCCATGACTGGTACCTGTTGCAATAACTGAGTAATAATACTGTATAATGTGGAATAATGGGCTGAATTGCCAAAAGGTTCAAAACTATAATACTGATAAAGAGAAATGATAAAATCTGATAAAATATCAAAATCTGAAATACTGAATACTATCTGAACATCTAGTCTGAAAAGCCTCTAATACTGCCTGAACTGTGGAGTAAATGGGAAAATCCACCAAGTAACTCCATTTACTGAAATACTACATGTAATTAGATAATGCAATAAAAGAATATCCTCGAATGATGAGGACTCACTACTAGTTTACTGCTGCTGGCTGGATCTGAGTCTATCTATGCGTAATCAGGAACCTGAGCCTCCGAACCTACGGTATGACACACCATAGTGCAAGAGTAAAGTATGCGTCAATACGTGTGAATGTACTGGTATGTAAAGTGAGGTAAGGCTGAATGCAAGGGTTCATATGCATGAACAATAGCAACTGAATAACATGAGTATGATTAAATGAGAGTACATGCATGAATACGTGAACTGTAACTAAGATCTTGATAATACGGAATACTGAGTTTGAATACTGGTCAACCGATAACTAATATACTGTTTACTGAGTTATTGTGTATGACAACACTATTTTTGATTGAACTAGATGAGTTTCATACTGAGGTGAGTAACTGTATCTAACAGTCCTGTCTCAGTTGGAACTAGATGAGTTCCATACTAAGCTGAGTGATAGTATCTGACAGTCCTAAAATTTGTAGAGCTATCTGAGTTCTTTACTGATAACTGAGACTGAGACTGTGGGAGGTAATCATCTAATCGACATGCCCTTTTCTAAACTGTTTAGGGTTCAATCTGTAACCTCAGTTGGAAGGGTGTCAGTATCGTGACATGGGTAAAGACAAGCTATGAGTTAACCCTCTTTGATAAGGATCTCTTCCGTCAACCCCTCGCTGGTAGAAGAACTCGAGTGAAATGTATTAACCCTAGACTCACAGGGTTATATCTCACCTATGCTGGCTACGTAGTGCTAGAATGCATGGATTACTTCTAAGGATCACACTCTCTGCTAGCGGGTGAGCCTCCATCCTTAGGTTCACTCGGTGCTAAATCCTACTCCTAACTGAATAGAGTTCATACTAGGATGGACTGATCTATTACTGATTGTACTAATTAATTAAACTGAACTGAGTTTACTGAGTTTTGTTGACTGACAGAATACTACTGAGTTTTGTTAGCTGACTGAGATTACTGAGGACTGAGCTGAATACTGAATGAGACTGGATTGATACTGAGTTTTACTGAGTTTTCTTGATTTCTATAACTAAACTAGAGTACTACTAATCGTGACATGACTGAGACTGTTATATAACTGACATTGGCTCTAGGAACACATCTAAATTATTGGGTATTAAATACCCCAGGACTCGATAGCATAAAAATAATAAGACATGGCCCTTCTTGAATACTTAAAATAGTTAACAACTCACAATACAATCTATGAGGCATTTCATCAATCACTTGAAAGTCATGAACTTGCACATGAATAGGAATGAATACTAACACATCATAATTTCATTAAACCAATCTCATGAGCATTCCATCAAACACACACAAGGTATAGCTTTAGCAAGGAAGACATTGTGAACATGTAGGTATAGTATAAGTTCATCATTTAGATCACCAAAGGATCATAAAGGCAACATAATCTCAATTTAGCATTTTATCAAACACATGGTAGGTGTAGCTTCATACTTGGGCATGAACAACAATGCTAATACATCATGCCTTCATAATTCAAGGGTTTCAATATAGGAAAATCAAAATTCAGCTTACATTCTATCATAACATCAAGAAATACATAAAGATTTCAACATGGAACACCTACCACAACATTAACATGATTACATTCAAACCCACAACATGAAAATCACAATTCATGTTTTTAAAAGTAATTTCTTGAACTCAAAGGGTGGAAGGGACCCTTGGATAAACACTTTACATACCTTGTTGAAGAATTTTTGAAAATTAATCATGGAAATATTGAGTTCTTGATTTGAAATTTAAAAACCCTAAGTCTTGTTCTTGAGAGAAATTGAGAAAGAATGAGTTTATTTTCTTTATAGGGTATTAAATTCCCTGTTTTGGGGGATGAGGGTCGGGGGAAAAATACCTAAATACCCCCAAGAATGTGGTCTTTTAATGTCTAAAACTGGGTTACCGATGCACAGGTCGACGTGGTGCATTGATGGCATCAACGCGATAGGTAATGCATTGCGCCAAGATCACACCGACTCACTAAAATTTAACGCTAGTAGATGGAGAACATATTAACCAATGCGATAGGTGATACGGTGCGCCAAGATAGCATTGTTTCACTATTTTAGGATTCCAAAAGAGCTTCAAACAAAGTTTGAAAAATCTGAAACTTGTTCAGGAACACCTATTGACCTTCTTGATCATGAATTAACTAAAACATAGACACTTAAAGGACATTAAGGTTGCGAAATGAGATTTCCAACTTTCAAAGGATAAAAATAAACTAAGTCTGAATACTTAGCTAGAATTATCTAAGTCTGGGACCCCTTAATAAGCTTAAAGAACTGAATTAAGCTAGAAATTTTACGGACTCTTATAATATGTCCCCCTTGGGAACATTTGTCCTTCAATGAGACTGACTGAACTGAGAGTACTAGTAGGCTGAATCTACTTACTGGACATGAACATCTACGGCCTGACTATAGGACTGATATTACTGACATGCTGAATTCTATACTGAGTATACATATCTGATGCATGAGTATATGACTAAGATGATTCATGAATGCATGACTGGGAGTACTAATAATCTGAGTTTGTTATATTGGTCATGCATATCTGATGCATGAATACATGACTGGACTGACTTATGAACATATGACTGAGTACGTAATGGTAAATGATACCAAGTTTGTAATGGAAATCTGAGCATGAAACTGAATAAGATTAAGGAAATCCATTACCTTGGGCTGATTTTCGATTAGTAGAGAAGAGGTGAGGATACTTGGTTCGCATGTATGCTTCTGCTTCCCAAGTAGCTCCCACAACGGACTGATTTTGCCAAAGAACTTTGAAAAGAGGGACTTGGGGACATTACTGAGTCTGAAGTATGATAAATGGATTTAATATCAGGCACCAAACTAAGCCTCTGAATACATGGCTTACGACTGAGATTGGAACTTGAGGGTCAACATATGAGTACCCACCATTCCAAATTTGATTTGTTACATGAAGAGAAGTGGTAGGGTTTAGGACATGATAGATTGAGAGTTATAGACCATCTCCCCCTTGGGATATTGTGTCCCTTGAAGAATACTGACTTGGCTAAGATACTGAGGAAAACTGGGATGATGCACAGGGCACCTGCAAACTTAGTCGTAACTAGATATGATATTTGGGGTCTGAAACTGAGACATGATACACTGACTGGGATGAATAAGCAACTACCTGGTTTCCGATCTTGGAACAGTTATGTTCATAAGACTTTCGATAGCACGAATAAATGTAATATGGGAAACCATACAAACTTGTCCGTCTGACTGCTAAACTGAATCACGGGCTCTGCGGACTAACCTAAGCTGAAAACTTATGCTCAACTGGGGCCTTGTTCTGACACTTTTTTAGAGAGTTCTAGTGGATTTAGGGGGTAACAAAATCTTGGCATGGTCTGAATAAGTTTTGTAATATGAGTCATGGTCTACAAAACATCATTTAAGTTGAAGTGGCTAAGCCATATGCACTGCAACTAAAATTTTTGAGCTTAGAGATATCCCTTGAATATCCTTTCAACTATACTCTCCACCTTAGTATAATCCTTCACTTGAGACTACTAAAAATATTCGCATGGATGCTAAGCACAAATACATAAGCATACTAACTTATCAGCTTAACTGAATAATGGATAACTGAATTATTGGGTCTGCAAGATAGAACTGTACTTATCCTGAATAACTAAACTGAAATCATAGAGTGCGATGTATACGAGGTAAGGAATGACTCGATAACATGAAATAACTAAGAACGAATTCATGAAACTATATTATTTGAGAATGCAAGACCAAGCGTATGATATGATTTTGAAATAGTCTGTAAATTGAGGTACTGAGATACTAAAAATCTGAGTAACTGATAACTGTATGCTATCGTCGAGCAATCCTGAGACTGAACCAAATTACAAATCTAATTACTATGTCTGAGACTATAATAATGACTGTCATCGAGATGGTAATGGGGGTTGAACATACTATAAGGCATGAGAGTAGTATTCATAAGTTGTATAACCTAAGTTTGGGGTTCTCTATACTCATGGAACATGATTCGTACTTCTGAGTGAACCAGAACTTCTTATACTAGTAATTGTAAGTGTACGCGATTCTATGGAAAGTGCGTAAATATAAGCTTTGTTCATGGAGCTGAGACATAAAGCATGCGTAGGTATCATGATGACAGAAGTACAAACTTTGAATAGAGGTAAATAGGGTTTGGGCATCATTCCCACCCTTTACTTTTCTACAGGTACGAATATTACTACTGAAATCTGGAAGCCTGACTTCCTAAGATATCATAATCAAACAGTTCCTATATACCCCTCGGGCTACGATAGACTGACCTACTGGGGTGGAGACTGAGAAAGGTTTTGTTAATATTTGGTATGACTTTAAAGTTAAATACTATGCAAAGAGTTACAAAAGACAAAGAAGCTCCTAAATCGGATGAGGCATAAACATGTGAAAGGGGAGGTATGTAACATACTAGTAATTGCATCATGAGAACTTTACTGATCTTAACTGGACCGAAGTGCATAAAGCCTATTTGGGCTCTGCCCACTGGCGGCACTGGAAGTGGCACCCTACTGATTTGGGCAATCGGATAGAGCTGAAGGATGACTATACTGAATTTACGAGCTAGGTTTAGGACAATCTCAGAATCTGTGACCTGACTCACCACATCTAAAATACACATCACTACTATCTCTACACCCTTCTTATGATTCTTACCATATTCTTTGCAAAATGGGTTGGTACGAATACAACTTTCACTACTCTGGGTGTTGATGCCTGGCGTCCCATCATGACTGCCACTCCTAAACTTTGGTATTGGTGCACTAGATGAAGATAGAACTGAGGCTACAAATTTCAAGTGGAACTGAGAATGATTCCCACCCCCTAACTTAGGCTGAACAAAGCTGAAACTACCTATTCTAGCTCTCTTATTTTCTCTCTTCTTCTTCTTAAGATTCTCCTTCTCAATCTATTGAGCATGGACCATAAGCCTAGATATGTTCATATCCTTAATCAACATTGCATTCCAGTACTCCTTAACTATTCTACCCATTACCCCAAACATAAACTTGTTCATTCTAGATCTATTGTCTGCCACTATATAGAGAGCATACCTGGATAACTGAGTGAACTTAAGGGAATACTCTTTCACACTTATACTTTCTTGCCTGATATTGATAAACTCTAACACCTTGGCTTCTTTCATATCTAAGGTAAAGAATCTATCTAAGAAGGCTGTAAAAAACTCTTCCCATTCTATGGGATCTACATCTGCTCCCCTGTCTACCTTCCACTGCTTAAACCACGTATGGACTACATCTTGTAGCTGATAGGTGGCTAACTCAATACTCTCACTAGAAGTCACTCCCATTATATCTATGACTTTCTGAATCTGATCAAGGAACTCCTATGGATCTTATTCTGGCTTAGATCCTAAGAATAAAAGAGGATTCATTCGGGTAAAGTCCTGAATCCTGGATGCACCAATATTGGCCACTAGGTTGGCCAAAAACGTTGGCCATTCATTTTGAGTTGCTACAGAATTGGCTAGAGTAGTGAATGCAGTTTTGAATTCTGCATGAGAGATGTGCTCGTCCCGGGGATCTGCCTAAATGGGTTGAGGTTCTGACTGGTTTCCAGTTCGTATTTCATTAGTACTTTTGGGAGGCATGTTCTGTGACCAAAAGGAATAAAAAATTAGAATGAAAGTTTAACTGGAGCTCATGCTCCCTCGCATGACATAAATACTGAAAGAAAGGAAACTATTTCTAGAACATTTTATAGCCTCTTGTACATAAGTGTGGCGCGCTACACACCCATGCACAAGACTCTACTAGATGCATCTTTCAGACTTCCTAGGACTCAGTTGAAGCTTAGGCTCTGATACCAAGTTTGTAATGCCCCAAGTCTGGTACTCCAGACGCTACACGGTGCTCAAAATCCCAAAGGACCACAAGCTAACCCATGACTAGTACCTGCTTCAATAACTGAGTAATAATACTATATAATGCAGAATAATGGGTTGAAATTCCATAAGGTTCAAATCTATAATACTGATAAAGAGAAATGATAAAATCAGATTAAACATTAGAATCTGGAATACTGAATACTATCTGAACATCTAGTCTTAAAAGCCTGTAAAACTTTTGGAACTGTGGAGTTGATGGGACAATCCCCCAACTAACACTATCTACTGAAATACTGAATGTAAGAAGATAATGCAATAAAAGAATATCCTCGAATGTTAAGGACTCACTGCTAGTCTACAACTGTTGGCTGGATCTGAGTCTATATATTCATGATCGGGAACCCGGGCATCCGAACATATGGTATGAAACACCATAGTGCAAGAGAAAAGTATGTATCAGTATGTGTGAATGTACTGGTACACAAAGTGAGGTAATCATCTCATCGACATGCCCTTTTCTGAACAGTTTGGGGTCCAACCTGTAACCCCACCTAGAATGGTGTCAGTATCATGCCACGAGTAAAGACAAGTTGTGAGTTAAACCTCTATGATAGGGAGCTCTTCCATCAACCCCTCACTAGTAGGAGAATTCAAATGAGATGTATTAACCCTAGACTCGTAGGGTCTTATCTCAACATACACTGGCTAAGTAGTTTTAGAATTCAAGGATTACTTCTAAGGATCTTACCCTCTGCTGGCAGGTGAACCCTCATCCTTGGGTTCACTCGATGCTAAATCCTACTCCCAACTGAATAAATACTGGACTGATTTCCTAGTTCATACTAGGCTGGATCGATCTTTTACTGACTGTACTGATTAACTGAACTAAACTGAGTTTACTGAGTTTCATTGATTGATGGATTACTACTGAGTTCTCTTAGATGACTGAGATTTCTGAGGACTAAACTAAATACTAAATGGTACTGGATTGATACTGAGTTTTGCAGAGTTTTCTTGAGTTTTATAACTAAACTAGAGTACTACTGATTGTGACATGACTGATACTATTCTGTAACTGACACTGGCTCAAGGCACACAGCTAAATCGTCGGGTATTAAATACCCCTAGTACTTGATAGCATAAAAATAATAAGACATGACCATTCTTGAATACTTAAAAATAGTTAACAACTCACAATACAATCTATGAGGCATTTCATCAATCACTTGAAAGTCATAAACTTGCACATGAATAGAAATACATGCTAAAACAACATAATTTCATTAAACCAATCTTATGAGCATTCCATCAGACACACACAAGGCATAACTTTAGCATGGAAGACATTGTGAACATGTGGGTATAGTATAAGTTCATCATTTAAATCACCAAAGGATCATAAAAGCAACATAATCTCTATTTAGCATTTTATCAAACACATGGTAGGCGTAGCTTCATACTTGGGCATGAACAACAATGCTAATACATCATGACTTCATCATTCAAGGGTATCAATATACGAGAATCAAAATTAAACATCCATTCTATCATAATATCAAGAAATACATAAAGATTTCAACTTGGAATACATACCACAACATCAACATGATTACATTTAAACCCACAACATGGAAATCACAATTCATGTTTATAAAAGAACTTTCTTGAACTCCAAGGGTAGAAGAGACCCTTGGATGAATACTTTACATACCTTGTTGAAGAATTTGAGGAAATTAATGGTGGAAATCTTGAGTTTTTGATTTGAAATTTAAAAACCCTAAGGCTTGTTCTTGGGAGAAATTGAGAAAGAATGAGTTTATTTTCTTTCTAAGGTATTAAATTTCGTGTTTCGGGGACTGAGGGTCGGGGAAAAAATACGCAAATACCCCAAAGAACACGATCTTTTAATGAATAAAACTGGGTTATTGACACACAGGTCGATGCGGTGCGTCGATGGCATTGATGCGATAGTGATAACGTTCAATCTACAGCTCTCGTAGGAGTGTAAAGCGGTCTCTGGCAAATATATAACCCAACTGGGTTGGGTATCGATCCCAAAGAGAATAGTCGATCACTAAGTAAGCAAAGATTACTAGACTTGTGGTGCAAGACTCGTAAAAGAGGGGGGATTGTAACGTGCAATTGATGTGAACAAAATAGTAGAGTAAAATAGAAAATAGTAAATTAAAAAGAAAGAATGTTTAGTAAGCTGTAAAACAATGAGAATTGAGAAGTTGGGGGTATGTCCACCTTATGAGTTATACGTCTCTATTGGATATAAGTTATGCGGAATTCAGACATGCATGTGCTTATAGAGAATTGTATTCTATGGTAAATCCAAGCGTCTTTCGACCTTAACAAGGACTATTTCACTTTAACTCTTTCGAGCTTAAAGCGTATCTAATAGTACAAATTCTCCAAGAGGTTAATCCAGTTACGGCACTATCTTTTTAACAAGGGTTGGTGCCCTATTACCTTGACATTATCTGTTTTCTAGACATATAACTTTTCTTTCAAACAAGTTAATGCTATACTGGCGTTATTCTATGCGTTTGCAACCACAAGAATTTGCATTAAAATGAAGAGAATAATGATATAAGCAGTACACGTGTCAAGCATTCACAAACTCATAGCCTTAGATAGTATCTCATAAGGCTTCCATAACCCCAACAAAGGAGTTTAGTTACCCATGAGTTCTAAGGAAATCACAATAGACATTATTATTATACCACAATAAGGATCTCGCGTAATAAGGTGTGGTGTGACGTTTTTAGGCATGAATTCCCTTGCCAAGTAACGTTTCTCTTGTTGTGGAAATTGAGAATTTAGTAGATGAATAGAAGAAGAATAAAAAGTAGAATTAATGGAAGAATTATAATCCGAGTTGTAAGTTGTGGAATAAGAAGTAGAATGAGAATTGTTAAAAATCTCTAGCAAAATAGGGTATTTATAATACCCTTATCCTATTCCTACTAAGCTAATGCATTATTTAACCCAATCCTACTAGGTTAATGTATCATTATCCTAATCCTAATAAGTTACTGCTAGTCCCCAAAGTCTTCAGAATTGCTGTTTTTGCCCGGGACAGATTTTCCATGCGCCACTTTTGGTCCTTGGCGTCCAAGATTCATCTTCCTTCCTTTGTGAAGCTTTCTTTGGCGTCAAGTTATCCATAAAATGCTGAATTCTGCATCATTTATACCTGAAAACTTGCTAATCATGTTCGTTAGCTCACTTACAGGAAAAAGGACTAAAACTGCATGAATTATATATTTTGTCCTCAAAACTTAGCTAAAATATGGGTAAAATATAGCACTATAGGCGTGTAAATTCGCCTATCATCAACACCCCACACTTAAAGCGTTGTTCGTCCTCGAATAAACTATCATGTCCTTCTAAACATTTACTTAGGGTTTCACAGTAACAACACAAAATATTTGTCAAGACAAGCACAACAATTATCAATAAAGAGTAGTTTTCTGATCATTAGTAGAAACAATTCAACCTCCAACATAGACTCGTGATGGTGATTAATTCATGTCCATAAGTTGAGGTACAAAGAATCATACACAACTACCCAAGACTCAGCAACCATGTGTGTCTCACCATATATCACCCATAATTACTCACAAGTATTGTATATATTTCAAACATGGGTATAAGATTATCCTTGCTCTCACTCTCACAAAGAATTCATATGTTGCAACTGATGACCATAGGCTTACCCTTAGTGTGATGCTCTACTAAATGTTAGAATGCTAAGCTTAGGATCAAATAGGTCTTTTACGGGTTGTAATGTAGGCTAAGGGATGGGTAGGACTATTTTGGCCAGAAATAGTGACTATGTTCCTAAGCGCTTTAATACATCACATTATGACATTAATACTTTTCTTTCAAACAACCTTTATACTTTCTTTTATTCTACCACCCCTTTTCTCCACCTTTGTTTTTCAATTTTAAACATAACTAACTTTTCAGTTTTCCTTTCCTTTTTTTTTCTTTTCATAACACCTCTTATGATAGCAATTCTCTTTTTTTTTATAACAAAGTCAAGCACCAATACATTCTAAAGCATCATACTCACCCAATTTCCTCTTAGTTTGTCACATTACTTTACACTTTAAAGCACTTAGGAATTTGGATCAAATTATGGTCTTGAAAAAAATGGATTAGGCTTACATATGAGGTTGTCAAAGAAAATAGGCTAAAGGCTCAAAGGGGGTTATCTAGGATAATGTCCATGGGTAGGTAAAAAGAAGGTAAACAATAATAGGTTGCCCAAGAAATACCTAAATCATCTCCTATACTTGCACTCCTTATTTTCGCTTTACATACATACCAGGCAAGTTCTAGCATCAGCCACAAACACAGAATATACTATCTCCTCACACACACAAGGCACATGGTTGACTTTATTGGGAGTAGCATAGACTCTTGACCCAACAGATGAAGGAATTGAACCACAAAATATCACATAGTGAGTCACAATTAAAGCCTAAACATCTCGATAGTCATGATTTTAGCATAAACTCTTGTCATAATCTCATGCTGCCTATTAGAATAATTTCATGCGAAGTTAAGTAACATGATTTTAGCACAAACTCTTGTCATAATCTCATGCTGCCTATTAGAATAATTTCATGCGAAGTTAAGTAAAAAAAAAATTAACTAATAAAAAAAATTATCTACTAAAAAGAAAAACAAAACAAACATAAATGCAAATGCAGATAGAGAAGTATAGCATGCAAATACCAGCACCCCATACTTAGACGGGACACACTGCCCTCAGTGGAAAATAAATAAGAAGAACCTGGTTAGTCGGACTCCTCATCTATGTCTGGGGTCATACCCCCTTCGTCGGAATCATCATTGGAGTCGTCGTCATCAGAATTCTCCTCCACATCGGAGTCTAGCCATTGTCGATCATCATCGGTTGGCACATCGTCATCAAGAGGTTCCTCAAAATATGTCCCTACTCTACACATCTCCTTTGCGTGCTCATTCATTGGGTAGTCATAATCCAGCTGTTGAAGCTCTGCAGCAGTTGGAACATGACCACCGCTCATCATTGTAAACCGAGTCATGCCATAAAGATGGCGAAAGAAACTCTCATCTCGAGCATGCCTTTCTGAAGTGGTAAGGTTGACACCATGCGTAGTTTCAGCATCTTTAACCTTCTTTAGGTCAACCTTCTTTGGGTTGTGTGGGAGTTTATGATCAGCAGGTTCCTCTTCGATGTCCTCCTTCCTCAATATTGCAGTCAACAGGTTGCCAAAATTGAAGTGGGACCTCTTGTGTAGCCTAGCTTTCCGCATTGTAGATCGAATAATTACCCCAATGTTGATAGGGACATTCGTCATCAATGCGTATACTAAGCACACTCTATCTATTATTATTTTGGTGTACTGGGTCCCTGGAATTAGACAAGAGTTGACTATTCGCAGCCATATCCTTGCTTCCCTATTCAAAGGAGTATATGGGAAGGTGTTGTGTCGTCCGGTGTCCTTGTGTCTACTCCACCGTGCCATGGATCTTGTTCCACAAAGTGTGTGTCGAATGGCTCTATATGGAGGTCTACTGTATAGTTCTTTGAATGGTGATGGATCAATAGTAGGCAAGCCAAGAAAGGAGTTGAAGAAATCCGCATTGAGTTGTAAAACTTGGCCCCGAATCTTGACCTCGCTTCCTGTGGTTTTCGGTGTCCAGTTGGCATAGAATTCTCTTGTTAAATCGAGATTGCATTCTCCCATGTCTCGGAAGATGAAATCAAGATGTAACGCCATGATCTTGGCCAATATGCGTGGTTCTTTCTTTGCTAGGATTTCCTTGTTTATCAAGTCCACATGAACATATTTCTTCTCTTTGTTGTTCCTATACCATTCCTTTGCTTCCTCCTCTAAAACCCATTTAATTTCGAACATGCGGCGTGGTATTTGCATCGAGGAGGACTCTCCTTGCTCTTTGTGTCCTCTTTTCTTACCTTTTTGGGAAGTACCAGCCTTATCTTTGCCTTGTCTTGCTTTGGGTGCCATTGTACCTGAGACTAAAATAATGTTTATGTTAGCGTCATCTCGATGGATACATTCTATAAACAAGCAGTAGTGGAACCACCCCACACTTAGTTTGTTGGTACAGACTAGTGAAGTGAAAGATGTCGATTACTCAGACTTCATCGGTATACGTTTTAGGTGCTATATTCCAACAATAAAATCAGTGCAGTCATACTCCTTGAAATCTTGGCAATACTTTCATGTTTGACATATCAAGACTACTTCATAGGGATTGAATCAAGGTATAGTATCTAAAAATAATCACAACCTCCTATGTCGGTAGGCAACTATAATTCTTATCCCGATGAACAAGTCATTCCAACATGTAAGTATTCAAGTGACAAGATTATGCAATTTTTATGACCATATCAATTCTGCAAAAGTATGACAGTGCATCAAAATCAAATACAAGTTGGGAACAAGTTAAGATTATCCTTACGTATACGTTCACACACTTGGTTGTATCACAACGATTCAGTCACATTCAAATCATCAATACTACTTCAATATTTAACAATTCATAATAGGCATAGTAGTGTAGTACTTACGGAATATAAATGAAGAACAAAGAAGTACTTACTTGATTGATGCCTTTGGATGATGTTCTTGTGAAGAAAAAGAGCAAAAAGAAAATTTTGGAGAGGATTTGGAGACTATAGGCGGCGCTTATGCTAGGTTTCCAATGTGTTTTTGGTTCAAGACTAAGTCTCTTATTTATAGGGGAAGGTTGGGTCGGGTTTTGACCCATTTAAAATCGGTTTTGGAGACAAGAAGTGACCATAGGCAGCGCCTTTTGCTTTGCCCATGCTTGGCACAGGCGGCGCCTTTTGCAAAGCATTGTTGAGCATAGGCGGCGCCTATGCCATGGCATTCTTAGGTATAGGCGGCGCCTTTCACTTAGCATATGAGATTCAGAGACAAAAGGCATTGGCATAGGTGGCGCCTATGCTATTGCATACTTGGGCATGGGCGGCGCCTATGCTATGGCACACTAGATTCCGAGAGCTTAAGCCATAGTATAGGCCTTGCCTTGTTCGTGGCCTAGTTTTACATAGGCCTAGCCTTGTTCGTTGCCTATATTTTCATAAGCAATGCCCAATCCATAGCCTTTTGCTTCTTCATTCCTAACTTACCACCTTTAACATTCAATACGTCCAAATCAAAATTTGAAACCGACCTCCTCGTTTTATGCCTCTTGCACCTACATTTACTCAAAAACAACAAAGACGATTAGAACGATAGGTTGCCTCCCATCAAGCGCCTTAGTTTTGGTCGTGGCACGAATCTTCTTTTTGAATTTTTATTTATCAAAAGCAAACACATAATCGAACGAAAGAAAGACAAAAATGAAAAACAATGGGTTGCCTCCCATCTAGCCCTTGATTTATTGTCGCGGCATGACATAGTTACCTCGAGTACTTAGATTTCGTCAAGATAAGTGGTGGCCATATAATTTATCGATTCAAGAGGACCGATATATGGTTTTACTCGTTGGCCATTCACCTTGAAGACAACACCATTAGTGTCTTTCAACTCAACTACTCCAGACGAGTAGACTTGGTTTACTTTGTACGGACCAGACCACTTGGACCTCAATTTATCTGGGAATAGCTTCAATCTGGAATTGAAGAGAAGTACCATATCATCATTTTGAAAGTTTCATTGAACAATCCATTAATCATGATACTTTTTCATCCGCTCCTTGTATAGGTCTGATCTTTCATAAGCATGTAGACGGAATTCATCCATCTCATTCAACTGCTCTAATCTCAGATTCATTGCATCATCCCAGTTTAGATTTAGCCGCTTCAAAGCCCACAATTCCTTATGATCAAGCTCAATGGGCAAGTGACATGCCTTCCTGTAAACTAGTTGGTACGAGGATATGCCAATTGGCATTTTGAATGCAGTCCTATAAGCCCATAGTGCATCATCCAGCTTCCGAGACCAATCTTTCCTATTAGCATTTACCGTCTTAGAAAGGATTTGCTTGATCTCTTGATTGGAAACCTCTACCTGTCCACTAGTTTGTGGATGATAAGGTGTGGCTACCTTATGCTGCTTAACACCATATTTTGCCAACACGGATTTGAATAGCTTGTTGCAAAAGTGAGATCCTCCATCGCTTATGATAGTACGTGGTACTCCAAAGCGAGAGAAGATATTTCTCTTCAAGAATGCTACAACATGCTTTCCCTCATTGTCGGCCAACGCTACTGCTTCAACCCATTTTGAAACATAATCTACAGAAACTAGGATGTATTTCATTCCAAACGAATTTACGAATGGACCCATGAAATTAATACCCCATTCATCAAAGAGCTCAACTTCAAGAATTTTCGACATGGGCATCTCATGGTGTTTCGAAATATCACCTTGTCTCTGGCATTGGTCGCATCTTCTAACAAAGTTGTAGGCATCTCTAAATATCGAGGGCCAATAATATCCACTTTGCAGTACCTTCCTTGCTGTCCGATTACCTGCGTGATGTCCTCCAACTTAAGAAGTATGGGAAGCTTCCAATATATTAGGCACTTCTACATGGGTTATGCATCGCCGGATGACACCATCCGCGCATCGTCGAAACAAATATGGCTCATCCCAAAAGTAGTGTTTTACATCATGCATAAACTTCCTCTTTTGATGGTAAGATAAGTTTGCCGGTATCACATTACTCACCAAAAAATTCGCAAAGTCGGCATACCATAGTAACTCTTCCATTATCGTCGCTAGGATCTCCTCGTCAGGGAATGCATCATCAATCTTGATTTCAGGCTGCACTATATAATCGTTTTCGAGTCTAGATAGATGATCAACCACTTGGTTCTCGTAACCTCTTCTATCTTTAACCTCGAAATCAAATTCTTGCAGCAGCAATATCCATCGAATTAGTCTTGGTTTTGCATCCTTCTTTGTCATTAAGTACCTCAGAGCTGCATGGTCTATATGAACGATTACTTTGGTTCCCAATAAGTAAGCACAAAACTTCTCAAACGCATACACAACCGCTAGGAGCTCTTGTTCTGTGATAGTGTAGTTCTTTTGGGCTTCGTTCAGGACCTTTCTCGCATAGTAGATAGGATGAAATATCTTCTCCCTTCTCTGGCCAAGCACAACGCCTAACGCTACCCCACTGGCGTCACACATGACTTCAAACGGTAAAGACCAATCTGGTGCTACCATGATAGGAGCTTCAATCAGTTTTCCTTTGAGGCATTCGAATGCCTTCAAACAATCTTCATTGAAGTCAAACTTTGCATCTTTCTCAAGAAGTTTGCATAATGGACTAGCAATTTTTGAGAAATCTTTGATGAACCGCCGATAGAAACCTCGTGCCCGAGGAAACTATGAACTCCCTTCACGGAAATTGGAGGTGGTAGCTTCTCGATAACTTCAATTTTAGCTTGATCAACCTCAATTCCTTTTTCAGAGATTTTATGCCCAAGAACAATACCTTCTTTAACCATAAAGTGGTACTTCTCCCAATTCAGCACTAGGTTGAATTCTACACATCTTTGCAACGCCATACTTAAATTTGATAAGCACGCTCCAAACATCTCGCCAACCACTGAAAAATCGTCCATGAATAATTCCAAAGTATCTTCGACCATATCCGAGAAAATGGACATCATACAACATTGAAAGGTGGCTGGTGCATTACATAGCCCGAATGGCATACGTTTAAAGGCAAACATACCATATGGGCATGTAAACGTTGTTTTCTCTTGGTCTTCGGGAGAAATACAAATCTGATTATCACCGGAATAACCATCTAAGAAATAAAACCATCCTTTCCCCACTAATCGATCTAGCATTTGGTCCATAAATGGCATTGGAAAGTGATCTTTGAGTGTCCATGAATTCAGCTTTCGGTAGTCCATGCATACTCTCCATCCGGTGATGGGTCTGAGTGGAATAAGTTCATTCTTTTCATTCGCGACTACCGTCATTCCTCCTTTCTTGGGAACACATTGTACCGGGCTTACCCATGCACTGTCAGAGATTGGATACACAACCCCCGCATCTAACCACTTGATAATTTCTTTATTTACCACTTCTTGCATAGGTGGATTTAGACACCTTTGATGCTCAATGGTGGGCGTGCAATTTTCTTCAAGATGAATCTTGTGTGTACAAATCCCAGGTGGGATACCAATAATGTCAGCGATGGTCTAACCAATGGCTCTTATATACTTCCGTAGAATAGCAATGAGAGCTGCAACTTGTTGCTCACCCAAATCTGCCGCCACAATGGCTGGAAGTGTGTTTTCGCTTCCTAAGAATACATACTTTAAATGACTAGGCAGCTTCTTTAATTCTAACGTGGGTGGCTCTTCAATAGATGGCTTAGATGGTGGTGTGGGTCGATTTTTGAGATCGAGATCCAGCTTCTTGGGAGCGTGAGGATATGACCCTAATCCTGTCAGAGCACCAATAGTTTCTTCACAATTTTCAGCATCCTTACTCTCACCATTCATGAGCACAGCCGCCAATGGGTCATTAATAATTTGCTCTTCTTCAAGTAATTCTTCCTCATCATCAAAGTAAACATCGGCCACCGAAAATACGTTTAGATCTTTGGGTTGCTTCATTGATTCGCACACATCAAAGTGACCTACTTCGTCATATATTCGGAATGAAAGCTCATTTTCTCTCAAATCAATAAGCACACTTCCTGTAGCAAGGAAAGGGCGTCCCAAGATTATAGGAACTTCTGAGCCCGCCTCACAATCCAGAATTACGAAGTCTGCCGGAAAGATAAATAAAGAAACCTTTACCAATACATCACATAGAATACCAACAGGTCATTTCACCAACCTATCCGCCATTATGAGCCTCATATTGGTTGGAGTAGGATCACCCAACCCCAACTTTTTATAAATAGATAATGGCATCAAATTGATGCTGGCTCCTAAATCGCATAATGCTTTGGCAAAATTCAAAGATCCAATGGTGCAAGGAATAGTGAAAGCACCGTGGTCAGCCTTCTTCTGAACTAGTGATCGGGTAGCGATTGCGCTGCAGTGATGAACAGTATCCTTCAACTCATAGCTTGCTGCTCGCTCCTTTGTAAAAAGATCCTTCATAAATTTCGCATACCCAGGCATTTGTTCTAGTGCCTCTACCAACGGAACATTAATGGTCAGCTGCTTTAACATATTCATGAATTTGCTGAACTTTGTATCATCCGCAATCTTCTTCAATCTTTGAGGAAAAGGTGGTGGTGGATAAGGAACTGTTTTCTCCACGGCTTTCTTCTCCTCTTACTTCTGAATTTTGGTAGTTTCAGGCTGCAAACCGCTGGGGGTGACGTCATGGACGTCATGGCCAGCTTCTGCGGAATCTTCTCCTTTCGCGTTATCAACAATGTCTACTGCCTCATCAACCACTTTCTTGCCTTTGGATGAAGTTTCCAGCACCTTACCACTTCGGGTAGTAATAGCCATGCATGATCCGTCATTCCTTAGATTTTGCACAGTGTCGCTAGGTAAGGTGCCAGCCTTTCTTTGATTGAGTGCTGCTGAAAGTTGGCTCAATTGCTGCTCTATTTGCTTGATTGAAGTGGAATGTGAGTCAACCAATTTCTTCATTGAGGACAAATTATTTATTACCTCTGTTACTCCTGCGCTGGTTGCTTCCACTCCTTTCAACAGTTTAGCCATTATATCTTCCATATTTCCAGAACCAGATGTGGTGGTGTCATGTTTTCCTGGGGCAATGTATAAACCACTCTTTTTATTCTAGTTCTTCCAAATTCCTTGGTCCTTGTTTCCAGATTTATCATAGTAGTTCCGACCTTGGTTTCATTGGGTATTACCTCGGAAACCCCCCTGATTGTTCAAGTAGTTGGCTTCTTCTTCTGAATCAGATTCGTATCTTCCTTTTAATGCAATAGCTTTGACTTTTTCGGTCTTCTCTGATAATAGATGCTTTGTAAGAAGATCCACTTGCATTTTCATGTGCGTCATATCTTGATCACGTTCTTCTTCTCTTCTCCTTTGTTCAGCAGTCATGCCAATAGGTATAGTAGGGGTTGCTACCTCAAAATACCTGGTATGCCAAGCTCTACTTTGCTTCGTCATCCGATCTAGCATATTGCTTACCTGCCCAAAGGTGAGGTCCATAAATGATCCTCCAGCCGCATTATCCACCACTGGTTTAGTTATTGAATTCAAGGCTCTGTATAGTATCTCCATTAGGTGGACATTGGTCATGTGATGGTTCGGGCACCTCATAAGCTTCGTCATGAACCTCTCCCATGTTTCATGAAGAGCTTCGGTTGGAAGCTGCCGAAAGTTGCTAATTTCATGTCTTAATTATGCTCTTTTGGATGGCGGAAAGAATCTTTCAAGGAAAGCATCTCTCAATTGCCTCCAATTTGTAATAGAATCAGGAGTCAGCCCATTCAACCATAGAGTTGCCTCCCCAGATAGAGACAATGGAAATAGGCGTAATCGAATTGCATTCTGACCAACGCCAGGATTGTCAAACGACTTGCATGTAGAAATAAAGTTGATGAGATGCATATTCGGATCATCGCCTGCTAGTCCACCAAATAATCCCTTGAGTTGCAATAACTGAATCATGGTGCTTGTGATGTTGAACTTGGCTCCGGGTGCTAATGGTGGAGGAATAATGGCTCCTGTGGCTCCGGCTCCATGAAGATCATCATCATCATCGTCAAAAGCTGGTTGTACAGGTCGGCGTTCATGCCTAAACCTTGCTTTACGATCTCTTCTGTTGGCAGGTGTTGCGATCTCAGCAGTATGCCTAGGGTTTAGTAACTCGTCATCACCTAGGTCCTCGTCGTCAGGATTTATTGCTCGCCCAGGGTTATCAATATTCTGTTGATGCACTTGAGCGACGGCTAGAGCAGCTAGTCTCGCCTGTTCCTGTTGAGCAACCATCCTTTCAATTTCGTGTTATGCCTCCATTCTGCCAATACGTTGTGGTTCAAGATTGATAGGTAATAACGGTTGACCAGAACTTCGAGTATGGGGCATACACTGAATAAAAACCTGCAGAGAACAAAAACAAACTCTAAAAGTAAAAGTATGAGAATCTTTGACCAAAGGGTCTAGTAATTATCACAAACTTAATTGACACTCGTATTCCCCGGCAACGGCGCCAATTTTTGATAACGCTCAATCTACAGCTCTCGTAGGAGTGTAAAGCGGTCGCTGTCAAATATATAACCTAACTGGGTTGGGTATCAATTCCACAGAGAATAGTTGGTCACTAAGTAAGCAAAGATTACTAGACTTGTGGTGCAAGTCTCGTAAAAGAGGAGGGATTGTAACGTGCAATTGATGTGAACAAAATAGTAGAGTAAAACAGAAAATAGCAAAGTAAAAAGAAAGAATGTTTAGTAAGCTGTAAAACAATGAGAATTGAGAAGTTGGGGGTATGTCCACCTTATGAGTTATACGTCTCTATTGGCTATGAGTTATGTGGAATTCAGACATGCATATGCTTATAGAGAATTGTATTCTATGGTAAATCCAAGCGTCTTTCGACCTTAACAAGGACTATTTCACTTTAACTCTTTCGAGCTTAAAGCGTATCTAATGGTACAAAATCTCCAAGAGGTTAATCCAGTTATGGCACTAACTTTTTAACAGGGGTTGGTGCCCTATTACCTTGACATTATCTCTTTTCTAGACATATAACTTTTCTTTCGAACAAGTTAATGCTATACTGGCGTTATTCTATGCATTTGCAACCACAAGAATTTGCATTAAGATGAAGAGAATAATGATATAAGCAGTACACGTGTCAAGAATTCACAAACTCATAGCCTTATATAGTATCTCATAAGGCTTCCATAACCCCAACAGAGGAGTTTAGTTACCCATGAGTGCTAAGGAAATCACAATATACATTATTATTATACCACAATAAAGATCTCGCGTAATAAGGTGTGGTGTGACGTTTTTAGGCGTGAATTCCCTTGCCAAGTAACGTTTCTCTTATTGTGGAAATTGAGAATTTAGTAGATGAATAGAAGAAGAATAAAAAGTAGAATTAATGGAAGAATTATAATCCAAGTTGTAAGTTGTGGAATAAGAAGTAGAATGAGAATTGTTAAAAATCTCTCGCAAAATAGGGTATTTATAATACCCCTATCCTATTCCTACTAAACTAATGGATTACTTAACCCAATCCTACTAGGTTAATGTATCATTATCCTAATCCTAATAAGTTACTGCTAGTCCACAAAGTCTTCAAAATTTCTGTTTTTGCCCGGGACAGATTTTCCATGCGCCTCTTTTGGTCCTTGGCGTCCAAGATTCATCTTCCTTCCTTCGTGAAGCTTTCTTTGACGTCAAGTTATCCATAAAATTCTGAATTCTGCATCATTTATACCTGAAAACTTGCTATTCATTTTCGTTAGCTCACTTACAGGAAAAAGGACTAAAAGTGCATGAATTATATATTTTGTCCTCAAAACTTAGCTAAAATATGGGTAAAATATAGCACTATAGGCGTGTAAATTCGCCTATCATCAGGTAGTCGACGCATCGCGCCAAGATCGTGCCAACTCACTAGAATTTGATGCTGGTATCTGGGGAAAATATTAACCAACACAATAGGTGACGCGGTGCGCCAAGATCACATTGATTCACTATTTTGGGATTCCAAAGAAGCTTCAAACGAAGGTCAAAAAATCTAAAACTTATTCAGGAACATCTATTAACCTTCTTGATCATGAATTAACTTAAACATAGATACTTAAAGGACATTAAGATCGTAAAATAAAATTGACAACTTTCGAAGGCTAAAAATAAACTAAGTCTGAATACTTAGCTAGAATTTTCTAAGTTTGGAACCCCTTAACAAGCTTAAAGGTCTGAATTAAGATAGAAATTTTATGGTGTCTTGCAAAATCTTTTCTAGTTTTTGCTATAGGAGAAATGAAATTTTTTTATTGTTGTGACCAAATCTAGAATAGGTGCCTACGTATCCCGTTGCTAACAAGAATTAGGTCTAACATAGTTCATGGAAAATCTAAAACGGATTACAAAAGCGTTACTGCTTAAAAAAAGAGAGTGGTACTAAGTTAAAAAAAAAGTAGCTACTCATACAAGAAGAAAAATGGAGAATTGATATTCTCAGATTACAAAATAGTAGATACTCATAAAGGAGGAAAAAGGAAAATGATATTCTTGAATTACAAAATAGTAGCCACTCATAAAAGATGGAAGAGGAAAATAATATTCTCAAGTCGCAAAATGATGCCCTTATTAGTCTTCCATATTTGTTACACGCTTTCTCTTCAAGTGCCTTGATGCCAATTTCGATGGATCGCCTTTAACAAAAATTATGCCCTTGTTTACAATATTACCGTGGCCGGTTAGAGGCTCTTGCTGCAGCTTTATCTTTCCATTTTTAATCATGATTTGAATCTTGAATTTTAGTGTTGGACAATCTTTAGTGTCATGTCCCTGAATGTTTCAATGATAGACACAACTTTTGGATATTTCAAAGTTTGGAGATGGATACTTAGGTATGAATCCTTTTTTTGGTTGCAGAAGTTCCTTATTTCTCAATCTCTCAAATATATTCATTAATGGCTCATCTAGAGGAGTGAAAGAGAAAGATTTCATTTTTTTTCATGGTTTTGAGGTGGATTGCATTAGAATAACCTGTTGCCGGGAGCTATTCTAAAAATTTTACTGACAAAGAGGTTGTAGATGTATGTTGCAAAGGTTAGAAGAAGCACGATATTGTGAAAACTAGTGACTTTGATGGCATTGAGATTGATGCACAAAATCTGAATTGGTTATACTTTGTGGATTTCTTGATGTCTTTGGCTGGAAAATAGGGTGAACAACTTGTATTGCTTCTATAAATTTTCCTTTTTGAATACCATTTTCTATCTCTTTGACAATTGGAATCAAATTGGAGAAGTTGCGTACACAAGTTCCAAAGAACTTATCAAAATATAGGCCTTCATGAATTTGGATGAAGGTTGAGATTAATTCATCCTCAGAAAGTGAAGGATGTATTTTTGAAGCTTCTAACCTCCATCGCATGGCATAGTCTTGAAAGGCTTCATGCGACATCTTCTTCACTTTGAGCAAATCAGTCATGTGTAAATCGCCTCCAATGTTAAACTCATATTGCCTTACAATGTCACGAGCCACATCTTCCTATGTGCACCATTTGTTAAATTCTTTCTTGGTATACCAAGCGAGTTCCAATCCTGATAAACTTTAAATGACTAAACTCATTCGTATGGCTTCATCATGTCCAATTCCAATTAACCTACTGCAGTAGTCCTTTAAGTGAGCAATAAGATCTCTTTCCCTGCTGAAGGTGTTAAATTTTGGTAGCTTATACCAGGCGAAAGCTTAACATTTTGCGTACACAAAAGTCTTCATACTTTAGACTCTGGTAATTTCTTGAGCGCAACTCTTCATCAAGTACTTTTCTAAGATTGTAGAGCTCTTTTCCCAAATTTTCGTGATGGATTAACTGAACCTCCTTTCCATATTTTGCATTTTGTCAATCTGATAGTTTCTTGTGCTTATTTTCCTTGAAAGAAAGCATAATTGTGGAAGAATGAATGTTTGGCATCATGGTAAGATATACTTTTTTGAGACCAGTAGTATATATTGATGGAATTTATGGAGAGATCATATAGGTAGGAGTTGGGCAAGGAGATATGGTTATGCAAATATTCTAGGTTGAGATGAAAGTTGTGGTGGTAAGAAGAAAGTTGAAAGTACTTGGCAGATTGACCAAAATATTTCTTCAAATCACATTTTTGTATCGTTATCATTTTGTGTTTTCACTAAACCCAAACCGATATTGAATGATTCACACCTAACTACCATTACCGTATCGTCCTCAATGCAAATTCACAATCAAAGCAATGTTCAATGCTAGATAATATCTAAACAAAAATGAAATTTTATTCATAAAATGAAGTGTTAGTACATGTGAAATATGTGTAATAATAATAATAATAACAACAATAATAATAATTTAAAAAAAATTAGAGGAAAAATATTAATTTGTGATGAGCCTAAGTAAGAGGTTTAAACTAGAAGAGATGATCTTAGTTGCAGAATGAGTGGATCAAGAGACTTATTAGATAGTAGGCTCTAATGTTTGAGATGTAAAAGAAAAGTAATGATTGATTTGGAGTGGTAATTAGAAGGGAGTTTGACTTATGTCGAACACAAAAGCTTGGCTCTAGCTTGATCCTTATACTTGCTAACTCTGACGTATCCCAAAATTTTCCCCAGTCTAAAGACAATTATAATGATGATGCCTCATCTTGCATGCCAAAATTATGTCCCAGTCTTTAAGACATTTTGATGACGATGACTTGATTGGATGCCAAGGTTCTGCCCAGTTGTCTTCTCTCTTTTTTTTTGGAAACAAAAATAAAAATATAATAAAAAGACCGAGCTAATGTAAGATGCAAACGTATCCTATGTTCGACAGAAAATTAGGTCGAACATAGTTCCAATTACATGCAAAAATGATGTTGAAATCCTATGCTAATATGATCGAGTCCCTATGTGGGCTGCCTACGTATCCACCGAGGAAATCAGGTCAATCATTGTATGGCTTACATAAAAGGAAATTTTAAAATGTACAAAGGATAGATCATTAAGTTTACAAAATACATAATTGTTCCGAAAAGATGCTACCTAGAAATTGACCATCCTATTACATAAATCCTAGATGACATATTTTAAAAAAGATCCTACTACACTTTAATCGTCATGCTCAAGGAAACCATTGCTGGAGTTCTGCTAGGTTCAATTGTAAGTGCTTAAAAAAATTGCGGAAAAGGATGAATTTGGTTATTTTCATTTTGGATCCCTAGAAAGCTCTGCAGATTTCCTTTTAGATGAACCAACTCCTCTAGGAATACTACTAGAAGACCCATATTGCTTGACAAAGTCATCAACTAGGTTGCCCGAAGAAGACAATTTCCATATATATTGCATCGCATACCACATCAATGCTGGACTAGTAAGTGTCCTAACACAAAGTCTCATCTTCAGTTCATTGTCTTGCCCAATATTTTCACCAAATCAACGTACGCCTTCAGGTGGTCTGCGGGATTTCCTAACCTATCATACATCAAAATATTTCCATAATCCATCTTAAAAGGCAAAGCAAGCTCATTTGTAAAGAAAATTTGATTAGTCTCAATATTATAACACCTTTCATCATTTGCTCCAATTTTACTTGTCTCCGCCAAGTTGTTGACTATTTCTTTGGCGAGAATGACTGCATGTTAGAGAAAAATTGGGTATAATAATCAAAAGTGGGTACAATAGTGTCATAGGGGGAGTATGCTTCTGAGCCTTCAATTGTAGGAAGTGTGCTAGTGCTGAAGGGTGAGTATTCTTCTGAGCCTTCTATAAATGAATTCTTAAGATCGACTATTATTTTCTTCATGCTGTCAATTTCTTGATCCATATGTTACAATTTTGTCTCAAGCTTATCAACTTTATCTTGATATGAATATGGCTCTTCGGAGTTGAACTCATCCACAACAAGGTCAATGACGGCAATTTGATCGGTCATGCCTTCCTTGAGTAACCTTTGTGATTAACTTAAGTCAACTTTTGAAAGGAGAAAGAAAAATTCGATAAGTGTGTAGTAGTTATTAGGCTATTAGGAATAAAGCATTTAGAAATCTAATTAAAAGGACCCAACAGGTCGAGTCCTATAAAAGGTATAAGAATTAGATGATAATTGATAAGAAAAATAGAATGCACGAAGATTAAACTTTTATAAGACAAGTACTGTTAATGACTCAAAATTTTAACCTAATATGGTTGTATAAAAAAAGAAATATCAAAGAAAAAGAAATATTAGAGTTTTCTTGATTTACGCTCTAAAGCTTGAGTTTCAAAAACCGTATGGAACAACAATCCCAATAATCTCAAGATAGGAACGCCACATGCCCTTTGAATGACAGAAACTTTAAAGAAGTATCAAACTTAGGGTTGTTACTCTAAAAAAATTTAAGAGAGAAAATTAAACAAATAGAGTCAAGTACATTTTGACTGTTTGAGTAAAATTTTTGGTTATCTACCAATTTAGGAAGCAACGAATGAACTGAAGGCCAATGAAAGAATGGAAAGATTAGAGAGCATAAGCAAAAATTTTATGACATAGATCGGCACTAAATACATACTACGGAGTGCTAAATGTTCTGTCGTTACAAATAGAATATTACACTAGTAAAAGAGAGACTTGAAAAGAAAAAGATTCAAAAGTTCGAATTTATCATGAGTCTGGAAAAAGTTGATATCACTTTTGTCACGCCTCAAATCCAATTGGGGTGGACAGGCACCCGTAGCCATGAAAGCCTGGGAGAACCAATCCATAACCTTGTACTTCTCATGCCTGTAACTATGACAACCAAAGATACTGACACATATGATATAATTCATTGATGAGAATAACTATGTAGGCAAGTAAAAAACTATATATACAAGACTTGGTCGTTGGGTCCACAATATCTAAAAGATAAGACACTACCATGTTTAACTTTACATTAGTCTACAAAGCCTCTAAAAGATACATAGACATAGTTAGGGTTGAGACAAACCCTCGCCCTACTCTTGACTACAACACAATACCAAAGTATATGGAACAGACTCGGAAAGCCCCGAATCAACCTGGAGCTCACCAATAGTCACTGAATATCCTGTACTCCTACTAGCGAGGTGTATTAGCTGAAGCACCTATGCCTTCAACATGAAATAAAGGTTCCCCGTAAGGGATATAAGTACGAAAATATGTACTGAATATGAAAGGCTGAAGGTAACAACACATGGTACAAGAGTTCAATAAAAATCAAATACAAGTGTATAAGTAGTACTAGTAGACCACCTTTTTACATACTTGTGGGACTACGTACATTACATTATTTTCTTCATTTTTACCTTTATTACTTCAAAATCTTTGTAAGACATATATTAAAAATGACCAGCTAATTAGTGCGAAATAGATAAATTAGGATCAGCCCATGCTAGGCTTACGCCCCTGAGCTGCCACCCACATATGAATATTGGGATTAGCCCATTGTAGGCTTATGCCCCTCTACTACCACATACATGTAAAGGTATCGAGATCATCCCATGCTAGGCTTATGCCCCTAAGCTGCCACTTACTTAACAGATTTGTGTTACTTAGTTTATTTTGCCTTTGAGATTATTACTTTGGTGGTCATAACATTATGGTACCTTGAATCAATAATCTACCAATAAGACACATGTAAATGGGCACTTAATACAACAACAATGAGATAGTGAGTTGTTGGTACACAAACGAAGTGTTTAGGAGCTGAAAATAATACATGGGTCTTATTTGAGTAAACAAAGAACTCCTAAAATTTTCTAGTGATAATAGACTTGCAGACTTAATAATAAGTATGTATTGAAGTGTTTTAACATATTAGGGTGTGGGAACAAGGTCATTGTCTACATGGGATATAATATTCTGCTATTATGTATCACTTGTTATAGAATAACCTTGGAAGCTTACTTGATGGAACAAATGTCCAATTTCATGCCAAAGAGTAGAAAAAAGAGTTTGCCATACATGCCTGGTTATATAACTCCAAAACTAACCCAACTTTACTTCTTGCCTTTTATATTACTTATCTATAATAGAATATATGGTAAACTATGTTACCAACCAACCAACACATTTGGGCTACTGAACTTCACCGAAACAGCAACCGAGCAGTAAGCCCTTAATCTATCAATCAAGGGTATTATTTTAACCCTTTTCTCCTCCAATTGTACCCACACACCATACATGTTCTTATAAGAATCACCGAAACCACCTTGGCTTTATTACACCCTCCAAATAATACGCAAAACAGATTGAGCAGTAAACATAAGCAATAATTAGTTCGGTGGTATACCACCATACCTTTCTTCTATATTTTAATTCGAACTAGTCACACCTTTCTCCAACATCAACTTGGCAGCCCATAACATATACATACAAAATAATACCAAATCCCTTTTATTATAGCAATCAATTATTGAACCCATAATCTCTTGAGTTCTCAATAACAACACATCCATAATTCTTTCCCAATTTCATATATAAGGAGAACAAAATGGGGCAGTCACCTTACCTCAATTCTACAACTTATCCTTTAAATTTTAACTCCTCAAGAACTTCAACTTTCACTTTCCTTCACAGTTTAAACCAAAGAAGAAAAGAGATCTCTTAATAACAAAGAAAGAGTGATCAAATAGCTTAGTCTAATTCTGCCATGAATTAATAATTAAGCACTTATAGAATGTTTTCCTAATCTTACATGAGATAATTGAGCTAAACCATAAGTGTTTTCACTTACCTTGGCTTGCAAAGGTTGGGGTTTCTTCAAAAATCCTAGAAAAGAAAATAGAGTTGCTCCTTATTTTAGAGAGAATGGAGAGAATTGGTGAAATATACTTTTTTGTGACTTAGAAATGAATGAAAATGACCAAAAACTTGGCCTTATAAAGGCCCTTTTTGGCCACCTTCTTAGCAGAATTTTGGACCTTAAAATTGGTCATACTGGTCCAAGTAGGTGATGGACCTACTTAAGGAGATTAAGATGCTCAAAAGGGTTAAAGTAGGTGATGCACCTACTTGCTTAATTTCTTAGTTGGGATCAATTATATTTGGGACTTGGAAGATTTGTGTGTTGGGCTATTTCTCTATTTTTGCGCCTACTTAAGGAGATTAAGATGCTTAAAAGGGTTAAAGTAGATGATGCACCTACTTTCTTAATTTCTTAGCTGGGATCAATTATATTTGGGACTTGGAAGATTTGTGTATTGGGCTATTTCTCTATTTTTCTTCCTCTTTTATTCAATTTGGGCCCAATGGGGTAAATTCTTATAGGCTCAAATATGGTCCATAGCTATGGGTCCATTAAATTGGTCCAAATAGCTTAAGTAGGTGACTCACCTACTACCTTAATTAAGTAAAGCAAGCATCTCAATATTTTATTCCATTCCAGCTTCTAATCCCTTTAATCTAACTTACAACTTGTACCCGCTTGGTCACTTTAAATTTTAGATTTCAATACCGACTTACGATTTCAAGTTAAATAGTTGTATCGATGGTAACTTGATCGCGTCACATTAAAACATATGGGCAGTATCTAAAACTCCATATACACTATCAATACTCACATAAAAAATCTTGTGTGTTACCTATACCACAAGGCTATTAGAAGTTCCATATAAATAGAACACGTGCACGCAAAATATGGGGTGTTACGCAGTCCTTGAATAGAGGGGTAATAATGGAGCGCCAAGAGGTAATTTTATTTCTTATTTTAAGGAAAAAAGGATGATTTCCAAGGGTTACATATATCATCTAGTTAGAGTAAAGGATAAAGATGTGGAGCCACCAACTCTTCAAACTATTCTAGTGGTAAATGAATTTTCCGATGTATTTCCTGAAGATCTTCTAGTTTATCCTCCTGAAAGAGAAGTGGAGTTTGGTATTGATGTGATTCCAGGTACTCAACCAATCTTAATTCCTCTGTATAGAATGGCCCCAACAGAATTACAGGTGCATGTACACCCCAATAGGATTTGAGGCGTGATAGTCTGCCTCTCTTGAAAAATGGGAATACACCCTCTTAGTTCAGCAATCTACTATGGCATTTCAAGAAACCAACCAGTCCATACCCATTATAGCATCAAAATCTACCATTTCTAACTCAACCAGGTCAGCTATTGTATCACAACCACAAATAGTTATTGTACAATTTTGATACACTCTCCTAGCTATAATAGATTTACCGACTGACGTAGACACTTCAAATGGCTTAACTAGTAATCCTGGTCTTCTTTTTCAATTTCCAAAAACCAATGAAGTGACATATGATAATATAGAACCTAGATCAATTAATGCATATACATTATGTGAAAAGTTGGACAATGTACCTGTTACCACATCCGGAGAAGCCTCTAAATTTTGTTGATCCACTAGTGCATATGTATGATTATGAACTCCACTAGAGCTAGTTGCTCCTTTAGCATCTATACTATGACCAATAGATTGTACACCCCTTCCTGAAGAAGGCACTGATGATGATGATGCAACAACTAATCCAGTAGGTCATGCCATACCACCCATGCCCCTTTGTGGGCATTCTCTCATTATATGACCCAACTTAACACACCAAAAGCACACATTTATCCTAAACCAACATGCACCTAAATTAAACTTTCCACATTATTTACATGTCTATCGAGGAGATCTTAATTGTCTCATACTCTCTTGATCTTGATACCCCGCTTTTCGTTAACTCTGACTCTCACATCTTTTCCAAAAATGGTTGCTTTTAGACCCTTGAAACTATGGTGGAACACTAGTTGTAGAATAAGGATATAATAGCCTAGGCAGTCTATTATAAAACTGAGGCCTAAACTCTCGTTGGGATGCCATAAAATTCCCTGTAGATCTAGCCCTCTTTCCAATTTTTGTGTTCTTCTTTTTTTCTTTTGATCCTCTATTTTTTGTGCAAAAGCTTGTATCTTTTCTATGTCCATGTCTTTGTTCAAAGCGATAATAGTATAATCTCAAACCAGATATGAATCTAATCTATCCACATATCAATGAACTCTATCATCCATAGTAGCTACTACATTAAGGGCATACCTAGCCAAGGAGTTAAACTGGAGGTGTACTCCCTCACGCTCATATTTTCTTGGTGAAGATTTAGGAACTAATCTGCACGGGCCTCTCAAATCTCAAATGGAAGGTAGTGATCAAGAAATTCCTTTCTAAACTCTTTACAAGTAGATTAAGGTGCATCTATACCCCGAGATCATTTCTAATCTTCATACCAAAATATAGCCTCCCCTTTAAATCTATATGTTGCAAGCTCAATTGTCTCTTTACCCGATATATGCATGATATCTAGAGTCTTTTGGATTTGGTCAATAAAGTACTGAGGGTCTTTATTAATATTTGGTCCGATGAATGTGCGAGGATCTAGCTTAAGGAAATCCTGTGTCCGTAGGCTAGCTGCCCTATCTACACCACTAGAACCTGCAGTTGGAATAGTTTATCCTTGAACTTGTCCAACAACTATATAAGCCAATAATTGCACGACATTCCTTAGATCTTGATCAGTATCATTAATAGCTGGTTCTGAGGATGCAGTTCTTCTCCTTCTTAGCTCTTTTGGAGATATAGGAGTAGAAGAAGTTTGTGATACAAACTCAGCTTGAGCCTCACTTTGATTACCTTGTCTAGGTGGAGACTTGCTGGTCCCTTCTCCGGCAACCACGTCTACTTGCTTACCTGTATTCTTACTCGTTCTTGTAACTGGCATCTTTACTATAATGAGAAAAAAATAGATTTAGTGGTTAAATATGACTTCACCTACGACTTGGGCTCAATTGCACGATCTAAGATGTGAAAAAAAGAAACAACCCCTAAATGACCATACCCTCTTATTTATAGATGTGGTGCACAACACACCCATAAGTAAGACTTTACATAGACACAACTCTGTAGACTCCCTAGGACAACCTGCTATAATACCACTTTTGTCATGCCTCAAATCCTATTGGGGTGGACAGGCACTCGTAGCCGTGAAGGCCCAGGAGAACCAATCCATAACCTTGTACCTCTCATGGCTGTAACTATGATAACCAAAGGTTCTGACACATATGATATAATGCATTCATGAAATAACTACGTATGTAAGCACAAAACTATAGATACAAGACTTGACCATTGGGGCCACAATATCTAAAAGGCAAGACACTACCATGTTTAACTTTACATTGGTCTACAAAGCCTCTAAAAGATACATAGATATAGTTAGGGTCAGGACAAACCCCCTCCTAACTCTAGACTACAACATAATACCAAAATATATGGAACGGAATTGAAAAGCCTTGAATCAACCTGGAGCTCAGCAACAGTCATTGAATAGTTGTGCCCTTACTAACAAGGTGTATTAGCTGAAGCACCTATGCCTGCAACATGAAATACAGGTGCCCCGTGAGGGACGTCAGTACGAAAATATGTACTACATATGTAAGGCTGAAGGTAACAACACATGGTACAAGAGTTCAATAAAAATCAGATACAAGTGTTTAATTAGTACTAGTAGACCACCTTTATATATACTTGTGGGACTATATACATTACATTATTTTATTTATTTTTACCTTTCTTACTTTAAAATCTTTGTAAGCCATATAATAAAAATGACCAACTGATTAGTGGTAAATAGATAAATTAGGATTGGCCCATGCTAGGCTTACGCCCCTGAGCTGCCACCCTCATATGAACATTGGGATAGGCCCATGCTAGGCTTATGCCCCTAAGATGCCACCCACATATAAAGGTATCGAGATTGTCCCATACTAGGCTTATGCCCTAAGCTTCCACTCATTTTACAGATTTGCATTACTTAGTTTATTTAGCCTTTGAGATTGTTACTTTGGTGATCATAACATTATGGTACCTTGAATTAATAATATACAAATAAGATACATGTAAATGGGAACTTAATGCAACAATAATGAGGTAGTGAGCTGTTGGCACACAAATGAACTATTTAGGAGCTAAAAATAACACATGGGTCTTATTTGACTAAACAGAGAACTCATAAAATTTTCCAGTGAAAATAGATGTGCAGGCTTAATAATAAGCATCTATTTAGGTTTTTTAACATGTTAGGGATTTGGAACAAGGTCATTGGCTACATGGGATATAATATGCTACTATTATGTATCACTTGTTATAAAATAACCTTGTAAGCTTACTTGATGGAACAAATTTCCAATTTCATGCCAAAGAGTACAAAATAGAGTATGCCTTACATACCTGGTTATATAACTCTGAAACTAACCCAACTTGACTTCCCACCTTTTAGATTACTTATCTACAATAGAATATATGGTAAACTAATATTAGTAACCAACCAACACAGTTGGGCTACTTAACTACACCAAAACAGTAATCGGCCAGTAAGCCCTTAAACTATCAATCAAGGGTGTTATTTTAACCCCTTTCTCTTCCAATTATACCCACACACCATACATGTTCTTATAAGACTCACCAAAACTACCTTGGATTCATTACACCCTCCAAACAATATGTAAAACATAATGGGCAGTAAACATATGCAATAATTAATTCGGTGGTGTACCACCACACCTTTCTTCTATAGTTCAATTCAAACTAGTCACACCATTCTCCAACATCAACCTGGAAGCCCATAATATATACATACAAAATAGTCCCAAATCCCTTTTATTGTAGCAATCAATTATAGAAACCATTATCTCTTGAGTTCTCAATAATAACACATCCATAATTCTTTCCCAATTTCATATATAAGGAGAACTAAATAGGGCAGTCACCTTACCTTAATTCTACAACATATCCTTTAAATTTTAACTCCTCAAGAACTTCAACATTCACTTTCCTTCACACTTTTAACCAAAGAATAAAAGAGATCTCTTAATAACAAAGAAAAAGTAAGCAAATAGGTTGTTCTAATTCTTCCATGAATTAATAATTAAGAACTTATAGCATGTTTTCTAAATCTTCCATGAGATAATTAAGCTAAACCATAAGTGTTTTCATTTACCTTGGCTTGCAAAGGTTGGGGTTTCTTCAAGAACCCTAGAAAGGAAAATAGGGCTGTTCCTTGTTGTTTTAGAGAGAGTGGAGAGAATTGGTGAAATATACTTTTTTTTGTGACTTAGAAATGAAGGAAAATGACCAAAAACTTGGCCTTATAAAGGTCCTATTTTGGTCACCTCCTTAGAAGCATTTTAGACCTTAAAATTGGTCAAATTGGGCCAAGTAGGTGATGCACCTACTTAAAGAGATTATGCTGCTCAAAAGTATCAAAGTAGGTAATGCACCTACTTTCTTAATTTCTTAGTTGGGATCAATTATATTTGGGCCTTCACAGATTTGTGTTTTGGGACATTTCTCCATTTTTCTTTCTCTTTTATACAATTTAGGCCCAAATGAGTACATTACTATAGGCCCAAATCTGGTCCATAGCCATGGGTCCATTATCTTAGTCCAAATAGCTTAAGTAGGTGACTCACCTACTACCTTAATTAAGTCAAGAAAGCACCTCAATATTTTATTCCATTGCTAGCTTCTAATCCTTTTAATCTAATTTACAACTTGTACCCGCTTGGTCACTTTAAACTTTAGATTCAAATACCGGTTTATGATTCCAAGTTAAATAGTTGTATTGATGGTAACTTGATCGCGTCACATTAAAATGTACGAACAGTAGCTAGAACTCCATCTACACTATCAATACTCACATAACATATCTCGTCTGTTACCTATATCACAAGGCTATACCAAGTTCCATATAAATAGAACACATGCATGAAAAATATGGGGTGTTACAAGCGCGAATCTGACAAAATTTGAAATGACTCTTTTTAGCAGAAATATCTACTAAGAATTATGCCAACGTTAATAGAGTAGAAGGAATATTTTTTTAAAAAAAAATGCAGACACAAGTATTAAAAACTCGAGGAAGAATTTAAGATTATGGCGAATTGAACTCATTAAAGATTTTAAAAAATGTGAACCCTATGAAGATCGTAAGGAAAAATGGGAGAAAATCTTAATTGAAATACTAAGAATTCGATGGACTGAAGATAATTTCATAATGGCGCTTTAAAATTGTTAAAATGTGGTAAAGTGTTACAATAATATAATTTTGGAGAAACAACATGATATAAAGTATGTACAAAAGTGCAATAGATAGTAAAAAGATACATAAGTGCAAATTTAATTTTCTTATCTAAAAAATAAGGACAAAACAAAGGTGAAAATAACAAATAAATATCAAATCAAATCAAATTGTAAATAAATTCATGTAGGTCAAATAGCACGTAAGAAGAAAATTTGCAAGAGAAATAACGCAAATATTTTAAATAATACGTCCTAATATGCAGGGGACTCTTTTATGTCGGAGGTAGGCCTAAGCATCAAATATTAGTTGAGATTTTGATAAATTGATCCAAGATTTAATTAATGACTACTCGAGTTTAGAGTTAGATTTTTTCAAACTCAAGTTGGTCAAAATTTGACTTGGGTCAATTTATCACCATCTCTGCACATAATATATGGATCGTCATTGGGTTGTGAACCCTTTTGACATAAAGGCATTTCTTAAATTTGTGGAATGACACCATGGGTCAAAACCACCTATGACTTATGCATGCATGACCTAAATTAAGGGTGGAAATGCTCTATCTTAAGTTTCACTCAGATTTGGGATAGACACGAACTTGGATTTCCTATATAACAAGGAACGTAGTCCCAAGACAGTAAAACTCTCGTTCACACCACATATGCGCCGACTCTCTAAAATAGATGGTTTGAAAGAATTTTGAGAAAGTATAATGTACAATCCACATGTACAATGTGTGTGAGTGTCAATTTTTTGAAGTGGAGGAAATATGAATGAAATGTCAATTTGTATAAAGCGGTAAACAAGTAAGGAATTTATACAAAACAATAGCAAATAAACATTTTATGTCATACAAATAAGATAAAACAAGACAATAGGGTAAGACAAATAACAAAATATTAAAACATAATTATTAACCTAAGTTTGTTATGGTTAAGAACCTAATAGTCCCCAGTGAAGTCGTCAAGCTGTATTACCCCATTTTAACATGGGTCAAACCGAGGTACAACATATTGAACGAATTTCTAATTAAATTAAGGAAGTCTCCACCTAATTAGTTCTATGGCGAATTAGAACACCTATTTTAAATAATGTGATTAAAGCAATTAAAGACTTCATTTTAAGGTCTAAGCAACTTAAAATTTTAGGTAAGGATTCTAATTATCCTAAAGGAAAGGGATTAGACACCCTAAAGGATCCGCTAACTTCGATTAACCGGCTAAACTTAAGTTAGATAAAAGAATCAAAGTTATAATAAGAAGGATATAAATAAGGTATTAAAATATATTATATAAATTTTTATTAAAATAAAACATACTAATTATTTATAAAAAAAAAGATTAAAACTAAAAAATTTGCCCACTTTTGAATGATTATCAAGATAACTCCTAAAAATAATGCAGCCTTATTGTTTTCAAAAGAAGGTTATTTAAAATCATTTCTTTATAAAACCTTTCAAGTAATAATTAAAAAATGTTAACTACGTTAAGAACTTCACGTCTTTTTTTTTTTATTCTAAAAAATGCCTCTTTTGTTTTTTCTTAATCAAATTTTATAAAATAAGAGTAATTAAGATGGTTAATTATACTACACTAAATGAACAACTATTAAAATATGCAGTTGTTTAAGTTTATAATAACTTGAAAACTTATCATTTATCATGATACGACTAAAATAAATAAATAAAATATTTTCTTTTCATTTGAAATTTCAAAAAGGGCCTTGCGAAGTCGGTTTGGGCAAAGTTGCCATCTTATACTTGAAATTGATGAAAAGTAAGGTTGATTTATCATATCTAAAATTATTATAGACGGTTTTCAAGTCTAGCGACGATAAATGTGTCTACAGCAAAATTCATGTTTTATCAATCCCACATTACTAATTAATACGGAACTAATTTGAATCTAAAGGAAAATCATTTTTCTAATAACTAAGTCACTAAACTCTAAAAACTGTATTTCTTACCTATCAAATTTTTACCTTTAACTTTACAAATCATATATCGAAGCCTAGTGATGATGCTAAGTTTGAAACCTAAGAGAGACCGAAAGAGAATAATTAAACTCACTACCACATTTAAACATTCACGCTAATTCAAATAAGAACATATGAAAACACAAATTTCAAATAACAATATGTAAATATATTAAAAACGAAAAAAACTAACAATTGTCTACAAAGGAAGGATAAGGCTTGAAAAAGGGGAAAGAAGCACTAGACTGCTAGGCGGAAATGCATAAAATGCAAATATCGTTCGCTTCTCTGAATTGTACAGCAATAGAGTCCCTTCATGAGACTCCAAACGTGCTCCAGTGTGTACATGTGAAATAAGAAAGCAAAAGGATTAGAATACATTAAACAAATGGACGACATTAGGAGATGCATATCAACAAAAAAAATATCGGATGGACAGTGCTTTACTAGGTCTAAAGGAACTTGTCATGTTACAATTAATTCTCTTTACCATATTTATGATACCATGTAAATAAAAATAAGTCGGATTTACATAACCCAGGAATCCTCACAAATATAGACAGTCTTTGACACATTTTACAGATCCATGCTATCAATACACTTAAGCAAAAAGCAAGCATATTTCCATTTCTGTTGACCCCTTTTCCGTGGATCAATAAGAATCTCTTAAGAATTCCTAAAAAAAAATAAGACTCTAAAAACTAAGACAAATATTGAGCGCAGTGATACAAGAAGAGAAAAGGAGAGAAAAAAAGAAAATAAAATAATGATAATAACAAAATGTTAAATAGACAGAATATTCCTACTAACAAACATTAGTTCCAATGCTTCATCAAAGGAGTTAAAAAAAAATCAAAGCATAATAGGAATTGACTTAACCTCAAGATACGTTATCAACATTTTCTTCAGGGAAATCACACCATAAAACACGTTACTATAAGATTAAGTCCCCCAAAAAAGTCTTTCTCGGGACGGAGTTCATGTACACTAAACCCTTCCCACACCCCCACTTTACGGGATGAAATCAAGCAACATGTTTCCCTACAAACTTTCTAACCTAATCGTCGATCTACATATCTTTGTATCGAAGGTCATGCCATTGTTAACAATTTAGCAACGAATAAGATCAATATTCACTTTCAATAGTTTGAGAACAAGGCAACTTATGATAACAACCATAACACAGTGTATTTGAATGCAAAAGAAAGTCATTTACCACTTCACATTTGATAAAAAAAATGACATGACAAGCTGAAATAAAAATCTTTATTTTCATAAGTAACTTAAGACTAATAAATCACCATAATGCACAATCTTAGGATGTGAAAACAAAGATTATTGGGTGCACGTTAACACAAATGCTCTTGATGCACGATAAGTCAAGGTAGGCTAACTTGCGCCAATGGCAGAACGACGAAGACAACCCCCGACGGCAGAGAAGACCAAGAATTTAATGACACCAGCTACCGAAATACAACAACAACAAGCTCTGATTACATTTGGAAGTTTTCTTCCAGCTCAATTCCAAGTTGCTGAAGAAATCAGTGAACCTAAGGATGGAGGTGAAACTCTTGCGAAACTGAAGGGGAAGGTGATAGCCTCGGAGACAATGGTGGTACCCCGCCGACTTCATTTCTATTATGTGAGCACATAACTGAACCTACACCACAGAGTCGTAGACCTACACCTCCGAAGAAGGAAGTAGAAACCAAGCCACAGAGCTGCCGACCCACCTCTTTTGTGGAGAATCGAGAAAGTAAACCAGTATACAATCGAAGCTCACAAATGGGAAAATCACTGAGTTTTGTCCCACCAATCAATAACAATGGGAAACCAGTGGTGACGATAGATGAAAATGACACAAGATCACAAGAGGATTATAGGGCTAAAGCTTTGATTGGGTATGTAATAGGGGATATACCATATGTGCGATCAATGGAAAACTATGTTGAATAAGTATGGAATTTTGTTCCCAAACCTCAAATCCTCTATCATGATGATGGGTACTATATGTTTAGATTCTACACATTTGAGGATAGGGACCGTGTTATGTAAGTTGGGCCATACACCTTCCACAACAAGCCGTTTATACTACAACACTGGGAAATTGACTTCGACTTTGACCCAGAATACATTAGGAGAATACCCTTATGGGTACAATTCCCTGGATTGCCTGTAGGGTACTGGTCGACTGAGGTGTTGAGTAAAATTGCTATTGTTGTAGGGAAACCTCTATACACAAATAAATTTACTACTTTAATGGAAAGAATATAGTATGCCAGGGTACTTATTGAGACTGATGTCTCCAGGGTGTTGCCTGAGAATATTAAACTAATTGTACCAACAGGGGCATTCCAACAGAGGATAAAATATGAATGGAATCCTAAGTTTTGACATGACTGCTTAAAGCTTGGCCATGAGGATGTGAATTGCTGGAAGAAGGCCAGAGAACAGACTGAAGAGCTCCATCAGGAAGGACCTCCACGGCGAAGGAGAAGAAAGAGAAAACATAGACCTCCCATTCAGGAATGGCAGAGAGTACCAGAAGAGAAAATTCCAACACCACAATAAGAGAAGAAGTTGTACAAATGACAACTCAAACAATTGTGCAGCAGCAGGGCACTGAAATACAAAGTGAAGCAGATAGCCAAGAGAGAACTGAGGCTAATTCGTAGGTATTGAGTATACAGAGAAAAACTACTGAACCAAGATCCTCAGGGATGAGTGAAGCTGGTAGGAAGGAATTTAAACTCCCATGATTATCAGCTCCTGGAATATTAGAGGGCTTAATCAAGCCCTCAAGCAGAAAGAGATGCTCCTCTTTCTAAAGAAAAATAAGGTTGACTTCTTTGGTTGTATTAAGACCAGACTAAAGGAGAGAAATTCAAAGAAAATATTACAGAAATTTAATACTGTCTGGCACTACTTATGTAACTATACAAAAGCTGAATTAGAAAGGGTATGGGTACTTTGGAGAAAATATCTAACTGTTCAAGTGCTAGATGTACATGAGCAGTATATCCATTGTTTTGTAGAGAATCAGGCTACACAATTCAGTATATACATTATAGTTGTATATGCAAGAAATGAACTGCAGCAAAGGGAACTGTTATGGCATGAATTAAAAGGGCTTGGAATTCAAGTCCATAGTCCATGGATGTTGCTTGGCGACTTCAATAATGTTCTTCCACACAGAGGATAGAATTGGGCAGCCAGTCACTCAAGCAGAGATGCAAGGATTCCAGGACCTACTTGCTGATCTACAACTTACTCCCCTACAAACCAAAGGGAGCTTCTTCACTTGGAACAACAAGTAACCTATGCAAAGAAGAGTACTTAGCATAATTGATTGGGCACTGGGTAATGTGGCGTGGCTAAGTGTGTATCCAAACATTGAAGCTGATGCACTCCTGGTATATCTGATCATACTCCTCTCTTAGTCCAAGGTGTTAAGCAGATTCATTTGCATCCTAAGACCTTTAAACTTTATACTACTGTTATGTAGCATACAGAGTTTGCTGAGGTGGTTTAGAGGGCATGGCATCAACAGGTAAAAATGCCTGCAATGAAAGCTATCTAGCAGAAACTGAAGCTAGTCAAAGTTGAACTGAAAGAATTGAATACCTACATGGCTAGCTGCAGCTATAAAATCAACCAAACCAGGCAAAAATTGGAGCAAGTACAAGATAAAATTATACACAACCCTCTCTGTCAGACTCTATTTGATCAGAAGAAGAGCCTTATTATAGAAATTAACAAATAGAGTGATGTAGAGAAGAAGGTTCTGAGACAGAAATCAAGGGAATGTTGGATCAAGAGTGGTGATGCTAACACTAAATATTCCCATGCCTAATTGAGAATTAGAGCAAGCAAAAACACTATCACATCTATTTATACAACAATAAGAACTAAGTTGACAGATCCAGGAGCTATTAAAGAGAAATTCATGACCTGTTTCAAATAGCTAATGGGAAGTAATGTAGCTGCTATACCATGTCCTAATACTGAAGTCATCCGAAATGGTTTGTTATTAACCAGAGGGCAACAACTCTTCTTGATCAAGGAGATAACTATTGATAAAATTGATAATGCTATAAAAGGCATGGACATAGATAAAGCTCCGGGAGTGGATGGGTTTCCAGTGGAATTCTTCACCAAAAACTAGGCTACTATTAAAAATGATGTCTGTGATGCCATGCAGGAATTCTTCTCTACTGGTACCATGGACCAAGCATGGAACTGCACGGCTATTACACTGGTTCAAAAACATGCATCCCCTACCCAGGTAAAGGATTATAGACCAATAACATGCTTCTCTACACTGTACAAAGTAGTGGAAAATATATTGACAAATAGGATCAAAGGTGTGATCCTACTTAGTCATGATTTATTTAAGGGATATACAAGAAAGGGAATATCTTCGAGATATGTCTTAAAGGTAGATTTGATAAAGGCATATGATACTTTGAATTGGTGCTTCCTGAAATCTATGCTGGTTGACCTTGGATTCCCACAAAAGTTTGTCAACTGGATAATGAAATATGTGACTACTGTGTCATACTTACTTGTGCTCAATGGAGGTTTAGCAAAGACCTTCAAAGTTAAAAAGGGTATTAGGCAAGGGGACCCTATGTCCCCTTACCTATTTATGTTGGCAATAGAGTACTTGCAAAGAGAAATGAACCAGCTTGCACAAAATTAAAATTTCAATTTTCAACCAAGATGCAGGAAATTTGGAGTGACACACATGTTCTTTAATGATGATTTACTCATGTTTTGTAGGGCAGATATGGAATCTATCAAGCTACTTAAGTATACATTCCAAAGGTTTTCAGATGCTTCTGGGTTATAGGAAAATCTGGATAAAATCTCCCTCTATATTACTGGTGTATCACAAAAAGTGAAGATGGAGATTATGTAGGAACTTGGTTATGTAAAAGGAACCCTCCCTTTTAAATACATGGGAGTTCCATTGTCTACTAAGAAGATGAATACCAACCAATGCTTACCTCTTATGGAAAACATTACTGGCAGGATCATATGTTGGTCAGCAAGACTACTTTCTTATGTTGGTCAAATATAGCTCATCAAAGCTTTGTTGTTTGGGATGCAAACTTACTGGGATCAGATATTCATACTACCCAAGAAAGTAATGAAAATAATAGAGTCCATCTGTAGATCATTTATCTAGACAAGAATAGGGCAACTATAAAAGAAGGCTTTAGTGTCATGGGAGAAACATGCTACCCAAGGTCCGCATGAGGATTCAATGTGATTAATATCAATATATGGAATAAAGCAGCAATCATGAAGTAATTATGGGCAATATCAATCAAGAAGGACTCATTATGGATAAAATGGGTACATAACTACTACATAAAGCACAAAAATCTAGAAGATATGAACTTACCCAAGAATGCAGCTTGGGTAATCAGGAAAATTTTGGGTTGCTGGGACACTTTGATGTAGATGAACTCAATACAAGGCTCATTTGTGCAAAGAATAGCTGAACTACAGATGGGAGGGTCCTACCAGATAAACAAAGCTTATGTAAGATTACTACATCAGCTACCAAGATCCCCATGGAAAGCAATAGTGTTGCAACCTATGGTTCACCCTAGATATCACTTTAACTTATGGCTGGCCATGCAACAAAGACTTGCCACAGTGACTCGACTCCAAAAATTTTGTATACAGGTACCTATGGATTGTATATTCTGTGTAGGAACTGCTGAGATCTTTTCCCACCTGTACTTTGAATGCACATATACTAAAAGCCTATGGAGTAGACTAGTGAAGTGGTTGGGTTTTGATCACGTTACAGGAAATTGGGAATCAGAAATACAATAGATCAACTAAATGGCAAAACAAAAATCTGCAGCAGCAAGCATCACCTGTTATGTATTTGCAATGGTAGTATTTTGCATTTGGCAGAAAAGGAACTCTGCTAGGTTCCAAGTAAGATGTATTAGGGTAGATGCAACTTGCAGAGAGGTGACCATGCACGTTAACATAAGAGGGAGTGGAATCATGAAATGGCAGCCACATCTTCAAAGGCTAAATTGTTTCCCTTAATAGTGCTGTTAGGAGAATGCTGAACATTGCCTAGACTTAGAGATATTAGTGAAAGGCAAGGGTCTTCCTGAGCCTAGTATTGTAATGCAAGATTTTTTTTATCAATAAAAGCTCGCTTTTAATAAAAAAAAAAACAAGAAAAAACAAAGAAGCAAGCTTAGATGAACAAAGTGATTTCCTAATTAGGCCAAATCATATTTTAACCTCCACCAATTAAAAAAAAAAATAAGAGAAGGTCACATAGGGTAGATACTCTCACTAATTAACGATAAAACAGCATGGCTTGTGAAGTAATATATGAACTTGTCGTGAGATTATGGAATATAAAACGGCAAAGACTCGGACAAAAACTATCTTTAGAACTTGAAGCAGAGGAATTTAATGCATGATTCTTTTCAACGTGAATTCTTAATATGAACATGATTTATCAAGAAAGTAAAACATAGGAACGATTTGACTAGAGCAAGAAATTCCACCATTCATTGAGTATTTTCAATAAATCAAGTAAGATGCAAATAAGACTACATATCGACAAAAGAACAAAAAATTGACACTAACCTTTTGCAAGGTAGTGAATTGGAGCTTCGGGCCTGAAATTTACTTGATACTCATGGAACAACTCAAACCTCACATGGCATAATATAAATCAACATAAAAAACTACCAAATCTAAAAATAAGAATCAGGGAGTCTTTTTTTATGTACTCCAAAAAACTAACGACTAGAATTTAAAGCTTTCCTAATGAAGAGGGAAACTAGCATCAGATTCAAAAAGCTTTGGGGCAGAGAAGTGGATGAACAAGCCTTTCCAAGACCAAAGATATGACCAATAGAAAGGAAATCTGCTCGTCTGCAAAAAATAATGCAAAGAAGTACATATTTTTCGGCAAAAAAAAGAGAGTAATAGCTCTCAAAGTTTTAGGTGCAGCGGCTGACCAAAAATTCTCCTAAATTTATCCCCAAACACAAATATTTATAGAGAAATATTAGGGATTCAAGTTTTCGGCGGTATCTTGAGTTTTTTTTTTTGAATTTTAGTCAACCAAGATCTTTGGAGTTGAACGTTGTGAATTTGGTGAACTTGATCCTTCACGTTGTTGATATGGCTATTACACAAAAATGGAGAATCAAAATTTTCCATGGGGAAAGGAGGCTGCAGTTTTCCTCCAAGAGGAAAGGAAGAAGATGCACGTGTTTAGAGAGAGTTGTTTTTTTTTTAGAAGAGAGAAACTTAGGCCTAGTTTTTAAGGTTTTGGGGGGTATTGTTTGTATTTTAGGTTGAATAAGGGGAAAAATTGGCAAGACTACCCATTTTCAAAACAATATTTCCATTTACCTACTACAATTATTTTTTCTTTAATTTTTTGGGTTAGGGTATAAAAAGTTGGTAAAGTTAAAAAAGTGGGGCCCATAGGTGGGCCAAGAGACCATTTCATCATTTTTATAACTTTGAAAATTTAATATAACACACTAACACCCTCTACTTATTCCAATATCCAAAAAAAACTCTCTCTCTCTCCTCTTCAATTCTCTCAACTCCCGCTTAAGAAACTGTCATCCCAAAATTGTCATTTTTGTTTCTTATTCTTCTCCAGATGCTAAGGGGTCGTTATTGGTTCATAAAGTTAGTTAAATTCAATTTGCGATCATTTCTAGATCCATTTAAATGTTTTCTTTGCTAATCGGTTCGTAGTGATGTAGGAAATTGAATTTTTTTTCGTATTTGGTTGATTAAGGAGTTTTGGTTTAGTTCCAATTTTTTTAGCAAAGAAGTATTGAATGGTGGGATAATCTTTATTTGAAGAGTTATTTTGGAATTTTAATTCGAACAGTGACCTATTTCTGTCCGTAGACCCGTGGTCTATGAAATCAACCCATGGTCTATGAAATCAAAATTCCCTAGATTGAAATCAATTTCTAGACATATGAAATTTTTTTAAAATATGGTTGCTAAAATAGTGAAAATTGAAAGATTAATATCTAATTAGTTTGATTAGGTTCACTAATTTGATTTTTAGAAATTGTTGTGTTTTGATACTGCATGTTGGATTTTGATTCAGTTATTGATGTGTGTAGTGAACTGTTTGATGGTGGAAAAGTTATTTTAGCATTTTAATTCGAACAGTGACTTGTTTGTGTCTGTAGACCCGTGGTTTATGAAATAAAAATGCCCTAGATTGAAAATCAATTTTTAGACGTGTGAAATTCATTTAAAATTGAGTTATTTTTGTTGATAGGCTTGTGGTATATGAACTGCAAATGGGAGATTTGTTCTGCAGGTTTAGATTGTGTTGAAAATGGGTAAAAAAATACATCCTTACTAAATGCAAAGCCAGTACCGCTTCTGATTTTGCTGGTAGCAGTAGAAAAAGAAAAGCTGAGGAAGTTGGAAATGTCTCAAAATGAAAGAAAAATAAAAAGTACATGTTCGAATCAGATTCAGATTTAAAGGAGATAAGCGACTACGTAGATTTCAATGAAGATGTTGCCAAGAACAGTGCTAGTGATGACAGTGAAGAGAGCGAAGATAGTGGAAGAAACAGTGTTGATGGGGATAATGATCCCTTGTCCGTGCCAGCTCCTTCAAGGTTCATTTTCGTAAAGCGGTATGACCTTCAAACGATAATAGACGAGGTCAGATCTTTCCCGGCAAAGATATTGGTCAGATTAAGAATGGCTATTTATTGAAAATTCCAGCAAGTTCTTGTCGACCAAGAGTTGAAGAAAAGATTCAAGAGGTCCTGTTTTGGACACCTAAGAAACCTATCAGAACATCTCAAGTTCAATGGGTACTTGGTCCATTATTTACTATTGCGATGCATCAAGAATGATAAGAAGCATCACGAGATATGGTTTTGCATTTACAACAATCCTGCCTGTTTTGGCTTGAAAAAGTTTTGTTTTATCACGGGGCTGAACTGCTCATCATACCCCAGTGAATCAAAAATGAAGAAGGTGTTATCAAAGGGAGATAATTTTTTCTTTAAGGTAACTAAAAACAAAAACATTTCGGCGGCCAACTTTCTACACCTGATAAGAGGGAATAAGATGAACGAGGACCAGAAGTTTAAATGTTGTTTATTGTGGTTCTTGCACACCATGTTTCTTGAAAAAGATATGACAAAGGTTGTCGACACGAAACTGATTCAAATGGTCAATTCTTTGAGTTTCTTCAAGAATTATCCGTAGGGGAAAGAGGCATTTTAGCTAACCCTGGACTATCTAAAAAAGAAAAGTGACCTAAAAAGGCAGAGGAAAGTATTTGACGAGAAGCAGAAGATATCTACCATAAACCCTTTAGTGAGTTTATCGTAGATTCTTTGTTTATTTATACTTTGTCATAGACTCTAAGTTCTTTTTTCAATAATGTACTGCTTATAGGTTTGGATGTACGAGGCCTTTCCTCATCTTGGAAAATTTGCTGGAAAATCAACGGATGAGCCCTTTCCCATTCCCTGCATCCTCAGATGGCACACTATAAAAAGTGACCAGATAATCGAAGGCGACCCACTCAAGTACAAAGAAAAAGTTACCGAGGTATGAACGTATTTTTTACTATGCAATAATAATGCTACTGTTGTATCGAATGTTATGTAATTGTTAATCGATATTTTGTAGAACGTACACCCGTACATCATCCCTACTCTTCATGAGACGAAGATGGATTACATGATTTCCTTTGAGCTATATATGGATGAGGTAAAGAATAATGTCCTCGATGTCTTAAAGAAAGAGTTAGAAGGGGTGACTGTACTTATTTCATATGAGGACAGTGATGATGATGGATATTTGGGTGGTAACCCCATTGAAGTGCGCGTTGGTGATGATGACACTCTGAGAACCTCCAAAGATGCAGAGGGCACCTCATCCCCTAGGGATCTTCATAAGCGTGTTGCTGATCTAGAGGAAGCGGTATTGGATATTGTTGCCTATATTAGAGAGAAAATACTGAATAAAAAGGAACAAGATGAGCCACAACACGAGTGAGGTAAATTCATTCAATAATTGATGTTGTTAATAAATTTCAGCTTTAAATATAAGAAAAATTTTGTAATATGATGATACAGTGTATGTGGACCTTCGTGAATCAAAAAGGAATGAAGAAGGAGAAAAAGAGAGCAAAATAGATGATTTGGCCTCTGTTTTGGCGGGACAGAAATAAAAAAAAAAGAAAAGAAGGATAAAGAAGAAGAAATGGAAGAAGATATATGCCAAAAAGAAAGTTCAAAAAGAAGCAACTGCAGAAGCAGAAGAAGAAGCTAAAAAAGAAGCAACTATAGATGTTGAGAAAAAAAGGAGAAGAAGGTGAAGAAGCACCAGCCAAAGAAGCACCAGCTGCTGCAGATGATGAAATAGAAGGAGAAGAAGGCAAGTATGAAGAAGTAGTTGCAGCTGCTGAGAAAGAAAGAGTTGAAGCTGACCAAAAAGATGTGGTCATGGATATCGTAGGTGAAATCAACAGTAAAATTTATGTTTATGAGGAACATCGGGAAAAAGACATTTTAATGCTAATATTGTTAATGTGTTGTTGAATGATCAGTAGTTAGGATCGAACAAATATTTTTTTATTTGACAAGTATGAAAGTTTACGGATTTGTTGGTAGGATATTAGAAACATTCTTTTATTTTATGGTAGTTGTTATGATTCTGCACTGAATCTGTCTCTATCAAACTGATTAATGGCATGACCATTTGAATATGCAGGGTGTTGTCATAGTTGGTACAGTGTATGGTTAATGTCATAGAATGCATACTTAATCTGTCGTATACTGCATGCATAGTCTATCATTACCATGGTGGTGGGTTTTAAGCCGACGTATTGTTTAATCGACCATGATTCTATCAAAAATAGTATTAACATTATAGAAAAATAGAAGTATTATTATTTATTCAATATCACTACATCCATGTTACACCTTTCCAAAGAGAGAATACTAGCATTATAGCACATAACATCATTTTTAGGCCATTCTCCCTTTTTTCGACCAAAATTAATTTTTGTTTTAGTTGATCTCTCTCTATTTTTGTGTCATGTAGCAACACTTTAAAGTGATCCCTCTGTTCTTCGGCTTCTTCGAACAAAGTCATTAGAAAATCTTTATTTTCTTCGCATTGTTGAAGCCTTTGTAGTAGATTAAATTTTGCCAAGCCTTGAAAATTTGATGTCTTGGGTCTCGAACTCAATGTTGATGGACTGGTTGGAGGTGATAGCTCATCAAGCCATTTAAAAAATGAGCATGCGCCATTATCCTAGAAAAAAATAATAATTACATAACGACTAACTTAAATTCATAAAAAAGACACACAGAGCTCACCTTCGCAATTGTACAATTATAAAATTTTTGACCTAGATTTGAGACAGTGCATGACGTCCTCAGAACAGCCGCATTCCCACAATGAAAAATTAGAGTATTTTTAGAATTGGATGTGTGAGAGGCTTGAGACATTGGAGAATTTTTAAAAATAAAACAAAGTGAATAAAATAAAATAATAAGGGATGACCGACCTTATATATGAAGTAAAAATGAAGTGTTGACATTGATGGATTATAGAAGGAGCTATTTATTATCGTTGGAGCGGTAATTTTTTTTTGAACTAGTGGTGACATTTAATAGACCGTCATAAATCATGACCTATATCACCCATCGATTTGTCTAGTCTACCGTAGACTTACACCTTTAGTAGTGCATCAATTGATCTTCTGATTATGCGTAGAATACGGTGATCTATATACTCATGTATAGACCATCACTTGGATAATGGAAGAAAATAATTAAATTAAAAATAATTTATATAGATAATCATATCTTTTGGGGCTAATGGAAGAAAATAATTAAATTAAAAATGATTTAAATAGATAATCTTAAACTGTTAGTGAAACTTATAGACTCCCATCATTGTTGACCCATATCAAAATCATGTAAAAAATATACTTATGCTTTGAGAGTCCATTGATTAGACTAGTCTACCGTAGACTTACACCTTTAGATGTGCATCGATTGATATCATGAGTATGCGTAGACCGCATTGATCGATGTACACTGCCATAGACCGTTACTTGAATGTAGTTAAAAAATAAATAAATAAATTAAAAATAAAGGTAGTGTTGATTTCTACACATGTGAGTAAGTGTAAACAAGACACACAATCATATTATAGCTTGTACAAAGTGAATTAAGGAGTGTGTGGGGTTGAATGTTCAATATGCTAAGAGTAATGTTTGTCAAAGCACAAGTATGTAGTAAGGATATATATTGTATTTGATGACTACACATTCCACATACTCCTTCCATCACCACCCCTAAATCAAAATAGTGTGTAGAATAGATAGTGGTTGAACAATCATCATCCTCAATACAATATATATCCTTAATACATACTTGTGATTTGACAAACATTACTCTTAGCATATTGAACATTCAACCACTACCCATCCACACACTTTATAATTCACTTTGTACAAGCTGTAATATGATCATGTGTCTTAGTTACACTCATTCACATGTGTAGAAATCAATACTACATTTATTTTTAATTTATTTATTCATTTTTTAACTATATCCAAGTGACGGTCTATGGCAGTGCACATCGAATAATGTGGTCTACGCATACTTATGATATCAATCGATGCACATATAAAGGTGTAAGTTTACGGTAGACTAGTCTAATCGATGGATGACTTAAGCAATGATCTACTATGGTCTATTAAGTGTCACCACCAGTCCATAGACCAGACTAATCGATGGACCCTCAAGATTATCGAATTAAAACATTTTTATTTTAATTATTTTGTTCCACCAACCCCAAAATATGTTATTATATGTTTAAATTATTTTATCCCACCTGCTCAAAAAGATGTTATTGTCTGTTTAAATTATTTTTATTTTAATTATTTTATTCCACCAATTACAAAATATGTTATTGTTTGTGTAAAACATGTTTAATTTAATTATTTTGTTCCACCAGCTCCAAAATATGTTATTGTCTATTTTAATTTAACCGGCGACGCATCGACTCACATGCTCTACAATCGACTACCATACAAGGTTAATGAAAGACGGAGTATATGATTCATGATAGACTATATAGTACTTTTTATAGCAACTTGAAATTAATCAAGTCAAACTAAGTACTATGAATTGAATAAGGCATACATATTTGAAAGTTGTGTCTATATAGAGGAATAACTGCCACAAGAAAAAAAATGGATCATAACAAAAATGGTAAACATAATGTTCAAACTGAAACTTGTTTATTAAACTGAAACTAAAACTTACATTAAATTTGTTCATTGCATTACTTAATAAAATTTACAGGAAAATGGGGAAAATGGAAGGAGCTTTCTTCTAACAAAGTCCTACTGAAAAAACTTCTTTAATAATGAACAAACCAAACGAAAAACTTAACAACATAAACAAAATAAAAAGGTAATCTAAATTATGGGGATGATGGGGGGTGAGGTAGTCATTGTCGTCCATTCCAAGACGCTCCAAAATTGCTTGGAGAAAATGAGCAATTTGTTGGAGCTCACACTCCAAGTAACAACGGTCTTCTCCCAGGTCGTAGAATAGCCTGTAAAAATCATTTTGAAGTAGAAGCAAATTGTAGTGATGAGGGGGAGCTCATTTGATTGGGCGAAGGGGGATTCTGTGACCAGGCATAATTTCTGATGTTTTGGGGAAGAAGAAGAGGGTTTTTGACATTTTGGGTTTAGGGACAAGTGAAGGGTTACGTAGAAATAGGGCCTGTACTTATAGACCTATAGATGGTATCCTTTCATAAATCGAACCAATGGTCAGTCGATGCGTGTGGGAATAAAAAATGCTTGGTTTACGTATACCAATGGTTTTTCTTGAGAACAAACCTACTTGCAGCTTTTAATTAATTGAGAATAGGAAACAAAGATTCAATGTATCTATTAGAGAGATATAGCGGTATAAATACCTACATAGCGTGTTGGATGATTAATCATATAACCAATATCTATTATTTAATAGACTATGTTAAAGATATACCATAGAATGCATGTAGTCTATGGTAGACAAAGCCTTAAGTCAATAACAACTGAACATTAAATTCTACTGAAATGCATATTTATACCTCAAAACAGCAACCTTACAACTGAAGCAAAATAAAGCTTATCTATGATTTGTTGGCCATGCTACACGTAGTTGTTTTGTGCCCAGCTTTCTTGTATATTGAACACCTATTCCTCTTTTTGGACTTGAACGTCTCACCGATGCCCTTAGTGCGTTTGACTTTCTTCCTTCTGTAGAGGGGTGGAGAAATTTTAGTGTCTAGCAATTCTTGTGGCATATTTCATTCGGCCTCTGGAGGGACAATGTTAATTGCTTACGAGTATGCGAGGAGGTAACTTGCAGCTTTATAAATTAGAGAAGAGTACTCGTAGATGGATTTTCCATAACCTATGCCATCGCCATGCTTTGCTCGTAAAGTTACCATCGCATGTTCGTACGATATTCTCACTAAGTTAAATTTCTGACAAGAACAACTCCTCTTCAAGAGATTGACCTTGGCAGTAGCACCATTGCCGAACACCGTGTACTGGTCAAGAACCCCGTTTGGATTAGTCATATATAAGGAATCACTCAAACTCTTGCTATCCCTTAGGATCTTTTCCGCATAAGGAACAAATATGTTCCTTTTACCATCGACATAGGCATACCGCTTCGTAAAATTTTCACCAATTTTTTTAGCAAGTGAATTGAATACGTATGACATGGGGTACTCCCGTTTATCCATCAAAACTGAGTTGAGCAACTCGACAATGTTTGTAGTTATCACATCGTACCTATTGCCCGGGAAGTGTGCTCTACTATATTTTTAAAAATCAAGCACATTTTCAAGGACATGTGCTGCCTCGGGGCAACTATACTTTAATTTCTCACAATTCTCTTTAAACTCATCAAAGTAATACGCCTTTTCTACAGCGTAGAATAGATAAAGATGTTCTCCATAGTGTTGATTTACACAGAGATTTTCAGTGAGTTGCCTCAAGCAAAGTCTGTGATATGCACAACTGTATACATGGGAGAAGGTATTGGTGATGCTAATGTTCCTGTCGGAGATGCCATATAGATCTGGTTCATCTTCTATGATAGAATTCAACTTCTAGAAGAAGAAGGTTCAAGAAGTATCATTCTCTTTAAAGACGATACAAAAGGCAATTGGAAAGATGTGATTTTTAGTGTCCTATTGTAACACCTTGATTTTTCTGAACCGAAATGCTACACAGTACTTATGACCCCGAAGGACCACAAGCGAACCCATGACTGATATCTGTACCTGTACACTATAATATATATCATAATAATGCAGAAAACATGAACATGTAGGCCATAAGGTTCAACTGAATAAAGAATCTGGTGAAATAACATCCCTATGGGTGAAAGATACCCAAAACAACTATAAACTGAATCAAATCTGAACTAAATTTGAACGCCTCTAAACACTGTCTGAATAAGGAGTTGAAGAAATATGTCTCCAATTAACTCCGTAAACTGATAGCTAACTAAAATAATAAATGAATAAATCAAATCATATCATCCTCAAATGAAGAGGACTCACTGCAACTCTGTATACTGGAATGCGACTGCTACTGCTGGTCTGAAACTCATTTCTCTAAACCCATGGTGTAACATAAAGAGAAAGCATCATAGTGTGAATATGTCAGTACAAATGGAGTACTGAGTATATGAGTGAGGTAGGCTAAACAAAAAGGGCTTACATGCATGACCAATGGTAGCTGACCGACTAATATGAACATGAGAGTGCAAACATACATACATAATAATTGGAAATGTAAATACGTAATAGTGGGTCTGTACACTAATACATGATTTACTGATTTCTAACATGACTAAAACTATGGTTCTGTCAATATGGGGGACTGTCAGGGTCTGATGGAACTATCTAAGTTTCGTACTATAACTAAATTTGACTGTATCTGCCAGTCCTGGTATACTTATATTCGAAAAACTATCTGAGTTCTTTTACTGAGACTGAGCCTGAAACTGTGGGAGGTAGTTGTTTAACCGATATGCCCCAAGCCACCTCATCAACCCTAGTCTGATAGGTTAAGATGTCTGAACCTACGCTAGCTACGTATTTCTGGAACACAAGGATGACTGCTAAGAATCACACCCTAAACTGGCAGGTGAGTTCCCATCCTTGGGTTTACTCGGTGCTAAATTCTACTCCCATCAGAAGAGATTGAACATGATTTGACTGACTATACATGGACTGAATACTGACATTCGTTGACTGTTGGAATAGTACTACTCTCTGAGAATTTAGTAAGATCATGAGATTTTTGAGGTTTCCTGAGTTACATGACTGACTGAGTTCTATAGATTGTGGCTTGACTGAGATGATCATGATGACATGACATGGATCTATGTACACAGCTATGTTTTTCGGGTATGAATAACCCCAAGATTCGATGGAAGGAAACTGACACACATGACATGACATGATTACTAGATTTGAGTCCACAATTCATAATATCGTACATAAGGGATTTCATACTAAGCATGGTTATCAACAATGTATTGCATATAAAGGATTTCATGTCACATAGAAGTACTTGCACAACCTTAATATCATGTTCATTTCATAATCATACTAGCAACACATATCAATAGCATGGAAGTTCATGTGGAATCATCTAAAGAGTTGACATAGCATGTCATTTAAATACTATGGGGTCATGGGAATATTATTTTTAGCATTCTAGGAATTTTAAAAAATACCTTGCATACACACTTTGGGGCATAGGTTTTCTCAACAATTTTAATTATCTTGAACCACCCAAATTCATGGGTTTTAACTACAAGCATGTATACATCATGGAAGTCAACATAAATTAATATTTTAAATCTTAAATAATGATTATTAACATGAAAAACATCACATAACAACAAGGAAGTCAAAGTTTCTCATTTAAAAGCATGGTTCTTGAACTTTATGAACGAAAGGGGTCCATAGATGAACACTACACATACCTTATTTCTCAATTACATGATGATTGATGGAGATAATTGCTTGAACTTGAATCCTAATTCGAAAACCCTAATGTGTTCTTGAGAGGATTTTTAGATAAAGAGAATGTTTTGGTGAAATAAGGGTTTAATTCCGTGTTTAGGTATTATATAGAGGTGGAAAAAGGACTATTTTTGCCCCAAAACGGGCTTTTAAGTCACCTGGACACCCACATGTGCAGAGCACACTTTATCTCACACCTTAGGGTCTATTTCACACATCTTATCACATATATTAGGGTGTACGTCGCACACCTTATCGCACACCTTAGGTTGTGCGTTGCACACCTATTGTCAGGCGACGTACTCCACTTCGATAAGTCATAACTTCTTGATCGGGTGTCGAATTTGGGAGAAATTGATATCGTTAGAAAGATAATTCAAACAGATTTCATTTTATATATAGTAGGTCCTATAATTCAATATACACAAGAAGTTATGATCGATTGAAGTTGACCCAAGTTTTGACGCTCACTAAAACTTGAATGATAGGAAAGCTTTCAACTTGTACTTGAGTTAGGAAAACTCTATGATCTAAATTCTGGATCAAATAGATTCCCACACTATAGAATTTATTAACACACTAAATTTACATTGGAAACATCTACGCATAGGAATGATGGATTTTCATTCTTGTTCAAAATGTGGGGTATTACAATATCTCCCCTTTGGGAACATTCACCCTCGAAGGAGACTGGCTGAGATGAGATAAAAGAAAACTGACGTGAGTACTGACTATGAATGACTGAACATGATTTTATGGATGACATGACTAAAAACTGAGCATATCATACTGTATATGCATATCTGATGCATGGGTAGCTGATTTATGAATGTAGGACTGTGTGTTTTGATAAACTGAGTTTCTCAAACTGAGAATGCATATCTGATACATAACTGATAAGCTGAATCCATGCATATCTGATGCATGATTATATGACTGACATGATACGTGAATGCATGACTGAAAGTACTGGTAAGCTGATCACGCATATTTGATGCGGGAATACATAACTAAACTGACTTATGAACATATAATGGTAAAGATACCAAGTTTGAACTAAAAATTGCACATGGAACCAAATACCAAGTTTGGTACTAAAATCTGAACATGAGAATGAGTAAGCTCAAAGAAGACTGCTTCCATGAACTAAAAATATCGATGAGTCTGAAATTGATTACTCAATATGCATGGGCGAAAACATAAGAACATAACTGAATTTGAACCATGATACATGAACTGAACTGGGTCTGTAAGACATAACATGGATAAAGTATCGTAGCATGGAATGTACTGAGCTATTGAATACATGGCTTACTGCTGAGTTTTAGTGCTAGAGGGTCAGCTTATAAGTCACACTTCCTCCAAGATAGATTCATCAAAGAAAACGGTATGTTTAAATCATGAAATTTTGGGGGCTACAGTGTATCTCCCCCTTAGGACACTATATCCCTTGAAGAATGCTAAACTTTATAGAGATACTGGGGCGATGCTCAAGGCACCTAGGTACAAAATCGTGACTGATTATCTGAGATCTAAAAATAAAGCGTGATGGACGAATGCATAGACATACTGACTTATCTGATTAGTTGTGTAACTGGTAACTAAATGTTGGGTATGCAACACTGAAATATACTTAATCTGAGTAGCTGGGTTGAGGCCATAAAGTATTATACATATGAGAAGGGACTAACTGAGTAACATGAGGTAACTGATCATACATTTCATTAAAGCTATATCATCTGAAAATGCAGGACCAAGCGTATTACATGATTTGGAAATATTCCATAGACTATGGTCAAGAAAGTCTAAAACTGAACTTAATTTCTGAGCTAAATACAAATCTGAAGCTGACACTAATACTTAAGACTGTAATTGGGATCCATATTGGAACTAAATACTGGGTCCTGGTAATTGAATACTGAAAGTGAGGTTTAGACTATTACTGAAGTGCTTAATTCTGAGACTGAGCACTAATTACTGAGTGTTGAGTACTGAAACTGTAACTAAGATGGAAACTAAGCTATGATAGTCGTATAATTAAGGCTGACATAAGTCCAGGATCTGAATATACATTCACACTCTGAATTTTTTTCCAATTTCTAAGTATTACCTCTTGCTAGCCCTTTGCTTGCATACTAATAGGATATTCAAGCCTATATCCGTATCTACACCCTCATATAAAACATGCATGCAATAATCTACTCTTAACATAAAACATTAACTCTCTCCCGTCTAAGCAATTTCTCAACACTACACTATTCTCATAAAGAGAGCCAGCTGAAGGGTTAAATCAGGAAAACCTAAAACATGAATAGATACTGACTGAACTTGACACATGACTAAAACCTGAGGAATAAAATATCAACAACATAGATTTACCAAAAAGGTCTGAACTGAGTATATACATTATATAGTCTGAATTTATCTGATTAGTGGGCGCATAGCATGAGTCATGGAAACTGAGTATACTAGGGAGCATGATACGTGTACATGAGTCATGAGCTGCATGACCTGAGTCTGGAATTTCTGAGTTCATGGAACATGATTTGTAACACTGAGTGAGCTAAAAATGAACTCCCTATACTGGGAACTAAAAGCACACACAATTCTATGGAATGTGTGCAAACATAAGCTGTATTTATGGAATCTGAGACATGAAGCATGCATAGGAACTATGCTGACTGAAGTACGAAGCTTTATGCTGAGATAAGGATGGGTCGAGAATCACCTTCCCTAACTACTTCTCTGTATATACTGGCACTACTACTGGAATCTGAGAGCCTAACTTGGTTACTTGATCTATCATCTCTCCCTTGGCTTTAAGCCATCATCATAAGTCTATGAACACTAAACTAATCTCTGAACTGTACTAAAATCATCATCACATACTTACATTATGATTAACACATGCTCGCCTTATTAAACACATCATCTGTATTCGTTTCCTCATATACTACTAATATAACATTCACACCTTTATGCTTAATTTCAAGTCAATAAACTTAAATTTCTAACTCATACTATTCAAGCCTACTAATTCGTTATAGCACAACTATCCCCATGAATACATAATCTATTTAATTTGGATATCGTATCCCAACTTGTCTACTGCTAAACTCCTGGGTTCATGCTTCTAACTCTGGGTCACATGCTATCATAGTATTTTTAGAAGGTATCTAATGGCATACATAAATCTAGGTTTGAGAATGAGTTCTCATGATCATGAATGAGATTCGTACAACTTTGGAACATAACTTAACTGATAGGATAGTGTCTGAGAAAGCCCTATCTTCAGTACTTGAGCTTCAATGTTTTTGTTACCTTGAAAGTAAGGTGGAATTAACATGAGTGAAGCATGATGATAATCTACACGAGTTTCTTAGACAACCTTGCTATAGCACGATCTGAGACTTGAAAGAAGGGAAACTATTCCTAAAACATCTCATAGCCTCTTGCAAATAAGTGTGGTGCACAACACACACAGGTACAAGACTCTACTAGATACGGCTTTCAGACTTCCTAGGACTCTATTGAACCTTAGGCTTTGATACTAAGTTTGTAATGCCCCAATTTTTTTAAAACCAGAATTCTACACGGTGCTTATGACCCTGAAGGACCACAATCTAACCCATGACTGATATTTGTACATGTACACTATAATATATATCATAATAATATGAACAACATGAACATGTAGGCCATAAGGTTCAACTGAATAAAGAATCTAGTGAAATAACATGCATATGGGTGAAAGATACCCAAAAAACTGTAAACTGAATCAAATCTAAACTAAATCTAAAAGCTACTAAACACTATTTGAATAAGGAGTTGAAGGAACATGTCTCCAACTAACTCTGTAAACTGATAGCTAACTGAAATAATAAATGAATAAATCAAATCATATCGTCCTTGAATGAAGAAGACTTACTGCAACACTGTATACTGGAATGTGACTACTACTGCTGGTCTGGAACTCGTGTCTCTGAACCTATGGTGTAACATAAAGAGAAAGCACCATAGCTTCAGTACAACTAGAGTACTGAGTATATGAGTGAGGGAGGCTAAATAAAAAGGATTTACATGCATGAGTAATGCTATCTGACCGACTAATATGAACGTGAGAGTGCAAACATACATACATAATAACTAGAAATGTAAATATGTAATAATGGGTCTGTATGCTAATACATGATTTACTGATTTCTGACATGACTGAAACTATGGTTCTGTCAACATGGGTGACTGTGTCAGACAGTCCTGGGTCTGATGGAACTATCTGAGTTCCGTACTATAACTAAATTTAATTGTATCTGGCAGTCATGGTATACTGATATCCAAAGAACTATCTAAGTTCTTTTATTGAGACTGAGACTGAAACTATGGGAGGTAGTTTTTTAACCGACATGCCCCAATAATGCATATAGCTAAGTTGGGGTCCAATCTCTGCCTCGATTGGAAGGGTGTCAAGACCGTGCCACTGGTAAGGACAGTTGTGAGTGACCCTCATCTGGCAGGTACTCAAATGAGAATAGTGGGAACCCTAAACCGACAGGTTAAGACACCTCATCAACCCTAGTCTGATAGGTTAAGATGTCTCAACCTATGCTGGCTACGTAGTTCTGGAACACAAGGATGAATGCTAAGAATCACACCCTAAACTGGCAGGTGAGTTCCCATCCTTGGGTTAACTCGTTGCTAACTTCTACTCCTATATGAAGAGACTGAACATGATTTAACTGACTGTACATGGACTGAATACTGACATCCGTTAACTAACAGAATAGTACTACTCTCTGAGAATTTACTGAGATCTTGAGATTTCTGAGGTTCCTGAGTCAACATGACTAACTGAGTTTTATATATTACGGCTTGACTGAGATAATCATGATGACATGACATGGCCCTAAGCACACAACTATGTTTTTCAAGTACGAATACCCCCAGGACTCGATGGAAGGAAACTAACACACATGACATGACTTGATCACAAGATTTGAGTCCACAATTCATAATATCGTACATAAGGTATATCATACTAAGCATGGTTAACAACAATGTATTGCATGGAAAGGATTTCATGTCACATGGAAGTACTTGCACAACCTTAATATCATGTTGATTGCATAATCATACTAGAAACACATATCAATAGCATGGAATTTCATGTGGAATCATCTTAAGAGTTGACATAGCTTGTCATTTTAAAACTATGGGGTCATGGGAACATGATTTTTCTCATTCTAGGCATTTTAATAAACACCTTGCATGCACACTTTGGGGCATAGGTTTTCTCAACAATTTTAATCATCTTAAACTACCCAAATTCATGGGTTTTAACTACAAGCATGCATACATCATGGAAGTCAACTTAAATTAATATCTTGAAGCTTAAGCAATGATCATTAACATAAACAACATCACATAACAACAAGGAAATTAAAGTTTCTCATTTAAAAGCATGGTTCTTGAACTCTATGAACGAAAAGGGTCCATAGATGAACACTATGCATACCTTATTTCTCAATAACATAAAGAATGATGGAGAGAATTTCTTGAACTTGAATCTCAATTTGAAAACGCTAATATGTTCTTGAGAGGATTTTGAGAGAAAGAATATGTTTGGGTGAAATAAGGGCTTAATTTCGTGTTTAGGCATTATATAGGGGTGGAAAAAGGACTCTTTTTGCCCCAAAAATGGACCTTTAAGTCACCTGGACACCCACATGTTCGGTGCATAGTTTATCATACACCTTAGGGTGTACGTTTCACATCTTATCGCACATATTAGGGTGTGCATTGCACACCTTATCGTACACCTTAGGTTATGCGTCGCACATCTAATGTCAGGCGACGTACTCTACATCAAAAAGTCATAACTTCTTGCTCAGGTGTTGGATTTGGGAGAAATTAGTATCGCTAGAAAGATAATTCAAAGAGATTTCATTTGGTATGTAGTAGGACCTCTAATTCAATATATACAATGAGTTATGATTGATTGAATTTGACCCAAGTTTTGACGCTCACTATAACTTGAACGATAGGAAAGATTTCAACTTGTACTTGAGTTAGGAAAACTCTATGATCTAAATTCATGCTCAAATAGATTCCTATTCTAAATAATTGATTAACACACTAAATTTACATAGGATTCAAGGCTTTTGAAATGTCTACGCATAGGAATGATGAATTTTTATTCTAGTCCAAAATGTGGGGTATTACACCTGTGCAACTGCACTCAGCAACACGCCTCTGTACTTTCCATACAAATATGTTCCATCAATGGAATTACCTTTTTGATGTGGGCATATCCCTGTATGCAAGCTCCGAATGCTAAAAGTATTAAATGAATGACCCATCAATCTGGTTTACCATGATCGAGTAGGAAGACCCTGGATTCAACAACTTCACCATGTGGGAAAAACCTGGCAAGCAAGCATATCCGTGCTCTGGTGTCCCATGAATGATGTTCTTCACAACTACACTTCCTTTCCAACACATCCAGTAGCTTGTGCGGCAATGCAACTCCTTGAACACAATCTTTTAAATTTCACTTATGCTTAGACTCTTACCATCCCGAAAATGATTTACGCATAGTGAAACAATCAATTTGGATGACAATTTCTTATGCTTGTTGGTGGCGTGTTAACACCGCATATGTTCACCCCAACATACTTGTATATGTGAAATCTGTCTAAGGTTACGTACTTTCTTGCCCACAACAACCAGCCACAACCAGAAGATACATATTTTGCCTTCAATAACTTGGTGCAGTTCTTCTCTATACGATAATCAAAAGACTGCCTCACGCTGCTTTGTCTAGTAGAATTTTGAGCTATTTTTTATCGATAAATATTTGATCACTATAGAAATTAGTTCCATCAGAGAAGGAATGTACTGGTTGGGATCCTGTTCCACAGTCTTCTTCCACATCTTGCGAGTTTGATGAAACATCTTCCATATGAACACAATCATCTTCCATATTCATGGGATGATTGCCATCTCTCTCGTAATCATTCAAATTAGCGTCGACTGTCAGGAACCTAGGTGGGGATGGTGATGAATTCATTGGTCCTTCGAAGGACCTGTCGACTACATTTATCCTTAAAATAAGCGTAAAGTCATCTGCATCAATATCCATCATGTAGAGGGACACACGTACATTATTATTTATCATCTTAGGATTTACCTTTTCCCTCAAATGCATTAGATAACTAATCACCACATTGCTCGACGCGCAATCTAGATTCCTGCTCTGTATTACCCTTACAACCAATTCATCGTATGAACTGTTGCGGTGATTAGCAATGAGCAGTGTCACCTTGATAAAAGATCTCCATTTCCAACATCTGGGAGTATTCACCCATTCTCCCATAAAATCACCTGAAACCAGAATAAATTCTGCAACAGGTATCCTAGAATTAATCTTTGGTCGACAGTAGATAAGCTTAGGGTCTATGTCGGGATATATGCATGGTTGATGAATGATGATGACGGGTCAATGACTGTGCAGATATCCATAAAGAAACTTGAAATTGCAAATAATGCTTCTAATCAACGATCATTGGGTTTTTGGAATAGAGAAATAAACTTGTAGTCCCCTCAGTTATTGTAATGTACTTCTAAAGAGTTTTTAACTGATGTAACTGATTTAAATCTTTTTACAATGGTGGAAAGTGTGTTTCAGAAGATAACAAACTAATGGGGTAAAATGGATGAGCTTATAAGGTTTGTGTACTGATTTAGAGCTGATCGCCGGAAAGGACGCCGAAATTGGAGCTTTTTGGGGAGGGAAAGAACCACCTTTTATTTTTAGATTTTGTATTTTTTATATATATTTTTGAAAAAATAGATATTTTATAATGGTAGATGATGGATTGGGTTGAAGTGTATTATTAGAAACTTGGGGATGAATTTGTTAAGTTGGAAATATTGCGTTAAAGTATAGCATAAAAAACTTTTGGGTGAATTTGTCGAGTTAGATAAATTTGTGGTGATGTGTATTAAATGGGGTGTTTGGCAAATTTTCCACAACTTTTTAATAAACCACTAAATAGTTTTCAAAAGAGCCTTTTTGGCCAACTTGCCCTAGAATAAGTGAGGGTATAAGAGGTAGTTTAGGGTGATTGGAAGTTTTTTTTTTTGGTTTCCCAAGGTATTCCCCAGGCCGACAGTCCAAGGACTAATCCTTCGCGGGATATCCCAAATTGTGTTTGACCAACTATTAGGAGCAAGATAAGTGGCGATGCATGTGTTGATTATGGAAGATGTGTTCCAAGCATGTGCTAGGCGTGTGTTGTACCTATTTGGCATCTTGGGTGTCGTAAACGTGGCATCTACGTGGCAATGAGGTGGAAAAGGGAAGAGAAAAGATTAGCTTTATGGGTCATATCTTGAAATTAGGCCAAATTTCAAGAATATTATAAACTGAACTGATTTAAAAATATTTTCTTTCTTATGTTCTTTGGGCTGTCTAAATTAATTTAGATAACACTTTTTAATGAAACATGTTACATATATCCGGATAAATGACAAAGATCATTTGATATTAAAATATAAATTTTTAAACAAAGTTGCATGATAAAACGATAATATTTATAAAGAAGAAAGTCACAAAATATTTATTCAATTAAAATAAACATCTTTTTGCGAAAGTTTAGGAAATGCGGTGATAATTTAAAATATAACCAAAATAATACTACTACTACTAATAATAATAATAACAATGTCGATGATTCTTAGTTATAAAAATACAAATAGTTGCAGGACTTTCATAAACTCCTAATTATAGGAATATCATACATATATTTTCGTAAGCTATCAATTATTTAGAAGCGCAAAGAGATAATTTGAAAGAAAGACGGGACAAAATTGGGTGTCAACAACCGGAAGCGAAATTGAGTGGTAAAATACATTCAGAAACTTGTGCCTTCAATTTTATCTAGACAATGAAGACTCATTTAAGTTGTTAGAAGAATTAAGACAGAAGAGTAGAAAAGTATAAGCGGTTAGCAGTGAACGATTAACTTTCTTATTATTCTGTTTGGGTAGCGGGGGAGGGAGAGGATGCATCGGAAGGTTAAACTAAAATGATGCAGAAAGGATGGGATGGTTGGTACTACTGATGTCTAAAGTCAGTTTAGTTCTAGGTCTCTATGCACACTTAAAACATTTTATGCCTATGCAGACAAACTACTGAAAGTGTAGCATGAGGGAGCTTTGCGTCTATAGCATTCTTGGTGATGATGGTTACCAATTAAAAGCTCAGCCACTTGGCATAAAATATAATTTCATTGTACTACATGTATATTTGAAGAGAAGTCTGAATGTGGTCAAATCTCAAAATGGAAACATAAGCCATGAGATTCACGACAGTAGAAGATAAATGACTAGAAAAAATGGTGAATGATGTAGAAATATGGGGAAGTTTGGATACAATTTGAACAAATACAAAAAAAAAAAGTTAAGCATTACAAAACTATATGGCACTTAAAAAGAAATTGGACTAGGAGGTATTGGAATATCTATTGTCCCTTCTAGCATAAGTAAAACTTTCTTCATCGAAGGGCATAGTGATGGTTCATCTTGAATGAACCAGATACTTATTTTTACCATTTGCTCGAATTTTCTTCTATTAACCTCCTCACCCCCAACTAGTTTATCTAGCTCTCCTGCATCAAAGCAATTGCAAATCCAGTATTCAAGAATTGACTCATTTTCATCAAGGCCCCAATCTACAAACTTTTGCCTACAGATCAATTCCATTAGTATGATACCAAAACTATAAATGTCTGCTTTCACTGTCACTAGCAATTTTTAGTGCCATTGTGGTGCAACATAGCCTCTGGTCCCTCTTATTCCTGTGTAGGTTCTTGTTTGGTCTTTCTTTAAGAGCTAGGACATTCCAAAATCATATATTTTAGCACAAAACTGATCATCCATGAGTATATTCTAAGGTTTTATACCGTAATGGATGATTTTTGTGTCACACTCGTCATGAAAATATAGGTGGCGGACTAGATGATATGTCATTACAATGATTTTTATTTCAGTATGGAACTCTGTTTCCCCTTCGACCAATTCTTTGTCTGGTCTTATAACAACTATCACTTTTTTATCTTCTACCAAAATTCCTTTAAATACTGTTCCAAATGCTCCTCTCCCTAACCCTTCTTTGAAGCCACTGGTTGCCTTCTCTAGTTCTACATAGGAAAATTCTTGTAGAGCAACATCCTCACATAACTAAACACTTCTATTCTCCTAGATTTTCCTATAAGTCCAGACATGTTTTCTATGAATGAGAAATCCAGCGAGGCCTAACATTAACAAAGCAAAATCAGCCAATGCAATGCTACCTAACATTAACAAAGCAAAATCAGCCAATGCAATGCTAGAAATTAGGATGTCTATCCTTATGAGGCACATGATTCAACACATAACAAGAAGTCAAAAGAGCTTCACCCGAATAACATAAACCCCAGCTGACTCAAACTGTCTGAAATGAATACTAAATCATCTGCTAGAAAAAAAGGAAATCTGAATAGATAATTCCTCAAACTATGAGGGCTCACCAACTGTAGAGATATAGATGAGATGCTAAAAAATCACTCACACTACTGAGACTGAGCACTTGAACCTACATTATAAGACAATGTATCACATAGACGTATATGTGAATCAATACTTTGATGATGTACTAAGTATATGGGGGTGAATACAATAAGTAAACAATATCATCACAATTTATAAAATCATGCATGCTAAATGTAAATGACTCACATAGGCTTGAGTAATCTGAAATCTAAAGATCATAAATGATGAACAATAAAGCATATAATATGAATCTTGTGAGCCATTACATTCAGATCTAAAATCTGTTCTTTTCTAAAATCTACCACATTATCTTGTCAAATGTAAGGGAAATACTTCATCTCAAGACTTTAAGAAATCTTAAAGTCCATATCTTTCAAAACATATATCTTTATCTTAAGGCTTTCAACTAATAGACTATTTTAAGAGTACAGGACTTCTTTTTGGAGGTTCTTCTAACCGACATAAACAATGTGAGGATTCATGTATTTCAACGTCCTACCCACATTGGGGAACGCTGTTCTACCCTTTACATCGGAATAGAACTTATTGTCTTAAGTGATCACAATCTTACTCGTCCATGTAGAAGTACGGATAAACTTAATACTACGGTGGCACATATTTCTGGAGCATGAATCCTTGATAACATGCTCATCTCGGTGCTAAATACTACTCCCATTCTTATGCTCAGGATCTTCGGAAATCCACTTCAAAAAATAGCACAAAGGTTTACAAGAAAAACCAATTATGCTCTTTCTTTTCTTTAAATCTCAAGTCATATGAACAATGTAGATTCTTTATCTTAGCTTAGGACCAAAAGGTCAAATCCTTATAAAAAATTGGAGAATAATCTTATCATAGGGTGCGCGTAGCACAAACAACCTTGAAGTAGCAATCTTTAATTAGGGCTTAGTGACCCATGCATCAAACTCATGTTAAAAATAATATCATAATGTTCATGCTTGATAATGTAAACATTGATAATTTAATTTAAAATCTGAAAATTTCTGAAATATGCATGAAAATATGAACATAATCATATAATTAAACTTCTAAATCACAGGAAATCTCATAAGCTTGTGAATAACATTAATGGGTATAAACCCTAACTTGAATTTCATGGAAAATCATATAAAAATTCAGTAAAATTGGAATTAAAATAAATTTTGGGCACAAGGACAAAAGAATTGTCCTTCTTCATAACCCCACATACCTCAATTGATGATCTTAGATACTAAAACTTGAATCTTAGATCTCTATTGATGCTTTGGAAATGAATTCTTAGAGTTCTTGAGTTGGGGATTCTAAATCTTGAATTACCTTGGAGAATTAATGGAGAAGTTGATTTTCTTGGAAAAAGAGCTTTGATGATCTAGGATTTTATTTTGAGAGAAAGTGGATGAAATAAGCATAAAGTACTTTGGAATATGTTCAATCTTGTGTTTTGGACGGATTGGGGACTTGGGAATTGACCAAAATACTCCCTTTAAGATTTTAAACGGAACTGAAAATGCAATATTTTCCAAACTCGGTGGCCACCATGATGTGCCACTATCGTGGTGGCTCACTGGAAAGTGGACAAATGTGAACTGACCTTTCACCGTGACGCGCCACAATCGCGGTGCCCTTTAGTTTGCCATTTTGGCCACTGGCATGATGCGCCAGTAGCGCAAAGGCTCACTGGATATTAACAAATGGGAAAATGGCCCTCTTCACAACGCGCCAATATCGCGGAGGTCTACTGAAATTTGACAATTATGAATTTTTCCTTTCCTGCGACGCGCCAAGTGCCCAAGTGGCACACTGTCAACTTAAAAATGTCATAACTCATTCACCAAGTGTCTAATTTGACAGAATCTTATATCGATGGAAAGTTTATTCAATTTCCCACACAATGAAAAGTCTTAATCTAGAAATTCCATATATAATAAATATTATTCATTTTTAAAGTTATTTCTTAACGTTCTAGGAATGAATTTAAGCTAAGAAAGTTTGGGGTATTACAATATCTCCCCTTTGGGAACATTCATCCTCGAATGTTTCTAGTTAGACTAAGAATACTGAGGATTTTGAGGCTATATGATAGCATGCACAACCGAAGTAAACTAAATAACTGAATCTAAATTATTCTGAGCTTCTGAGTAATTCTGCAAGTGCATAAACTTACATGATTAGAAAGAACTGAATCAAGGAAGAGTATTACCTTTGGCTAAATCTGAGTTTGCAAAGAAGAGGTGAGGATACTTGGCTTGCATATATACTTCGGCTTCCCAAGTGGCACCCTCAATAGACTGATTCTGCCAAAGAACTTTGATCAAGGGAACTTTTTTATTCCATAGTCTATGGATCTGATGATCTAAAATTTCAACTGGAATCTCTTCATATGAAAGGCTGTTCTGAATATCTGAGATTTCTAAAAGAACTACAGTAGTGGAGTCCCTGATGCACTTCTTAAGCATAGAGATGTGGAATATAGGATGAACGACTGACAATTCTGCAGGCAACTCAAGCTTATAAGCTACTTTCCCAACACGACTCACAATTCTGAAAGGGCCAACATATCGGGGACTAAGCTTTCCTTTTTTGCCAAATCTCTTCCCCTCTTTCATGGGTGAAATCTTCAGATATACTAAATCACCAACCTCAAACTCGAGGTCCCTTCTTCTTACATCTGCAAATGATTTCTGATGACTCTGGGATGTTTTCAATCTATCTCTAATCAACTTAACTTTCTCCATAGCTTTAAACACTACATCGAGCCCAAGCAAAGTGGCCTCACCCACTTCAAACCAACCTATGGATGATCTATATCTCCTCTCATAAAGAGCCTCAAACGGAGCTATTTGAATGTTGGAATGGTAACTGCTATTATAAGCAAACTCAATCAATGGAAAATTCTGATCCCAACTACCTTTGAAATAAAAAACATATGCCCTCAATATATCTTCTAGAGTCTGGATAGTCCTCTCTACTTGACCATCTGTCTGAGGGTGGAAAGCTAAACTAAGATAGACTTAGGTACCAAGATCCCTCTGAAAGGCTTTCCAAAACTGGGGAGTAAACTAAGTACCCCTATCTGAAATGATGGACAAAGCCACTCCATGCAATCTGAGTAACTCTCAGATATACAACTTAGCATAATCATCGGTTGTATAAGATGTGTGAACTGGTAATAAATGCATTGACTTCATCAATATGTCTAAAATAACCCAAATCGAATCATGATGATGATGCGAATGGGGTAAACCAGTGACAAAATCCATATTCACCTCTTCCCACTTCGAGTACCAAACTCTTGCAATGAACCATCAGGTATTTGGTGCTCTACCTGAACCTATTAACAAGTTGTACACTTGGCCATAAACTAGGCTATGTCTCTCTTTATACCACCCCACTAATAGATTTCCCACAACTCGCACTACATCTTAGTAGCACCTGGATTAATAGAATAACACGTACCATGTGTTTCCGCCATAATCCGTTGTCTCAAATTATCAACATATGGCACACACAATCTACTCTAGTATCTCAACACGCCATCTCCCCATTAGGAGAAAACCTCTACCCTTTGATCTATAACTGGATCCTTCAGTTTGACCAAACTAGAATCCATATCTTTCTTCTTCTTTACTTCCAAAAGTAGTGAAGATTCGGCACTACTATGAACCAAAACATTCCCTTCAGCTGAATCAACCAACCTAACATCTAATCTAGCCAAACGATAAACTTCTCTAACTAACTATTTCTTGTCATTGTCTATATGAGCAACACTGCCCATGGATAATCTACTAAAGGCATCTTCCACTACATTGCTCTTGCCCGGATGATACAACATACTCATGTCATAATCCTTCAATAACTCCAACCACCTTTTTTGACGGAGATTTAACTCTCTATGGGTAAACACATACTGTAAGCTTTTGTAATCCATGAACATATCCACATGCACACAATACAAATAATGTCTCCAGATTTTTAAAGCAAACACTACAGTAGCTAACTCAAGATGGTGGGTTAGGTAATTCTTCTCATGAGGCTTAAGTTGTCTAAAGGAATAGGCTATGACCTTAACTTTCTGTATCAACACACAACCCAAACCAACTCTAGAGGCATCACAATACACCACAAACCATCTGTACAATCTGGTAGTGCTAAGACTTGGGTTGTAGTGAGACGAGTCTTCAATTCCTAAAAACTCTTCTACCAGGAATCTGAACACTGGAACTTAACTTTCTTTTAGGCCAGTATAAACATAGGAGATACAATAAATGAGAAACCTTTACAAAATGATGGTAATATCTATCTAAACCCAAGAAATCCTAATGTCTAACAGAGAAATGGGTCTAGGCCAATTTCTTATGGCTTCTATCTTTTGGGGATCAATTTTAATACCATCGGCGGAAATAATATGACCGAGAAAGGCTACTTATCTTAGCCAAATTCATACTTGCTGAATTTGGCGAACAATTGATGATCTCTAAGAGTTTGTAAGATAATTCTAAGATAATCTACATGGCCATCCTCACTATAGGAGTACACAAGGATATCATCTATGAATACTATGACAACCATGTATAGATACTGTTTGAACACTCTGTTAATGAGATCCATGAAATCTGTAGGAGCATTGGTTAGCCCGAAAGACATGACTAGAAACTCAAAATAACTATAACAGATCTTGAAAGCTGTCTTTGGAATACTATATTCCCTTACCTTAAGCTGATGATTACCGGATCTAGGGTCTATCTTTGAGAAATAACTTACACATTGTAATTGATCAAACAAGTCATCAATTCTAGGAAGAGGGTATCTATTCTAGGCTATGACCTTATTTAGCTGACAATAGTCAATGCACATTCGCAAAGAACTATCTTTCTTTCGCATGAATAGGATGAAAGTGCCCCATGGAGAAACACTGGGCCTTATAAAACCTTTATCAAAAAGATCTTTGAGTTGCTCTTTCAACTCCTTAAGCTCGGAGGGAACCATACGATAAGGAGGGATAAAAATAAGATGAGTATCTGGGAGAAGGTCAATACCGAATTTTATTTTCCTATCGGAAGGTACCCTTGGGAGATCTTTGATAACACCTAAACTACAGCACTCGTAAGAGTATAAGAGGTCGATGTCAAATATAGAACCCAACTGGGTTGGGTGTCGAATCCCACAGGGAATACTTGGTTACTAAGTATTGCAATTGTTAGCAGACTGTTGGTCAAAAATTCTACGGAAAGGGGGGATTGGTTTTAGGTGTGAAATAATGTTAACAAAATAAAGAATGAAACGATTAATGTAGTAAGATTTAATCACAGAGAATAATAAGTTAGGGTTATGTCCACCTTATGAGTTCTACGTATCTATTAACTATGAGTAATGCGGAATTCTGACATGCATGCACTTATAGAGGTTTGTATTCTAATGGTAAACCCTAGTGTCTCTCGACCATCCAGGATTATTTCACTTTAACTCTCTCAAGCTTAAAGTGTATAGCTAATGGTACAAACTCTCCAAGAGATTAATCCGGTTAAGGCATTAACTTGTAAATAGGGGTTGGTAGCCCTATTTCCTTGTCACACTCTCTTTTCCAAACATGTAACTTTTCTCTCGAACAAGTTGATGTTATAATGGCGTATTCTATATGTTTGCAACCACAAGAATTCAATTAAAATGAAGAGAGTAATGATATAAATAGCATACGCATCAAGAATTCACAAACTCATAGTAATAGATAGTATCTCATAAGGTTTCCATAACCCTAACAGAGAAGTTTAGCTACTCATGATTGTAAAGGAAAGCAACGAAAACATCATCATCATACCAAAACAATAACAATCTCACGATGGGTATGTATTGGTGTCACAATGAGAATGACGTGATTTCCTCTCTAGCCGTTCTTGTAGCCATTTTCTCTGTCTCACGTTATAGAAATTGTAACGTGAATAATCCTCAAAAGGCGAATGAAAGAAGTGAATAAAATAATGACAATGAATAGAATGAATATAAGGTATTTATAACATCCTTGTCCTAGTCCTACTAGGTTACTGCTGCACCCTTATGTATTAAGAAATACTGATTTTGCCCGGGACAGATTTTTCATGCATCACATTCAGTCCATAGCTTCCAACAGCTGCCTTCCTTCTTACGTGAAGTTTTCCTTTGCTGCCCAAAGGTCCACAAAAGTGCTGAAATCTTCATTATTAATACCTGAAAATATGCTAATCACGTTGGTTAGCTCACTTATAGGAAAAGGGACTAAAAGTGCAGGAATTATATATTTTATCCTCCAAACTTAGCTAAAATATGGGTAAACTATGGTGCTTTAGGCATGTAAATACACCCAACATCACCACCCCACACTTAAAGCTTTGTTCGTCCTCGAACAAAATATTACGTCCATGTAAACATCTACTTAGAATTTCACAGTAACCACACAAAATATTCAACAAGACGTGCACGACAATCATTAACAAAGTGTAGTTTTCTTGATCACAACTAGAAACAATTCAACCTCTATCATAGACTCGTGATGATGGTTAATTTGTGTCCATAAGTTAAGCCACAAGGAATCATATAACACTACCCAAGACTCATCAACCATGTGTGTCTCACGCAAGATATCACCCATAATCACTCACAAGTTTTGCATTTTTTGAAACATGGGTACAAGATTCTCCTTGCTGTCGCTCTCACAAAGAATTCATATGTTGCAACTGATGACCATAGGCTTGGACTTAGTGTAATGCTCCACTAATATCAGAATGCTAAGCTTAGGATCAAATAGGTCTTTTACAGGTTGTAATGTAGGCTAAGGGATAGGTAGGACTATTTTGGCTAGAAATAGTGACTATGTTCCCTAAGCGCTTTAATACACTACGTTATGTCATTAACACTCTCTTTTAAACAACCCATCTACTTTCTTTTCATCTACCACCCCTTTTCACCTATTTTATTATTCAATTATAAACACAACTATCTTTTTATTTTTCTATTTCTCTTTTTTTTTCAATTATTTATTTCTCTTTTCTCTATTTTTTTTTTCTGTTTATAAAATACCTTTATGATAGCCATTCTTTTTCACAACAATTTCAAGTATCAATACACTCTAAGGTATCACTCTCACCCAATTTCCTCTTATGTTGTCTCATGACTTTACAATTTAAAACGCTTAGGAATTTGGATCAAATTATGGTCTTGAAAAAAAATGGATTAGGCTACATATGAGGCTATCAAAGAAAATCGCTAAAGGCTCAAAGGGGTTTAACTAGGATAATGTACAAGGGTAGGTAAAAAGAAGGTAAATAATTACAGGCTGCCAAAGAAATGCCTAAATCATCTCTTAAACTCACACTCTTTATTTCGCTTTACACACACACCAGGCAAGTTCTAGCATCAGTCACAACATAGAATATACTACAACCTCACACACACAAGGCACATGGTCAACTTTATTGGGAGTAGTATAGACTCTTGACCCAACAGATGAAGGAATTAAACCACACACTTATCACACAGTGAGTCTCACTTAGAGCCTAAAGGTCTCAATAGTAGTGATTTTAGCACAAACTCTTGTCATAATACCATGCCGCTTATCAGAATAATTTCATGCACAAAAAAAAATTCAAAAGTTTAACTACTAACTACGACTAAATCAAAAAAACAAGCATGAATAAATGTAGGCAAAGAAGTATAGCATACAAATACCAGCACCCCACACTTAGATGGGACACACTGCCCTCAGTGGAAAATAAATAAGGAAAATCTGATTAGTCGGACTCCTCCTCTATGTATGGGGTCATACCCCCTATGTCGGAATCATCATCAGAGTCGTCATCCTCAGAAGTTCCTCAAAATGTACCACACTTGATTCCAAGAGTGCATCGAGGTATTTGTATCGAGGAGGATTCAGCTTGCTCTTTTCTTGCTCTTTTCTGACCTTTTTGTGAGGTGGACACTTTTTGTTTTCCTTGTCATCCTTTTGGGGCCATTCTACCTGAGATCCTAATAGAGTCATGTTAGCTTCATCTCAGAAGATTCAATCGACAAACAAGCAATAGTGGCACCACCCCACACTTAATTTGTTGGTACAAACTAATTAAGTGAATGATGACGATTACTCAGACTTCATCGACATACATTTAGACGATATGTTCCAACAATATGTTCAGCACAGTCATACTTTCATGACATCTTAACTGTCCTTTCCAACTCTATTTCATGTAATCTTGACTATACTTTCATGTTTGGATTAATGTACCTTTTGAACAAGACTACTACATAGAGATCGTATCAAGTTATGGCATAGAAATAATCACAACATCTCATGCTTGTATTCAATCATGATCTTTATCTCGATGAACGAGTCATTCAAACATTCAAGCATTCAACTTTAAAGAGTATGCAATTAACTTCACCATTTTAATTTCACAAAACGATGACAGTGTATATCAATCAAATACAAGTCGAAACAAAGTCAAGAACACCCATACGTATTCTTTCACTCAACTAGATGTATCATAACAAACCAACCGCATTTAAATCACCAACACCACTTCAAGATCTAACAAATCATCATAAGCATAGTATTGTAACACTTACGGAATATAAAAGAATAACTTACTTGGTGATGGATTCGGAAGATGATCTTACAAGTTGAGATGAGCAAAAAAAAAGTTTTGAGATATTTGGGAAGGTTAGGCGGCGCTTAGGGTGAGCAAACAATGAGATTTTGTTCTAAGCTTAAGGTTCTATTTATAGACCAAGGCTTGGGTCGGGTTTGACCCATGTAGAATCGGGTTAGGAGACCAAAAAGTAAGCATAGGCGGCGCCTAATGCTTTGCCTATGCTTGGCATAGGCGGTGCCTTTATCTTTGCCTAGTTGGGCATAGGCGGCGCCTATGCTATGGCCTAGTTGGGCATAGGTGGCGCCTATGCTATGGCATTGTAGATTCAGAGAGCTTAGGCAATGGCATAGGCGGCGCCTATGCTATGGCATTGTAGAGTCAGAGAGATTAGGCCATAGCATAGGCCTTGCCTTGTTTGTTGCCTAGATTTACATAGGCCTTGCCTTGTTCGTTGCCTAGATTTGTATTAGGAAATGCCTAACCAATAGCCTTTGCTTCTTCATTCCTAACTTACCACCTTCAACATGACACACTTCCAAATCAAAATTTGGGCTAGATCTCCTCCTTTATACGTCTTGCACCTACACTTACTCAAAGACAACAAAAATGATTAGACCGATGGGTTGCCTCCCACCAAGCACCTTAGTTTTGGTCGTGGCTCGACTCTTCTTTTTGGATTTTTATTTAACAAAAACAAACTCTTAGTAAAACAAAACGATTAAAAATGATGGGTTGCCTCCCATATAGCGCTTGATTTATTGTCGTGGCACGACATAGTTATCTCGATTACTTAGACTTCATCGATATATATGGTACATCATTTTCTGAATGGATTCAGATGACGCTGATGCTTAATTGTGGGCACGCAATCTTCTTCGAGATGAATCTTGTGTATACATATCCCAGGAGGGATACCAATTATATCATCAATAGTCTAATCAACGGCTCTCTTGTATCTCTTTGGAACAGAGATGAGATCCTCTACTTGTTGTTCACCTAAATCGGCCACATCAATCACCGAAAGTGTATTTCCACTTTCCAAGAATGCATACTTTAGATGACTGGGGAGCTCGTTCAATTCTAGCACTTGTGGCTCTGCAATGGAAGTCTTTGCTATCGGTGAAGGTAGATTCTTAAGATCAGAGTCCAGCTTCTTAAGAGCATGAGAATAGGACCCTATTCCTGTTAGAGCACAGATAGTTTCTTCATAATCTTCAATATCCTCGCGCTCAAAATTCAAAAGCCCAGCAGACAATGACTCAACAGTAAGCTGCTTCTCTACAGATACTTCTTCCTCATCCTCATAATAAATATCAGCTACAGAGAACACCTTCATATCTCTAGGCTGCTTCATCGATTTGCATACATCAAAATGGACCACTTCGTCATTCAGCCAAAATAAAAGCTCATTAGCTCTCAAATTAATAAGCACGCTTCCTGTTGTAAGGAAAGGATGCCCCAAGATTATGGGAACTTCAGAATCCACCTCGTAATCCAGAATAACAAAGTCTGCCAGAAAAATAAATGTAGAAACCTTCACCAATACATCATATAAGATACCAACAGGTCATTTTACCGATCTATCTGCCATCACAAGTCGCATATTGGTTGGTGTAGGATCGCCCAACCCCAACTTTCTGTAAATAGATAGCGGCATCAAATTGATGCTAGCTCCCAAATCGCACAATGACTTAGCAAAATTCATAGATCCAACAGTGCAAGGAATGGTGAAAGCACCAAGATCTGCCTTCTTCTGAACTAATGATCTTGTAGCGATTGCACTGCCCGCTTCTTTGTCAAAAGATCCTTCATGAATTTCGCGTACCCAGGCATATGTTCCAGCGCCTCTACCAAAGGAACATTAATAGTCAACTGCTTTAACATAGTCATAAATTTATTAAACCTGGTATCATCATTTTTCTTCTGCAGTCTCTGAGGAAAAGGTGGTGGTGGAAGGGGAATAGTTTTCTCCACTACTTCCTTTCTATCTTGCTTCCAATTATTAATCTTTTCAGGAGTGTCATCAGCCTTCTTCTTCAGTTTCTGAGGAAAAGGTGGTGGTGGAAGAGGAATATTTTTCTCATGAACGCTCTCATTCTGATTTTCAGCTTCTACAGAATTATCACAATCTGCATCAATAACATTATCCGCTATATCAACCACCTGCTTGCCTTTAGACTGATTGTCTAACACCTTACCACTCCTGGTAGTAATATCCATACATGATCCATCATTCCTTGGATTTTGCACAGTGTCGCTAGGTAAGGTGCCAGCTTTTCTTTAATTGAACGCCGCTGATAGTTGACTCAATTATTTCTCCAACTATTTTATTGCAGTAGAATGCGAGTCAACCAATTGATTTATTGATGACAAATCATTCTTTACCTCATTTACTCCCGTATTGGTTGCCTCCACTCCTTTCAATAGCTTAGCCATCATATCTTCTATGGACATCTTTCTAGAGCCAGCTGCCACAGCCTCACAATTTCCAGGAGAAATATACAAACCACTCCTATCAGTCTTATTCTTCCAACGAGCTTGATCACAATCCTTATTTCCAGATTTATCATAATAGTTCCGACCTTGGTTTCCTTGGGCATTGCCTCGGAAACCCCCTTGATTATTCAAGTAGTTCGCCTCTTCCTCAGAATCAGATTCATCTCTTCCCTGTGATACGACAGCTTTGACTTTTTAGATCTTCCCTGATAATAAATGCTTGGTAAGAAGATCCATCTGCGATTTCATGTGCGCTATATCTTGATCACGTTCTTCCTCTCTTAGCCTTTGTTCTACAGTCATGCCAATAGATATAGTAGAGCTTGCTACCTCAAAATCCCTGGTATGCCAAGATCTACTTTGCTTTGTCATACGATCTAGCATCCCACTTGCCTCGTTAAACGTAAGGTCCATGAATGACCCACCCGCAGCATTATCAACCATTGGCTTAGTCACCGAATTCAAAGCCCTGTATAATATCTCCATTAAGTGGACATTGGTCATATGATGATTTGGGCACCTCATAAGCTTCTTCTTGAACCTCTCCCATGTTTCGTGAAGAGCTTCAGTTGGAAGCTGTCAAAAATTGCTGATCTCATCTCTTAATTGTGCTCTTTTGGATGGCGGATAAAATCTTTCTAGGAAAGCGTCTTTTAGTTGCCTCCAATTAGTGATAGAGTTAGGAGTTAGCCCGTTCAACTATAGAGTTGCCTCTCCAGATAGAGGCAATGGAAATAAGCCCAGCCGAATTGCATTCTGTCCAACCCCTGGATTGTCAAACGCCTTGCATGTTGAGATAAAATTAATCAGATGCATATTCGAATAATCTCCTGCAAGTCCACCAAATAACCCCTTGAGCTGCAATAACTGAATCATGGTGCTAGTGATATTGAACTTGGCTCCAGGTACCAAGGGCGGAGGAATAATAGCCCCTGTGGAACCAGCTCCATCCAGATCGTCATCATCATCAAAAGGAACTTGCACAGCTCGGCAGTCGGGTCTCATCCTAGCTTGACGATCTCTCCTATGCATAGGTGCCGCCACCTTATCAGTACGCCTAGGATTCAGTAACTCATCATCACCCAGGTCCTCATCATCCAGATTTGTTGCCCGACCTGGGTTATCAATATTCTGTTGGTGCACTTGAGCAGCTGCCAATACAGCTAATCTAGCCTGCTCCTGTTGAGCAACCCTTCTTACAATGTCACGTTGTGCATCCATTCTGCTAATAAGTTGCAGTTCAGGGTTTATGGGTAATAATGGCTGACCAGAACTTCGAGTATTTGGCATGCACTGAACAGAACCTGAATAAAACAAAAACAACAACTAAAAGTAAAATCTGAGAATTTTTTACCAAAGGGTCTATTAACTATCACAAACTTAGTTGAGAATCGTATTCCCTGGCAACGGAGCCAAAATTTGAAAACCCCCAAACTACAGCTCTCGTAAGAGTGTAAGCGGTCGATGTCAAATATAGAACCCAACTGGGTTGGGTGTCGAATCCCACAGGGAATACTTGGTCACTAAGTATTGCAATTGTTAGCAGACTGTTGGTCGAAAATTCTACGGAAAGGGGGGATTGGTTTTAGGCGTGAAATAATGTTAACAAAATAAAGAATGAAACGATTATGTAGTAAGATTTAATCACAGAGAATAATAAGTTAGGGTTATGTCCACCTTATGAGTTCTACGTATCTATTAACTATGAGTAATGCGGAATTCCGACATGCATGCACTTATAGAGGTTTGTATTCTAATGGTAAACCCTAGTGTCTCTCGACCATCCAGGATTATTTCACTTTAACTCTCTCAAGCTTAAAGTGTATAGCTAATGGTACAAACTCTCCAAGAGATTAATCCGGTTAAGGCATTAACTTGTAAACAGGGGTTGGTAGCCCTATTTCCTTGTCACACTCTCTTTTCCAAACATGTAACTTTTCTCTCGAACAAGTTGATGTTATAATGGAATATTCTATATATTTGCAACCACAAGAATTCAATTAAAATGAAGAGAGTAATGATATAAATAGCATACGCATCAAGAATTCACAAACTCATAGTAATAGATAGTATCTCATAAGGTTTCCATAACCCTAATAGAGAAGTTTAGCTACTCATGATTGTAAAGGAAAGCAATGAAAACATCATCATCATACCAAAACAATAACAATCTCACGATGGGTATGTATTGGTGTCACAATGAGAATGACGTGATTTCCTCTCTAGCCGTTCTTGTAGCCATTTTCTCTGTCTCACGTTACAGAAATTGTACCGTGAATAATCCTCAAAAGGCGAATTAAAGAAGTGAATAAAATAATGACAATGAATAGAATGAATGCTGAAAAATTCAGCAAATAAGGTATTTATAACATCCTTGTCCTAGTCCTACTAGGTTACTGCTGCACCCCTAAGTATTAAGAAATACTGATTTTGCCCGGGAAAGATTTTCCATGCATCACATTCAGTCCATAGCTTCCAACAGCTGCCTTCCTTCTTACGTGAAGTTTTACTTTGCTGCCCAAAGGTCCACCAAAGTGCTGAAATCTTCATCGTTAATACCTGAAAATATGGTAATCACGTTGATTAGCTCACTTACAGGAAAAGGGACTAAAAGTGCAGGAATTATATATTTTATCCTCCAAACTTAGCTAAAATATGGGTAAACTATGGTGCTTTAGGCGTGTAAATACACCCAACATCAATCTTCTTGAAAAACTTCAGGAAAATCATTGACCACTCAAACAGACTGAATTATTGAGATCTCAGACTTAGTGTCCTTGACTTGACCTAGATGATAAATGCAACCTTTTGAGATCAACTTTCTGTCTTTAAGATAAGATATGAAATGACTCTTGGGAGACATTGAATTTCCTGACCACTCAAAGTCTGGCTTATTTGGGAACTGAAACTTCACCACTCGGGTGTGATAATCTATAGAAGCATAATAGGAATGGATACAATCGATACCAAGGATAAGATCAAAATAAACCATATCTAACTCTATCAAGTCTGCTAACATGACCTTATGAAGGACAGTGATAGAACACTTTTTATAGATTTGTTTAGCAATAACTGACTCACCTACTAGAGTAGAAACCAATAAGGGCTCAGGAATATTTTCAGAATTTATCTAAAAATTTACTATAACTAATGGGGTCACATAAAAAAACTTGACCCAGGGTCTAACAACAGATAAACATCAAAATAAAAGACACGAAGCATACCAGTAACAACATCTGGTGAATCATCCTGCTCCTGATGGGATAGTAAAGCATAAAACTAATTTTGGCACTGACCGCCACCAGTACAAGATGATGTACCCCGAGGAGGAGCTGGATGACCTAGAGGAGATGGTGCACTATTAGCCTGAGTCTGGGGTTGAACATCCCTATTTTCCTATCTAGCATGCGGTCACTATTTGATTTCATAACCCGGCTATCCATATCCATAACAACCTTTCCGACCCCACAAACACTCCCCTCGATGGGTCTTACCATACTTATAACACTGAGGATAACTTGGCCTACCACTCACATTATTCTGAGATCTAGACATAGAAGACTTTACCTTTCTGTTCCTGCCTATTTTTGGGTGCAGGAGCACTGGATGAAGAAGGTGTAGTCATAGATGAAGGATTCTGAAACTATGAATAATTTTCTTCTCCAGACCTAGTATGACCATAATCAAATTGCCCTGTTCTAGCCTTCTTATTTACTCTCTCTCTTTATTTGAACTTTTTTGCCTCAATCTGTTGTTCTTGCATCATGAATCTAGCAAGAACCATATCTCCAATGAGCATAGCAGTCCTACACTCCTTAACTACTATCCCATACGCACCGGTCACAAACTTACTCATTCTTGACCTAGAGTCATCAATCTGATCAGGGGCATACTTAGATAACTGGTTGAACTTGAGGCAAAACTCCTTCACTGTTATAGAGCCCTGCCTCAAGTTCATAAACTCTTCTATCTTAGCTTCTTTCATCTTACATGGGAAGAACTTGTCTAAGAATGTATCCTAAAATATCTACCAAGTCATAGGAGCTGCATTCTCCCATCTACTTTTCTTCCACATCACTACCCAATCATAAACAACATTCTTCAACCTATAGGATGCCAATTCTACACTCTCCTCTTAAGAAACATGCATAATTTGGGTGATCTTCTTTACCTCATCTAGATAAAACTATGGGTCCTCAACTGTCTTTGACCTAAAGAACTCTGGCGGTTTCATTCTCATAAAATCTCAAATTATAGATATGGCTATATCACCATCTTACTGGAGTAGGACTGCATCCTGATGATTGCCCTAAATATTAGCTGTCACAGCTTGGGCTAGTACCTGGAAGGCAGTCTAAAACTTTGCATGTGACACATTCTCATTCAATGAATCTGCAGGCTGAGGTGCTGGTTATCATTTCAACGTGCGTTAGCTCAATGAGGAGGCACTTTCTGTCACATAAAAGCATGAGTTAAAAGCAAATAGATACACGGAATAAACGATAGATCGTGAAAAAAGAGATAATTTCCTAAAATGCTCCATAGCCTCTTGCTCATAGATGTGGCATGCTTCACACCGATGATCAAGACTCTGTGTAACGTGGCTTGGCTAACTCCTTAGGACTCTCTAAATCTTAGGTTCTGATACCAAGTTTCTAACGCTTCGAAATCTAATTCCTGGGATGCCACATGGTGCTCCAAACTATAAGTAGTCTGAGCTAATGTTGGCTGCTTTGTACTAAATTTGAATCTCAAAATAGGGGAAAATGAACATGAAAACATAATAAATACGGAAATCTTATTTGAAGCATACTAATCTCACAAGTCTTGGTAAAACAATATTGAAAAATATGGATACAGAATCAAAAGTCTAAACTGAATCTAGTAGTCTGACTAGCCTTTACTAATCGAATCTAAAGAGTCACTAGGAGAAGCCCCAGCTGACTCGAACTGTCTGAAATGAATACTAAATCATCTACTAGACAAAAAAGAAATCTGAATAGATAAGTCCTTGAACTATGAGGGCTCACCAACTGCAGAGATGTAGATGAGATGCTCAAAAATCACTCACACTGTTGAGACTGAGCACCTGAACCTACATTATGAGACAATGTAGCATATAGACGTATATGTGAATTAGTACTTTGATGATATACTGAGTATATGGGGGTGAATGCAATAATTAAACAATATCATCACAATTTATAAAATCATGCATGCTAAATGTAAATGACTCACATAGGCTTAAGTAATCTGAAATCTAAAGATCATAAATCATGAACAATAAAGCATATAATATGAATCTTGTGAGCCATTACATTCAAATCTAAAATCTATTCTTTTCTAAAAACTACCACATTATCTTGTCAACTGTAAGGGAAATACTCCATCTCAAGACTTTAAGAAATCTTAAAATCCATAACTTTCAAAACATATACTTTTATCTTAAGGCTTTCAACCAATAGACTATTTTAAGAGTACAGAACTTCTTTTTGGAGGTTCTTCTAACCGACATAAATCACGTGAGCATTCATGGAGTCCAACGTCTTACCCATGTTTAGGAAAGTTGTTCTACCTTTGCCATTGGAATAGAACTTCTTATATTAAGTGATCACAATCTTACTCATTCATGTAGAAGTGGGGATAATCTTAATACTACGGTGGCACATAGTTCTGGAGCATGAATCCTTGGTAACATACCCATATCGGTGCTAAATACTACTCTCATTCTTATGCTCATGATCTTAGGAAATCCACTTCAAAAAAATAGTACAAAGGTTTACAAGAAAAACCAATTATGCTTTTTCTTTTCTTTAAATCTCAAGTTATACGAACAATGTGGATTCTTTATCTTAGTTTAGGACCAAAAGGTCAAATCTTTATAAAAGATCGGAGAATAATATTATCATAGGGTGCGCGTAGCACAAACAACCTTGAAGTAGCAATCTTTAATTAGGGCTTAGTGACCCATGCATCAAACTCATGTTAAAATATCATAATGTTCATTCTTGATACTGTAAACATTGATAAATTAATTCAAAATCTGGAAATTTCTGAAATATGCATGAAAATATGAACATAATCATGTAATTAAACTTCTAAATCACTGAAAATCTCATAAGCTTGTGAATAATAATAATGGGTATAAACCCTAAATTGAATTTCATGGGAAATCATATAAAAATTCAGTAAAATTGGAATTAAAATAACTTTTGGGTACAAGGATGAAAGAATTGTCCTTGTTCATAACCCCACATACCTCAATTGATGATCTTAGATGCTAAACTTGAATCTTGGATCACTATTGATGCTTTGGAGATGAATTCTTAGAGTTCTTCCGTTAGGGATTCTAAATCTTTAATTACCTTGGAGAATTAATGGAGAAATCGGGTTTCTTGGAGAAGGATCTTTGATGATCTAGGGTTTTATTTTGAGAGAAAGTGGATGAAATAAGCATAAAGTGCTTTGGAATATGTTAAATCTTGTGTTTTGGATGGATTGGGGTCTTGGGAATTAACCAAAATACCCCCTTTAAGCTTTTAAACGGAACTAAAAAATGTAATATTTTTTGAAATGGGTGGCCACCGTGATGTGCCACTATCGCGGTGTCTCACTGAAAAGTGAACTAATGGTAACTGGGCTTTCACCGCGACACGCCACAATCGCGGTGCCATTTTTGCCACTGGCACGATGCGTCAGTATTGCGAAGGCTCACTGAAAATTGAAAAATGGGAAAATAGCCCTCTCTGCGATGAGACAATATCGTGAAGGTCCACTGAAATTTGACAATTACGAATTTGGCCTTTTCCGCGATACGCCAAGTGCCCATGTGGCACACTGTCAACTTAAAAATGCCATAACTCCTTCACCGAGTGTCGGATTTGGACAAATCTTATGTCAATGGAAAACTTATTCAATTTTCCACACAATGGGAAGTCTAAATCTGGAAAATTCCACATAAAATAAATATTATTAATTTTTGAAGCTATCTCTTAACGTTCTAGGAACGAATTTAAGCTAAGAAAGTTCGAATTATTACAAAAACCATGCAAGATCACCTTTATTTAAAGGAGAGGAAGTCTTCCATGCAATGAATAGAATTGAATGAGGGATAGTAAAGATGGAATATCAATGGTCTTTAGGTTACAAGAGTTACAAAAGTTACAAGTCATAAAGTGGTAGAAAATGGATGAACAAAGAATTGGGGTTACATGAATTTCAATATAAATGGTGGCCAAGTTCAGCCACCACTAACGAATCAATAGCATGTAATGCAAACGTTAGTAACCTTATGAATTCTGCCTTAAAAGGCATTCAACGGCCACTTAATGTTTCTTTACTAAAATATGCTGCAGAAAGTGGCATGTAAATGAATAGCGACGTTCTTCCTATTAAGGCAAAAGAACTAAATGACCAGTTTGTAACTTAAGTGGCACTTATTGTCAAATACATCAATGCCACTTATTGTCAAATGAAAAAATTGCAGTCATTACACTTTGACAAAAAATAAATAATTAATATAATAATATTAAAATGCTACTCCACCAATGCATATGGGTCAGTGACTGGTGTATTGACATGGTACTGAACAAGATACCCATTATTTTACATTTTGAGAGGGAAAATCTCACTCGAGAACAACTCTTTTCTAGGTGAAAGATGTTGATCAGGTAAAAGGGTGTTTTTTGGATTGTCAAAACTTTGCCATATGATATTGAGATCAGAATTATAGAGCACAAAGTTGTCAGTGTCTAACATGGAAGCTAAAGCAATGGCTTGACCAGAATGATCTATGACTGTGATTTCTTGGCCTCCTACTATTTGCATAATGAGCCTTCCATCACTAATTAAGCGTAATACTGTGATGCTCGGAACAACTTGACTATTTTTGTTTGTTGTCCACATTGTTGTCCTCGTGGATATGATGATAATTGAGATACCAACAGCATAGCCATTGATTTGTTCATAAAACCCAGAGGCAAAATGCCTTATGGTCGAAAACCATGAGGAATTGGTATTAAGTGTTAGAGAAGTGCCAAGAGTAATGGTTTATCCCTTTTTAACTCGAGGGGTTGGAAAGCATTGATTTCGACTTCAAACTATTTCAAAACTTTAGAGAAAATTTCAAAAAAATCTAAGAAATTATAGAGTGGCTACTTAATTTATTTGAAAAGAAATTAAGAAAACTTTTTAAAATAAAATCCTAAGTCTCAAAACAGAAAAAGACTTAGGCCTTTAAGAAAATCTCGGGTAAAAGGTTCCTATTAAAATTTTAGAAAGATTTTTAAGGCATCTAAAATTTCCGCTTCTTAACGATTATCCGGACTATTTGAAAACCACTTTGACTAACTTTTGAAAAAAAGAGAAGCTGATTTTTGAAAAGAAAGCGACTTAGGACTAAACTTGTATAAAATTAGTTTCTGATGACTTAGTAGGGAATTTAACCAAGTCTAAGAAAATAAATAGCAAATAGGCACGTAAAGGGGAAAGGAGAGAATTAGAAGATTTAGGCTCGTAAGCCCAAATCCATCAACCCTGTCCTAATCTAATTGGGTTTTTGGCCCACCTGCACCTGCCCTAATCTAAATATCGGGTTTTGACCTATAACCTGTCCTAAACTATTTTTTTGGATCCATTGGCCCAGAATCGCTTCACCTGTGTCAAAATACAACTTTGATATTTAGGCCCCAAGTGAATGAATAAATAAATGATTAATGAATAAATAAAAAGAAGACAATAATAAAAATCAAAAATTTTCAAGTCTCTTAGTGACCTCATCAATGGGTTTTGACCTATTTTCCTTCTTCGTCTATCTTCTATCACCCGTACGCCATATAATCGACCTTGGGTTTAAACTTCGAACTTGACTTAAAGAAGTAGGCCTCATTGGTCCATTATGAAATGCAAGAGGAGAGGAGTCCATTTGGACTCGAGAATTTTTTTGCATGCAAAGAAAAGATAAAGAAATTAATATACATTCAAGGCATAAAAGTGACATATTTCAAAGCAAAAGAAAACATCAAGAATCAATCTTTGAATGACAATGATAAGCACAATTTCACATGTATAACAAGAATGAGAGTCAACAGATAAAATGCAAAGCAAAGACACTCACTTACATGCCTTGTGATTTATGTTCATATTAAGAATGAATAAAGGTAAAAGGAAGAAGGTCATATTCAATGAATTAATCCGAGAGCAAACAACATAAGCTTGCAAAAGTAAAGGGATGAGGCAATAAAAAAAATACCATAACTTCTAAAATTGAACAAACATAGACACTAATCCATATAAAAAAATAAAATAAAGGCTAACATTTCAAGAAATGGAATCTTTAAATTTCAATTAAGGAGACATTAACGAAGATTCATACATCTAAATTACAATCAACATTTAAGGAAAAAAATGTGTAACGACCTATGGTTTATCTTTCTAAAACATGGTTGATTCTCTTTTGATATTATAAATCAAAGAGAGACAACAATCAAGTCTTTACACACGCAAAGAGCACATATAACAATCCAAATGGAGTAAAAAATTTAGAATAAAAGTTTAGCATTTCTAAAGTGAAATATCGTTCAACAATCATACTATACATGACTCAAAAATATATAGATAATTCTAGTTAGCTACAACAGCCCAAACTTTCTCATCATTTTGACAAGTCAACATGCGAAAAAAAAAAAAGAAATAAACAACTTGGATAAAAAATAGCTAGCACTTCATCTCTCATTTGAGAATTTTGAAATCCATAAAAATAATTAGCAAATAAATGACAAGTTCTTGACTTAACCAATTACTATTTTATATTAAGGCAAAACAAATAATAGTAACTATTATTTTTGACATAAAGATAAAAACTTTACATGCTAAAAACAAATATATTCGTCAACAATGAATTTAAACAAAGCATAAGAACGTCTTTTAAGCAAAGATTGAAACTTTACCCATAATAATCAAAGAATAAGTCAAAAAGAAGAAACAATCAATATTATCTATTCTTTTCAACAGAAAGAAAATAACTTTACATGCTAAAAACAAACATATCCGCTAAAAACGAATTTAAACAAAGCATAAGTACATCTTTTAATCAAAGATTGAAACTTTATCTATAATTATCAAAGAATTAAGTAAAAAATGATAAACAATCAATATTAACTATTCTTTTCTATACAAAGAAAACAACTTTACATGATAAAAACAAAAATATCCTCCAACAATAAATTTAAATAAAGCATAAGTATATCTTTTAAGCTAAGATTGAAGTTTTATCTATAATAATCAAAGAATAAAGTTAAAAAGGCACGTACAACTATTGCTAGCTCATTTTTGAACCGTGAACATAAAAATGACCATAATATCAATACCACAATGTCCTATAGTCTTCAAGGCCGTCTACAACAAACATTCCCAGGAAATAAAATTATAACTACGAAGAAGAAAGGGATGAAGAAGAAAACAATAATAAAACTAAGAAAAAAAAAGGTATGTTTACCTTTTTGGGGGCAGCAAAATGGGACTTCAAGCTTTCTTCAGATTCTTGATCACCACCGAAAAGCGTTCAACTCAAGAACTTCGATTAGCCTATGAATTTCATGGAAAAGGAAATTTTTTTACTAAAATAAAAACTCTTCTTTGCTCAAAGCTTTTTTTTCGAACCTTGAGACTTGATTTTTCTACCAAAATAGTGATAGTATTTATAGGAAAGAATGAAGATTCAATTCTATTAATCCACTAATGTGGGAGAAAGTATTTAGGGGAGTTTTTAGAATTTTAAAAATTAAAGATAAGGTGAGGTGGAAGATAAGGCGGGGGGAAATTGTATAATGTAGTACAATTTTTGAATTTTAAAATTGAAAAAAGAACAAAGTTGAGGGAGAATTGTACAATCTAGTTCAATTTGAAATTATTTTTGGTGGAAATTGGGTAGACGTTATGAGAGTTTTTGGAAATTTTTGGGGTAATTTAAAATATAACCCCAATTGAAATTTAAAATTTAGCTAAATTTATTTAATTTTGATCAAATTAAAATCAATTGGCGGATTGCATTACAATTATGACCAATTTAATTTTAATTATGGTCAAATCTAATAGATTGGTTAAATTAAAATGAAATTCAATACGAATTAATACTTCTTTTAATTCGAGCTTCTTGATATTAATAAATCAAACACATATTTATCCAAATAAATTATTTTTGAGATCAAATTATATTTAAATAAAGACTTTATCTATTTAAATTAATTTTCAAGCTTATCTCCATACAAGCTCAAATTTTGATAAAAATATTTATCCAAGTAACGAAATTTATACAATCTTGTATATGTGAATACGAAAATGTATAATCGTCACTTAAATGATAAAACTAACCTGAATAAATATTTTAGAGCGCATTTATCCAAATGAAATAAATATTTTACTTTAATTTAAAATTGAAGAAACTCAGGATTAAATTTAGTTGCGGAGGGCAAAAATTAGGTGTCAACGAGTAATATTGAAGGGTCGTTGTTGTGCTAGAGCTATTGTATGAAATGCAGATCAGATTAATAACAATAGCAAAACAGCCATAGATTTTAGCCTTTCTTTTCTTTCTTTTCTTTTAATTTATCAACAAATTATGATGTTGATATGCTATGCATTCAGGGTTATAACAATTGTTTCGGGTCACACAATCTGTATGTTTCTACAAACACTTCAACTTTAGTTCAAGATAGTTTCAAAAACACTTATGAAGTTTTCTTAATACCTTCAACACAAGTTCATCAAGAACTATCAATGAAGTATGTTATTTAAAAGAAACAAGATAAAGTAGAAAATAGAACCAAATCCTCCAATTTCATGGAGTGTCCTTAAGGAATTAATTCTCCTTGAGTATCCGAGGTTGCAACATTTTCCCGCCCAAGATAAAATGTCAAATGGCTCATAATTAGAATGGAGCGGTGCCTCAAACCTTCTGTTTCTTTGAACACACTCAATGGTATATGATCATACAGAGATTTTAGAAGTAGAAAAAAATTTTCAATGTAAAAATTTTTATACTACCTGAGAAAAAAATTCAGGTATTTATAGCCATCAAATGCCCCTTCAAAAAGGAAGCAATGGTTCATGGAAGGGTATATCACTTCGGAACAGTCATTTCTAATCTCATCGATTGATCATTCGCCAAATCCAAATCCAAATCTGAGCAAGCGACGACGATGGTCCGCGGCACCACTTGGTTCTTGCCTCACTATCCACTTGAAAGAGCGTTACTCAATAAAAACATATTAAAGTTGCTTTCTCCCACCAATGTGGGAGAAGTTCACTATCCTTAAATGAGTACACTTTTTCTCCAAGACTTTTCTCTCTATTTTCCATTCACACCAATTGAACCCAACAATCTCCCACATGAATGGGAAATCACTACTCTTTATAAAACTTTACGAACAAGTATGTGATCAGCAAGAAAAGACTGCTTGCATCTGGATAGGTGGGTTTTCCTTTGGACTTTTCATAGTGAACATGCATCGAATGCACTCGGTCAATCGGTAGATTTGATATCTTTAAACTGTCGAGCTTTAATGTACACCTAGACAACACATGTCACACTACTAGCCTTTCACCATTTATGTTCTTACGATTTTGTTCATTTCAGCTATGAACACGTCTTGGTTTCATGAGAGCTTAGAGAATAGGCCTTTTCTAACATTCTCCTTAAAACGGCTTCCACTTCACCCTCACATAGGTGATTTCTAAAAATTCAATCCTATAGATTAAACTATTTGATCAAATCTGCCAAATTTAGATAATCATTAAAAGGCTTCGTACCATAAGCCATATCTTTTTTACTAAACATTGTCTACATCATGAGAATGGGTTGGGTATATTGACAATGTTGAACCTGTCAGTCATAACTTTGTTTGATCTCCTTGAACTTAGCTCTTGGGGTCTCCAGTGTGCCAGGTAGAGTTACCACTATATTGACTTGTCCTAGGCCATAAACCCATTCCCTAGGATGTTCTCCCAATTCCCTCTCTAGATAAGTCTTTTGTAAGTGGATCTGACATATAATCTTTTAGATTCACATGGTCAATAATGATAATTCCACTAGTGAGTAGTTCTCTAATGGTATTACGTCTCTATCTTATATGATGAGATTTACCATTATACATCATGCTCCCTGCCCTACCTATCGTTGCTTGGCTATCATAGCATATACATACTAGTGCCAATGATTTAGGCCAATAAGGAATATCTTCCAAGAAATTCCAGAGCCATTTTGCTTTTTCACGGGCTTTATCGGATGCGATAAATTCAGATTTCATTATATAGCAAGCAATACATGTATGTTTGGATGATTTCCAAGAGACTACTCTTCTACCTAAATTAAATACATATCCACTCATGGATTTTACTTTATTCAATTTGGTGATCCAATTTGCATCACTATATCCTTCAATTACCGCTGGATATTCATTATAATGCAAAATATAGTCTTGAGTATATTTAAGATATCCTAAAATGCTTTTCATTTCCATCAAATGAGTTTTATTGGTATTACTCGTGTACCGACTCAACTTATTAATAGCACATGCTATGTATGGCTGTGTACAATTCATTATATACATTAAATATCCTAACACTCTTGTGTAGTCCAACCGTGAGTCATTTTTACCTTCATTCTTTTGAAGTGCAAAGATTACGTCCAATGGAGTCTTGGCAATACCAAATTCTAAATAGTTGAACTTGTCAAGTACTTTTTCTATATAATGAGATAGTGACAACGTCAACCCTTGTGGAGTTCTATGGATTTTTATTTCTACGATCACATCTGCAACTCCAAGGTCTTTCATATCAAACTTGCAATCAAGCATTCATTTCATAGCATTTATGTTAAAAATATCTCTACTGATGATGAACATATCATCAATATACAAACAAACAATGAACTTGTGATTTGGAGTGTCTTTAATGTAACCACATTTATCACATTCATTTATCTTGAACCCGTTTGCCAACATGGTTTGGTGAAACTTTGCATGCCACTGTTTAGGAGCTTATTTTAGTCCATGAAGTGACTTGACAAGTCAGTATGCCTTCTTTTCTTTACCAGGAACCACAAAATCCTTGGGTTATCCCATATAAATTTCTTCCTCCAATTCTCTATTTAGGAATGTTGTTTTTATACCCATTTGATGGATTTCAAGACCATATACTGCCGCCAAGGCAATTAACATTAGAATTGATGTTATCCTTGTTATAGGAGAGTATGTATCAAAGCAATCAAGGCCTTTCTTCTGTTTGAAGCCTTTTACTACAAGTCTTGCCTTTTATTTATCAATAGTTCCATCCGCTTTTATTTTCCTTTTGAATATTCATTTAGAACCTAAAGGTTTATTTCATGGAGGAAGATCAACCAACTTCCAAGTATGGTTGTTCCAGATGGATTCAATCTCACTATTGACTGCCTCCTTCCAAAAGGATGAGTCTAAGACTACATTGCTTCTATAAATGTTTGAGGCTCATTTTCTAAGAGAAATGTTACAAAATCTGATCCAAACAAAGTTGACGTTCTTTGACATGTAGTACATTTTAGATTCTGATCGTTATGTACATCTTTGCTTAGTTCATCTTCAGGTCGTTTAGACCATCCACTAGACTATTCATGTCTAGTTTTATATGGATAAATGTGTTCAAAGAACTCAGCATTATCTAATTCAATTATCATATTTTTATTGATATCTAGATGTTTGGATTTATGAACCAAAAATTGACAAGCTTTACTACTTTTAGCATATCCTATGAACACGCAGTCCACTGTCTTAGGTCCTATCTTTACCCTTTTAGGCATAGGAACTTGGACTTTCGCTAGACACCTCCACACTTTGAAGTATTTCAAGTTGGGTTTCCTTCCTTTCTATTTTTTATATGGAATTAATTGTGTCTTACTATGGGGAACTCTATTGAGTATTCGGTTAGCTGTAAGGATAGCTTTCCCCCATAAGTTTTGCGATAAACCTAAACTTATAAGTAAGACATTAATCATTCCTTTAAGGTTTTGTTCTTCCTTTTCACAATTCCATTATATTGAGGGAAATACGAGGCTGCAGTTTGATGGACAGTTCTATTTTCTACACAAATTTCAACAAAGAGAGATTCGTATTCTCCATCCCTATCACTTCTTATCGTTTTGATCTTCTTCTCTTACTGATTTTCAACTTGTATTTTATATTTCCTAAACACATCTATTGCTTCATCCTTATGTTTTAGCAAATAGACATAACAGTACTTAGTGCAATCGCCAATTAAAGTTATAAAATATTTTTTTCACCATGAGATGGTGTTGACTTCATATCACATATGTCAGTGTAGATTAAATCTAAGAACGGACTTCTACGGATGCTTAGCATGCTTGAATTCCACATACACTTGACATTTTGATTTATTGCATTCATAATTTGGCAATACAACTAAGTTAATCAATTTTTCCAATATTTTGTAATTGACATGTCCTAATCTTTCATGCCACAATTCATTAGAATCAAGCAAGTAAGAAGAAACAAAACATTTATTGATTTCAGTTTTCATTACATTCATCTTAAAAAGTCCCTCAGTGAGGTAACCTTTTTCTACATATATTTCTCCATTACTAATTACAATCTTTCTAGAAAAAAATACACATTTGAATCCATTTTTGTCAAGAAGTGATACGAAAATCAAGTTCTTTCGTAACTCCGATACATAAAGGACATTATTGAAGTCAATACTTTTCCTAACGTTATTTTCAAGCAAACTTTTCCTGTCCCTTCAACTTTTGCAGCTGAAGAGTTTGTAATATTGATATTATCTTTGCCTTGAGCTGGAGCAAATGTAACGAACAATTATTTATTGGCACAAACATGATGGGTGGTACCAGAATCCATCCACCATTCTCAAGGATTTCCCACCAAGTTACATTCAACAAGCATGACACATAGATTGTCCATTTCATTATTGGATTCAGCCATATTCAGTTGATCTTTTTTTTTGTTTCTTTGGGGCATGATAATCTGTTGACTTGTGTCCAATCTTGCCACAATTAAAGCATTTCCCCTTGAATTTCTTCTTAGGTTGATTGCTTTTTTGTCCAGTTTTCTTCTGCTTCTTTGAGTTGTTGGAGTCATTTTTTACAATGCTAGCTCCTCTCAAAGTAGAATTTTCTTTCAACCTTCTATCTGTGGCTTTGTTGTCTTCCTCTATGAACAACCTCATAATAAGGTCTTCGACTGTCATTTCCTTTTATTTGTGTTTCAAGTAATTTTGAAGTCCTTCCACAAAGGTGGTAATTTCTCTATTATTGCAACAACTTAAAATTCCTCGTTCACAACCAAACCTATAATAAAGTTCATGTAATCATTAAGAATATTTTTAACATGCTTAAATAAGGTATTCACTAAATTCATACCTTCAGCAAGGAGATCGTGGATGATGACTGGCAATTCTTGTACTCAAGATACGATAATCTTACTGTCAATTATTTTGTACTCAAGGGATCTTTCTATAAAAAACTTCTTAGTTCCAGCATCCTCATTCTTATACTACCTCCGTCCATTTTACTAGGCAGGAAGTTTAAGAAATAAGTGATGACTTTGTAAAGTTTTCAAAATTACCTCTTTTAAAGTTATTTTAATGTATATTTTCTTATTTACTTTTCTTAATAAGTGGGTCCTACTAAGGATAAAATTGGAATGATGTCATTAAATAGTTACTAAATAAGGAAAGATGACATTCTTTTTGGGACGGACCAAAAAGAAAATAACAACACATAAAATGGGATGGAGGGAGTATTTCTTTTCCAGTGCATTCCACAACTCTTCTGATGTCTTCATTCCACAGTAAACATTGTATAAATCATCTTGGGGGCCATTTAGGATATAATTACTACATAGGAAATCAGAATGTTTCCATGACTCTATTATAACGAACCACAAATTAGAATGTTTTCATGCCTCTATTATAACGAACCGCTCCTTGTCCTAAGTTTCTTCGGGTACTTCTGGAGCATCTTCAGATATAAATCTTTAAAGACACAAGGTTTTCAAATAGAAGAACATCTTTTGTTACCATCGCTTAAAATCTATTTTAGAAAATTTTTTGGGCTTTTCCACTAGAGCCATAGCGGGTGGCACAGTTGTGCGACTGGTTGTAGCAACATTCATTGTTGTCACACTTGTCACACCTTTAGTTATATAACCATCAATAGTCATATTTTCTCATCACAAAAAGAAAGTTAACTTTAGTATATCAAAATACTAATACAAGTTTACAGCAACTTTAAACACTACTTGTTTCTAGTTTAACGATGAAGTTTTTATGTCTTCCAATTGTTAACCGAATGACCTTTAACTTATGATGAAGTTCTTATTTCTTAAAGTCACTTGTTAAGTTTAAATAGAGTAGAAATCATAAAACTTTAATCTCCAGAAACTAAACAATTCAAATTACGAAGTTTAATTCCTTAAGATTGTTGTTTCAGGTACACAATCTGTATGTTTGTACAAGCACTTCAACTTTAGTTCAAGACAGTTTCAAGAACAGTTACGAAGTTTTTTTAACACCTTCAACACATGTTCATCAAGAACTATCAAAGAAGTATGTTATTTAAAATAAACAAGATGAAGTAGAAAACAGAATCAAGTCCTCTGATTTCACGAAGTGTCCTTAAGGAAATAATTCTCCTCAATTACCCAAGGTTGCAGAATTTTTTCTCCCAAGATAAAATGGCTCACAATTAAAATTGAGCGGTACCTCGAACCTTCTGATTCTTCTAACACACTCACTAGTAGATGATCACACAGAGTTTTTAGAAGCAGGAGAGTGTTTTTTTAATGCAGAAATTTTTGTACTACCTGAGGAAAAAAGTTTAGGTATTTATAGACCTCAAATGCCCTTTTGGAAAGGAAGCAATGGTTCATGGAAGGGTGTATACACACGACCCCCATTCATCATAGTGAACCTAGAAAAAAACTCTCATCTCGAGCATGTCTCTCAGCAGTGGTAAGGTTTATGCCTTGACCAGTTTCTGGATCTTTGATTTTCGTGAGATCTACCTTCTTCGAGTTATGTGACAACTTATGGTCTGCTGGCTCCTCCTCAATGTGCTCTTTTCTTAAAATTGCAGTCAACAAGTTGTTGAAGCTGAAATGAGACCTTTTGTGCACCCTTGCTTTTCGCATCGACGTTCGTATAACTGCACCAATGTTGATGGGAACATTCGTCATTAGAGCATATACCAAGAAGACTCTATCACGCGTGACCTTAGTGTATTGTGTCCCAGTAATTGACTTTTCTTAACCATATGCGAGCTTCTCTGTTCAAACAAGCATATAGGTAAGTATTGTGACGACCATTATCTTTTTGACGAGTCCATCGGGTCATGGACCTTTATCCACACAACGTATGTCTGATGGCTCTGTAGGGAGGTCTGTGGTAGATCTCCTTGAGTGGTGAGTGATCCCCACTTGGAGTACCCAGGAAAGAGTTGAAGAAATCAACGTTCAATTACAAGACTTTCCCCCGAATCTTTACTTCATTTTCCGTAGTCCTTGGGGACCAGTTGGCATAAAACTCTTGAGTCAAATCAAGATTACATTCACCCATATCTCGGAAGATAAAGTCAAGATTTAGTGCCATAATCTTTGCCAAAATGCGAGGGCAGTTCTTTGCTAAACTTTCCTTCTACATCAAATCCACATGGACATATTTCTTCACCTTATTGTTTCTATACCATTCCTTTCCTTCCTCCTCTAGAACCCATTTGATCCCAAAAGTGCATCGAGGTACTTGATGAGAGGAGGAATCAGCATGGTCCTTTCTTGACCTTTTGTGACCTTTTTGAGAGGTTGATGCTTTCTCCTTTCCCTGTCATTCTTTTGGAGCCATGTTACTTGGTGATTAATTCGTGATGAATTGGGAAGGTGAGCCTATATTGTTCCATCATTCCTAGAATTACCACCATTGACATGGCTCACTTTCAAATAAAAATTGGGTCTAATCTCCTCCTTTGCACTGCATGCACCTACACTTTATCAAAAACAACAGAAATGATTAGAAAGATGGGTTGCCTCCCACCAAGCGCCTTAGTTTTGGTCGTGGCTCGACTCTTCTTTTTGAATTTTTATTTACCAAAAACAAAATCCTAGTAAAATGATGTGTTGACTCCCATGTAGCGCTTGATTTATTGTCGCAGCACGACATAGTTGTCTCGATTACTCAGATTTCATCGAGATATATGGTGGCTATACATTTTATCGAGTCGGTTGGACAGATATATAGCTTCACTCTTTGGCCATTCACCTTAAACACACTACCATCATGGTTTCCTAACTCTACTACTCCAGATGAGTAAACTTGGGTGATTTTGAATGGACCAGACCATTTAGACTTCAACTTACCTGGAAACAGCTTCAGCCTGGAGTTGAAAAGGAGTACCAAATCGCCTTTCTGAAAGTTTCGTTGGATAATCCTCCGATCATGGTACTTTTTCATCCTTTCCTTGTAAAGATCTACTCTTTCATATGCATTTAGATAGAATTCATCCATCTCGTTCAGCTGTCCCAATCTCATATTTATAGCATCATCCCAATTCAGGTTAAGCTGCTTCAGTGCCCACATTGCTTTGTGTTCTAGCTCAATTGGCAAATGATAAGCCTTTCCATAAACTAGTTGGTATGGTGACATGCCAATTGGTGTCTTAAACGCGGTCCTATATGCCCATAAGGCATCATCCATCTTCCTGGACCAATCTTTCCTGCTGGCATTCACTGTGTTAGCAAGGATCAGCTTGATTTCCTGGTTTGAAACCTCTACCTGCCCACTAGTTTATGGGTGGTATGGTGTAGCTACCTTATGTTGCTTAACTCCATACTTTACCAATACGTCCCTGAATAGCTTGTTGCAGAAATGTGATCCTCCATCGCTTATGATGGTATGGGGTACCCCAAAATGCGAGAAGATATTTCTCTTTAAGAACGGCACAACACTTTTACCTTCATTATCAGCTAGAGTGACTTCTTCGACCCATTAGGATACATAGTCCACAGCAACTAAGATATATTTCATCCCAAATGAGCTCACAAATGGGCCCATGAAATTAATACCCCAGACATCGAATAACTCTACTTCAAGCATTTTGGGCATGGGCATCTCATGGTGGTTTGAGATAGAACCTTTCCGCTGATACTGATCACATCTTCTTACAAAATCGTAGGCATCCTTGAATAATGAAGGCCAATAGTACCCACTTTGCAGTACTTTCTTGGCTGTCCAATCACCTGCATGGTGACCTCCAACTTGGGAAGCATGGATTGCTTCTAGTATGCTAGGCACCTCTACATCTAGGATGCAGTGACTGATAATACCATCAGCACATCGTCGAAAAAGATAAGGCTTATCCTAGAAGTAATGTTTCACATCATGCATGAACTTTTTCTTTTGATGAAAGAAGAGATGCTCAGGAATCACTTTGCTTACTACGTAGTTAGCAAAATCTACATACCACGGTAAGTTTTCCACCATAGTTGCTAGGATCTCTTCGTTTGGGAATGCATCATCAATATCAAAGTCGGTTTGCACTGTGTGCTCACTCTCAAGTCTAGATAGATGATAAGCTACTTGGTTTTCACAACCCTTTCTATCTTTTACCTCTAAATCGAATTGTTGAAGCAGTAGCACCCACCTAATTAGCCTTGGATTAGCATCCTTCTTTGCCATTAGGTATCTTAGAGCCGCGTGATCTGTATGAACTACTACCTTGGTTCCCAACAAGTAAGCACGAAACTTTTCGAAAGCATAAACAACCGCTAGAAGCTCTTGTTTAGTGATGGTATAGTTCTTCTGTGCTCCATTCAAGGCCTTACTCGCATAGAAGATTGGATGAAATAGCTTTTCTCTTTTTTAACCAAGTACAGCACCCAAGGCTACACCACTTGCATCACACATAACTTCAAAAGGTAGAGACCAATCAGGTGCTACAGTAATAGGGGCTTCAACTAGCTTTCCTTTGAGGCATTCAAATGCCTTCAAGCAATCTTCACTAAAGTAAAACTTTGCCTCTTTCTCCAAAACTTTGCATAATGGGTTTGGAATCTTGGAGAATTTTTAATAAACCTCCGATAAAAACTAGCATAACCGAGAAAACTACGAACCCCCTTTACAGAAATTGGAGGTGGTAGTCTTTCGATAACTTCAGTCTTGGCCCGATCAACTTCAATTCCCTTTTCAGAGACTTTATGCTCGAGAACAATGCCTTCCTTAACCATAAAATGGCACTTCTCCCAATTTAGCACCAGATTGAATTCAACAGATCGCTGCAAAGCCATACTCAGATTTGCCAAGCATGACTCAAATGACTCACCCACAACCGAAAAGTCATCCATAAACACCTCAAAGGTGTCTTCAACCATATCAAAGAAGATGAAGATCATACACCGCTGAAAAGTGGCAGGTGCATTACATAGCCCAAATGGCATTCGTTTGAATGCAAAAGTACTATATGGGCATGTGAAAGTGGTCTTCTCCTGATCTTCAGGAGCAATGAAAATCTGATTATATCCGGAATAACCATCCGAGAAACAGAACCATCCCTTTCCTGCCAATTTGTCAAGCATTTGATCTATGAATGGCATTGGGAAGTGGTCCTTTAACGTCCATGAATTTAATTTCCGGTAATCCATGAACACCCTCCATCCAGTGACCGTCCTGAGTGGAATTAGCTTATTATTTTCATTGGATACTACTGTCATGCCCCCTTTTTTGGGCACACATTGTACAAGACTCACCCATTTACTGTCTGAGATTGGATACACCACCCCTGTATCTAACCACTTTATGATTTCTTTCTTCACCACCTCTTGCATAGGTGGATTTAGGCAATGCTGGTGCTCAATAGTGGGTACGCAATCTTCCTCGAGCTGAATCTTGTGCATACATATGCCAGGAGGGATACCAATTATATTAGCAATAGTCAAACCAATAGCTCTCTTGTACCTCTTCAGAACAGAGATGAGAGACTCTACTTGTTGTTCACCTAAATCAGCAGTAACAATAACCAGCAGTGTATTTCCACTACCCAAGAACACATACCTTAGATGACTGGGTAGCTCTTTCAATTCTAGCACCGGTGGCTCTTCAATGGATGGCTTTGCCGGTAGTGAAGGTCGATTCTTAAGGTCAAGGTCCAGCTTCTTGGGGGCATATAAATACGATCCCATTCCTGTCAAAGCATAGATAGTTTCTTCATACTCTTCAACATCCTCACGCTCAAAGTTCAAAAGCACAACAACCAATGGCTCAACAGTAAGCTACTTCTCTAAAGATAATTCCTTCTCATCCTCATAATAAACATTAGCTATAGAGAACACATTCATATCTTTGGGCTGCTTCATTGATTTACATACATCAAAATGTACCACTTCATCATTCATCTGAAATAAAAGCTTATTTGCTCGTAAATCAATAAACACACTTCCTGTTGCGAGAAAAGGTTAACTCAAGATTATGGAAACCTCAAAATCCACCTCGCAATCCAAAATAACAAAGTCTGCAGGAAAAATAAAGGTAGAAACCTTCACTAATACATCATAAAAGATACCAACAGGTCATTTTATTGACCTATCTGCCATTACAAGCCGCATTTTGGTTGGTGTAGGATCGCCCAACCCCAACTGTCTATAGATGGCTAGTGGCATCAAATTAATGCTAGCCCCTAGATCACATAAAGCCTTAGCAAAGTCTAAAGATCCAACCGTGCAAGGAATAGTGAAAGAACCCAGATCTGCCTTCTTCTGTACCAAAGACCTCGTGGCAATGGCACTGCAATGATGAAAATTATCTGGCAGTTCATAGCTCGCTGCCCTTTTCTTTGTCAAAAGGTCCTTCATGAATTTGGCGTACCTTGGCATTTGCTCCAGTGCCTCCACCAAAGGCACATTTATAGTCAGCTGCTTTAGCATGGTCATGAATTTACTAAACTTGGTGTCATCAGCCTTCTTTTTCAATCTCTGAGGAAAAGGTGGTAGTGGATTTGGAAGAGTTTTCTCCACCACTTCCTTTTTATTGTGCTTCCCATTATCAATCTTTTCAGACTGCTGGCCTCTAGGTATAGTATCATGATCGTTCTCATCCTTATCTTTAACTTCTACAGAAGCATCACAATCTGTTTCAATAACATTCTCCTCTATACTATCAACCACGGGCTTGCCCTTGGATGGATTTTCCAACACTTTACCACTCCTGATTGTAATAGCCAAACATGATCCATCTTTTCTTGGATTTTGGACAGTGTTACTCGGTAAAGTGCCAGCTTTTCTTTGATTGAATACCACTGATAGTTGACACATTTATTGTTCCAGCTGTTTTATTGAAGTGGAATGCGAGTCAACCAATTGATTTATTGAGGACAAATCATTTTTTACCTAAGCTACTCCCGTGTTGGTTGCCTCCACTCCTTTCAATAGCTTAGCCATTATGTCCTCCATGGACATCTTCCCAAAGCTAGTTGCAGCAACTTCACAATTTCCAGGAGGGACGTATAAACCGCTCCTATCATTCTTATTCTTCCAATTTGCTTGTTCTCGATCCTTGTATCCAGATTTTTCATAATAGTTCCGACCTTGGTTTCTTTGGAAATTGCCTCAAAAACCCCTCTGATTATTCAAGTAATTTTCTTCCTCCTCAGAATCAGAGTCATCTCTTCCTTGTGATACAACAGCCTTGACCTTTTCTGTCTTCCCTGATAATAAATGCTTGGTAAGAAGGTCCATCTGTGTTTTCATATGAGCCATATCCTGGTCACGTTCCTCTTCACTTCGTCTCTGCTCTGCTGTCATGCCAATAGATACAGTAGAGCTTACTACCTCAGAATCCCTAGTATGCCAAGCTCTACTCTGCTTTGTCATACGATCCAGCATATCACATGCCTCAATAAAAGTAAGGTCCATGAATGACCCACCCGCAGCATTATCTACCACTGGCTTAGTCACCGAGTTCAAAGCCCTATATAATATTTCCATCAAGTGAACATTGATCATCTGATGATTTGAGCACCGTATAAGCTTCTTCTTGAACCTCTCCCATGTCTCGTGGAGGGCATCAGTTGGAAGCTATTTGAAATTGCTTACTCATCTCTTAATTGTGCTCTCTTGGATGGTGGAAAGAATCTTTCTAGGAAAGCTTCTTTCAGTTGCCTCCAATTAGTAATAGAGTCAGGAGTTAGCCCGTTTAACCATAGAGTTGCCTCTCCAGATAGAGACAATGGAAATAAGCACAGCCGGATCGCATTCTGTCCAACCCCTGGATTGTTAAACGATTTGCATGTTGAGATAAAATTAATCAGATGCATATTTGAATCGTTGCCTGCAAGTCCACCAATAACCCTTTGAGTTGAAATAACTGGATCATGGTGCTAGTGATATTGAACTTGGATCCGGGTGACAAAGGCGGAGGAATAATAGCCCCTATGGCACCATCCCCATCCAAGTAGTCATTATCATCATCAAGAGTAACTAGCACAACTCGGCATTCAGGTCTCATTCTAGCTTGACGATCTCTGTTGACATTTCTGTTCACTGGTGTAGCCACATCATCTGCACGCCTTGGATTTAATAACTCATCATCGCCCAGGTCCTCATCATCAAGATTTGGTACCCGACTTGGGTTATCAACATTCTGTTGATTTACTTGCGCAGCTACCAATGCAGCTAATCTAGCCTGCTTCTATTGAGTAGCCATCCGTTCAAGGTCTCGTTGCGCATCCATTCTGCCAATGAGATGTGGTTCAGGATTTATAGGTAATAATGGTTGACCAGAACTTCGTGTATTTGGCATGCACTCCACTAAACCTGAACAAAACAAAAACAACAACAAAAAGTAAAATTTGAGAATCTTTGACCAAAGGGTCTATTAACTATCACAAACTTAGTTGACAATCGTATTCCCCGGCAATGGCGCCAAAATTTGATACGCCCAAATTACAACTCCTGTTAGAAAGTGTAAGAGGCCGATGTTAAATATAGAACCCAACTAGGTTGGGTGTCGAATCCCACAGGGAATACTATGGTCACTAAGTATTGCGATTATTATTAGACTGTTGATCGAAGGTTCCAAGTTAAGGGGGGTTTTGGTTTAAGTGCACAATAATATTATTAGTGTAACGATAAGATGATATGTGTAATTATATTTGATAACAAAGAATGACAAGTTAGGGTTATGTCCACCTTGTAGCTTCTACTTCTCTATTAACTATAAGTAATACGGATTTTATGCATGCATGCACTTATAGAGAGACGTATTCTAATTCTAAATCCGAGTATTTTTCAACCATCAAGGATTTATTCACCTTAGTTCTTTCAAATCTAACGTGTACAACAAATGGTACGAACTCTCCAAGACGTTAATCCTGCTAGGGCATTAACGTGTAAATAGAGGTTGAAAACCCTATTTTCTTGTCACACTCTCTTTTCCAAATAGTAACTTTTCTACCAAATAAGTTATTGCTATAATAGAGTATTCCCTATGTTTGCAACCATGAGAATTCAATCAAAATGAAGAGAGTAATGATATAAGTGGTGTGACACATCATAAATTCAAAAACCCATAGCAATAGAGAGTATACTACAAGGTTTCCATAACCCTAACAAATAAGCTTAGCTACTCATGAATAAAACAGAAATCAACATAGAAATATTCATCATACCAAAACTTAGAATGATCTTGGTGATGAAGATGACTAGCAAAATTAAGAGAGAAACGTGTTTCTCTCTCTCTGTCCTCAAGCTTCGTTGTTTTCTACTGTTTTTAAAAATAATACAAAATTTGAATAATACCTAAAAATTCAGCCATAAGGCTTTTAATAACATCCTTCTCTAATAAATTGATACTACATCCTTAACTATTTAAAAATATTCAGTTTGCCCGGGAAAAAGTTCTCATACATCACATTCAGTCCAAAAGTTGCTTTCCTTTTTATGTGAAGTTTCCCTTTGCTGTCTACAGGTCCCCAAAGTGCTGAAATCTTCCTCATTAGTACCTGAAAAACATTCTAATCACATAGGTCAGCTCACTTAATTGAAAATAGACTAAAAGTTCAAGAATCATGTATTTTATCCTCAAAATTTAGCTAAAACATGGGTAAGTTATGGTACTTAGACGTATAAATACGCCCAACCTAAATGTCTTAGATTATGACCCACCATTGCTTAGAGTATCGAATAAGATTTCCAACGATATATGGATCATCCAAAATGTACACGACACCCAAGCGACGAGTTATGAACATTTCGATTGAACCGTAAATAGTAGTGAACAGTAAAACGTGCAGAAAAAAAAGTACTAAGGCCTGGCATATTTTTTTTCCAACTTTAAACAATTATCACTCCTTGTACATAATAATTTGGGTGATCTACTATTTATCAACGGAAAGCTTTGCGAGTCCTCTTTCCGATAAAATTGGTTTCATCCAATTTGTCTGTCGGAGGAAAAAGTTATGGTCGATCTACTTCAGCCTATCAAAAGTGAGTTTTTGGATTAATTTCAAATGATCATAACTCCTTGTACACAATGATCTGGGTGAGATACTATATACCAATGGAAATATATGAGAGTCCTCTTTCTAATGAAATTAGTTTCATCCAATTTGGATATCAGAGTAAAACGTTATGGTTGATCTACTTCAGACTAACAAAACAGTCCACCAAAGAACAGATTAGAGAATTATTTGACTTTTAGGGGCATTTTAGTCATTCTCCCTCACCCAAAATCCATCCAGACCCTGTATTAAAGCCTATTAGAAGCATTATATGTTATATTTCATCAAATTTCCTCAAAATGAAAACCCTAAGTTCCTACATCCAACTTCAAGAACCTTCAAAGTTCACCATCAATTTTGTAAATTTATTCAAGATTCTAAGTTCCTAGTTCAAGAACTTCAAGAACCTCCAAAGTTCACCATTAATTCTGCAAATTTATTTAAGATTACAAGTTTCAAGTTCAGGAACTCCAAGAACCATCATTCAAAGGCACGATTAACATCTCAAAAATGCGTATCAATCTAAAGTTCATCATTCAAGGTATGTGGGGTTTTTCAACAAGAACTCTCTTTTGTTCTTGTGCCCAAAAGTAATTTTCTTTACAAAGGCATGATTTTTATTTGATTTTTATGAATTTGAAGCATGAACCCATATCTTATGATGATTATTATGAAATCTTGATGTTTATAATTTTGAAAGATGAATTTACATGTGTGGTGATATAAAGCATGAATCTTGAATGATATTTACCATTATTTTGATATTTGGGTCGTGAATCCCCATTAGAAATTGTGTTTTCTTGAGAAAGTGTGTGTTATAACACGTTGAGGTTGAATATTTGAGATATTTTGAATGATTTGACCTTTTGATCTTAATGGAGTTGTTTTGAACTCGAGTGTGAAAGAAATCCACAACGTGGTTGATTTTGATATATGGAAAGCATGATGGATCCCGATGTATATTTATATATTACTAAAATTATTTTGTTGTGGATTGTCTTTGAAATGATCCTAGCTAAGTCTAGGAGAAATCTTTAGCACCGAGTGGGAGGTATAAAGCACTTTACTTCACTAGAACTATGTATCCCCATAGGTCACTATTTTGTGTGGATTTGATATCGATAGTCCTACTCCGATGGCAAGGATAGGACGGCTCTCCCCAATGTGAGTTGTATGTTGGACTCCATGTAGCTCACATGGTTTATGTCGGTTTGTTTCCTTGTGTCTATGGTGAACGGTGAAGTGATTTAAAAATAGAATTGTGAAAGTTATTTTTTCGAAAGATTTAAATGATATTTACATTATAAGAATTGATATTCTTGATGAACTGAAAGTGATTGACTAATTATATGATGACTCACATGTGTTATTATACTTATTTCATCCTCTCATGATTATGATGATTTTCTTCGGGCTATGTGAGTCTTTCATATATCCTGCATATTTCTTATAAATATTTATGATGAAGATCTTTATACAACTGCATACACCCCCATATACTCAGTTCCTTTCCATGGTACTGACCCACATCTTCGGATGTGGGCTGCATTTTCTCAGAATGTAGGTTTAGGTGCTCAGTTCCAGGTTTGAGAGTGATTTTTCGAGCACACTGTTCTACATCCTCTATTGTGGTGAGTCCTCATGTTCCGAGGTCGTGATGTCTGATGTTGGTTTCACGGAATTGTTTATATTTGATAACTGAGTATGAGTCAGTTGGGGCATGTCTCAATGGCTCGCAGGTTTTATTGATTTTCTTAGAGGCTTGTCAGACTAGTATAGATGTTGGAAGTTGACTAATAAGTCATATTTTGTTATCTTTCTGAAATTCTTTTATTCTTGGATGATGATTACTTTGTTGATATTTGAGGGTTATTTATGGAAACCCCATTGATTTGTGTTGAACTGAATGAAAATGGCTCAAAGGGTTAGCTTGGGGATACTCGTAGCCTCAAGCACCGTGTGACGCTCTGGGACCCGTTTTTGGGCGTTACAGATAGCTTCTCTCAACACTCTCCCAACTAATAGTTCTGCAAATTTTTCCCTTTAATTCTCAGCGACTTCAACATCCGACGAAAAATAGTTGGGCTTCGAGTTCCTTTTTTACTTCAACCTTCAATCGACGTGACAGCCTTGCTCTCCAGCCACAACAGCTTCAAATTCTTCAATCTTCAATCGACGTGACAGCCTTGCTCTCCTGCCACAATAACTTCAAATTCATCATCATTTCTTTTCTTCTTTCACAAGTAAAAATTTACGGCCTTTTTAGTTTTGAAGAAAACGAGGAACTTGAGCCAACTTCTCTTATAGTATTGGTTAACAATTTCAATATTTGTTGCTTTTCTTTGAAATGCGGTCTCAATAAAACCCTAATTTTTGGTATTTCTTCTCTTCTCTTTTCAAAGTGAATTATGATTTTTTGTTGTTTGTTGCATTTTTTGAAGTTTGATTTTTGTTTTTTGTGTTTATAAAAATAAAACAACGATTTAGGTTGATTTGTTTTGTTCTTGTTCTTGGTAAAAATGGTGATATTACTATTTTTCTGTGAACAAAATTGTGCTACTATTTTTTGTTTTATCCATCAGATTATCCATCTGGTGCAACATATTAACCATCTAATGCAATAGATTTATCAGATGATGTAATAGATCAAACATGTGATGCACCAGAAGAACCATCAGATTATAGTTCTGATGCAATAAATTAATCATCTGATGCAACAGTTAAACTATCTGATGCAAAAAATTAACCATATGTTGCAACAGATTAAGCATCGGATAAAAAATCAAATACAACTGATTAACCATCTGATACAATGGAAGAACCATCAGATTAATAATCTGATACAATAGATGAACCTTCTATTGGATAAAATCCTATCAACTCTTCCAACAGGACTTGTCCAAGACATGATTTTTTCAATTGATCATTCATCTGCCATAATAGACGGCCCTATGCTGGAAGAAATCTAAACAATATTGATCGTTGATAACTTTTCAACAGATCACTCATATATTGCAACAGATGTGTGACCTGTTGCACAGACCATTCATCTTTCTCAATGGATGAGTGATATGTTTTGTATTATCGCAATAGGTTACTCAGTCGTTGCTGCAGGTTATTTAACTGTTCTAACAAATCACTCATATATTGCAACAGATGTGTGATCTGCTACACAGACCATTTATTTTTGTCAACAAATGAGTGATATGTTTTGTATTATTGTAACATGTTACTCATCCGTTGCAACACATTATTTAACTATTCCAACAGATCACTTATGTTGCAATAATGTATGATCTGTTGCACAAACCATTCATTTTTATTAAAAGATGAGTGATATGTTTTGTATTGTTACAATAGATTGCTCAACTGCGGCAACAGGTTTGTTAAATGCTGCAACAGATATACTACCTGGTGCAACAGATAAATGATCTATTGGAACTATTATTTTACTGTTTTGCTTGTTAGATTTACTGTAATTCTTTTTTAACAATGCATTAATCAACTATAATATATTTTCTTATGTTCCCATTAATTTTAGATAATATGGCTCCCAAAAGAACAAAAATCGAATCAAGTCCAAGTAAAGGAACAAGTGAAGTAGCTAAGCTAGATCCACCATTCTATGAGCTTGCTTTACAAACGTTATCTCAATCAGGAGCAGAATATGATGAACACGGGGAGGAGGAATATTTCAAAAGAGATGATCCAAATGTTAATAGCCCTTCCGTCGAAGAGTTGGTCAAAACCTTCAGCATTGATCGTTATCCTGTGAGAATGCAGTACGATGATGCCACAGATTTAACGGGTGATTTTGTGGTTAAGTTAGTCATGGGAAAATCTTTCGACGCCTTCAGAAAAATACTTTGAGAAAAAAATTGAATGCTTATTTCAAGGACAGCTGCTTTGGGGAATATCTTAATTTGCTGGAGGACAACAATACTCGTTTCCAAATGAAAATAGTATATGAACTTCTCAAGCGTAGGTTTATGTATGAAAACAAAGATGAGATGGATGAGGTGTGGATAAATTACTATGGCATGCCTGTTTATTTTGGTTGAAAGGAGTTTGCCATAGTTACTGGACTAAAATTTTATCCTATTTCTCAAGTTATACCTATTTTAACCCCAAAAAAGTACCCCGCACACCCAAAAAAGGCAAAGGAAAGTCATTTGATCGTGATTAACTGGTGTCCATTGTTGGTCCAAACTTTAAAAACAAAAATTTGATAAAAGCATTTAAAGGTAAAGAACTTTCAAAGAAGCACTAACAGTCATTGTGCTTGGTTTGGTTTGTACATAATATTCTTTAGGCGAGAGACGTTAACAACAATATAAGTGTTGGTTTAATAAAGCTCTCCGAGGATCTTGAGGCGTTTAACAGCTATCCTTGGGGTTATGAAAGCTTCAAAATGACTAACCAATATTTGTTGACTCCGTTAGCACCAAAGACAGTCAACTTATATGGTTTTCTATGGGCTTTCATAGTAAATGTTTCTTTCTTTTATTATGATATCATTTATTTTTTTTTACTCAATAATTATTTTGATTTATTGGCGTTATTTTATAGGCTTGGGCGTTTGAAGCCATTCCTCATTTGAAACAACAAGTGAACTAATATAAAGAAGTTTCTCTGTCCAAGAATCTTGAGATAGTTGTCGGTCAAAACTGATAAAAATACAAAATTTCTTAATCTCTTCAACCCTCCAAAGGATGCAGCAAGTATAATTATAATTAAGTTTTTATTTTCATTAATAATTTTTTTGAATGATCTAATCATCATTATAATATATGTAATGATTTATGTTAGATTGTGCATCCGTCGCTAGTTCTGACCAATCGAGAGTTGAATATGCCATTTTTTCTTACTTTACGATCTGTGCAAAGTTTATCGGACCCTAAGGTCATCGATAGAATAAAAATGAAATTGTTTAGAGAAACAACCATTACAAGAAAAATAATTTTGGAGGGTGGACTTGTTGTTGATAGTCTTAGTGGTGATGGAGCTGTTGGTGGTGGTAGTGGTGCGGCTGTTGGTGTTAATGATGCTCATCTTACAGTATTTAAAATAAAACATTATGAGTATGATCATTCTGGTTATACAAATTTTTCCTCTCTCAGCGAATGTTCTGCTTGAAAATGTCAAGACTGCAGGGTAAAACATGAAGTAGTGATAAATACTATTAATGCATTAACTGCTTCTGTAAAGGAATTGACATCTAAGAGAGGTTTCATTATATCAAAGAGGATTTTATTTTCATCCACTCTATTAGAGATTAAGGCTAACAGGAGAAGGAAAGTGATTTCCAAGGCTTTATCAAGCATCCAAAAAAGCAAAATTACAACTCCTCTATCTGTGTGTTACACTGAGCAATGTACAATGTTCAAAGGAGAGAAACACGAGCTAAATAAGGTGAATATATTTGTCTTCCAACTAACAAACAGACACATTTCTGTTTCAACAGATGACATATTTACTGAAAATTATCAAACAAATATATACATATGTTGCAATAGTTGGCTAACTTATTGCACCAGATAAAGTACCTGCTGCAACATATGTCTCGTCTATTTTAGAATATCAAATAGCTATTTGTAATGCATATATTTGTACCAACAGATGACCTATCTGCCGCAACAGTTGAGTCATATATTGCAATAGATGGTTCATCCATTGGAAATTATCATACAGGCCTTCTTTATGTAGAAATTTGACCCAACAGTTAATTCATTATTGCAATAGAAATATAATCTATTTGGGACAATTTAAAATAGGGGGAAGACCTGTTTGATTTTCTAAAACAAAATAGTTATCCTTTTTCATTTTGTTTAATCTTCGTGATTAGCATTGACCAATTCTGGTTTTCTAGGTGGATGTAGAAGCTACTACTGAAAAGCATTGACAATATGCTACTCTACTCTTTTTATGGAAATATGGAGAATAGAAATCACAAAAACCATACACAAGCGACAATAAATATCCACGATGAGCAAAACCAAATTCCATAGCATCGAATGAAGAACAACTTGTCCATATTGAGTAGATCTTTATATCTTGAGTCTGTCACTGTAATAAACTCTCCCCTCATTCAGAATCCTTTGCATCAATACCTAAATTATTGATGTATTTGTTGAGATCTGTACCCACAATAATATTTTTACATTTCATTTATTCGTTGATTTTATTTCAGCTAATTTCTTAAGGCTTCGATTTATTCTATTTTGTCTATGAATTTAATTTTTTTCTTAGATTTGAACTTGTTAATTGAAATGGAATACTAGATTCAAATATTGCAAATGATAATGTATCTGTTACAACAGACGACACATCCGTTGGAAAATATCGAACAGATTTAACATATATTGCAATAGGTAGGTAATCTGTTGGAATTTATCATACAGGTCTTCCCACTGCTGCAATAGATAGACTTAGATAGAAATACTGACATAATTCAACAGATGACCAACCTATTTCAATAGATAAACTATATGCCAGAACAGGTAGAATATCTGTTACAGTGGATAGAGAATCTATTGTAGTATAAATATTCTACTTTCATTGGATATAAAAAATTGTCACTACATGTAAAAAAGTGAAAGTGAATTAAAATAAAAAAGGTGAAACCCATCGACAATGTTCATTTCAAACACCTAAAATAAAATAGGCATCAAGTAGACAGTGTTCATTTTAAACACATAAAATAAAATAGGTACAAATGTGTCAGGTTGGCACTTTTTTCTTACTTGGCGTCTGATTTGCCCCCCAACGGTCATTTTCCCCCCCCCCCCCCCCCAATGTCTTATATATTCATCTACTTCCTAAAATTTAACCCTAAATTTTTAAATCTTTGTGTTCATCGTCATTAATTTTTATCTATCCAAATTCTTCAAATTATTTGCATTTGGTCTTTCTTTTCTTCATCTTTTTTTTCATTTTTTCCAACAGAGCTTGACAATGTCGAGTGCATCTTCCACTATTTTTTGATGATAACGATTTTTGCTATTGTAAGTGTGGTCATGAAGATCTATTGAATACTTCTTAGACTCAACAAAATCTAGGTCGTAGGTTTTTTACTTGTAAGATTTCAAAGGTAATATTTTTTATTTAATTAGTTGATTAATTACTGACTTGTAATTATTTTGTAATTGTGTTCTTATTTTTATAGAAATTGGATGGATGCAATTACTTTTATTGGTATGAAGAACGACACCCTTCACAAGCAAATCATGTAATCTGGGGTTTGTTGAAGAAAGTCATGGCTTCTAAAGAGAAACAAAATCGAGCAAGAAGATACTACATTATTGTCATTATTGCTACTGGTTTGGTGGTGTTGGGCAAATGAATTTTCAAGCCTAATTGCTAAAATTTTCATGTAGTATATTTACTACTGGTTTGGTGTTGTTGAGCACATGGATATTCAAGCGTAATTGTTGCAAAATATCAAATAAATTTTGGCATATATTGTAAAATTTAGGTCATCTATTGGAAATTATCAAACAGGTCTTCCCACTATTGCAATAGATTAGTTAGGAATAACAATAGCATAATGCGACAGATGACTAACCTATTGCAAAAGATAAACTATCTTCAGGAACAGATAGAATATATTTTACAACAGATTGACAATTTATTGCATTATAAAAAACTCAACTTTCATTCATCAGAAAAAATTATTGCCACTATATGTACATGTAATTTAAAGTAAAGTGAAGCGTGACTTGAAATATAAAATTATTATTTCACAGGCTCTTCTATATACACAGGCTCCAAGAGTCTAATTAGTACCCCATAAGCCTATACCTCTTGCTGGTTTGACACAGCGTTGTCGCATAAAAACGTCGTTGGCTCGGCCATTTTTGTGTCAGTCGCAAACATTTGATGTGTGGAAGAGCGTATGAGCCGCTTGCATAACTGGTATTATTTTTGGGAAGGGTCATGCCCTTATTTCGATCTTTAAAATCCCATGATTTATTCATGAACACTTTTTTTGGCAAATGATTCATCAGTTTACTCTCCTTCAACAAGATAGGCGACAGCTCCATCAGTGGCTGCACGAGGGAAAAAAGATCGACATCATGGATGATAGGTTTGTTGCAGTCATAAACTTTGATCTTTACCTCCTAGAGTAGTATCTCAATAGCCCGATAATGTATGTCGTTCGGTCTAATGACTGCAAGAATCCTCTTTTCCTTGGTCCAACTCTTACTGTGTGGATTTAGCCTCTCCCCTCTAGCATATTTTATCATTTTTTTCTTCCTCCAAGTCCAACATAGAAACTAAGAAATCAACTCTTGCACAACAGGATGATGCTTCTGAATTGATTTGATCGTACTAATCCTTAAGCTTCTTGAAGAATTCATGGTCTATTATCCTATCGACGACGTCATAAGCTTCTGGGTACGTTAATTGTCTTTTCCTCATGAGGCTGAGAATTTTATAAACATGCTATGATATAAGAAGACAATTTTTAAATAGGTTAGTAATTGTAAAGATTGTCCATCTGTGACATAGGTTTCTCTGAATCAATAATCTAATGCAACTTATACAACAAATGGATAGTAAGTTACAATAGAACCACTACCAGTTGCACTAGAACACCCAGCTATTGCAACTAATTTCATATCTGTTGCATAGCTTCTTCTTCACGGGGTAGATTAGATTAGAAGGCTAGGTTATTAAAAGTAAACTTGCCTTGTACTCGTACCATATATGCATATCTGTCATAGTCTAGAAGTCTTAGGGGGAAAAGGGAGGCCTGGGGTAATCTGGTGCGCCTGACTTAGCATTCTTGGCTTTTCGCAGATTCCTCTTCTCTTTCGCATCAAGTTCCACGTATATGTACACCTTCTTGAATGTCTTCTAAACTTCAACAGCTTTTTGAGAGGGAGGAGTTGCAATTATTTTTTATTTTCGATAGGACAGTATGTCGGTTATTGCTCCTTTCTTCCTCTTAACCAACACTGTAGGAGTGTACGGCTCCCTCACCTTCTTAGATGGTATGACACCCCTCTTGGATTTGAATTCCTCAATAGCTTTAGAGATATCCTCTACTTTTTTAAAGAGTTTATCCTGGCTTTCCTTGCACTCTTCACATTTGTAACAAGAACACGAGGGTGAAGAGGGGTGAGAGGGACCTATGTAAGGGTGAAAAGGGGTGTTTTTAAACATATTTATTTTTTCTTGAGAATCAACATACTCATCATTATGAGTGGTAGCAGCATCAGCATGCCTGCCATCAATACCAACAACTCCACCAAAAAAAGCACCCAGATCTGCCTTAGTAGATTGGTCATGAAGAGCCTCAACAATAGGATGACCTTGCCTAACTGCTCTTTTTATGGCTATTTCTCCATCCAATTTCTTTCTTCTTAACTCCACCGTTGGGTTTTCTATAGTATCAACATGACCTAGAGTAATATAAGAAGTCATCAACGACTCCTCCACAGTAGGTATGATCCATGGATGCACAACCTAGAAAAAAAAGATAGATATATTTAAATTATATAATATAATAATTTTCACAGTTGGGTTAACATTTTAATAGTCAACTTTTGTAATAGATTAACAATATGTTGAATTAGATTACCCATCTGTTACATGGTTTGCAGTAGATGGTTAAAATCCATTTGAGTCGGGTTTAGAAAACCAGAGCAACACATGGATAATCTGATGCAAAATATCAATCATCTGGCGTAATAGATTACCAATCTGTTGCACCAGTTGCACAAGACGGGTAATTTATTGGGTTACATATTATGCAACAGATGATCTATATATGTATTAACAATATGTTACATCAGATTACACATCTGTTGCATAATATGTAGTAGATGGTTAATCTGTTAGGAGTCGGGTTTAGAGAACCAAAGCAACAGATGGATAATCTGATGCAAGATATTAATCGTTTGTCGCACCAGATTATCTATCTGTTGCACCAGTTTGCACAGGATGGGTAATCTGCCACAATAGATGTCCCATATGGTGCATTAGATATAAAATCTGTTGCACTAGATATATCATCTATTCAATATCTTTCATTGAGTAAAATTATTTTACTTAAAGAAGGCATACTGCATCATCCAGAGGGTTAAGGAGATAAACCTCCTTAATTTTGGTGTTGCTCTTTGAAGCCAACCACCTAAACATCCTTGGATGAGAAACCTCATTTGGGTAATCCATTACCTACTTTTGAAGGGGAGGAATGGCTTCAAATGCCCAAGCCTAAAAATGTAAACAGGAAGCAAACAAAAAAAAGTCATGATAACTATATTCAATATAACTTAATGGATGAGTTAAAATACTGATTAAATTTACCATGAAAGCCCAAGGAAAGCCATAATATAATGTGGTCGTCCCTGAGGATAGCTTTGTCAGTAAATATTGGACAGTCAAGTAGAAGCTGTCAAATCCTCAGGGATGATTGTTGAATTTATCAAAATCCTTTGCACGCGCCAATAAATCATTTTGTATGACCTTGTTGACATTTCTTGCCAATATAACCAAATAGGCAAACCAAACTAAGCATAATTTCTCTCTGTACTACTTTGGTATGGTTTTATCCATGAGATCTATCAACAAATCCGATGCTTTATAGCCACGTCGAGCAATGTCAAACAACCAATCTATTTTTTGCTTGTGTTTTCTTGCCTTGGATATTTTGTGGGTTGTTCCCTTGGAGATAGGTGGTTCTTCTGGATGATGGCATCTTAAGCCCATCACTATGGCAAACTCTTGCAAGCAAAAATAAATTGGCATGCCATGGTAGTTGATCCAGATTTCATCCATTTTTTATTGCCCCCTCCTTTGAATCTTCATTATCCCTCACGTACTTAATCCTGCACTTGAGAATACCATATACCTCCTCATATGGAAATAGGCAGGGGACTCAGGAAGATCTAGAAAGAATCCAAAGAAGATCTTCTTAAAAAGTCCATCTATGTTTTCGTCCTTCATATTTTTTCTAAAATAAACAAATTTACTCCCTATTTGACATTTAAGTACAATTTCACCAGTTAGTTCTTCTTCTATTTTTTTTGTCATTTATCGTAATCGCAACTTAAAACTTGTCAATGCTAAAAGTTTTGACAAGATCATGCTAGGATGTCGATATTAATTCATGCCCCATTGGTGATCTATTATCATCATGTTGACGATCATCCTCTTTCTCATTCTCTTTCTCACTCTTTAATTCCTTCTCTTTCTTACTTTTATTTTCTTCATCACCATCTACAGACCCTTGCCCACCTCCCTTAACGTTATTTTCATATCCCTCCTTTGCTTTACTTTGTTTTCTAGACTGAGATGTTTAGGAAGCTCCTTCGAATCCCTCTGTACTGTTTTCTGGGATGGTCAAACGCTGATCCACTTTTACTTTCTTTTATTTTGGGAGACATGTTTTACCTACAAACAACAGAAAAAACAAAAATTGCATTACAATTAATGTATGCATAAATTTATAAAAATACAATATAAACACCACCAATAATGACACACCAACAGCTACCACCACCACAAATACCACCAACCAGTGCCACAAACACCACGAACACCGACACCATCGACAACCACCATAAACATCACCAACTAATTCCACCATAAACACCACCAACCAATGCCACCAACAATCACCACCAGTGCCACGATGACGACGACGACGACCACCACTACCACAAATACCACAAACACCATCCAACAATACCACGATAGTCAATGGAACACTACAATAGAAACTAGGGGTTACTCGAGTTCTTCCTATGATTTTACCATCAAAACTCAAAATTGTAATCCCATTCTAAAAGATAATACAACTAAAATTTTTCTTTTTCATGATTAACAAAGCCCTTATTTTTTAGAAAAAAATAACAAATATAGAACTCTTATCGAACTTTGTTACCTATGAAGCTGACTTATACAAGCAAAAATAAAGTTAAAAATAACACCTATGTGGTTGGAAATGAGAAGAAAATTGATCTGTTGTGAAGGGTAGAGAAATTTGTCGAGTAGTTGTAGTTGTTGTCTGTACTGTATAATTGAGTGAGAATGAGAAAAGAGCAAGAACTCAAGACTTGAAATCATGAAACATTTTTCTCGTAAATGGATGATTTGTATAGGTTGATTTGTATTTTGGAAAAAAATGACAAGTTTTGAAAATGTTAATTTGGTCCGATTTGATCTTAATTATTTTTCAAAATTATAAAAGATATGTGTAATTTTTAACCCTCTCATCATGCAATTTTCAAATCACTCAATTGAAGTTGTAGTTGACCCTATGCTATTACTCACCCACCCCTGGTCCTAGATTAATCAATTTAGGTATATGAACTCAATTGAAATTGTATAAAAATAAATGTTCAACCTGTTGCACCAGATACTCATCTGTTATAAATTGTTAAACAGATTAAGTAATCTATTGCAATAGATTATCCATCTGTTATAAATTATCAAATAGGGGTTGCCATCTATTGTAGTTGACCCTATTATAACTCACCCTTGGTCCTATATTAATCAATTAAGGTATTATTCTAACATATAAGGTAGTAAGAATAGGTTCATCTCAGAGTGATCGATCGATGACTCTGGTCGAGAGGAACGCAATACCGTCTCATCATTCAATTGCCAAAAGACTTAATTGAAGTTGTAGTTGACCCAATGATAACTCACCCCTAGTCCTAGATTAATAAATTAAGGTATTAGTCTAACATATGAGGTAGTAAAAATTTGTTCAGCTCAGAGTGATCAATCGATGAATCTGGTCGGGAGGAACGCAACTATCTCATCATTCAATTGCCAAAAAACTCAATTGAAGTTGTAGTTGACCCTATGAGAACTCACCCATGGTCCTATATTAATCAATCAAGGTATTAGTCTAACCTATGAGGTAGTAAAAATCGGTTCATCTTAGACTGATCGATCAATGACTCTGGTCGAGTGGAACGTAATACCGTCTCATTATTCAATTGCCAAAAGACTCAATTAAAGTTGTAGTTGACCCTATGAGAACTCACCCATGGTACTAGATTAATCAATTAAGGTATTAGTCTAACATATGAGGTAGTAATAAATGGTTCAACTCAGAGTGATCTATCGACGACTCTGGTCGGGACAAACATAATTTTGTCTCATTATTTAATTGCCAAAATACTCAATCGAAGTTGTGGTTGACCCTTTGAGAACTCACCCCTGGTCCTAGATTAATTAACTCAGTTATTAGTCTAACATGTGAAATTAATTGAAATTGTATAAAATAAATGTTCAACCTGTTGCAACAAATGTCTTTTCTGTTGTAAGTTATCAAACAGATTAAGTCATTGGTTGTAACATATTATGCATCTGTTGTAAATTATCAAATAGATTAAGTAATCTATTGCGATATATTACCCATATCTTGTAAATTATCAAATGAATTATCACATATCGCAACAGATTACCCACCTATTGTAAATTTTCAAATAGGGGCTACCATCTGTTATAGTTGACCCTATGAGAACTCACCCCTAGTCCTAGATTAATCAATTAAGGTATTCGTCTAACATATGAGGTAGTAAGAATTAGTTCAGCTCAGAGTAATCGATTAACAACTCTGGTCGGGAGAAACACAATACTATCTCATCATTCAATTGCCAAACAACTCAATTGAAGTTGTAGTTGACCCTATGAGAACTCACCCCTAGTCCTAGATTAATCAATTAAGGTATTAGTGTAACATGTAAAATCAATTGAAATTGTATAAAAATAAATGTTCAACCTGTTGCAACAGATGTCTTTTTTGTTGGATTTAGTCAAATAGATTAAGTCATCTGTTGCAATATATTACACATCTGTTGCGACCGATGACCAAGATTTGGAAATTTTCAAATAGAAATTGTTATCTATTGTTCTTAGATGTTGTAAGACCATTTTTCTAAAGCAATTTACGTATTTCCTGTTCGAGATAAAAAAAAAGTTAAAATACTAAGACGGTAAAAAATATTACTTGGATAACTCAAAAATCTCCTGAGTGAGTAGTCTTATCTGATCTTTTCAATGTCACTGTATCCTCGTGAACCTTAAAAGTCAAAAGTTATTAATGAATATTTAAAATTCATATCTAGAAGAATACTCTCTCCTTCAGTCATAACATACGTAAGACGTAAAACTCAACTCAACTCATCTATCACTCTTTCTTCTTTATTCTCAATTTTCTTTTTTTTTCTTTTTGCCTCTTTTTTCTCTCTTCTTTTGGATGAGTATCTTTTCGGATCTCAACTGATCAATATCGTTTCTCGATTGAACTGGATGTTCTGATCCCTTTGCTTTTTTCACATTGCAGGTATGGTTTACTATTGATCTTTCCATCTCGTCTTTTTCTTTGTATGTCATTTAAATTAGATATTTGCATCTGTTGCTATTGATGATTTACCCAATACCAATTTCCTATTTATTGAGAAAATTGAAGGAAAGGTGAATTTTAAGTCTTGAATGAATGAACCATTTTTTTAATATCTATTGCAAAATGCCTCATCGGTTGAATAGATAGGTAATTTGTTACATCAGATTGGTCATCTATTGATTCACCCAATTTTGTATTACCCTTTTGTACAAACGGAGCAACTGCTTGAAGAAATCAAACCAGTAGCAAGGATGGTTTGATTAATTCAAACATATGACCCATCTATTGCAACATGTCATGCATATGTTGCAACAAATGCCTCATCAGTTGAGCTGATGGGTAATCTGTTGCATCAGATTAATAATCTGTTGATTCACTCAATTTTGTGTTACTGTAATGTTATTTTTCATTTTCTCTTGTTTGACATCAAATTTATTTCTCTTATTTGTAGATAAAAGAAAGTGAAACTAGATCCATTTTTGCCTGACCAACATTAAAGGCTAGAGTAAAAATGGGTTTAGAGAAATAAACTACTTACAGATGGAACCACTTCATATGTGGGAGGTATGTATTACTGATCAACCTATCGTGAAAACATACATCCAGTATAATGATTTTGTGAATGCTTGTTCTTTACCTATTAGGCGTTAATTCTTCAAACAAGATATGGCATTTTACAGTTAAGATTGTTAGGTTTAAACTGGTAAGGCTGAGGGACCAAGTAAGTGGTCTCGATACCCTGTTATAATTTAATGACCGTTTATGCTCATGTTTTTATTTCAAGTATGGGGAAGGGTTTAAGTTTTTGGCAGTAGTGTAAATATCCAATAGTGATTGGACCAATTTTAATGGAAAGGCCTCCAAAGCCTTGCACTGCAACAAAAAACGATGAAACCAATAGAAATTCCCCTGGTCCAAATTTATATGGATGGGTTGCTGGAGGAGACTATTATACAATAATAGGTGCTTGGGAGAATACCTGTACAGGAAGGGGGAGGTTAGGAAGGCCATATATCACCTTGTTTAACAGGAAACACAGGGTAGGAAGGAAAGTGTAGCAAAATTGGCTGATGAAATTGACATGAAAAATGAAAAAACTGGACAATCTACGAATGTGAAAGCGTATCCAAAAATGAAAATTCATCAGTCGTTAAAGTAAAAGACGAATAGTCAAGAGGACTAGAGCTGGTCACTTTGATAGAGACTGCAACTAGCGAGTGTGGCCTCAATTAAGACCCATAAAATATAGGATCAGAACTCTAAGGAAGCAGCTTCGCGAGCATGGAAGGTGATAAGATTGTCGATCAGAATTAAAATCTGAACCAACTACTCCTGAATTAAAAATACAGGATCAAGCTAAGGTGGTAATTTCTCAAGTTAAACTTGCATCCCATGCCTCCTGTTTATGTCTCTGTTCAGGTCAAAGGAAGTGGAAACAACAAGGCATGAGATTTTTGCCCAACTTCAGACCTTTTTATTTACTGGCACTGACCTGATCATAGCCACAAACAGAAGGCATGGCATGTAATTTTAACTTGAGAAATTGCCACTTTGGCTTTATCTCGTATTTTTAATTTTGGAGTAGTTGGTTCAAGTTTCAATTTCGACCAATAATTGTATCAATTTCCTGTGCTCGTGAAACTTCTTCCTTAGAGTTCTGGTCCTGCACTTTGTGAGAGTTTACATTGAGGCCACGTTCGCTAGTTGCATTCTCTAGCAAAGTGTCCAGCTCTAGTCTTGTTAACCGTTCTTTTTTTCAACGACTGACATATTTTTATATTTGGATACACTTTCACATTTGAAGCTCATCCAGATTTTCCATTTCTCATGTCAATTTCATTGGCCATATTTGCTACAATTTCCTTGCTTGCTCCCCTGTGTTTCATCTAAAACAATGTCTGAGATAATATATGGCCTTCTCCACCCCCCCTCCCAGGTAATTACCAAGCACCTTCTGCTATATAAAAGTTTCCTCCAGCAATTCATACATATAAATTTGGAATAGGGGAGTTTCTATAGGTTCCATTATTGCTTGTTATAGTGCGAGGTGTCGGAGACCTTTCAAGAAATCCATTACTCCATTAAAACCGGTCCAATCACTATTGGATATTTACACTGTCGGCAAAAACTTGAACCCTTCACCAAATTTGACACAAAAACATGAGCATAGATCATTATTAAATTGTAACAGTGTATCAACACTACTGTCTTAGAACCCTTCCACCTTATCAGTTCGCACCTATCAAACTAAATTGTACAATGTAGGATCTTGTTTGAACGATTCGTGTCTAATCAGTAAAAAACTGCATTCACAAAATTATTGCACTTTATATGTGTTTGTCACGGTAGACTTATCAATAATACGTAACTTCCATGCATGAAAGTGGTTCCATTGAGCGTACCTTATTCTTCCTACCCCATCAAAGACACTACAATGTTGTTTATTCATCTGCATGCGTCTTATGACAATTCAAAAAAAGGTGTGAAGAGTCGTGACTTTTTTATCTTAACACATTCAAAACAACTTATGAATCAAAATCTTCATCTATTGCAACTGATGAATCAGCTATTAGAAGAAATAAAAATATTTTCTCCAACATATGGTCCATCTTTCCCAATAGATAATTCATATATTGCAATAGATATAAATCTATTACGATAGAACAGACATTGTTTATTCATCTGCACATATGTGATGACTATTAAAAAAGAGGTGAAGAGTCATGACTTTTATCTAACACATTCAAAACAGTTGATGAACTAAATTCTCCATCTGTTGCAACTGATGAATCAGTTGCTAGAAGAAATCAAAATATCTCCAATATATGATCCATCTGTCGCAACAGATAATCTATATATTGTAAAAGATGGTAAATCTATTGCGACAGAAGAGACATAGTTTATTCATCTGCACGCATGTGATGACTATTAAAAAAAGGTAGTGGTAACTTTTTATCTAATACATTCAAAACAGCAGATGAATCAAAGTCTCTATCTATTGTAACTGATGAATCAACTGTTAGAAGAAATCAAAACATCCCTAACATATGGTCCTTCTATCGCAACAGATAATGTATATGTTGTAATAGATGGTAAATCTATTATGATAGATAGATGATCTGTTGCAAAAGCTCAATAATAATGGTTGTTATCAAGTCTCAAAACCGTTTTGAAAAGGTGAGAAGATTAATGTAAACAAAAAATTCACAACTTTTCACAGAAAACAAAATGCCACCAGTTTGAATGTAATTACTGCAATGGAGCTTAACAAACGTGCCTTTTGTCCTTACACATCCAGATCCTCTATAAATAGGTCCCTCCTTAGTCTTCATTCTACTAAACTTTATTTATTTCTTGCATTTTTTCTTTTCGTGTGACATCTTCAACAACTTCGCTTCAAAGAGGTTATTCCTTTATCATTGAGATAATTTCTTTTCCGGTGTAAATATACCAGTTTTTAGTATACATTGTATTATATTTGGACTCTTTTCTTTACATTTGTCAATTCATGCATGCTCTAGATATGGCTGATCCTATTTGGGACATTGTTATTCTTTGCGACACAGTGCGGGAACTTCAGAGGCAGGTTAATGACCTGCAGAGGGAGTTGGTCACCATGAGAGCAATGATGTTTAGAGAGATGCAAAGGCTGATAAGGGCCCTGCTGCTGCGAGTTGATTGACCGGCTATTATTAATGATGATAATAATGATGATGATAATGATGATAATAATAAAAATTAGAATGTGTTTTTTCTTTTAGCTTATGTATTTTAATTTTTCGATCTCGGATCTATTCCTAATGTATTTTATTTTTTGTTTAGTAAAAAAAAATATTTTTTGTCAACTTTGGCTTTTTAATTCTTATTCAATTTTCATTCTGTATATTTCTTCTTCTAAATATTTTATATGTTAACATCCCAACGGTTGGTGGTAAGGAGCAATTTTGAATCTAGTAGTAATAGCAATTTTGGCTTTTGAGCTCTTTCAACAGATAGACCATCTGTTGGAACAGATTGGTCATCAGTTGGGTTTCTGTCAACATATTATCCATTTGTTGGGATAGATTTATCATCTATTGGAGGAAAACATTCCAATTTTATGAAACTATGTTGTGTTCTTCCAGCTAATATCTATCTGTTGCCACAGATGGGTAATCTGTTGAAAATATTTATGGTCTGCTGTATTGTTTAGTTCATGTTTTACCTCTTTTTATTGATGCACAAGTTATTAAAAAAGATATCTTATATATATAATAAATGATAACATTACGTTCACAACAATGATTAAAATATATAAAAGTACACCACAAACAACAACACAAGTTCTTACAATTACAACGATCATGGTGGATTACGATTCGGGCATGTAGTTATTTTTTTGGCCAGTGCGCTTACATATGGAGCACTTGTTTCTTCTTTAAGAAAATGATTCTCCAACTCCACGAATCCTCTTATATGGCTTTCTTCCCGGTTTGATAGTGCTTGGATCAATATATAGAGGAGGTATTAATCTCTCTATAAACTCTGTAGGAACAACCCAAGATTCTTCGGGAGGCACTGGAGTAATATGGCCACTATATTCCATTTCATATTTTTCCATAGAATAATATTGAGATGAGTGCTCATAAACTTCAACTCCATATTTATGACTGTATTGAGCTTGAAGCATTGCCATAGCATGTGGATAAGGTATTTTGTCCAAGTCAAAATCTCAGCACATAGAAGATCTTGTTTAAAGATCAATCGTGGCAACATCACCATGACCGGTGATACTGAATTTGTATTATGCTATTTAAAGAGATAATAACCTATTCCCTAAACTGACGCTTGTTGATATTATTTTTTTGATTTTGAGAACAAATCATTTTTTTTGGGCACTTGAAATGCACACGCCTGATGTTAGGCGTATTTACATGCCTAAAGCACCTTAATTTACCCATATTTTAGTTAAGTTTTGAGGACAAAATATATAATTCCTGCACTTTTAGTCCTTTTTCCTGTAAGTGAGCTAACCAACGTGATTAGCAAGTTTTCAGGTATAAATGATGAAGATTTCAGCATTTTATGGAAATTGGACGCCAAAGGAAACTTCACGTAAGAAGGAAGGCAGCTTCTGGAAGCTTGTGGACTGAAAGTGATGCATGGAAAACTTATCCCGGGCAAAAACAGCAGTTCTAAAGACTTGGGGATCAGCAGTAACTTAGTAGGATTAGGACAAGGATGCAGAAACTTAGTAGGATTAGGACAAGGATGCAGTAACTTAGTAGGAATATGATATGGATGTTATAAAAACCCTATTTTGCTGAAACTTTTCAGCATTCATTCCTCCCCATTCTTTCTTATTTCTTACGATTCCTTCTAGTCCATTTGTCAATACGTTGTTGACATTATTCTTCATCTATTCGACTTTTCATTTTCCCGACAAGAGAAACGCTACTAGCAAAGAAATCACACCACAAGTGACGCCAATACATACTTCTCGTGAGATTGCTATTATTTTGGTATGATGATGATGTCTATTGTCATTTCCGTTGCATTCATAGCTAAACTTCTCTGTTAGGGTTATGGAAGCCTTATGAGATACTATCTATTGCTATGAGTTTGTGAATTCTTGATACGTATGCTGCTTATATCATTACTCTCTTTATCTTAATTGAATTCTTGTGGTTGCAAACATATAGAATACGCCAGTATAGCATTAACTTGTTTGAAAGAAAAGTTACATGTCTAAAAAAGAGAGAGTGACAAGGAAATAGGGCTATCAACCCCTGTTTAAAAGTTAGTGCCGTAACTGGATAAGCCTCTTGGAGAATTCGTACCATTAGTTATACGCTTTAAGCTCAAAAGAGTTAAAGTGAGATAATCCTTGATGGTCTAAAGACACTAGGATTTACCATAGAATACGAAACTCTATAAGCGCATGCATGTCTGAATTCCGCATAACTCATCGCCAATAGATACGTAGAACTCATAAGGTGGACATAACGCTAACTGACAATTCTCATTGATTAAAATCTTACTAAACATTCCATTTTTACTTTGCTATTTTGGTAATTTTACTTCAAGCATAAAACTCCCCTTTTATTCGCAGAACTTTCACCAAAAGTCTACTAATCGTTACATACTTAGTGACCGAGTAGTCCCTATGGGATTCGACACCCAACCCAGTTGGGTTCTGTATTTGACAGCGACCGCTTACACTCTTACGAGAGCTGTAGTTTGGGCGTTATCAAATTTTGGCACCGTTGCCGGGGAATACGGTTGTCAACTAAGTTTGTGATAGTTACTAGACCCTTTGGTCAAAGATTCTCGTACTTTACTTTTAGTTGTTGTTTTTGTTTTCTGCAAGTTTTTGTTCAGTGCATGCCAAACACGCAAAGTTTGGGACAACCATTATTACCCATAAACACTGAACCGCAACTTATTGGTAGGATGGAGGCGCAACATGACATTGAAAGAAGGACTGCTCAACAGGAGCAGGCTAGACTAGCTGCGTTGGCCGCTGCCCAAGTACATCAACAGAATATTGATAACCCTGGGCAAGCAACAAATCCTGACGATGAGGACCTAGGTGATGATGAGTTACTAAACCCTAGGCGTGATGCTGAGGTGGCGACACCTGCTAACAGAAGAGATCATCAAGCTAGATTTAGACCTGAACGCCGAGCTATACAGATCCCTTTTGATGATGATGATGACGACCTGGACGGAGCTGGTGCCACAGGAGCTATTATTCCTCTGCCCTTGGCACCTGGAGCCAAGTTTAATATCACCAGCACCATGATTCAGTTGTTGCAGCTAAAGGTCTTATTTGGTGGACTTGCAGGTGATGATCCGAATATGCATCTGATCAACTTTATCTCTACATGCAAGTCATTCGACAATCTAGGCGTTGAGCAGAATGCAATTCGGCTGCGCTTATTTCCATTGTCTCTATCTGGGGAGGCAACTCTATGGTTGAACGGGCTGACTCCTGATTCTATCACTAATTGAAGGCAATTGAAAGACTCTTTCCTAGAAAGATTCTTTCCGCCATCCAAGAGAGCACAATTGAGAGATGAAATCAGCAACTTTCGACAGCTTCCAACTAAAGCTCTCCATGAAAAATGGGAGAGATTCAAGAAGAAGCTTATGAGGTTCCCAAACCATCATATGACCAATGTCCACTTGATGGAGATATTATACAGATCCTTAAATTCGGTAACTAAGCCAGTGGTGGATAATGCGGCTGGAGGATCATTTATGGACCTCACCTTTATTCAGGCAAGCGATATGCTAGACCGTATGACAAAGCAAAGTAGAGCTTGGTATACCAGGGATTTAGAAGTAGCAAGCTCTACCACATCTATTGGCATGACTGCAAAACAAAGGCGAAGAGAGGAAGAATGTGATCAAGATATGGCGCACATGAAAACATAGATGGATCTTCTTACAAAGCATCTATTATCAGGGAAGACAGAAAAAGTCAAAGCGGTTGCGTCAAAAGGAAGAGAGGAATCCGATTCCGAGGAAAAAGCCAACTACTTGAATAATCAGGGGGTTTCCGAGGCAATGCCCGAGGAAATCAAGGTCGGAACTATTATGACAAATATGGAAACAAGGACCGTGATCAAGGTAGTTGGAAGAACAAGACTGACAGGAGTGGTTTGTACATTCCTCCTGGAAATCATAAGGCCGCGACATCTGGTTCGGGGAAGATGTCAATGGAAAGATATGATGGCTAAGCTGTTGAAGGGAGTAGAGGCGACTAATACGGGAGTGAATGAGGTGAAGAATGATTTATCATCAATAAATCAATTGGTTAACTCGCATTCCACTTCAATAAAACAGTTGAAACTACAAGTGAGTCAACTTTCAACGGCATTAAATCAAAGAAAGGCTGGCACCTTACCTAGCGACACGATGCAAAACCCAAGGAATGATGGATCATGCATGGCTATTACTACTAGGAGCGGTAAAGTGCTAGACAATCTATCCAAAGACAAGCAGGTGGTTGAGGATATAGCAGATAATGATATGGACGCCAAATGCGAAGAAGCCGAAGAAGCTGAAGAACGTGTTAATGACGTCATCCCGAGACATCTACTGCCAAAAAAGATTGATCAACAGAAGCCAGACGTAAAGGAAGTAGTAGAGAAAACTATTCCCCTTCCACCACCACCTTTTCCTCAGAGATTGAAAAAGAAAGCTGACGATACCAGGTTCAATAAGTTTATGACTATGTTGAAGCAGCTGACTATTAATGTTCCTTTTGTTGAGGAACTAGAACAGATTCTTGGGTATGCGAAATTTATGAAGGATCTTTTGACAAAGAAGCGGGCAGCAAGTTATGAGTTGACAGATACTGTTCATCATTGCAGTGCGATCGCTACCAGATCACTAGTTCAGAAAAAGGCCGACCCTGGTGCCTTCATTATTCCTTGCACTGTTGGATCTTTGAATTTTGCCAAGGCACTATGCGATTTGGGAGCCAGCATCAATTTGATGCCACTATCTATTTACAAAAAGTTGGGGTTGTGTGATCCTACACCAACCAATATGAGGCTCGTAATGGCAGATAGGTCGGTAAAATGACCTGTTGGTATTTTATGTGATGTATTGGTGAAGGTTTCTTCATTCATCTTTTCGGCAGACTTCATTATTTTGGATTGTTAGGTGGACTCAGAAGTTCCCATAATCTTAGGGCGCCCTTTCCTTGCAACAAGAAGTGTGCTTATTGATTTATGAGCTAATGAGCTTTTATTCCGGATGAATGACGAAGTAGTCTGCTTTGATGTATGCAAATTAATGAAGCAGCCTAGAGATGTGGATGTGTTCTCTGTAGATGATGTTTATTATGAGGATGAGAAAGAAGTATCTGTAGAGAAGCAACTTATTATTGAGCCTTTGGCTATTGTGCTGTTGAAATTTAAGCGTGAGGAGATTGAAGAATATGAAGAAACCATTTGTGCCCTAACAGGAATAAAGTCCTATTCTCATGCCCCTAAGAAGCTGGACCTTGATCTTGAAAAGCGACCTTCACCAACAGCGAAGACTTCCATTGAAGATCCACCCGTGATAAAATCGAAAGAGCTCCCCAGTCACCTAAGGTATGTATTCTTGGGAAGTGGAAATACACTTCCGGTAAGTGTTGGGGATGATTTAGGTGAACAGCACGTAGAGGCTCTCATCGCTGCTCTGAAGAGGTACAAGAGAGCTATGGGTTGGACTATTGATGATATAATTGGTATCCCTCCTGGGATATGTATGCACAAGAATCATCTCAAAGAAGATTGCAGGCCTACAAGTAAGCATCAGCTTCGTCTGAATCCATTCAGAAAATGATGCACCATCTATCTCGATGAAGTCTAAGTAATCGAGATAACTATGTCGTGCCGCGACAATAAATCAACCGCTATATGGGAGGCAACCCATCGTTTTAATTGTTTTATTTTCCTAGGATTTTATTGAGCCGCGACCAAAACTAAGGTGCTTGGTGGGAGGCAACCCATCGTTCTAATCGTTTTTGTTGTTTTTGAGTAAGTGTAGGTGCAAGATGTAAAATGGAGGAGATTGGTCTCAAATTTTGATTTGGAAGTGGTTCATGTTGAAGGTGGTAAGTTAGGAATGAAGAAGCTAAGGCTATGGGTTAGGCATTGCCTATGCAAATCTAGGCAACGAACAAGGCAAGGACTATGTAAATCTAGGCAACGAACTAGGCAAGGCCTATGCTATGGCCTAAGCTCTCTGAATCTAGAATGCCATAGCATAGGCGCCGCCTATGCTCAACAATGCCATAGCATAGGCGCCGCCTATGCCAAAGCCTTTTGTCTCTGAATCTAGAATGATATAGCATAGGCGCCGCCTATGCCCAACAATGCCATAGCATAGGCGGGCATAGGCAGCGCCTATGCTCAACTAGGCTTTTCAAAAGGCGTCGCCTATGCCAAGTATAGGCAAAGCATTAGGCACCGCCTATGCTCACTTTTTGGTCCCCTAATCCGATTCCAAATGGGTCAAAACCCGACCCAAGCTTGTCCTATAAATAGAACCTTAGTCTTAGAACAAAAATTCATTGCAAACCCAACCTAAGCGCCGCCTACCTCTCCAAATTCTCTCAAAAATTTTCTTTTTGCTCTTTTAACTTTGCAAGAACATCTTCCGAGGCCATCAACCAAGTAAGTACTTCTTTGCTCTTTGTTTATATTCCATAAGTATTACAATACTACGCCTATAATAAGTTGTTAAATCTTGAATTAGTGTTGGTGATTTGAATGTGGTTGATTTTTTGTGATACAACTAAGTGAGTGAAAGAATATGTGTAAATGTTCTTGACTTGTTTCCAACTTGTATTTGATCTTGATACACTGTCATACATCTGCGGGATCGACATAGTAAAGTAATTTCCTAAACGTCAAAAATTGAATGCTTGGAAGTTTGAATAAATCGATCGTCGAGATTGAATACAAGAACATAATGTTGTGATTATTTCTAGGTCTTAACTTGATACAATCCCTATGTAGTAGTCTTGTTCAAAAGGTATATCAATCCAAACATGAAAATATTGTCAAGATTACATGAAATAGAATTGAAAAAGATAGTTAAGATGAAAAGAAAAGTATGACTGCGCTGATTATATTGTTGGAACATAACGCCTAAACGTATATCGATGAAGTCTGAGTAATCGAAAACGTTCACTTAATTAGTTTATGCCAACAAATTAAGTGTGGGGTGGTACCACTACTATGGTTTGTCAATTGTATCTACCAATATGAAGCTAACATGACTATTATTTTAATCTCAGGTACAATGGCACCAAAAGCACGACAAGGAAAAGAAAAAGCGACCACTTCACAGAAAGGCCAAAAAAAGGGGATGAAAAGAGTAAGCTGAATTCTCCTCGCTGCAAATACCTCACCACATGTTCGGAATAAAATGGGTCCTAGAGGAGGAAGTAAAGGAGTGGTACAAGAACAATAAAGAGAAAAAATATGTTCATGTGGAGATAATACAAAAGGAAAGCCTAGCAAAGAAGGAACCTCGCATGTTGGCTAAAATAAAGGCATTGCATCTTGATTTCATTTTCCGAGATATGGGGGAGTGCAATCTTGATCTAATGCGAGAATTCTATGCCAATTGGTCCCCAAAGACTACAGGTAGTGAAGTAAAGATTCGGGGCCAAGTCCTACAACTAAATGCGAAGTTCTTCAACTCTTTTCTCGGTTTGCCATCTGTTGATCCATCACCACTCAAAGATCTTTATAACAGACCTCTGTATAGGGCAATCAGACACACACTATGCGGAAAAATATCAATGGCATGATGGAGTCGTCACAAGGATACCGGTCGGCACAATACCTTCCCATATGCTTCCTTGAACAGGGAAGCTCGGATATGGTTGCGAATAGTCAACTCTTGCCTTTGGTATACGCATTGATGACGAACGTCCCCATCAACATTGAGGCAATTATTCGATCTTCAATGCATAAGGCTAGGCTGCACAAGAGGTCCCACTTCAGCTTTGGTAATCTGTTGATTGCGATATTGAGAAAGGAGGACATTGAAGAGGAACCTGCAGATCATAAGCTTCCGCACAACCCGAAGAAGGTTGACCTCACAAAGGTTAAAGATGCTGAATCTATGCATGGCGTCAACCTAACCACTGTAGAACGACATGCTCGGGATGAAAGTTTCTTTCGCCATCTTTATGGCATGACTCGGTTTACCATGATGAGCGGAGGTCGTGCTCCAACTATTGCAGAGCTCCAACAGTTGGATTATGACTACCCAATGAATGAGCATGCAAGGGCAATGTGTGGAGTAGGGGTATACTTTGAGGAACCGCTTGATGATGACGTGCCAACTGATGATGACCGCCAAATGCCAGACTCCAACGTAGAAGAGAACTCTGATGACGACGACTCTGATGATGATTCCGATGCAGGGGGTATGACCCCAGACATAGAGGATGAGTCCGACTAACCAGGTTCTTCTTATTTATTTTCCACTGAGGGCAGTGTGTCCCGTCTAAGTGTGGGGTGCTGGTATTTGTATGCTATACTTCTTTATCTGCATTTGGATTTATTTATGTTTGTTTGTTTGGTTTACTCGTAGTTGTTAAAATTTTTTTTTAGACTTTGCATGAAATTGTTCTGATAGGCAGCATGGTATTATGACAAGAGTCTGTGATAAAATCATTACTATTGAGACATTTAGGCTCTAAATGTGACTCATTATGTGATAAGTGTGTGGTTTAATTCCTTCATCTGTTGAGTCAAGAGTCTATACTACTCCCAATAAAGTCGACTATATGCCTTGTGTGTGTGAGATGATAGTATATTTTGTGTTTGTGGCTGATGCTAGAACTTGCCTGGTGTGTGTGTGAAGCGAAATAAAGAGTGTGAGTTTAGGAGATGATTTAGGCATTTCTTTGGCAACCTGTGATTGTTTACCTTCGTTTTACCTACCCGTGGACATTATCCTAGTCAACCCCTTTGAGCCTTTAGCCATTTTCTTTGACAGCCTCATATGTAAGCCTAATCCATTTTTTCAAGACCATAATTTGATCCAAATTCCTAAGTGCTTTAAATTGTAAAGTCATGTGACAAAATAAGAGAAAATTGGGTGAGAGTGATGCCTTAGAGTGTATTGGTACTTGAAGTTGTTATGAAAAAGAGTGGCTATCACTATCATAGAGGTGTGTTATAAAAAAGGTGAGAAGAAAAGAGAAAGAAATAGAAAAAAAAGAGATAAATTGTGTTTATGATTAAATAAAAAGATAGTTATGTTTGAATGGCAAAATAGGTGAAAAGGGGTGATAGATGAAAGAAAGGTAGCAGGGTTGATTAAAAGAGAGTGTTAAATGCTTAATGTGATGTATTAAAGCGCTTAGGAAACTTAGTCACTATTTCTGGCCAAAATAGTACTACTCGTCCCTTAGCCTACATTACAACCTGTAAAGACCTAATTGATCCTAAGCTTAGCATTCTGATATTAGTAGAGCATTACACTAAGGGCAAGCCTATGGTCATCAGTTGCAATATATGAATTCTTTGTGAGAGTGAGAGCAAGGAAAATCTTATACCCATGTTTCAAAAAATGAAATACTTGTGAGTAATTATGGGTGATATATTGTGAGACACACATGGTTGATGAGTTTTTGGGTAGTCTTGTATGATTCCTTGTGCCTTAACTTTTGAATACGAATTAACCATCATCACGAGTCTAGGTTGGAGGTTGAATTGTTTCTAGTAATGATCAGAAAACTACTCTTTGTTAATAATTGTCATGCCTGTCTTGATGAATATTTTGTGTTGTTACTGTGAAACCCTAAGTAGATGTTTACATAGACATGATATCTTGTTTGAGGACAAACAAAGCTTTAAGTGTGGGGTGTTGATGTTAGGCTTATTTACACGCCTAAAGCACCTTAATTTACCCATATTTTAGTTAAGTTTTGAGGACAAAATATATAATTCCTGCACTTTTAGTCCTTTTTCCTGTAAGTTAGCTAACCAACGTGATTAGCAAGTTTTCAGGTATAAATGATGAAGATTTCAGCATTTTATGGAAATTGGACGCCAAAGGAAACTTCACGTAAGAAGGAAGGCAGCTTCTGGAAGCTTGTGGACTGAAAGTGATGCATGGAAAACTTGTCCCGGGAAAAAACAGCATTTCTAAAGACTTGGGGATCAGCAGTAACTTAGTAGGATTAGGACAAGGATGCAGAAACTTAGTAGGATTAGGACAAGGATGCAGTAACTTAGTAGGAATAGGATATGGATGTTATAAAAATCCTATTTTGCTGAAAATTTTCAGCATTCATTCCTCCCCATTCTTTCTTATTTCTTACGATTCCTTCTAGTCCATTTGTTAATACGTTGTTGACATTATTCTTCATCTATTCGACTTTTAATTTTCTCGACAAGACAAACGCTACTAGCAAAGAAATCACGCCACAAGTGACGCCAATACATACTTCTCGTGAGATTGCTATTATTTTGGTATGATGATGATGTCTATTGTGATTTTCGTTGCACTCATGAGTAGATAAACGACTTTGTTAGGGTTATGGAAGCCTTATGAGATACTATCTATTGCTATGAGTTTGTGAATTCTTGATACGTATGCTGCTTATATCATTACTCTCTTCATCTTAATTGAATTCTTGTGGTTGCAAACATATAGAATACGCCAGTATAGCATTAACTTGTTCGAAAGAAAAGTTACATGTCTAAAAAAGAGAGAGTGACAAGCAAATAGGGCTATCAACCCCTGTTTAAAAGTTAGTGCCGTAACTGGATAAGCCTCTTGGAGAATTCGTACCATTAGTTATATGCTTTAAGCTCGAAAGAGTTAAAGTGAGATAATCCTTGATGGTCGAAAGACACTAGGATTTACCATAGAATACGAAACTCTATAAGCGCATGCATGTCTGAATTCCGCATAACTCATAGCCAATAGATACGTAGAACTCATAAGGTGGACATAACCCTAACCTACAATTCTCATTGATTAAAATCTTACTAAATATTCCGTTTTTACATTGCTATTTTGGTAATTTTACTTCAAGCATAAACCCCCCCTTTTATTCGCAGAACTTTCACCAAAAGTCTACTAATCGTTGCATACTTAGTGACCGAGTATTCCCTGTGGGATTCGACACCCAACCCAGTTGGGTTCTATATTTGACAGCGACCGCTTACACTCTTACGAGAGCTGTAGTTTGGGCGTTATCAACGCCCTTTGTTAAAAGATTCACCATACTTCTGGCTTATCTTTTCAAACATAGCCTTGATGGAAAATTCTCTTTCTTCGCCAAATAATGAATTGACCGATTCAGCCATGTTTGATGTCATAATGTTGTACCTATACAAAAGAATCACTAAGTAAGACATCATACTATTGTAACTCAAATAAGACATTAAATCGATAAGAATGTACCTATTTTCCAGAATGTTGGGTCCATTTCTTAAAACTGACATGTACGAGAAATTCTGCTACCTTAGGATTTACATCCGTTATTTAATTGAAATGGTCTAAAAATTCCTCTCTACTATATGCTTTAGATGCTCTATAAAAAGGGTCACGACCCATTCGTTGTGATAGTTGGTCCGAATGTTCTCTCTAAGATGCCTAATGCAATAATCGAAGTAAGCTGAAGTGAAGAAACATGAACCCATCTTTGGAATAGTTGGATTCCTATCCGATACAAAACACAACTCTTTGGTATCTTCGATGTAGCTTCGTAGTTGTTCAAAAAAAAATCCATAAGAGGCATTACATTCCTTGTTCGTTACACAAAAAGTGATAGGAAAGATATGATTCTCCCCATCCTGCGCCACCGCCGCTAGCAGAACTCCATTATACCTGCTCCTCAAGAAGGTACCACCGATGTCTATACCTTTTCTCAAATGTCGAAAACCTTGAATCCAAGAACCATAGGATACAAAAAAGTACTTGAACCTTCTATTTTCATCAAGATGCAATGTCGTCTTATTTTTAGAATTTATGGACTCAATCATGCAATGGTAGGATCTAGGACTGCTACCCATGCTCGAGTGTCCCCCTAATCAAGTCCTTGGCAATCTCAATGGTTGTATATATCTTCCAATAACTGACCAGCACACCCAATTCAATAAGGAGTTGATTGGACAGAACCCTTGTTGAAGGGCCTTTGCCATCGGGGAAACTACTCCTAAAATATTCACCGAGGACCTTTGTCGTGGCATAAGGATTTTGGCTCGAGATGTGCTCCGAACCACATGTGTGATGCTTTTCATATTTATGAATGATTAATTGGTCATAACATACGTACTTCACCGCTCTCAGCCACCACTTATAGTTCTAATTAGCACATTTGAAGCAAAAGACACTACTCAAATTAATCACCATCTTTATTCTGAAATCTTTTTTCAAGCAAGAAATAAACAAAGTGGTAGATAGTTCATTCTTGTCCTTGAATGACATTCCAATAACAAAGCCGGTCCTATCATCTTGAAGATTTCTAGACTATGTCGATTGAGAAGAACTACACATTGTATTGGTCTCATCAATGGGCGTAGGTGTTTGATCATTATTTGGAATATTCATGTCTAGATCATCCAACCTACCATTAAAGATGTTTTGTTGTTGTTCTTATTCTACGTTCTGGTTCTTATTCTCTCTCATCTTTTCAACCACGTACGCCCTTAACACCGGCCTGGATGAATCACTAAGATAAGCATGCAACCAAACCTGATAGATTATCTTGAAAGGCAGTACCCTCTAATTTTCAAAGAAGTTGTGCATGTAGATGATAATGAGTTCTTCTGATTGACAATTTTGTCCATAATAACTGATGATTAAGTTTACAAAATTATCATACGAAACATCACTTTGGACTGACATAGCTATCGTCTCTAGCATTTCACCCTCGTTCTAATGCCATACACATCGATTACTCTTCTCAATCCATTGACCATGACAATCCAACCCTATTATTATTGATCCCTCCATTAGTGGTACCTAAATAAAGTCATTTGTTAAAAAACGTTAATAGCGATTTCATAGTTCCATAAATGAATCCCAACAGATGTGTAATCATTTACAACAGATTACTTACCTGTTGGAATTTATGTTACACTCCTGAAGATGATTTCAACAGATGAGTCATCTGTTGTAACAAGTAAATCATATGTTGCAACAGACTATATATCTGTTGGGATTGATGTTACAGTACTGAGGCACCTTTAAAGCTGATTCCAATAGATGAGTGACATGTTTCAAAAGATAATTAACCTGTTGTGACAGATGACTTACCTGTTGCAATAGACTGCGATCTGTTGGAATTGAGGTCAGGTTCTATCACAACAGGTTACTAATATATTTTAATAGATATTTACCGTCTGTTAGAATTGAGTTCGAGTTCTGTTGCAATGGATTAATAATCTATTGCAACAAATATTTACCCTATTGTAACAGCCAACATGTCTGTTGGAATCGAGTTCAGGTTTTATTACAACGTGTTTATAATCTATTGCACTAGATATTTATCACATTACACTAGATAACTAATCTGTTGCAACAAATAACCCTTCTGTTCATTTCATATTACGTCCTATAGAACCATAAACATAAATCCAACATATCAGACTTCCGTTGAAACAGATGTCTTATCTATCGCAACAGATGATATATCTATTCAAAAAGATGGCTTTTATGTTGGATTTATGATTGGGTTCTATCCATGGTTGAAAAAACAACACAATAGCAGTTACCCAGATGAAAATTTCAACTAAAAATCATTATTTGACTTACCAAAGTCTCCTATGAAGTAATGCCAAAGTGGAAAGTAATGTACGAAACAAGATTTGACCTAAGAAATTGGTCAAATAGCAACAGTAGAGGTAACAACAACAACAACAACGACAATGGTCAACAAGAAGAAGATGAAGATTATAATGCAGTAGAAAATGATGATAATCACATAGATGACCCACGGTTTGACATGACCTTCTTCAAATTTTGCCTATTTGAAGATTTGATCAACCAAATCGATATTGATGAGACTAAATTGTTCGATAAATATTCTTTTCAGAAACTATTTAATCAGAACATTTCACCAACTATATTTCATACTACATTTTATTTTTGAAAAAATATCGTAGGAGAGATCGTTGTTTATGGACCTATATAAGAATACAAACAAGGTGAGAAGTCTAGTGATTTCATGAACGTGGAATTCCAGGATTATGAGTAAGACGACAAGTGTAATTACTGTGAGTGCTATGTTTCAAGATGTTCGATTTTTATATTATTATTATTATTATTATTATTAATAATAATAATAATAATAATAATAACAGTTAAAAAAACACGTTTTGGGGTCTTCCATTTAATAAGATACTAGATTAACCGCACGTGATGCACACATGTAACGTTTGATCATTTTAAATTAAATAATTTGATCTACTGCGGAGATTTTTAATAAAGTGAAAAGTTTAAATCACTTTTTAAAGATTTTTTACACTTTAATTATTTATATTTTATTGTAAGCACATATATATTTTACCACCAGAAATTCTAAATGGTTACGGTTATTCTTTTTTATATTTAAAAGCTTTCTTTTTTTATGAAAGTCAATGTAAGATTTTTTTTTTATGTATATATTTTTAATATATTTCTTTGTTCTTAAAGTCAAATCTTTACAAATCATTAATTACATTCTTATTATGTATTTAAAACTTCTAAAAATTTGACATTTCTTAAATTTTTCTTATTCTAACACTTTTATATTTATTTTAAAATTTTTCAAATCTCTGTTTTGATTTTCCTCCCGTAAATGCTTTAGAACTTATACGAGGATACCAAGTGTATCGATCTGCGAAGAATTCTAAGTATGCATTAAAAAAAAGGACAAAACCTTGTATGAATATGCATGTGAGGAATATCACACCTTTAGACTTTTTAGGTATTTTTCTGATAAAATTCGAAGAATGAACAAACAAAATTTTATCTTTTAAGTCAACTGATGGATTTGCTCATGATGTAAATAGAATATAAATAAACGTGAAAAAGAAAAAAGAAAAAAGAAAACATACCTAACTTATTTGCTTTGGTGTGAGACGCCTGAATTTGATGTGAGAAAACAGGAGGACTCGGTGGCAGAACGATATCTCTCTCGTATATTTATATACTTTTCTTAAAACTCCTCAATTATTAATCTTTCTATGGATTCTTACCATATATATCTCTTTGTGCCACACCCTTTGTATTTTTATTTTAGTTTTAAAAAGAATTTCTTAATAATTAATTCTCCTATAATATCTCTTATCATATATTTTAGGACTTATTAATTATAAATATTAAATAGAATAATAGAATAATTGAAAGAAATAAGTTAAATCAAATTTAGTTAATTTAGAATTCTTAAACTAATGAAAATATATTAGTTGTCATTAATTCTTATGATTTCTAATAAGGAAATATTTTACCATAACAATATTTAGTTAATTTTTGAAATCTTCTTAAAATTAAATTTAGTTGATTTAGAATTCTTAAATTGATGAAAATAGTATTAGCTGCCATTAATTATTATTACTTCTAATAAGAAAAAGTTTTATAATAAATATGTTTAATTAATTTTTAACTCTTAAATATTAGAAAAAAATAGTGAAAAAATGATTTTGTCTAAAGTAAAGACTTTTAATGAAGCGCAAAAAGTCCAAACGATATTTTTAAAACCCTTCACACTTTTAATATATTATAGATATAGATTATAGATTTTGTTTACACGTGATCCTATTTTATAACATCTATCAACACATTCTAGCCACAATAATTTTGAATTTAATTTGATTATAACTTCCTCCATGATTATAGAGTTTTAGATTAATCTCAACCCTTAGTGCTTACATAATTTAATTTGAATTTGAATTTAAGATTGTATTATTCCAACTCTTTATCTTTATCTTGATTATTTAATTAAAAAATAAAAGTACATACACCGATAATATTTTAAATTTATTCCGAGAGAAAGCGCAGTTGGCAATATCTATATAAAAAAGTATCTACTAAAATCGACCTTGTTCATAATATATTGAATACTACAATAAAATGGAACTTGAAGGTTCGCATAGTTATATTGTGGCATGTTTTAGAACATGAAAATCACGATAAGCTATTATCGTTAGAAATGCTTTGGCAGAATGAAAAGGTATGCGTACTCCATGCATATTTTATTACAGTCCTTTTTTTTGTTTTATAATATGCTCAACTATGAATTATTATTTGTTTATATGGTGATCGTATTCAGACATCCGTTGGAACCTCTGTTTTCACTAAGCTCACCGAGGAAATTTAGAAACAAGGATTATATTTTATAAGAAATTTCATTGTTGTACCTCACAAGTCTAAATCAAAACTAACAATCACACAATGAAATTGTTGTTTACCACAGAACGAGCATACAGAAAACAGATGACTCACAGTTTGACCAGACTATCTTCAAGTTTCACCCATTTGAAGATTTGATTGACTAAGTCATTGTTGATGAGGCTTAATTCAGTAAATATTCTTTTCAAAAACTATCTAATCTTAAACATTTCACCAACTATATCTCATAATGTCTTTTATCTCTGAAAAGATGTCATAGGAGAGATCATTGATTATGGACTTGTGTAAGAATACCAATAAATGTGATAAGTCTAGTGTCTTCATGAATGTGGAACTCCAGGATTATGAGTAAGATGGCAAGTATAATTATAGTCAATAAGATGTTTCAAGCTTTCCAATTTTTTGATAAGATATTTTGTTTATACACGATCCTATTTTATAACAACTAAACATACATTTTAACCATAATAATTTTGAATTTAATTTGATTATAACTTCCTCCATGGTTATAAAGTTTTAGTTTTATCTCAAATCTTATAGGTTATCATAATTTAATTTGAATTTGAATTTAAGATTGTATTTATTTCAATTATGTAATTCAAAAACTAAAGCAACACTATAAATGCATACACCATTAACATTTCAAATTCATTTTCAGAAAAAACACAGTTGCCAATATCTATTAAAAAAATGTCTACTCAAATTGACTTTGTTCATGAAATATCGAATACTAAAATGCAATGGAACTTAAAGGTTGGTATAATTCGATTGTGGCATATTTCAGTACATGAAAATCCTGATAATCTATTATCATTAGAAATTCTATTTCGGGATGTAAAGGTATACGTACTTCATATATATTTTATTACAATAATTTCATTTGCTTTATAATACGCTCAACTATGGATTATTATTTATTTGTAGGGTGATTGTATTCAGGCATTTGTCAGAACCTCTGATTTCACTAAGCTCACCGAGGAAATTCAGAAACAAGGATTATATTTTATGAGAAATTTTATTATTATACCAAACAAGACTTAAATCAAAACCAACAATCACACAATGAAAGTGTTGTTTACCCACAAAATGAGCATACTGAAAATAGATGACCCATGATTTGACCAGATCATCTTTAAATTTCGTCCATTTGAAGATTTGATCAACCAACTCGATGTTGATGAGACTAAATTATTCGGTCAATATTCTTTTCAGAAACTATTTAATCATAATGTTTCACCAACTATATCTCATATTACCTTTTATTTTTGAAAAAATATCGTAGGAGAGACTGTTGCTTATAAACCTATACAAGAATACCAACAAGGTGATAAGTCCAGTATCTTCATGAGTATGAAACTCCAGGATTATGAGTAAGACGGCAAGTATAATTATAGTGAGTGATATGTTTCAAGTTGTCCGAGTTCTTGTAATAACAACAACAACAACAACAACAACAACAACAACAACAACAACAATAATAATAACAACAACAACAACAACAACAATAATAATAATAATAATTACAAAAAAAACACGTTTTGGGGTCTTTCATTTATAAGATATTTTTTTAATACGTGATCCTATTTTATAACAGCTAAAAACAAATTCTAGCCATAATAATTTTAAATTTATTTTGAGTATAACTTTCTCCATGGTTATGGAATTTTAGTCTTTTTCTCAACTCTTAGTGCTTATCATAATTTAGTTTGAACTTGAATTTAAGATTGTATTATTCCATTTCTTTATCTTTATCTATTTTCTGTATGCTCGTCCTGTGGGTAAACAACAATTTCATTGTGTGATTATTGGTTTTGATTTTAGACTTGTTTGGTACAATAATAAAGTTTCTCATAAAATATAATCCTTGTTTCTAAATTTCCTCGGTGAGCTTAGTGGAAACAGAGGTTCCAACGGATGCCTAAATACGATCCCCTGACAAACAAATAATAATCAATGGTTGAACGTATTATAAAGCAAATAAAAATTATTGTAATTAAATATGCATGAAGTACATATATCTTTTCATCCTGAAAAAGCAGTTCTAACGATAATAGCTTATAGGGATTTTCATAGTCTGAAACACGCCACGATCGAACTATGCAAACCTTCAAGTTCTATTGCATTTTAGTATTCGATATCTTTTGCACAAAACCAATTTTAGTAGATATTTTTTATAGATATTGGCAACTGTGTTTTTTCTGAGAATGAATTTGAAATGCTAATGAATTTGAAATGCTATCGATATATGTATTTATAGTGCTGCTTTAGCTTTTGAATTACATAGTTGAGATAATGATAAAGAGTTGGAATAATTCAATCTTAATTTCAAATTCAAATTAAATTATGATAAGCACTAAGTGTTGAGATAAAACTAAAACTTCATAACCATAGAGGAAGTTATAATGAAATTAAATTCAAAATTATTGTGGCTAGAATGTGCTTTTAGTTGTTACAAAATAGGATCACGTGTAATCAAAATATATTATCATATGGAAGACCCCAAAATATGTTGTTGTTATTATTATTATTATTATTATTATTATTATTATTATTATTATTATTATTATTATTTGGCATTGTTTAATTTAATTTGACAATTGATGACAAATAGATTATCACATTATCTTTGTCTCTTTAATTTTGTTTCGAACATATATTTGTTGTGCCAGTTATAAAATGTTTATCAATAGATTCAAGTTTCTTTTTTTTTCTTTTTTTACATCAATTGAAACCTAGTAATATTTCAAATATTCTCGATTATAGTGGTTTATAATTTTTAAATGATTTAGAAGTCGGCTTTTTCTTTGTAATCATAATCGTATAGTTGAGATTAGAGTAGGCTAACGGTATTGAAATAATCTTAACTACTATTGATAAACAAATGTATTCAAATACATGTATCATTTAAAAGAAATGTATTTATGAAATAGTAGTAGCTCATTTAAAATGTTGTTGTACTTGGTGGGAATACACTGGGTTTGTTGTTGTTGTAGCTCATTTAGAATTCTTCAATCTTCGTTTCCTAGTTTTAAACTAATGGTAATCTTTTTTTAAGAAAAAAGCTTAATATTTACAAATTCAACTAATTATAAAAATCTTAGTACAACACTATTAGACTTGTCCTAAACACTGTCTGGGGGCTTCTCAGCAGCTTGCCACTTGGCTTTTTTTTTTATGCTTCATCCTCTAGTTTATAATATATATAGGTAGATATGCAGATTTTTAATTTCTTTTTTCTCTCTTATAAATGTATAGATCCTGTTTGGGACATCCTAGATAAGTTGTCCAGTATCTGACAAAAGATTTATAATTTTAATTTTACACTCCCTCAATTTTATTTTATTTGGCCTCTTTTAACTTGGCATACTCATCAAGAAAATATTAATTAGAAGTGTATTTTACAAAATCAACCCTATTGATTGATGATATCTTGAAACTCTAAATTTAACTATTATTATTTTCTATAATTATTGAATACTACGGGTAATACGGAAAAGAAGTACTAAAATACTCTTGATTTGTGAAAATGAACAACTAATTTGAACAAACATATTTAGAAAGAAAATCAAGAAAATGAAATGGTGGGAGTAAAAATTACTAGATCAAGGGCTCGTGCTATTTCTTGTATAAATTTATGTGATACAAATATAATTTAGATAGTCAATCATATTTTTCTTTTATGTTTTTAGATATTTTAACTTGTTAATTATTATAATTTATAATATTGTTTATGTAATTTTCAAATAGTATATGTTAATTTTCTTATCCCAACTTTTGTGTCATTGGTACAATTTCGATAGTCAATTAAATTTTTTAAATATTTTAAATTGTTAATTATTGTAATTTATAATAATTTTTCTCTTGTTCCAATTTAAGTGACACTGATATAATTTTGAGAGCCAACCAAATTTTTATATCTTTTAAATATTTTAAGTTGTTCATTATTATGATTTATAGTACCTTTTTTTGCCTACTTTTTTAAATATATAATAGATTAATAAAAATTAAAATAAATAAATTAAAATAAAAAAAGAAAGGCAAAGGAATGGCCAATAAAATTGTTGAAGGCAGCATGTTGACATGTTGCCTGCTTTTACATAATTTTATTGGCCCTTTCTCTTTTATAAGTAAATAGATATACAAGTGAGTGAATTATTATAAAATTTTATTCTCTTATTAAGGATCTGTTTGGAAAGTCACGCTGCAAATTAGATTTAGCATAATTGACTGTAATTACATAGTTTGACATGTTTGGATGGCGAGCAATTAACAATTATTGATCAACAGATAATTGAGTGTAATTAGCAGGGGTAATTACACTCTTCAGTTCACAAGAGAAATGTGGATTACTGATAATTACATAGTGTAATTACAAGTCGGTTACTTTTATTTTAATTTATTTATTTTAATTATTCTAATAGTTTTAAAATATATTTTTTTATTTTATATTATTTTTATTTCATTTCCTTCACATTTCCCGGCCTTTAGTTTTTGTGATTTCATACAATTCTTCGTATTATCTAATTTTTAAAGTTTTTTTTTTCATTTAGCATAGTTTTGTTGATATTCTAATCTCTCTCTCTCTCTCTCTTTATATATATATATATATATATATATCAAAATCATGGACATGCTGACGTGGCGCTCTCTAACGGTTTGATTCTTATTTATCTTTTTTGTTGTTTTTTTGGCCTTCTTTCAATTTCAAAAAATAAAAATTCACCTTTAACTTCAACTAAATATTAAAGATAACCATATTTAATTACTTTCATCATTAATGCTATTAATGATATTTATATCATTTCCTTAAATACACCTTTTCCTTTCTTTATTAGTTTTATTTTCTTTTTTTTTTTAATCCAAGGAACTAGTTATTAAAATTTATAACTCCATAAATGTAGCATTACTTCTACAGAAATTGATTTGTCATTTTTTTGGAATTTTAATTTATACAGAAATTGATTAGTAATATTTTTGTACTTTTAGATATTTTTCTCAGCTCCAAAGAGTTTTTTTTCTTTCTCCTCCTTTTACGAAAAGATTTTTTCCCATTATTGTCTCCAATTTTTTCTCTTTCATATTTATTTATTTAATTTAATTTATAATTTATATGCTATACATAAGATTTTTTCTTATTATTCTCTTTAGTTTTTTGCTATTTTATATTCATTTATTTTATTTTATTTAATTTATAATTTATTTACTATATGATCCTATATCTCCTTGAAACCCCTCTATTATAGACCAATACAGACTTATAAATTTAACGGAACCAAATAAATATTATTAAATTTTAATTAGTAATGGTAATCATAATTAACTTCAACTTCACATCAGTTACCAATAATACCCATAAAGTATCATATTGAGAATATTTTCTTCTTCATATCTAAAATCTCATAAAATCAGAGAAACCATTTATTTGAATTTTTAATTTTGATATTAGGTTGGTTTTTAATTTTTGCCATTGTCATCAACATGCGAAATTCTTGGGTAAGATCAAAAATAAATATTATAATTTTGTCAAACATAATTATTTTTATATTTTTATCACTACTTCACAGTCACAATTTCAATTTTTTTTCTTTGCCAGCTCTTTAAAAATGTTATTAGCAAGCATGGCGGTAATAAAATCTAAAGAGAACATGGTAACCTAAACTTCCTATTTTTAGGTTTGTACTCAGAACTATTTAGAGATATAGTATTATAATTGTAACTAATAATTGCCTTTAAAAAATTTAATGATTACTGAGTTATTATCGTTAATTAATTGCCACTATTTTTTTTATTGGTGTAGTGCATCACTATACAAATTTCGAAACATATAGCATATTTTTTACAACTATTCCAACAAATTAAAATTTATATTTTTTTATTTTAATTGACGGTTCTATCTTTGTTCGAAGGAAATCATAATTATATGGTATTTATATTAAATAATATAAACACATTGTTTATGAAATCTGTTATATTTAATTTTCGATGAGAAGTTATAGTTATTTGTGTCAGTTGTCATGGTGTGATCAATGCTCTAATGATCGAGGAATGTATAAAGGAGTAATCATATGAAAGAGATACTTTTAGAAGCATCATAGCATTTGTATCTTCTCCGATCAACACAAATAATAAATATGAATTTTGTTACATGGAGGGCATCAATTTCTTTTCAAAACCTTTCATTCATGTTCATTATTTATTCTCCCCGTTGTATTTTTTTTTTTTTTTGCAAAATTTAATGCAGACAATTCTTTTTATTTATTTTTTACGATTATGACTAATAAGATGTGAATTATTAAAAGGATCAGGTAGGGATGTTGAATGGGAAATCATCTCATTGTATTGAAATTGATTATTTTATTCATTAATTCTGCATATTTGAATGGTTGGTTTTAATTTTGAAAAAGATAAAACTAATAAATTTAATTATACTGATCTTGAAAAAAAAATGTTTGGTTAAATTCAGACCATTGCATCTTACATTAAGGTTCAAGATTTACTCCTCAATGGAAGTGAGTGTTGAAATAGTTCTACGCTATAATTTATTTGAGAAAGTACCCTATTTCACCCTTGAATTATACCCAAAACGACTGAGATATACCTCAATTTAAAGAGGTCCTATTACCCCTGAACTAATTAAAAGTGTAATTTTGACATCTTTAGTGCCTACGTGGCACAACACACTGAAGGGTCCACGTAGGCACACGTGTGTGATACATAGCACTAAGGGTATCAAAATTAGATTTTTAATTAGTTTAGGGGTAATAGGACCCCAATTAAGTTGAGGTGTGTTTCAGCCGTTTTAGGTATAGTTCAAGAGTGAAATAAAACATTTTCTCTAATAGAATAGTTAGAATATAAATTCTCTAGCAGACCTGAATAATGTTAAAATTTTGGAATCTTTTATTAACAGACAGTCTTCCAGGAATTTAATAGTTTATATCAATCAATACGTTTGATTTCCTCTTTCTTATTACATATATTAAGTGGGTGTTTCATTTTTAAGAGGATTTGCACATTTTTACATATACATGTACATGTTTCTGTTAAAGTGTTCAGTGATTTTACTAATCTATATATCACTAGTTTAGGTGTATGTGCCTCACACGTGTACTTTACTTTATTGAGTTCAAATATTACACTAAATAGGATATTTTTTTTAAATAATAAAGATTAATACAATAATTAAATTCAACATCTTTCGGAGAATTTATGTAATTAAACCTAACATTTACCAAAAAAATTTCTCGAAGTCGATCGACATTCATCTACCACCTGTAAACTGCAACAACAATAATACAATGATAGAGACATCAAAACAGTATAATTAAATCTAACCATTACACAAAATTTTTCTCAAAGTCGTCCGACACTCATCTATCACCTGTAAACTATAACAAAATAATACAATAATATAGATATCAAAATAATACAACTAAATTTTACCTTTACACACACAAAAAAAAAAATCTCAAAATAAAGATATAAAAACAATACAATTAAACCTAACAGTTACCCAACAAAACTTTCAAAGCCGGCCGACATTCATCTACCACCTATAAATTCATCTACGACCTATAAACTAATCAAAATAATACAATAGTAATCACAAAGCTCCAATTTTAATGAAAAATAATTCTTGTCTGAGTGATAATTTTGACACTAAAGAATGACTTGAATGAAAACAAAGAAGATATATATACACACACACATTGAATTCTATATGTTGATAAAAATATTGAAGAAGTTGAGGGTTAGAAAATTGAGCATCCATCAATCTAGACATGAAACCGAATTAAGTTAGATGAACATCAATCATATTTTCACAATAAGTAAATCAATTTCTTCTCTGGTTTAACATCCTCCCAATATTTATAGAAGTATTTTGTTAATGGAGTCCTATTTTAGGAGTATTTTTCCATCCTATTTTAGGAGTATTTTTCTAATTGATTAGTACAAAGAAAAATGTTAATTGATTCTTCTTCCATATATTTTAGGAGTCTAGTTAATATAATAAAAGTAATTAAATAATAAATTGAAGAAAATAGTGAAAAGACAGTTTTGTCTGAAGGAAAGTTTTTTAATGAAGGACAAAAAAGTTCAAAGCATTTTTCTAAGGATCTTCACACTTTTAATATATTATAGATATAAATTATAGATTATAGATATAGATGTAAAGGAAGATCATAGAGGAGGTGATGTGGCACCTCTATTATGGCCTCCATTCTTATTTATCTATTATCTCCTTTTTTGAAGCTTTTATTATTTTAAATTAATATACTATATATTAAAAAATTTAAAAGACACCTCTTAAATTCTCTTAAACATATTTTAATGTAGTTATAGAATTTAATGAATGTTACAATTTCACGTGAGTTACAATCTTTTCACCTCCCACACTTTTCCTATTCTCATAAATTCACATTGAATCTTTATTTATAAGTAATGAATAAATGTCAAATTATATTTTCAATCTCCAATTTTTTTTTTTTTTTGAGTTTTATCATGTGTCTAATTTGTTTAATTTAGTGTTAGTGATTCCTATTTTCATTTTTATTGTATGAAATTTATAGGAAGTTTGCCAATGCAACAAATATTGATAATATGGATATAACATCATCCATTTTTTCAATTAGAAACAAGGTATCCTACTTTTTATATTAAATTTTGTATTTTAAGCTCTAACTATTCGTCTTAGAATTTTGGTGAAATTCATATTTTCATGAGGAGATCGACAAAGTTTTTAGTGTTCTTCATAGTGTTTATTTTTCTCTATCATGTTTGGACTGTTTTAAGTAAGCAGTGTACTAATTAAAAGGTAGCTCCTACTCATCAGTTGATGCAACACTTTATATTCTCATTAGACAGTAAAATATGAAAAAAAAAAGACGTCTGATCGTTACTATTTGATACACGATTGTTGATTTGTCCTGATCTAATTTGAACGAATATGACCGTGTCTATATACATCTTTTGTACTGAAGAAATTTGATGTTTAGTCCATTATAGATATTAGTTTTTATATTCGAATTATTAGTAGGCATAAACATTCATTTCTTCTTTAATTGCAGAGTGTTAGGACTTAGGATTACATAGTTGATAGTGCATATAGTTTCTGTTTTGTAACTTAAAATGAATTTTAGAGTTTATTAAGAGAAATCTTAATTATGAATATTGTGAACTATTTATATAGAAAATAAAAGAAGTATTCAGTCATTTTTTTTAAGGGAAAATGACATTGTGTAACAATTTTTAAAACAAATAGCCCAAGTTTGACATTTTTCTAAAAAGTAGTCAGTCTGGTATAATTTTTTCACTTTATATCCATTTTCTAATTTGGGTCATTTTGGCCCATGTAGTTCGATATAGTCCATATACAATACTGATACAGTTTTCAACTTGGGTCATTCGGTCCTTTTAAAAATATATTAGTTTTTTTTTTTGCTATAAATTTTTTAACTAAAAAAATATTCTATTTTTTTTACTGTTTAGAAATCATAATTAGATATAATTATATAAAAATGGTATAATTGTTATATAGAATATGTATCGATATAAGATATATGTATAGAAATTGTATAGTTCTATCAAATCTGTATATGTATAAAATATTTATAAAAAATATATAAAAAGTGTATAAAAATTTGTATATAATTATTGTATAAATGTGTAAGAAAAAATATACAATTATTGTATAAATTTGTGAATCGAAACTGTATAATTTTCATATAGAATATTTATATGTATAAGATATGTATAGAAACGGTATATAAGGTGTGTAGAAATGGTATAGAACAAACCAACAAATTGAAATGGCTAGAAAGTAAAATTTAAATTTCATGGTCATTTTCGTGGAAATAGTTTAATTTGAAGTGTCGTTTCTATCATTTCCCCTTTTCTTAAGTAGGATATCATATAGTAACATTTGTATCTTTTTCCAAAATTGAGTATGTAATTGATAATTTAAAAGTTATTTTTTTATATAAATTTTTGATATATATATATATATATATATATATATATATATATATATATATATATATATATATAGTATTGTGAATTATTTATACAAAAATTAAAAGAAGTATTCAACCATTTTCTTAGTTAGGTTATCATATAGTAGCATTTGTATCCTTTTTCAAATTGAGCATGCAATTGATTAAAAGTTATTCTTCAAAACATAGAATTTTGGATATATATATATATATAGAGAGATTATTAAGACAAATCTTAATTATGAGTATTGTGAACTATTTATACAGAAATTGGGAAAAGTCATCAAAATCATCTTAAACTATACCCAAAAAGTCACTTACACACTCAAACTATTATGACAGCCTATTACACACTTGAGAAAATTGAAGGAAATGTGTCTTTTAAGTCTTGAATGAAGGATTGGAGACATTGACCAACTTAAAGGGTCAAACATCATTTGAAAACTTGATTAAGTTAATTGTGGAGTTGATTAATATTTTCAAAACTTTCTAATCTTTTCAAAAATACAAATCAACCCAAACCACACCCCTCTTCAATCTAAATCAACTAGTCTCTCTCCTCTCTCTCTCTTAACATTTTTTCTCAACTCTCTCCCAACCAACAGTTCTACAAAATTCTCCCTTCAATCTTCGATGAAAAATAGTTGGGCGAATCTCTTTCAACTTGAAACCGTCAATCGATGTGAAGACTTCTCTAGCGACAACAACTTTGAGTTCTTTGTCGTCCCATTTTCTTTTTTCACAGGTAAACAATTATGAAGAAATAGAGGAACTTGAGACAACTATTCTTCTAGTAGTGAAATGTGGACTAAATAAAACTCTAATTTCTGGCATTTTTTTCTTGTTGTCGTACCATTGATTCAGATTTGTTGGTGATTTTTATTTACAGTTGATGTTCTGTGTGTGTGTGTGATGTATTGGTGTTGCTGAGTTGATTTGTTATTTGTCTTGGAAAAAATGATATTGAAACAGATGAAACATATGATGCAACAGATGAAGACATCTGATGAAATAGATGAAGACATTCAATGCAACAGATGAAGACATTTGATGCAACATATGTTAATAACTGATGCAACAGATAAAAACATCTAATGCAACATATGTTAATATCTGATTCAACAGATTAAAATTTGATGCAACTATGAATGCAACAAATGAACAATCTAACAGATCATTCATCTGTTGCGATAGATGACTCTTCAGTTTGAAAGAAATCTAAACAATATTGATCCAACAGATAACTCATTTTCTAACAGATGAGTGATATATTTCAACAGTTCAGTGATCTATTTTTATTCTCTCCAAAGGTTTACTCATCCATTGCAACAGGTCAGTTATATGTTGCAATAGATAAAGTACCTAGTTCAACAGATCAGTGATATGTTTTTATTATTTTCAACGGATTACTCATCTATTGCAACAGGTTATTTATATATTGCAACAAATAAAAAATATGGTGCAATAAATTAGTGATCTATTTTTATGGTCCTGTTTGAAAGAAATCTAAACAATATTGATCCAACAGATAACTCATTTTCCAATAGATGAGTGATATGTTTCAACAGTTTTGTGATCTAGTTTTATTCTCTCTAAAGGTTTACTCATTGCTACAACAGGTCAGTTATATGTTACAACAGATAAAATACCTGGTGCAACAGATTATTGATCTACTTTTATTGTTTCAAATAGATTACTCAACCGTTACAACAGGTCATTTATATGTTGCAACAAATAACAAAACTGGTGCAATAGATTAGTGATATATTTTTATAGTTTTCAACGGATTATTCATTCGTTGCAACATTTTGGTTATATGTTGTATAAGATAAAATACCTAGTGCAACAGATTAGTGATTTGTTTTATGGTTTCCAATGGTTTACTCATCTATTGCAACAGTTGGTTATATGTTGCATCAGATTACATACCTGGTGCAATAGATTAGTGATTTATTTTTATTATTTCCAACGGTTTACTCATCCGTTGCATCCGGGTTGGACAGATTAGACATCTATTTTTATTATTTCCAACGGTTTACTCATCCGTTGCAACAGGTCGGTTATATATTGCAACAGATAACATACCTAGTGCAACAGATGTGTTGTTTGTTGGAACTATTTTTTTTATCTTTGTGCATGTTAGACTTATGTTAGCCTTTTTTAATGATACATTAATCAATTATAATCTATTTTATATTCCTATTAATTTAAGTTAATATGTCTCTAAAAAGAATAGAAACCGAATCAAGTCCAAGTAAAGGAACAAGTGTAGCAGCTTGGCTACATCCACCACTCTATGAGCTTGCTTTACAAGCGTTATCTCAATCAGGAGCAAAAGATAATGAACATAGGGAGAAGGAATGTCTCAAAAGAGATGATCCAAATGCTAATAGCCCTTCTGTCGAAGATTTGGTCAAAACCTTCAGCATTGATTGTTATCCTGTGAGAATGTAGTGTGCTGATGCTACAGATTTAACGGGTGATTTCGTGATTAAGTTAGCCATGGGAAAATCTTTCGAAACCTTCAGAAAAATACTCCGAGAACAAAAATTGGATGCTTATTTCAGGGAAAGCTGGTTTGGGCAATATCTTGATTTGCCAGAGGACAACAATACTTGTTTCCAGATGAAAATGGTATATGATCTTCTCAAGCGTGGGTTTATGTATGAAAACAAAGACAAGATGGATGAGGTGTGGATAAATTACTGTGGCATGCCTGTTTGTTTTGGTTAGAAGGAGTTTGCCATAGTTACCAGACTAAAATATTATCCTCCTTCTCCTTCTTAAGTTATACCTACTCCGACCCAAAACAAAGCACCCCGCACACCCCAAAAAGGCAAAGGCAAGTCAAGTGATTGTGAGGACCAAGTGTCTATTGTTGGTCTAAACTTTGAAAATAAAATTTGATAAAAGCGTTGAAATGTAAAGGACTCTCAAAGAAGCATAAGCAATCATTGGGCTTGGTTTGGTTTATACATTATATTCTTTGGGTAAGCGACGTTAACAATAAAATAAGACCCAATTTAATAAATCTCTCCGAGGATCTTGAGGCATTTAATAGCTATCCTTGTGGTTATGAAAGCTTCAAAGTGACTGTCCAATATTTGTTGACTTTATTGACGCCAAAGACAGTCAACTTATATGGCTTTCCATGGGCCTTCATGGTAAATATTTCTTTTATCATGATATGATTCATTATTATTTTTTATTCAATAATACTTTTGATTTATTGGCGTTATGTTATAGGCTTGGGAATTTGAATCCATTCCTTATTTGAGACAACAAATAAACTACCAGGAAGAAGTTTCCTTTCCAAGAATTCTGAGATGGTTGTTGGCCAAAATCGATAAAAATGCAAAATTTCTTGATCTTTTCAACCCCTCCAAGGAAGTAGTGAGTCCAATTCTAATCAAATTTTTATTTTAATTAATGATTATTTTAAATGATTTCATTATCATTCTAACATATGTATTGATTTATTTTAGATTGTCCACCCGTGGCTTGTTCTGACCAACCGAGAGTTGAAGATGACATTTTTTCTTACTTTACGGTCTGTGCAAACTTTATCGGACCCTAAGGTCATTGATGGAATAAAAATGGAATTGTTTGGAGCAACAACCATCACAAGAAAAATAATTTTAGAGGGTGGGCTTGTTGATGTTGACAATGGTAGTCGTAGTGGTAGTGGTAGTGGTGTTGCTATTGGAGCTAATGATGCTCCTCTTACCATTTTTGAAACAATAAGACATTATAATTATGATCATACTGGTTGTACAAATTTTGCCACATCTAGTGAATGTTCTGCATGCAAATATCAAGACTACAAGGCAAAATATGATGGAATAATTAATGCTATTAATGCACTAACTGCTTCTGTAAAGAAAATAACATCTAAGAGGGGTGTCATTTCATCAAAGAGGATTTCATATCCATACACTCCACTAGAGATCAAGGCGGCTAACAGGAGAAGGAAAGATAATTCCAAGGCATCATCAAGCATCAAAAAAAGAAAAATTACAATGCCTCTATCTTTGTCTTGCACCGATGTTAAGTGTGCAAGGTCCACAGGAGAACAACATGAGCCGAAGAAGGTGAATGTATATCACATGTTCCAATAAATAAATAGGCACATATCTATTTTGAACACATGATACATCTGCTGAAAATTATCAAATAAATACATACATCTGTTGCAATTGTTGTCTAACCTGTAGCATCAGATGTGTTATCTGTTGTAATAAATGAGTCTTATGTTGCAACAAATGGATCATCTATTCAAAATTATTGCACTGCTCTGATTTACCTATTTGAGTTCATCTCAATAGATGGTCCATCTGTTGTAACATAAGATTATCTGTTGTATATCTGTAATAAGAATTGACAATCTGTTGTATATCTGTAATAAGAATTGATAATTCTGGCTTTCCAGGTGGATGTCACGGTAGAAGCCACTATTGAAGAGCATAATATCATATTTTATAATCCATCAAATGCTTCCAAAGAATAAGAAAAAGTAGAGCTTGTCAATTCAGAAGAACGGAAGAATTACCCATTTGAAGGGTTCAATATCTCGAACGACGCTAAACTAACGCAGTTGATCAACGACTATTCAGAATGGATTGCCGATGGGCTATTAAAGTATCATGCCGGTAGGTACATAAATCAATTTAAAAGATATTGGTTTATATGATTCTTGTTGTAAGAACGTGACATTAACACATATAAATTATCATGTAGAAAATAAAATGACGAACGCTACAAAGTGAATGAAGCGAGTCTTGATTTTGATATGTTCAAATTTGTTTTTGCACATCTCAAAACAAAGAATTTGTTCTATTTGATGTGAAAGCCCTAAACTTGCTGGAATGATGAGGTTTAAATGCCTGCATATTAATTTTTCATTATGTAATCCAAAATGTTTGATAATATACGCAGCACATCGATGTTATTTTTTACTACCTCCGAAAGAAGGACAAGTTGCAAACACAAGAACAATATAGATACATGACAGACAATTGTTTGTACAAAGTTTACATCAATAATGCCTACGATAGGTATTGTTAACAACAACCGAAAGTTTTTCGAAATAAGGAATGCTTAATCAACATCATCAAAAGTTTTAGCATTTTGTCTGGCTTACCTTGGCATTTGGTTGATGAAGTGTACTTACCAATCAATTGTGTGATGAATTCTATTGGGTTTTGACTGTCGTCGTTCTAAAAGAGAGACGCATCCGAGTTTATGACTCGATGTCGTGAAGGATACATTTTGGGTCTTCGTCTGAGATACAAAATTTGGTTAAAATATTACCTACTTACCTTGATATGAGTGGCTTTTTGGAAAAAAAGGTTCATACTGATTGGTCGACGATTGAAGCATACCGGGATGAAATGGGTAATCCATTTGATGTACAATATGTTAAAGGAATTGCTCAGCAAACCATTGGTATCCTGTAAGTTTAAGTGTCATGATTTAGTTTCATTTCATAAATTTCACAATGCTTGCATGAACTGCAAGATATGAATTCTCTATTTTATTAAAACGCCGAAATTATGATCCTTTAGTTGCAGCTTACACCGAGTATTTGAGTGATGAATTACAAGTACCAAATGATGGACTTGATTCTGTATTATTCTGCAAAAGATATGTAGCTCTTTTATGGAAATACGGTGTACACTAAAGATCCACGTCGATCAAAGCCGAATTCTGTAATACCGGATGAAGAATAACTTACCCATATTGATTAGATATTTATAGTTTGAGTCCGTCAACATAATAACCTATCATCCTTGGTTTAAATTGTTGATTTATTTGTAGAATAGATCATTTGTGCCCATAATGATTTTTTTACATTTCATTTATTTCATGTAATTTTTAAAGGCTTCAATTTATTTTATACTGTTGATAACGCTCAATCTAAAGCTCTCGTAGCAGTGTAAAGCGGTCGCTGTCAAATATATAACCCAACTGGGTTGGGTATCGATCCCACAGGGAATAGCTTGGTCAACAAGTAAGCAGAGATTACTAGACTTTTAGTGAAAGTCTCGTAAAAAGGGGGGAGTGTAACGTGCAATTGATGTGAACAAAATAGTAGAGTAAAACAGAAAATAGCAAAGTAAAAAGTAAGAATGTTTGGTAAGCTGTAAAACAATGAGAATTGAGAAGTTGGGGGTATGTCCACCTTATGAGTTGTACGTCTCTATTGGCTATGAGTTATGCGGAATTCAGACATGCATGCGCTTATAGAGAATTGTATTCTATGGTAAATCCAAGCGTCTTTCGACCTTAACAAGGACTATTTCACTTTAACTCTTTCGAGCTTAAAGCGTGTCTAACGGTACAAATTCTCCAAGAGGTTAATCCAGTTACGACACTAACTTTTTTATAGGGGATGGGACCTTATTACCTTGACATTATCTCTTTTCCAGACATATAAATTTTCTTTCGAACAAGTTAATGCTATACTGGCGTATTCTATGCGTCTGCAGCCACAAGAATTTGCATTAAGATGAAGAGAATAATGATATAAGCAACACACGTGTCACGAATTCACAAACTCATAGCCTTAGATAGTATCTCATAAGGCTTCCATAACCCCAACAGAGGAGTTTAACTATTCATGAGTGTGATGGAAATCACAATAGACATTATAATTATACCACAATAAAAGATCTCACGTGTAGTATGGTGTGGTGTGGCGTTAGGCGTGAATTCCTTGCAAAATGGCGATTTTCTTGTTGTAAAATTAAAAGTCGAATAGATGAAAAATAATGTCAACAATGAATTAATAAAGAGAATTTTTTTGATGGATGGATGGATGGTGGATGGATGGGAATTGATGGAATGGGGGAATGAATGATAAAAATCTCTAGCAAAATAGGGTATTTATAACACCCATATCCTATTTCTACTAAGCTAATGCATTACTTAACCCAATCCTACTAGGTTACTGCATCATTCTCCTAATCCTAATAAGTTACTGCTAGTCCCAAAAGTCTTGAGAAATGCTGTTTTTGCCCGGGATAGGTTTTCCATGCATCACTTTCAGTCCATAGGCGTCCAAACGCTGCTCTCCTTCTTTCGTGAAGCTTCCTTCGGCGTCAAGTTATCCATAAAATGCTAAAATATGCATCATTTATACCTGAAAACTTGCTAATCACGTTTGTTAGCTCACTTACAGGAAAAAGGACTAAAAGTGCATGAATTATATAATTTGTCATCAAAACTTAGCTAAAATATGGGTAAAATATAGTACTTTAGGCGTGTAAATTCGCCTATCATCAACACCCCACACTTAAAGCTTTGTTCGTCCTCGAACAAACTATCATGTCCATCTAAACATCCACTTAGGGTTTCACAGTAACAACACAAAATATTCATAAAGACAGGCATGACACTTATTAAAAAAGAGTAGTTTTCTGATCACTTCTAGAAACAATTCAACCTCTAATATAGATTCGTGATGATGGTTAATTCGTATTCAAAAGTTAAGGCACAAAGATTTATATACGACTACCCAAAACTCATCAACCATGTGTGTCTCACAAATGTCACCCATAATCACTCAAAAGTATTGTATATATCTCGAACATGGGTATAGGATTATCCTTGCTCTCACTCTCACAAAGAATTCATATGCTGCAACTGATGACCATAGGCTTGCCTTTAGTGTAATGCTCCACTAAATGTCAGAATGCTAAGATTAGGATCAAATAGGTCTTTTGCTGGTTGTAATGTAGGCTAAGGGACGGGTAGTACTATTTTGGCCAAAAATAGTGACTATGTTCCTAAGCGCTTTAATACATCACAATATGCCATTGATGCTTTCTTTCAAACAACCTTTTTGCTTTCTTTTATTCTACCTTCCTTTGTCACCTTTTTTGTTTTTTAATTTTTGAACATAACTAACTTTTTAGTTTTCCTTTCCTCTTTTTTTTTTTTCATAACATACCTCTTATGATAGAAATTCTTTTTCATAACGACTTCAAGCACCAATACATTCTAAAGCATCATACTTACCTAATTTCCTCTTATTTTGTCACATGACTTTACACTTTTAAAGCACTTAGGAATTTGGATCAAATTATGGTCTTGAAAAAATGGATTAGGCTTACATATGAGGTTGTCAAAGAAAATAGGCTAAAGGCTCAAAAGGGGTTAACTAGGATAATGTCCACGGGTATGTAAAAAGAAGGTAAACACTCCTAGGTTGCCAAAGAAATGCCTAAATCATCTCCTAAACTTGCACGCTTTATTTTCGCTTTACATACATACCAGGCAAGTTCTAGCATCATCCACAAGCATAGAATATACTATATCCTCACACACACAAGGCACATGGTCAAATTTATTGGGAGTAGCATAGACTCTTGACCCAACAGATGAAGGAATTGAACCATACAATATCACATAGTGAGTCACAATTAGAGCCTAAACGTCTCAATAGTCATGATTTTAGCACAAACTCTTGTCATAATCTCATGCTGCCTATTAGAATAATTTCATGCGAAGTTAAGTTAAGTAAAAAATTTAACTAATAAAAAGAAAAACAAAACAAACATAAATGCAAATGCAGATAGAGAAGTATAGTATGCAAATACCAGCACCCTACACTTAGACGGGACACACTGCCCTCAGTGGAAAATAAATAAGAAGAACCTAGTTAGTCGGACTCCTCCTCTATGTCTGGAGTCATACCCCCTTCGTCAGAATCATCATTGGAGTCGTCGTCATCAGAATTCTCCTCCACATCAGAGTCTGGCATTCGTCGATCATCATCGGTCGGCACATCGTCATCAAGAGGTTCCTCAAAATATGTACCTACTCCACACATTGCCTTCGCGTGCTCAATCATAGGGTAGTCATAGTCCAGCTGTTGGAGCTCGGCAGCAGTTGGAACACGACCACCGCTCATCATTGTAAATCGAGTCATTCCATAAAGATGGCGAAAGAAACTCTCACCTCGAGCATGCCTTTCTGAAGTGGTAAGGTTGACGCCATGCGTAGTTTCAGCATCCTTAACCTTCGTGAGGTCAACCTTCTTTGGGTTTTGTGGGAGTTTATGATCAGTCGATTCCTCTTCGATGTCTTCCTTCCTCAATATTGCGGTCAACAGGTTGCCAAAACTAAAGTGGGACCTCTTGTGTAGCCTAGCTTTCCGCATTATAGATTGAATAATTGCCCCAATGTTGATAGGGACATTCGTCATCAATGCGTATACCAAGCACACTCTATGTCATGTTATTTTGGTGTACTGGGTCCCTAGAATTAGACAAGAGTTGACTATTCACAGCCATATCCTTGCTTCCCTATTCAAAGGAGCATATGAGAAGGTGTTGTGTCGTCCGATGTCCTTGTGTCTACTCCACCGTTCCATGGATCTTGTTCCACAAAGTGTGTGTCGAATGGCTCTATATGGAGGTCTACTGTACAGCTCTTTGAATGGTGATGGCTCAATAGCAGGCAAGCTAAGAAAGGAGTTGAAGAAATCCGCATTGAGTTGTAAAAATTGGCCCCGAATCTTGACCTCGCTTCCTGTGGTTTTAGGTGACCAGTTGGCATAGAATTCTCTTGTTAAATTGAGATTGCATTCTCCCATGTCTCGGAAGATGAAATCAAGATGTAACACCATTATCTTGGCCAACATTCGCGGTTCTTTCTTTTCTAGGCTTTCCTTGTTTATCAAGTCCACATGAACATACTTCTTCTCTTTGTTGTTCCTATACCATTCCTTTGCTTCCTCCTCTAAAACCCATTTAATTCCAAACATGCGGCGTGGTACTTGCATCGAGGAGGACTCTCCTTGCTCTTTTCGTCCTCTTTTCTTGCCTTTTTGGGAAGTGGTTGCCTTATCTTTTCCTTGTCTTGCTTTGGGTGCCATTGTACCTGAGACTAAAATAATGTTCATGTTAGCGTCATCTCGATGGATACAATCTATAAACAAGCAGTAGGGGCACCACCCCACACTTAGTTTGTTGGTACAGACTAGTGAAGTGAAAGTGGTCGATTACTCAGACTTCATCGGCATACGTTTTAGGTGCTATATTCCAACAATAAAATCAATGCAGTCATACTTCTTGTATTCTTAGCAATACTTTCCTGTTTGATATATCAAGACTACTACATAGGGATTGAATCAAGGTATAGCATCTAGAAATAATCACAACCTTCTATGTTGGTAGTCAACCATAATTCTCATCTTGATGAACAAGTTATTCCAACATGTAAGCTTTCTATAGACAAGATTATGCAATTTTTGTAACCATGTCAATTCTGCAAAAGTATGACAGTGCATCAAAATCAAATTCAAGTTGGAAACATGTTAAGATCATTCTTACGTATTCTTTCACTCACTTAGTTGTATCACAACACATCAACCACATTCAAGTCACTTCTGCTATTTCAAGATTTAACAATTCATAATAGGCGTAGTAGTGTAGTACTTACGGAATATAAATGAAGAACAAAGAAGTACTTACTTGATTGATGCCTTTGGATGATGTTCTTGTGAAGTAAAAGAGCAAAAGGAAAATTTTGGAGAGGATTTTGGAGAGGTAGGCGGTGCTTATGCTAGGTTTGCAATGTGTTTTTGGTCTAAGACTAAGTCTCTTATTTATAGGACAAGCTTGGGTCGGGTTTTGACCCATTTAAAATCGGATTTGGAGACCAAAAGTGACCATAGGCGGCACTTTTTGCTTTGCCTATGCTTGGCATAGGCGGCGCCTTTTGCAAAGAATTGTTGAGCATAGGCGCCATGGAATTCTTAGGCATAGGCGATGCCTTTCACTTAGCATATGAGATTCAGAGACAAAAGGCATTAGCATAGGCGGCGCCTATGCTATGGCATACTTGGGCATGGGCGGCGCCTATGCTATGGCACACTAGATTCCGAGAGCTTAGGCCATAGTATAGGCCTTGCCTTCTTCGTGGCCTAGATTTACATAGGCCTAGCCTTGTTCGTTGCCTATATTTTCATAAGTAATGCCCAATCCATAGCCTTTTGCTTCTTCATTCCTAACTTACCACCTTCAACATGCAATACTTCCAACTCAAAATTTGAAACCAATCTCCTCTTTGACACCTCTTGTACCTATACTTGCTCAATGACAACAAAAACGATTAGAACGATGGGTTGCCTCCCATCAAGCGCCTTAGTTTTGGTCATGGCACGACTCTTCTTTTTGGATTTTTATTTATTAAAAGCAAACAATTAGTAGAATGAAAGAAAGAAAAACAATGAAAAATGATGGGTTGCCTCCCACCAAGTGCTTGATTTATTGTCGCGGCACAACATAGGTATCTCGATTACTTAGACTTCATCGAGATAGATGGTGGATCGTTTTATGAATGGATTCAGACGACAATGAGGCTTACTTGTAGGCATGCAATCTTCTTCGAGATGACCCTTGTGCATGCCTATCCCTGGAGGGATACCAATTATATCATCAATAGTCCAACCCATGGTTCTCTTGTATCTTTTCAGAGCAGAGATGAGAGCCTCTACGTGCTGTTCACTTAAATCATCCGCCATACTTACCGGAAGTATATTTCCACTTTCCAAGAACACATACCTTAGATAATCGGGGAGCTCTTTCGATTCTAGAATTAGTGGCTCTTCAATGGAAGTCTTCACTGTTGGTGACGGTTGATTCTTAAGATCAAGGTCTGGATGTTTAGGAGTACGAGAATAGGACCCTATTTCTGTTAGAGCACACGTAGTTTCTTCATAATCTTCATCATCCTTATGCTCAACATTCAGTAGCGCAACAGACAATGGCTTAACAGTAAGCTGTTTTGCTACAGATAATGCTTTTTTATCCTCATAATGAACATCAGCTACAGAGAACACATTCATATCGCTGGGCTGCTTCATTGCTTTGCATATATCAAAGCGGACCACTTCGTCATTCAGCCAAAATAAAAGCTCATTAGCTCTCATGTCAATAAGCACACTTCCTGTTGTAAGGAAAGGGCATCCCAAGATTATGGGAACTTTAGAGTTCGCATCACAATCCAGAATTACGAAGTCTTCCGGAAAGATGAATGAAGAAACCTTTACCAATACATCATTCAAGATACCCACAGGTCGTTTTACCGACCTATCAGCCATCACGAGCCTCATATTGGTTGGTGTTGGATCTCCTAACCCCAACTTCTTGTAGATGGATAGTGGAATCAAATTGATGCTAGCACCCAGATCGCACAATGCCTTAGCAAAATTCATAGATCCAACCGTACAAGGAATAGTGAAAGCACCGGGGTCAGCCTTCTTCTGAACTAATGAACGGGTAGCAATTGCGCTGCAGTGATGAACAGTATCCTTCAACTCATAGCTTGCTGCTCGCTTCTTTGTCAAAAGATCCTTCATAAATTTTGCATACCCAGGCATTTGTTCTAGAGCTTCCACCAATGGAACATTAATGGTCAGCTGCTTTAACATATTCATGAATTTGCTGAACTTTGTATCATCCGCAATCTTCTTCAATCTTTGAGGAAAAGGTGGCGGTGGATATGGAATTGTTTTTTCCATGACTTTCTTCTCCTCTTGCTTCCGGATTTTGGTAGTTTCAGGCTGCAAACCGCTGGGGGTGACGTCATGGACTTCGTGGCCAGCTTCTGTGGAATCTTCTCCTTTCGCGTTATCATCAATGCCCGCTACTTCGTCAACCACTTGCTTGCCTTTTAATGAAGTTTCCAGCACCTTACCGCTTCAGGTAGTAATAGCCATGCATGACCCATCATTCCTTGGGTTTTGCACAGTGTCGCTAGGTAAGGTGCCAGCCTTTCTTTGATTGAGTGCTGCTGAAAGTTGGCTCAATTGCTGCTCTATTTGCTTTATTAAAGTGGAATATGAGTCAACCAATTGCTTCATCAAGGACAAATCATTTATTACCTCCGTTACTCCCGCGCTGGTTGCCTCCACTCCTTTCAACAATTTAGCCATCATATCTTCCATATTTTCAGAACTAGATGCAGTGGCGTCACGTCTTCCTGGGGGAACATACAAACTATTCTTCTCATTTTTGTTTTTCCAACTACCTTGGTCCTTGTTTCCAAATTTATCATAATAGTTCCGACCTTGGTTTCCTTGGGTATTGCCTCGGAAACCCCCCTGATTGTTCAAGTAGTTGGTTTCTTCCTTGGAATCAGATTCCTCTCTTTCTTTTGACGCAACAGCTTTGACTTTTTCGGTCTTCCCTGATAATAGATGCTTGGTAAGAAGATCCACTTGTGTTTTTAGGTGCGCCATATCTTGATCACGTTCTTCTTCTGTTCTCCTTTGTTCAGCAGTCATGCCAATAGGTATAGTAGGGATTTCTACCTCAGAATCCCTGGTATGCCAAGCTCTACTTTGCTTCGTCATCCGATCTAGCATATTGCTTGCCTGCCCAAAGGTGAGGTCCATAAATGATCCTCCAGCCGCATAATCCACCACTGGTTTAGTTATTGAATTAAAGGCTCTGTATAGTATCTCCATTAGGTGGACATTGGTCATGTGATGGTTCGGGCACCTCATAAGCTTCGTCTTGAACCTCTCCCATGTTTCATGAAGAGCTTCGGTTGGAAACTGCCGAAAGTTGCTGATTTCATCTCTTAATTATGCTCTTTTGGATGGCGGAAAGAATCTTTCTAGGAAAGTGTCTCTCAATTGCCTCCAATTTGCAATAGAATCAGGAGTCAGCCCATTCAACCATAGAGTTGCCTCCCTAGACAGAGACAATGGAAATAGGCGTAATCGAATTGCATTCTGACCAACGCCAGAATTGTCAAACGACTTGCATGTAGAAATAAAGTTGATGAGATGCATATTCGGATCATCGCCAGCTAGTCCATCAAATAATACCTTGAGTTGCAATAACTGAATCATGGTGCTTGTGATGTTGAACTTGGCTCCGAATGCCAATGGTGGAGGAATAATGGCTCCTGTGGCTACGGCTCCATCAAGATCATCATCATCATCGTCGAAAACTGGTTGTACAGGTCGGCGTTCATGCCTAAACCTTGCTTGACGATCTCTTCTGTTGGCAGGTGTTGCGATCTCAGTAGCATGCCTAGGGTTTAGTAACTCGTCATCACCTAGGTCCTCGTCGTTAGGATTTATTGCTCGCTCGGGGTTATCAATATTCTGTTGATGCACTTGAGCGGCGGCTAGAGCAGCTAGTCTCGCTTGTTCCTGTTGAGCAGCCATCCTTTCAATTTCGTGTTGTGCCTCCATTCTGCCAATACGTTGTGGTTCAGAATTGATAGTTAATAATGGTTGACCAGAACTTTGAGTATGGGGCATGCACTGAATAAAAACCTGCAGAGAACAAAAACAAAAACTAAAAGTAAAAGTACGAGAATCTTTGACCAAAGGGTCTAGTAATTATCACAAACTTAATTGACACTCGTATTCCCCGGCAACGGCGCCAATTTTTGATAACGCTTAATCTATAGCTCTCGTAGGAGTGTAAAGCGGTCGCTGTCAAATATATAACCCAATTGGGTTGGGTATCGATCCCACAGGGAATAGCTTGGTCAACAAGTAAGCAGAGATTACTAGACTTTTAGTGAAAGTCTCGTAAAAAGGGGGGAGTGTAACGTGCAATTGATGTGAACAAAATAGTAGAGTAAAACAGAAAATAGCAAAGTAAAAAGTAAGAATGTTTGGTAAGCTGTAAAACAATGAGAATTGAGAAGTTGGGGGTATGTCCACCTTATGAGTTGTACGTCTCTATTGGCTATGAGTTATGCGAAATTCAGACATGCATGTACTTATAGAGAATTGTATTCTATGGTAAATCCAAGCGTCTTTCGACCTTAACAAGGACTATTTCACTTGAACTCTTTCAAGCTTAAAGCGTGTCTAACGGTACGAATTCTCCAAGAGGTTAATCCAGTTACGGCATTAACTTTTTAATAGGGGATGGGACTCTATTACCTTGACATTATCTCTTTTCCAGACATATAAATTTTCTTTCGAACAAGTTAATGCTATACTGGCGTATTCTATGCGTCTGCAGCCACAAGAATTTGCATTAAGATGAAGAGAATAATGATATAAGCAACACACGTGTTACGAATTCACAAACTCATAGCCTTAGATAGTATCTCATAAGGATTCCATAACCCCAACAGAGGAGTTTAGCTATTCATGAGTGCGATGGAAATCACAATAGACATTATCATTATACCACAATAAAAGATCTCACATGTAGTATGGTGTGGTGTGGCGTTAGGCTTGAATTCCTTGCAAAATAGCGATTCTCATGCTGTAAAATTAAAAGTTGAATAGATGAAAAATAATGTCAACAATGAATTAATAAAGAGAATTGTTTTGATGGATGGATGGATGGTGGATGGATGGGAATTGATGGAATGAGGGAGTGAATGATAAAAATCTCTAGCAAAATAGGGTATTTATAACACCCATATCCTATTCCTACTAAGCTAATGTATTACTTAACCCAATCCTACTAGGTTACTGCATCATTCTCCTAATCCTAATAAGTTACTGCTAGTCCCCAAAGTCTTGAGAAATGCTGTTTTTGCCCGGGACAGGTTTTCCATGCATCACTTTCAGTCCATAGGCGTCCAAACGCTGCTCTCCTTCTTTCGTGAAGCTTCCTTTGGCGTCAAGTTATCCATAAAATGCTGAAATCTGCATCATTTATGCTTGAAAACTTGCTAATCACATTTGTTAGCTCACTTACAGGAAAAAGGACTAAAAGTGCATGACTTATATAATTTGTCATCAAAACTTAGCTAAAATATGGGTAAAATATAGTACTTTAGGCGTGTAAATTCGCCTATCATCAACTGTCTATGAATATAATTTAATCCTTTGTTTTGAACATGATAATTGAAATGGATTACTAGATTCAAATATCACAAAAGATAATACATCTTTTACAACAGATGGCATATCTTATCAAACAAATTTAGAGATATGTTACAACATGAGATGCAACACGTAGGTCATCTACTGGGAATTATATAATAGGTATTCCTACTTTTTTGATTTGCTCCAATAAATTATTGATCAGTTTTAACAGATAGATTATATGTTGCAACAGATTGTATATCTGTTGCGACAGACAGACTGGGAACATCTACATAATACAACAGATGACCAACCTATTTCAACTGATAATTAATCTGTCACAACAGGTACTATATCTAACACAACAGATATACTCTGTTACAACAGATATATAATCGATTGCATTATAAAAATTTAAGTTTTGCCAGACAGAGAAATTATTGCCACTACATGTAAAGTGAGGTTGCTTGAAATAAAAAATTGTTATCGTGTTCGTCCCCACCTTTGTACATAATCTTCTTTATACACGGGCTTCAACCATTTAGTTAGGTCATCTGCTTGAAATTATATAGCAGGTCTTCCTACTTTCTTAATTTAATACAACAGATTATCTATCAGTTACAACAGATAGATTATATGTTGCAACAGATTAGTTATCTGTTACGAAAGACAGGCTGGGAAACATCTATTAATGCAATAGAGGACCAACCTACTCCAACAGATAATCAATCTATCACAAAAGGTATTATATATGTTACTACAGATATACTATCTGTTGCATTATAAAAATTTAACTATTCACATACATAAAAATTATTACCACTACATGTAAAGTGAGGTGGCTTGAAATTAAACATTATTATCGTGTTCGTCTCCGTCTTTGTACATTTTCTTCTTTATACACGGGATCCAACCATTTATTTAGTACCCCATAAGCCCATACCCATTGCATCTTTCCTACAATGGTGTTGCACATACCGGTCATTTCTGTGCCGGTCAGCAAACACTCTATGTATGCAAGCTAGTATAGACCGCATGCTGCATAGGTTCTATTTCTCTGGAGCTCGATGTTCTTATTTTGACCTTCAAAATCCCATGATTACTTCATTAATACATCAACCGACAAATTATCCATCAGCTTACTCTGCATCACCAACTTGGGCAACAACTTCAAGAGTGGCTGCATGTGGGCTAAAAACTTATCCTCGCTGAAGACAGTTAAGTTGTAGTCATAAACCTTAATCTTTCCCTCGTAGAGTAGTATCTTAACAACGAGAAAATATTTGACTTCCACGTTCATGAATACAAGAATTATCTTTGCCATGGTCCAACTCTTGCCATGTGGATATGACCTCTTCCCTCTAATATATTTAATCACTACTTCATCTCATTAGAACGTAAAAACTAACAGATCAAGTCCCAAGCTACTGGAATCAGCTGCTTATGGAGATCAGCGTACCTATCCTTGAAATTATTGTAGAAGTTGAGGTCCATTATCCTAGAAGAATTACTGTCGCAACAGATGGAACATCTGTTTCAATATCTTTCTTTAAGGAAAATTATTTTAGTTTAGAGAAGATGTACTGCATCATCCAGAGGGTTAAATAGACCAGCGTCCTACTCCTTAATACTTTTTTTGCCTCTCTTTGCAGTCGCCAACCACCTAAGGATCCTTGAACAAGAAACCTCATCTGGGTAATCCTTAAACTATTTTCGGAGTGGGGGAATGATTTCACATGCCCAAGCCTGAAAAATGTAAACATTCGATAGTCAAGTAATAGCTGTCATATCCCCAAGGATAGTCATTGAATTTGTCAAAATCATCAGCAAGCACCAACAAATCATCTTTTATGACTTTCCTAATGTCTCTTGCCGATAAAACGGAATAGAAAAACCAAACTAAGCACAATTTCTCCCTACAATGCTTTGGTATGTCTTTATCCTTCAGATCTACCATCAAATCCGCCACTTTGTAGCTGCTACGTCCAACAATGCCCAACAACCCATCTTTTATTCCCTTGCATTTGTTGGACCCTTTGTGGCGTGTTTCCTTGATGAGAGATTCTTTTAGATGATCACATCTCAAGCCCGTCACTGTGGCAAACTCTTTCAACCCAAAACAAACCCGCATGCCACAGTAGTTGATCTATATTTCATCCATTTTTTTCCGTCCTCCTTTAGATATTTATCATCCCCCACGTACTTGATCCTGCACTTGAGAAGATCATATATCATGCTCACTGGGAAACAAAGAGTGTGGTCCTTAGGCAGCTCGAGAAAGTATGCAAAGCAGCTCTTGTTAAAAAGTTCGTCTATGTTTTCATTCTTCATAATTATCCTTAATTGATTAATACGTTTCCCCAACTGACATTTAAGTACGAGATCACCAGTTACTTTGTCAGGACTATCCATCGGCATCGCAACTCAAAACCTATCGATACTAATGGTTTTGAAAAAATCATGCTGGGATTTTGATATTATTTCACGCCCCATTGTGAGGAGGAGTTATCACTTTTCTCAGCTTTATTTTGCCCCAATTGAGATTGTTTAGAAAGTTCCTCCGAATCTATCTGTACTCTAGCCATTTCTGTTGGGTGGTCTGAAGTTAATCCACTTTCAGTTTCTTTTCTTTTGGGAGACATCTTTTAACTACAAACAATAGAAAAACAAAAAATACATTTCATTTGATGTCTGCATAATTTTGAAAAAAATCTAAGATAAATTTTTAAAAATTATTCTATGCCACATTACAAAAAAAACTCCAACAGATAAGCCATCAATTGGAACAGATGGGGAATCTGTTTGAAGACCTATTTACTATCTCTCAATAGATATTCCACCTGTTGCAACAGATGGACCATCAACACCATAACCAATGCCACCACCAATTCCATCAAGACCACCACCAATGCCACCAATACCAACACCAAGACTACAGACACCACCATAAAAAACACAAATAACAACACCAACAACAACATCAACCAACAACACCACAAACACCATCCAACAATACCACTATAGTTAATAAAACAGTGAAATAAAAACTATGATTTTATTGGGTGCTTCCTAGTTTTTAGCATCAAAACACAAAATTGTTTACCCATTCTCACAATAATACAACTAAAAGTCTTCTTTTTAACCATTAACTATAAAGCCCTAATTTTTAGAATAATTAACAAATGTATAACTCTTCTCAAACTCTATTACCCATAAAGATAGAGAAAATGATGGATACAAGTGAAAATGAAATAAAAAATAACAAGTATGTGGTTAGAAATGGGAAACAAATCGATTTATTTTGAAGGGTTGAGCAATATGTTGAGTAGTTGTTGTCTGTATTATTGAGGGAGAGAGAGAGAGAGAAAGAAAGAGAAAGGAGCGAGAACATGAGATTTGAAATGAGAAAAAGTTTTTCTTGAAAATGGATGATTTGTATAGGTTGATTTGTAATTTTGGAAAAGAATGACAAGTTTTGAAATTGTTAATTTGGTCTGAATTGATCTTATTTACTTTTTAAAATTTCAAAAGATATACTCCCTCTGTTTTGTTTTAGTTGACCCTTATAGACTTGGCACAACCCTTAAGAAATTATTTAATAGAGGCTTATTTTACTAAAATAACCCTATTAATTATGCATTGAAAATATGAATTTGAGTAAATACACTTTGTTTAATCATTTAATGTTGAGGGTAATAATGGAAGAACATAATAAAATCCTCTTAATTTCATCAAAAGGATAACTAAATTGAAACAAATATTTATATAAAGAGGGACAACTAAAACAAAACGGAGGGAGTACTAGTTTTTAAAACACTAAGTTAATGAGAGCGATTTTCAACTCTGTGTGATCGATGGACGACCTAGGTCGGGATGAATGCAATACCAATGCCAGTTGTAAATACTCAGTTGAAGTTGTAGTTGACCCTATGAGCTCATTCATTCATCCCTAGTTCCACCTAAATAAATATAAGTATTATTATTCCCAACATTAAGTTAATGATATCGATCGACGACCCGGGTTGGGATAAATGCAATACCAATGGCAATTGCAAAGACTCAGTTGAAGTTGTAGTTGACCCTATGAGCTCATTCATTCATCCCTAGTTCCACCTAAATCAATATAGGTAATATTAATCCCAATATTAACTTAATGAGATAGATCAACGACCCGGGTCAGGATGAAAGCAATACCAACGCCAATTACAAAGACTCAGTTGAAGTTGTTGTTGAGCCTATGAGCTCATTCATTCATCCGAACTTCCACCTAAATCAATGTAGGTAATATTAATCCCAACATTAAGTTAATAAGATCGATCGACAACCTAGTTCGGAATGAACTCAATACCAACACTAATTGCAAAGACTCAGTTGAAGTTGTAGTTGACCCTATGATCTTATTCATTCATCCCTAGTTCTACCTAAATCAATGTAGGTAATATTAATCTCAATATTAAGTTAATGAGATCGATCGATGACCTAGGTCGAGATGAATGCAATACCAACTCCATTTGCAAAGACTCAGTTGAAGTTGTACTTAATCCTATGAGCTCATTCATTCATCCCTACTTCCACCTAAATCAATGTAGGTAATATTAATTCCAACATTAAGTTAATGAGATCGATCGATGACCAGAGTTGGGATGAACACAATAGCAACGCCAATTACAAAAACTCAGTTGAAGTTGTAGTTAACCCTATGAGCTCATTCATTCATCCCTACTTCTACCTAAATCAATGTAGGTAATATTAATCCCAGCATTAAGTTAATAAGATTAATCAATGACCCAGGTCGAGATGAATGCAATACCAATGCCAATGACAAAGACTCAATTAAAGTTGTAGTTGACCTATGAGCTAATTAATTCATCCCTACTTCCACCTAAATCAATGTAGGTAATGTTAATCCCAACATTAAGTTAATGAGATCGATCGATGACCTAGGTTGGGATGAACGCAATACCAATACCAATTTCAAAGACTAAGTTGAAGTTTTAGTTGACCTTATGAGCTCATTAATTCATCCCTACTTCCACCTAAATCAATATAGGTAATATTAATCCCAACATTAAGTTAATGAGATCGATTAATGACCCGGATTGGGATGAACGCAATACTAATGCCAATTGCAAAGACTAAGTTGAAGTTGCAGTTGACCCTATGATCTCATTTATTCATTCCTACTTCTACCTAAAACAATGTAGGTAATGTTAATCCCAACATTAAGTTAATGAGAGCTCATTTCAACTCAGAGTGATCGATCAATGACCCAGGTCGGGATGAATGCAATTTCTAACAGATATTCACATCTGTTGCAACAGATGGCATATGTGATTTAATTATCAAATAGACATTTGAATTTGTTGTGACAGATGACTGAGCTATTGGAAAATTTCAAACAGATATTGGTATCTGTTTTAACAGATGATATATTTGTTTGAAAATCTTTTTTTCTTTCAATTTAAAGCAAGCTTCTATTTGAGTAAGAGTTACTAGTAAAAGTAAGTACTATAAAATGCGGTAAAAAATAAAGATTTTCTTTTTCTTGGATAACTCAAAAATGTGTTTATTGAGTAGTCTTATCTTGTCTTTTCAATATCACTAGTCATTTGTTAGAACAGATACCAACAGATATTTAATTATCAAATGTACATTTACATATGTCGTCACAGATGACTGAGCTATTGGGATATTTAAATAGATATTGATATCTTTTGTAACAGTTGACATATTTAATTATCAAACGGAAAAGGTTTTTTAAACAGATATTTATATCTGTTGGAACAGATGAATATGCTGTTGGGATTTTTAAGTAGATATTGCTATCTGTTGTAACAGATGACATATCTGTTTGAAAATATTTTTTTTATTTCAATTTTAAATAAAGCTTCTATCCGAGTAGATAAAGTAGTAAGTACTACTTAGAAAATGAGGTAAAAAATGAAGAGTTTCATTTTCTTGGATAACTCAAAATGTGTTCACTGAGTATTCTTATCTTGTCTTTTCAATGTAACTAAACTAAGTCTTCCTCGTGCCCATCAAATTATTAATGAATATTAATTATATTAATTAATGAATATTGAAACCCATGTCTACGTAGATGATACATCTCCTAAATTTATTTTGTTCATCTCTTATCTTTTTATTTCTCTCTTTTTTTTCTTAGGGTTTCATAGCCTTTTTTTCTCTCTTATCTCTTTTATATTCTCTTTCTCATTAATATCCTTTCATATCTAAACCGATCCATATCTTATTTCATCTGAAATTGCTATTTTGATCCCTTTTGACACTAAAGTATGGTTCACTATTGCTCTTTCATTCTCGTCTTCTTCTTTGCAAGTTATTTACATCTATTTTTTATTTAATTATTATTTAACCATATGATATTTATTTTAATAATTTGAAGGAATATTTAAGTGTTAAATAAATAAATCGAGAATTTTTATTACGATATGTGAAAAAAGTATTCTGTTGGGAGAAGCTTAAAAGCCTTGTTGGCAGTATCATTTTTTTGGTATGTATTTTGTTTGTTTCTTTATTGTTTATGCTATTATTGATGTTGTTGGTGGGGTTGGAGTTGTTGGAAGTTGTGGTGTGGTGTTGTTGATTATGTTGGAACAAAGGATATTGATTCTTTGTTGTTGATGATGTTGGAATAAATGTTATTGTTTCTTTGTTGTTGATATTTTTTTATTTATTGTTTCTTTTTAGGTTATGCTATTATTGATGTTGCAACAGACGAAGCAACTGTTGGAATAAATCAAACCACTAGCAAGGCTGGTTTGATGTATTCCAACAGACTCCAAATCTGTTGCAACAGGCTCCAAAACTATTGCAACAGACTCCATATATGTTACAACAGACTCCACATCTGTTGCAACAGACTCCACATCTAATGCTTCAGACTCCTCATATGATGCAACAGACTTCTCATCTGATGCAATAAACTCTTCATCTGATGCAACAGATTCTATATCTATTGCAACAAATGGACAATGTTCTTTCTGTGACATTAATTTTTTTCCTCTTATTTGTATATATAAGGAACTGAAAGTTGATCAACTTTTTCCCGACCATCGCAAGAGGCTGCAGTAAAGATGGGTTTGGAAGAATAAGTTGCATGCAAATGGAACCACTTCATATGTGGGAGGTATGTATTACTGATAATATTATCATGGAAACACACATAGAGTACACTGGTTTTATGAATGTTGATTTTACTGATTAGTCATAGATCATTCAAACAAGATATCTGCAAATTTACAATTAAGTTTTGTAGGTCCGAACTGATAAGGCTGAGGGATCATGAATATGGTTCTGATACCCTATTAATATTTAATGTCGGTTGTTGCTCATGTTTATTTGTCAAGCTTTGTTAAGGGATATAGTTTTGGTGTCATTGTAAAAAGATTCAATAGCGATTGGACTAACTTTATTGGACTCTGAGAAGACCTTTGAAGCCTAGCACTACATCTAACAAGAACAGAAAACCAATATAGTTATTTCCCTAGCCCAAATTTATATGGTTGGGTTGCTCAGGGTGATGATTATACACCAGTAGGTGCGGTAGGAGAATTCCTTCGAGGAAAAATGGGTGGTTGATGAAAGACTATATCATCTAAGAGCTAATTGAAGAAGAGACATAGGGTAGAAAGTATCTTCTAGCTAATTTGACTGATGGAATTATCTTAAAACATGAGAAACCTGTATTAAGTGCAAATATGAAAGTGTATCCGATAATGTAAATTCATTCGTTGTCTGTCTAAGAGAAAAATAGTGCCGATGGTCACTTTTCTAGGGAGCTGAAACTAGGTAGCGTGGTCGGGATTATCACCTAGATAGAAAATAGTAGAAGACTAAGAAAGCATCCTTAAGGGCATCGAGGGTTGAAATGATGTACAGTAAGTCTAGAAAACTTATGCCAACAATAACTGCAGCTAAAGTAAAGAATATAAGTTGAAGGTGGTAATTTCTGAATTTTAAATTGCATCCCATGCCTTCTTGTTTGTGGTTCCAATTAGGTCCACTGCTGTTGACCTAATCGGAACAACAAACGTAACTAAAAGGCAAATTGAGTATCATCACTTACATAGCAATATAGTTATAATTGATTGTGTTTTATAGCCTTAGAATGCTTTCAACATTTCGTGGAGAAGATTAGAGGCTTGCTCTAGTGTGTAAATTTTGATAATTTTCAAGCTTGCCTCCAAAACTCTATATCCGGTTTCAGCGACTGACGGTGTAATAAATGCTCCAATCTCATTTTTACATGTGTATTGGCGCGTGTATTACACACCCCAACCTCATATTTATACGTGTCCAAGTGGACAGATATATGCCGTTAAAATATGAAAAAAAGTCTAGGGGGTAATAGGACCCCGCAAAGTTCAGTATGCTAAACTGAAAATCTGGTCAAAGTTCAGGTGTTTTTTTGAGTATTATCTCTTTTTTAATTCATTTGTCTTTAACCTTTATTTTTTTTTTTTATCAGTTCTCTTTTTTTTTCCCTCATTTTTCTCTAACTTCATTTTTATTTTTTCCTCTTAATTTTTATTTTCTTAATTTTTTTAATTCTTCGCTTTTTTCTTGCCTTTTTTTCTCACTCTTTTTTTATTTCTCTATTTTGTTTGGTCGCTTTGTTCTTTTTTCAGCTTTCTTTTTTTCCCTCATTTTTTCAAACTTTATTTTTATTTTTCCTCTCATTTTTATTTTTCTCAATTTTTTTAATTCTTCACTTTTTTCTCGATCTTTATATTTTTTCTTTCCTTTTTTGCCTCAATCTTTTTTTTATTTCTCTATTTTGTTTGATAGTGTTTTTTCTTTTTTTCTCAACTTCTATTATATTTTACTAATAAATAAAAATTTGGATCCTTAGTGGCTATATCAACTCTCATATCCTCTAGCTCCTAACTCAAACTCTCTTGAACTGCCAACAGTTTTTACACCTGGGACATAGTCCTAGTTTTCCTTCAGCACACTCATTATCAATCAATGTAGTCAAGCTAAACATTTGTTTTGCTTTTCCAGGAGTTCCCTTTTCACAGACTATCATAAAATAATCAAACACTCTATTCAAAAAGTATCATAAGGCATACCATGACTTTCATCTTTCTCATGGATTACTTTAAATATATGTTGAATCATCAATGAAGGCAGAATAATCAACTCAAATTTGCTGAGTCACTCCATCACATATAAATCTACACCAGACACAATAGTTCTTTTCTTAGATCTTGGCATCACTACTTTGTTAACAAACTCGAACACCAATGTAAACTCACCCTTGAGAAACTTCTTCGTTACACTAGCTATAGAAGTTTCTCCCACTTTTAAAGAATCAACCATAAAATCAGTTGAGGGTTTTTGTTTTGAGACAATACTCACACCCACAATAGGAACATTCAAATTTTTCCAATAGTTTCTTTATCCAACTTTATTTTTTTCCTTGCACCAGTGCAGTTAGGCTATCTCCATCTTTAGAAAATTTTATAGTGTAGAAGAATTGTCTTACTTCATCTTAATAGACAGAGGGAACTGGTTCTTCTAGGAGATATAACCAGCCCTGGTGTCTAACATACTCCACCAGTTCCACCATTCCTAGTTTTTCAAAAATTTTGGAATAAAAGATCCTTCTAGTCAATACCTTTTGATTTTTGAGCACTTTATTTCTCTTCTCTCTAGACACAAAATTTTCTTCCTCATCCTTTGTAATGTCCCAGGACTACCCTTGGATGTCACATGGTGCTTAGGAACACAAGTGATCCCAAGCTAACCCTTTTTCTGGCTTAACTCATGAGCAACTGAATAAAATACATAAATCTAAAAAAATAAGCGAAAGAAATGTATTTAGCTGAACATCTTCAAAATAAAACTATTAAAACGATTGCAACTCTGGTTATACAAAACAAAATTGAAATCAAGTACATCAACTCTACTGGCTATCTATGAAACCTCTACTAATATTGACTATAGGTAGCCGGGACATGGCCCCCAGCTATCTCGAATCAATACGATTGAATAAAAAAAATGCTACTCGAAACTATGATTGACTCAATCTCTCGAATAAAAAGAACTCATCACTTGCTGACTAAAAATGTCACACTGTCTGATTATGATGTATAGGCTGCAACTGGTATCTACATTATGAGACAATGTAGCACATAGATATATATGTGGATTAGTACTTTTGGAATGTACTGGGCATGTGGGGGTGAATGCATAAGTAAAAGCAATAACTCAACGTACTTACAGATTTTCAAATGCTGCATGCTAAATGTAAATGGCTTACCTTGAGCTTGAATAAACAAAGCTGTAAATTGTAAACATGATTAGTAAAGCATAATAATAAAATTTTTGAGCCACAACACTTAGTTCTAAAATCTTTTCTTTTATTCTGTCTTAAGGAGGTTCTTCTAATCGACATACACCATGTGAGCTATCATGGTGTCCAACGTTTTGTCCCCCCATAGGGAAAAGCTCACGTTGGGGAGATCCATCCTACCCTTGCCAATGGAATAGGACCTAATCTAAAGTGATCACTATCTGTAAATTCATATATATTAGGAATAATATGAACCTATGTTAGCTCGTAATTCTGGGGCTTGTGACCTAAAATGCATACCCAACTCGGTGCTAAATACTACACCCTTATTACTTAGTGGTCATACTATAGGAAATCCACCTAAAAATAGCATAAGGGTTTATAATGAAATCCAGTTATGCTTCTCTTTGCTTTAAATTTTAATCAAAATAACGAATGTGGATTCCATATCTTAGCTTAGGATCAAAAGATCAATATTTCTTTAAATCTTGGTATAAAACCATTAAAGAAACATAAGATCATAGTCTTCTTGAAATCTAAAACTTATTCTCGGTATAGAATTATCAAATAAAACTAAAGAGGATGATTTTATTGAATCTTAACACTTAAACTTAGGGCTTAAAATCCATGATTTAAACTTATGAGAATTCACAACAAAACTTCATGCTCAATATAAATCTTGAAATACTTAAAAAATCTAAACTCAAGATAGTGTAATCTCATTCATAATATAAATCTCCTTAAGTTAAAACATAAACATAAGCAATTCTTGATATACTTACATCTTCAAATCTCATGATAATCACATGCTTCAAGAATATAGAAACTTGGGTGTGAACCCTAATTCAAAATGAGTTAATAGAATCTTAAAATCATGCAATTTGGGTACAAGGATAAAATGATACCCTTTTTCATAACCCTACATACCTTAATTGGTTTGATTTGAAATTGAAAAGCCTTGGGAATATTCTTGAATGCTTTCCTTGATATTCTTGGATTAGATAAATTAGATTCTTGCTATCTTGGATTAGAGAACTTAGATTCTTGCTATCTTAAAGAAGGAGTAATGGAGTTCTTGGTGTTCTTGAGGGGAGGTTAGGGTTTTATTGGAGAGAAAAAGTGAATAATAGGGAAGCTAATGCTCTTTGGGGACTTTAATTTTGTGTTTTGGATGGTTTTGGGTGAGGAAAAATGACCCAATTGCCCTTAACTATACGGAAACAAAAATTTGAAAAAATAAGAGAGCGTCCTATGGAGCGTGCACCATGGGCTCTGGAGCACCGAAATGGAGCATGCACCATGGGCTCTGGAGCACCGAAATGGAGCGTACTCCATGAGTTCATCACATGCTACTACTATTTTGGACTTCTAAACACGCCCTTACGCTCATTCAAAAATTCTAAAACTTACCCGAGATGTACCTTTGACATCTCCAAACATAAATCAACTTTAAAATCCACATTGTAAGGGCAGAAGGTCGACAATAAAATCATCGAAGTTTAGGAGCATTAGAAATGACTAAGTCCCAACTCTTAGTGAAATATTCTAAGTCTTGGAACCCTCTAACATGCAATAATGAGATGAATTGGGTTGCAGGGTCTTACATTCTTATTTATTCTTTTAGAACCACTACTTGGTTCCTCCACTGCAAATTTTCTCTTCTAAGGACCAGGTCCCCCAGACACTTTCTTTTTCTTGATTTCAATGTGCTTTTGTTTCATTCCATCAGGGCTTCTAGACTTTGAAGCATAGGACCCGGTCCTTCATTCACCATGAATTTCTTTTCTTCTCTTTTTAGTTGTGACAACAGTATCAGGATCAATATCCTCACTCTCTCTAACGTCTTCAACTTCCATATTTTCATCGTCCACTACACTGGCTTTCTTCAGTTGTCTTCTCTTAGAAATAGATAACTTGCTAGCCTTCGTAGCATCCCTTAGAAACTTCTTTGCAGAACCCTAGTTGAGTATGTCCTAGTAACCTTCCCATCATTTTTCACAACCTTCTCTTTACCTTTACTTCCCCTTTGTTTTTGCACTGACCACCTTAGTGGTGGTTCATCATCATCTGCCTCATCCTCCTTATTTGGAGGTTGTACATACTCACCACCTTCAGTATTATCTCTTTTAGGAGAGGTGTCTCCTACTTTTTCACCCACCACTTGCTCTTCTAAGCTAAATAAACCTTCCCTAGGATAATTAGCAAGTAAAATTAAATTTTTAGCCACCTAATCCTCAATGCTAGAGAGATTAAACCATTTTACTGAGATTTTTTCATTAAAAAATTGAGTAAATATGGGATTTGATTCAGAAAGAGTAGGGGAACTAGGTATAGTTAGGGTTTTGGAGGGATCAATTCTTTCAGGTTCTTCTAAGGGAAGGAAAATTTGAGAAACTTTAGGTTCAATAGGTGACCCAAAATTTTGATTTTTGTCCACCACCATGGCTGACTCAGTAGGAATTTCCATGATTTTTAAAGTTTCTTCTTGAATGAGTTCATTTGGAGGATCAGGAATTTCAAGGGAAGATGTAGTGGGTGGAGTGAACTCAGATTCTTGAGAAGGATTAGAAGAAGAATCTTCTACAACTTTGGACAATGAAGGATCAAGATTTTTGATTTTGGGGTTTTCTGACTGAAGTGAAAGGGGTTGAACATTTTTTTATTCTTTAGTGGGGCTTGAGGGAGTAGGATTTTTAGCCATTCAGAGCTTTTGTGAGAAAGTAAGAAAACTTATTTCTGAGAGGACAAGTTTTGAAGGAGACGATTAGAGAGTTAATTTGAGAGAGAATAGGAGAAACATGATTTGATTTTGAATTTTATGGGAACTATCCATTGTTATTTAAGGGAACTTTTAGAGAAAATAACGTGTGTGGTGCTAATATATGCAACCCTTCACTATTCTAGGAATTTGATAGCTTTTGCTCAAAGAAAGGAAAGCAACTTTTCAGACTCTTATGATTTTAAAGTATATAGTTTTGGTATTAAACTGAGAGATAGGACTAGGTCCCTCTCTTTCTTGAGTGAATTCTCTGAGTTGTGTCTATCTCATTTGTTCTCCTTTAAAGTAGTTTACCATGTGTGTATACCTGCAAAGAAATGGTACTGAGTTAGATCAACAAGTACATACTTTATCAAGGATACCTATCTCCTGATCATAGCCAATTTGTGAAGGAAAACTGAACCATTAAGTAGGTCAATTTATTTTGATCAGCCCCAGCCTCAACCTATTCTTCACAAATTGCTTCTTGTGAAGAACCTTTGTAAAGATATTTTCTATCTGATCCTCAGTCTTACAAAACTTCATACAAATAGCTTTTTTTTAAACATTGTCTCTCTAAAAATTATGCCTTACATCAATGTTCTTGGTCCTTTTATGCTGCACTAGATTTTTTTCCATGTTAAGAGCACTTTTTTTGCCACACATCAAAGGGATAATGTCTAAAATAATCTCAAAGTCTTTTAGTTGTTGTTTGATCAATAGAAATTAAGCAGACTATGAGGCAACAAAAATATATTCCGCTTCAATAGTAGATAGAGAAACTGAGTTTTTCTTGTTGGAGCCCCAGGAAATTAAGGAAGAAATAAGAAAATGAGCCATTACTGAGGTGATTTTTCTATCCACCAAATATCCAGCATAATCAGCATCAACATAGCCTAGTAGATTAATACTGTCTCCAGATATATAGTACAGGACCAGGTCTCCTGTACCTTTCAGATACCTAAGAATTGTTTTATCAGCTTTCAAATGAGACTTCTTTGTATAAGCCTTAAATCTTGCACGTATTCCCACACTGAATACAATATCTGGCCTGCTTGCAATGAGATATAGTAAGGATCCAATAATCCCTCTATATATAGTCTTATTTACTGAGGGACCAAGTTCATCATTATCTATCTTTGAACTGGTTCCAATTGGAGTATCAATTGGCTTATCCTCTGCCATATTATATTTTTTCAACAGCTCTTTGATTTATTTTTCCTGACAAATCATTGTCCCTTGAGATGTTTGCTTGATCTGCAGAGCTAGGAAGAAACACAATTCACCCATCATGCTCATTTTAAATTCACTCCCCATTAGTGTTGCAAACTCTTGGCATAAGGATTTAGAGTTGGCTCCAAAAATTATGTCATCAACATATATCTGGACAATTAGCAAGTTGCTACCTCTTAACTTCAAAAAAAGAGTATAGTCAATTTTTTCTCTTTTAAAGCTATTTTTTAAAGAAAATTTGAGTGGCTCTCATACCAAGATTTAGTTCTTGCTTCAACCCATAGGAAACTTTATCCAATTTAAGAATATGATGTGGATAGTATGTATCTTCAAAACCTAGAGATTGTTTGACAAAAACTTCTTTCTTCAGATTCCCATTCAGAAAGGCACTTTTGACATCCATTGGGAAAATTTTGAACCCTATATAGGTAGCAAATGCAATAAGAATTGTGATAGATTCCATCCTTGGAACTGGAGCAAATGTCTCATCATAATCAATTCCTTTCTCCTGGTTATAACCTTGAACAACTAGCCTTGCTTTATTTCTATTAATAGTTCCATGTTTATCATGCTTATTTTTGTACATCCATTTAGTCCCAATAATTTTTATATCAATAGGAGTGGTGACCAGGTTCCAGACTTTACTTATTTCAAATTGCTGAAGCTTCTCCTGATTGAATTGATCCAGTCAGCATCTTTAAGAGCTTATTTCATATTTTAGGCTTAATTTGTGATAAGAAGGCCATGAAATTTCTAGCTTGAGCTCTTGTTTAGACTCACTATTCCAAAGGAGATATCAGGTTTTCAAGAAGGTAAGAGGCTTTGTGCTCCCAATTTGTCATTCTGAGTTGAGTTCTTCTAGGACCAGGTCCTTGAAGATTTTGACTAGAAACTTCTTGACCTAAATCACCATCACCTTCATTATTCTCAACTGTATCAGCTTGTCCTTGACCATTATCTTCAGTTATGTCATCCCTTAGAATAGGAGTGAGTTCTTTTATATCATAGTTTTCATTTCCACTAGAATTCCTCATCTTTTCTGACTCATCAAAGACTACATGTAAACTTTCTTCCACACAGTTAGCTCTTTTGTTGAAGACTTTTTCTACTTTCCTTGTTGAGGAGTAGCCCACAAATGCTGCTTCATCACTTTTAGAGTCAAACTTTTCTACCTCATTTTTTCCATTGTTCAGAACAAAACATTTACACCCAATGGGTTGGAATAGTCAAGCTTAGGATTTTTTTAAACATAAGATCATATGGGGTTTTATTTAAGAGAGATTTGATCAAACACCTACTTGTCACATAATAGGCAGTATTAACAACTTTAGCCCAAAATCATTTTGGAAGTCCACTATCAATCAACATGGTCCTGACAATCTCTTTGAGAGTCCTTTTCTTTCTTTTAACAACCCTATTTTGCTGAGAAGTCCTAGGAGCAGAGAAATTATGACTAATTCGATTTTCAGCACAGAATTCTATGACTGGGTAGTTTTCAAACTCAGTTCTATGATCAAATCTGATTCCAACATTTTTGTAGTTTAGCTTCACTTGAATTTGCTTGGCAAATATCACCAGAACCTCATAGATTTCATCCTTGGTTCTCAAGAACATTGTCCAGGTAAACCTGGAGTAGGCATCCATAATAACAAACACATACCTCTTTATACCTCTACTTTGGACTCTAATAAGTCCACATAAGTCTATATGTAGCAATTCAAGTCTAGAGGTACTAACCTACTTTTTCTACTTGAAGTAGGATCTGGTTTGTTTTCCCTTGACACAAGCATCACAACCCTTATTGTCTGAATACTGCAACTTTGGCATACCATAAACCTGGTCCTTTGAAATTAATTTATTCAGCAAAGAGGAAGTTACATGTCCCAGACTTCTATGCCAAAAATTAATATTTTCACCTTGTGCACTCAAGCAGGTTAACTCACAGTCAGCTATAGAATCCAGATCAACCACATATATGTACTTACACCTTTTAGCTCTGAGAATGACTTTTCCAGACTTCAAGCTTGACACAGTACATCTATTAGATAGGAAATTTACCTTATTACCTTTGTCACAGATTTGAGATACACTTAGAAGACTGTACTTAAGACTATCTACAAGATACATATCTTTTATTGCATAATCAAAGACTCTAATATTTCCATCACTATGAATATATCTCTTTTTACCATTCCCAAATGAGACACCTCTACCATGAAGTGTCTTGAGAGAGAAAATAGTCATTTCTCTGAGTCATTTGCTTTAAACATCCACTATCCATGAACCAGTTCTAACTGCATTTCTTTTTTCCTAATTATAAAAAAAGTCACTTGTTAGATTTGGGAACCCACTTGAGTTTGAGTTCCCAATAGAAAGATAAAGGTGTGATCAAATCTTTCTTGGACCAAATAGGCAATGGGTTATTCTTTAAATTTCTTAAGGGTTTGGAACCCTTAGAATAAGATTTTTCTTGCTGGATGTACCTAGCACTATTTATTTTAGCTTTATGCCAACTTTAACAGTTCTTCTTCAAGTGCCCACGTAGGGACCCGAGACTACCCCCTAGTCATCACACGGTGCTTAGGACCACAAGTGGTCCCAAGCTAACACTTCTACTGGCATAAATCATAAGCAACTGAATAAAATACATAAATCTAAAAGAAATAAACAAAAGATACATCTTAATTAAGTATTATCAAAACAAACTATATTAAAATGATTACAACTCTGATTATATAAAACAAGACTGAAATAAAATACATAACTCTACTGACTGTCTATGAAGCCTCTACTAGTATTGATTATAGGTAGTCGGGACATGCCCCCAAAGTATCCCAAATCAATACAACTGAAAGAATAAAGAAAGTAAAATACTACACAAACTCTAACTGACTAGATCCCTTGAATCAAAAGGACTCATCACCTACTGACCGGAAGCTACAACTATGTAATTCTAATATGTACACTACAACTTGTACCTACATTATTAAACAATGTAGCACATAGATGTATATATGGATCATTACTTTTGGAATGTAATGAGTATATGTGTGTGAATGCATAAGTCAAACCATAATGCACTATTCAAACAAACTGTCAAAAACTGCATGCCAAGTGTAAGTGACTTACCTTGGCTTGAGTAAATCAAACTAACAAATCATAAATTATGAGTAATAAAGCGTAAAAGAAATTCTTGTGAGCCACCACACTTATTTCTAATAAAATTGTACTCTTATTTTGTTCTTCAAATCATGAAGTCTAAGTGCAATGGGCTCATCTTTATCAATCTTAAAACTTAAAGCTGAAAATCTGATAACTAAAGTTTTAGGAAATACAATATCTAAGTAAATTATTGTGAGCCTTTAAACTTAGTTTCTAAAACTGTTCTATTATCTTGTTTTAAGACTTAGGGACTTTGGTAGGTTCTTCTAACTAACATACACCGTGTGAGCCATCATGGAGTTCAACATCATGTTCCTCTAAGAGGAAAACCTCACGTTAGGGAGAGGTATTAGACTCTTGCCAAAGAGTATAACCTTATCTTAAGTGATCACTATCTTAAACCCACTATGGGAACTTAATCTCAATTCTACTGTGTCACGTAGTTCTGGGGCATGAGACCTTGGAATTATACCCAACTTGGTGGTAAATACTACTCCCATTCTTTTGCTCAGAATCTTTAGAAAATCCATCTTAAAATTGCACAAGGGTTTATAATGAAAACCAATTATGCTTATCTTTCTTTAAATCTCAAACTATATGAATAATGTGGATTCCTTATCTTATCTTAGGATTGAAAGATCCATCTTTCTTTAAATCTTGGTAAACAACTATCAAAGAAACATAAGACCATAGTCTTTTTGAAATCTCAAACTCATTCTTGATATGGACTTAAATAAAACTTATGAGAATGATCTTTTTAAAATCTCAACACTTAAACTGTGGACTTAAAGTTTCATGCTTTCAACTCATGACAATTCACAACAAAACTTCATGCTCAACATCATTCTTGAAATCATTCAACGATATCAAATTATAAAAACAAGAAAGTTCATTTCATGATATGAATCTTCAATTCAAAGCATAAATAGGTAAGATGATCATGCACTTCAATACTTAAATTACTTATAAATTCATAAACTCAAAACAAGATAATTTGGGCATGAACCCTAGTATGAAATTCATAAAATCTTAACTTAAAACAAGTTTTGGGCACAAGGATGAAAGAGGATCATTTGTCATAGCCCTACATACCTTAATAGACTTGACTTGATGTAGAGAACTTGAATTTGAAACCCTAGGAGATGATCTTGAAAGGTTTCTTGAGATTCTCTGATTAGGGAACTTAATTCTTAATTTCTTTCTTGAAGAGGATGAATTGAATTTTATGTTCTTAGAGTTTTTTCTTAAAGTTCTTGGCTTAGGAACCTTAAGTTCTTGATTATCTTGAAGAGAATGTAATGGGATCTTAAAGTTCTTGGTAGATGACCTCAAGGAGAAACCCTAATCTTGTTCTTAAGGATAAAAAGGATTAAGGGGTTTTAAAACTTGTTTATGATGGATATGTACGTATTTTTGATGATTTAAGTCATGTGAGGTAAAGGAAAATACCAAAATGCCCTTACAAAAATGATCACAATTGCTGAGATTTTTTAGTTGACGACTTGGGTTGATAAGTTGTCACTCAGGTAATAGCTTATCACCTTAAGTCATCACTTTTGATTAGTTTTGGGGCTCTTTCTGGTCATGGTTGACGACTTGGATGATAAGTCATCACATAGTTGATGGACTATCAGGTTAGGTCATCACTTAGAAGCTTAATTTGATGGGTTTCTAGTTTGGGCTGATGACTTGGATGATAATTCATCACATAGTTGACGGCTTATCATCTTAGGTCATCACTTTGTAGACGGATTGACATGCTGAAGTAAAATGAGTATAACTTTTTGCTCCAATATGGAATTAAGGTGAAACCAAGTGCATTGGGAAGAATACTCAGATACCTTTCATTTTATATAAAGTAGGACACCTTAGTTGATGTATGATAGGATATACACTTATTTAAAGTTGACCCTAGATGGAGCATTTGTCAAAACTCTATCTATAGAAAAGTCCTCAACTTGTCTACGAGTTAGGAGGGTATTATGAACTCCATCAATATATGAAGACATTCTAACATCATATACTTACTAATCACACATGTATATACATAGAATAATTGGGTTCAATTCCGTGCACATAGGAACAAAGATTTAAATTCTAGTCCAAAAATGTGGGGTGTTACAACCCATCCCTTCCATAATGAGTACATAGTGGTTTTTGGACCTTGGTTTTAACACCATGAACATCCTTACCTATATACCTAAGTGAGTGGGTTATATACTGATATCCAATTCCTTTACAATTATTGACTCCTTGACTAGTTAAATTAGAAAGGATTTGTGAGGATGTGGTCCATTTTAGGGATTTGTTAAGATCTTCTCTTATACGGACCAAGTCCCTTTATAATTCCCTATTCTTATTAAGTTCATTCATGAGGTACTTTTGAGAATCCCTCAATTTTTATTCATGCTCAATTTGAAGCCCTGAGGCTTCTTGCTTCCCTTTACCATCAGAATCATTTACTTTCTCCAATTCACTTATTAAACTCAAATTTTTAGATTTCAATTTTATGGAAAGTTCTTCTCTTTTAGATAACTAAAGAGTTAAGGTAATCAATTCAAGCTCTTGATTTTCTACTTTCTCTTCTAGAGCATTTTTCTCAACAGTCAGTTCATACAAAAAATCAATCAACACATTCGCAAGCTTCTTTATCTTTCTTGTAGAGTAGTTATCTAAATTTTCTTTAATGTTAGAGAGATTTACCTTATTTTCTTATTAATCATCTATGTTTTCCATAAGAGAAAATAAGGAATCATGGGTGAATTCTCTATCCTTTATAACCAGCATAGATACATCTTTAGGCCTTTTAGCTTTATCAGATTCACTGGAGGAATCTCCCCAAACTGCCAAAGTTTGTTTCACTGCATAATCAGCTATAGATTTATTCTTAATTTCTTAGGGACCTGGTCCTTCTTCTTTCCTTTATTGGCTCTAGACTTAATATATTCTTGATAGTCCATTTTGTGTAGTGGACAATCCTTGATGAAATTCTTAGGACTTCTACATTTGTGACAAATTTCAACAATACCTCCTGTTTTGCTGCTGCTTCCTTTCCTTTGAAACTGACCACTTTTCTTCATTTTTCTCAAAATCTTTTTGGCCAAGTAAGCAATATCAATGTCCTCTCTTGATTCAGACTTTGATTCCTTTAGTGCGAGAGACTTTTCCCCTTTTACATCCTGCTTCTCTTCCCTTTGTTGATTTTTGAGTTCATGAGTCTTTAGATTACAAATAAGTTCATCCATAGTGAGAGTCTTCAAGTTTCTTGCCTCAGTAATAGCATCTACTTTACTTTCCCAGGGCTTAGAAAGAACTCCTAGAATTTTTCTCACTTGTTTATACAAAGGAATCACTTCTCCTAGGTAGTGCAACTCATTTGTGATTGAAATGAATCTAGTATGAATCTCTTGAATTGTTTCTCCTTCCTTCATAGAAAAAGTTTCATACTGAGTAGTCAGCATATCAACCTTTGATTCCTTCACATCAGTTGTTCCTTCATGAGTAGTCTTCAGGCTATCCCAGATTTCATTAGCATTTTCATAAGCAAAGATTCTGCTATATTTATCTGTTCCTATACCACACACAAGAAATTTATTAACCTTGTAATTCTTCTCAACTTTATTGAATTCTTCATTATTAAATTCTCTCCTTGTTTTACCAGCCATTCTTGTTATGTCTCCTTTTTTGAAATCTCTAATAGAAACATAAGGACCATCAAGTATTACATCCATCAGCTCACTGTCCTCAACTATAATAAAGTCATATATAATGAATTTCCATGACCCATAGTACTACCTATTAAAGCGGGATAGTCTAGTGGTAGATTACTCTTTTTCCAGATTAGGTGGGGCAACCATGATTAAGAAATTACTCTAGGTGTGAACCTTTTAGAGTATCCTCGATCTGATACCAATTGTTAAATCATGAGGTGTACACCACCGTTCTTATACCTGGTCCCTGAGACTACGATAAAGGCAATAAAATAGTAATCAACTAAAACTAGCAAAAACTAAAAGAACGCAGTGATTTATGTGGAAACCTCCTTGCTCAAGGTAGGTAAAGGCATGGTTTTTCCTTACAAGCACCCAAACTTCACTATAATAAAAAATCATTGATTACAAACTCCAAGAACATAACTGTATGTTCCACTAGTTGCAATAGTTCTACTACAACCACCTCTACTCACCTCAACAACCTCACAATCGACTAACTTTAATTGATTTGACCTTTGGTAACTTTACCTAAGCACTCTACTGCCAAAAGAAAGACATTAATCTTATAATATGAGTAATTCTATTATAAAGGAAGACTTGACTCAAGAACAATTAAACTTGAAGCACACATAGATTTGGAACTTGAGCAAAAGAGTTTTCGTCATTTCCTTAATTCACCAATGTTTCAAAAACTACTTGAATGAGAAGCATTCTTTTATATTTATAGTAGTGTATAAATCAGGTTTAAATTTTTATTGGACAAACTATCATAATAGGTACACTGCACTCCTGCACAGTTAGTTGTACTAGTGGACAAAATTATACAGAGATGTGAAAGTTGTACCATTTCATGATGAGATTGGAACCTGGTCCTTTAAAGAGAACTAATCATCATCAAAACATGAGACAACAAAAAACCTTCCACCTCAAATATTGAACGACATATTTTCTATCTAAATTAGTGAACAGAGATCTTGTGGAAGTGTGAATACAAAGTATATGTTACCTACATACTCAAACCCAATCAATATCATGAAACTAAGATATGGATAAACATGAAATTAGTTAAAATTAACATAAACCATAAACAACTAAACCTGGAGAAAGAAAATAGATTAAAATAAAACTAAGTGATATAATTTTTGTGTAATGCAGATTGAAATTGAAGATCAAAAAGTACAATAAAATAATAGAGTCATCTAACTTGTGTGAAGGAAGAAGCTAGTCAATTAAAATTTAGACAAGTAGGAGAGGACAAAGTGTCGAGGTTACAGAAATAAATAACCAAATGAGGTGTAATACCTCATAGGGTTCTAAACTTAATTCATCTCCTAGTTGCATGCTTAAGGGGTCCAAGGCTTGAAAATTTCACTATGTGCTGAGGACTTATTCATTTTCAAGACCCCTAAACTTTGATGATTTTTATTTTTGTCTTACCGACCCCAAAATATTGGTTTTCAAGTTGATTCATAGTTAATGAGCTTAAAAGTATGTCTTGGGTGAGTTTTGGGATTTTCAAATAAGGTTTGGGGCTTGTTTGAATGACAAAAATAGTGCAACAATGCATTTGGGCCTCGACGCATAGCTCTCTCCCATAGTGAGGAGCTCCGCAACACATTGATATCTCCAGTGGAGTAAAATTTGTAGTGCGTGGCTCTCTTCAGTGCAGAAAGCTCTGCAGCACATAACTCTGTCCCACATAGTGCTTTTGATTAAGTGAGCAAGGGGCATTTGAGTCATTTCCCTTATCCTATTTCATCCATTACACGAATTGGGACTTCCAAAATGGTATTATTTACCTTTTTTACCCAAATTGCACTCAAGAAACCCTCCTCTATTCCTAAGAACAATTCAAGCTCTATTCTCAAGAAATCAAGGGGTTCAATCTTCCAATCTAAGAAATCTTCAAGAATTCAGTCGTCAAGGTATGTAGGGTGTTCATCTATGGGTACTTTTCATTCATGGAGCCCTAAAACTCTCCTTTAGTTTAATTCATGAGTTTATGTATGTTCAAGGAGAAATCAATCCATGAATCCCTTGTCAATTCAATTAAAAGTTATATTTTCAAGTGTTTCCAAGTGGAATAAGTCCTATAATGCTTTGAGTGTTGCGATTTCCATGTCGTGTTCAAGTGAATTTCATGTTAAACCCCTAATTTATGAATTTATCCATGTATCATATTGTTTTTTTTATGTTTAAGACATTCCCATATTCAAGTTCATGATTTTCATTTGTTTGATGAAATGTCCATGCTTTTGGGTTTGAACTATATCCTATACTATAGTTTTTAAGATTTGTTATCATAATTTATGGCAATTCAGTACTGACGGGTTATGAACACCTGATACCTATGAATTTTACATGATTTTAGCTTTTCAAGTATTCAAATAGTTAATCCATGAATTTTATCAGTATACTTACACTTTCATGATCATGATGAGCACTATTTGAATCAATGCTCAGTTAACCTTATTTTAGTTCAGTTCAAGTGTCAGTTCAGTTGGGAGTAGGATTTAGCACCGAGAAAATCCAAGGATGAGGGCTCACCTATCAGTACAGGGTGAGACCCTTAGTAGCAATCCCTTAGTCACAGAACTACGTAGATAGTGTAGGTTTGAGATGTGTACCTGTAGTTGAGGGCTAAAATAAATCTCAGAAGGGCATCTGGAAATAGAGGGTGACTTCTTAGTCCTTCGAGATACCATTTTAGTGGACCCACACAGCTAGTGTTAGTACCCGTGGCACAGTACTAACACCCTTCCAACTAGGGTTACAAGTTTGACCACGATTAGCTCAGATTGAGGCATGTTGGTTAGATGATACCTCCCATAGTTTCAGTAGGTATTTCAATATATCTCAGTCCAGGTTTGCTTGACCAATTGTACAGATCAGACTTACAATTATTTTGATATGAATATCTAGTTTCTCAGTTTACAGATTATCTGAGAATGATGTTCATGGTTTATCTTACATTCTTAGAGTTTACATGTTCATGAATTTCCCCACCTAATCTAGTGGAAAATATGGCTACAGTTAGGATTCGGTATTTCACCCGAATGAATCCCCATTTGTTTTTGGGATTCAAGTCTGAGGAGGATCTACAGGAGTTTCTGGATATTATACAAAAGGTGACTGATATTATGGGTGTCACTTCGAGTGAGAGTGCAAAGTTGGCTGCATATCAGTTGCAGGCTATATCTCATACCTAGTTTAAGTAGTGAAAGGAGGACTGAGGTGTTGAGGTAGGGTTTGTAGAATGGGAGGATTTTACCATGACTTTTCTGGATAGGTTCTTTCCCTTGAGGGAATCTAAGGTGCAAGATTTTATTAATTTTAAGTAGGGTATTATGAGCGTGAAGGGGTACTCGCTTAAGTTCACTAAGTTGGTAAAGTATGCTCCTACTATGGTGGTAGAAAATAAGTCTAGAATGAGTAAGTTCTTATTTGGTGTAGCTGATAGCGTAGTCAAGGAGTGTAGGACTCCATGTTGATTAAGGAGATGGACTTATCTATATTTTTGGTTCATGCTCAGTAAATCGAGGAGGAGAAGCATAAAGAGAAAGAGAGAGATAGAATAAAAGGGCCATAATAGGTAGTTTTAATTTTCTCAGCCAAGGACTGAAGGTGGTAGCCGTTCTCAGTTCCATCAGAAATTTTCAGCCCCAGCTCCATCTTCATCTAGTGCACCAGTGCCTAAATTTAGGAAAGATAGTCAGGATAAAGCACCAGGATCCAAGTCCCAGGGTAGTATGAACTGTGGTTGTACCAATCCACTCTGTGGGAAGTATGGTAGGATTCATTAGGGTATGTGTAGAGATGGCAGTGATGTATGTTTCGGATATGGCAAGCCAGGACACATGTTCAGGGATTGTTCGCAGGTTGGGCAGCAGGGTCAATCCAATCATCCTTTAGCTCTAGTTAGTCTCCCAACCTAGTAGGGCGCCTCTTGAAGTGCCACCAGTGGACAATGCTAGAATATACTATATACTCTCGAGACTTGGCATGATCAGGAAAGTTCTCCTAATGTGGTTATGGGTACGCTATAGGTCTTTCATCTTTATGTTTATGTTTTATTACACTCTGGAGCTTCACTTTCTTTTGTGACTCCTTAATACTTATCAATTTCAGAGTCAGTGTCGAAATATTAGTAGAACCTTTCTCAGTGTATACCCCAGTGGGTAAATCCATCATAGCCGAACGGGTATACAAAAATTACCTGGTTATAATGTCTCAACAATTCACCTTAGTTGATTTTGTGAAGTTCGAAATGGCCAATTTCAATGTCATTCTCAGCATGGATTGGCTCCACTCATGTTATGCTTCAGTTGATTATAAAAATAGGGTCGTTCAGTTTTAGTTTGCCAATGAACCAATCATTGAATGAAGGGGTAGTACTTCAGTGCTTAGGTGTCAGATTGTTTATTATTTTAAGGAAACAAGGATGATATCTAAGAGGTGCATCTACTATCTTGTTTGATTCAAAAACTCTAGTTCTAAGACTCCAAGTCTCGAGTCAGTTTTAGTAGTAAGGGAATTTCTATATGTGTTCTTGATACGCCCAAACTACACCTCTCTTACGAGAGAGTAAGCAGTCGTTGTCAAATATATAACCCAACTAGGTTGGGGTCGAATCCCATAGTTATTAAGGTGTCACTCAAGTCTATTTGAGATTAAAATGACTGTTAGATAATGGTTCCTTTAATTGGGGGGTTTTATCAATCAAATTATAATTAAAGTTTCGACTTGCTTCAGAACTCAAAGCTAAAATTTCAATGGTTCAAATCAATGATAGAGAGAAACTAGGGTTTTGATCACTATGATTATTAATCCCTCATTGAATGATAGTTGTAGTACTGGATTCTCATGATTTGTGGGAAACACCATATTATCAGTTTCGGCAGTCCATCTAAGTGTTTCTCAACCTACCTAGATGTTGAACTCCCTAATTCTCTCAAACTTAGGAAAACATTCTATTCATACTGATTTTGTCTCAAGTTTATCAATCTTATTGCAACATTAATCGTTGGATGAGAACTGAACCTTCCCAAATCCTCGTTGATAATTTGTTACCTTTAGTTTGTTTCTCATTTTCAGCAAATCAACATAAGGCAAGATTTATTGTTTGCAACCAATATATAACTATCATTACAAAGGAATTATCAAGATGACCCCTCAATCACTCAAACCTAACAAACTATTAAATCCATGGAGGAATAATCATAGATCCCACAACCCTAGTTGTGGGTTTTAGTTCCACATGATATAGAAAGAGATAGCATCAATTGTATTCCTCATTCAAAGAAATTAAACTTACAAAAGTTGAAGTTTGAGGTTCGTTCTCTTCCAAATTCAAGAAGAAGTTCCCACAATCCAATCACAGAGTTGAAAATTGAATTCTAAGTTAAGAAGCCCCAAAAGAGGTGACTTTTCCTTTGGAATATGTTCTAGATACTGAATGAAACCCTAAAAGCCACTATTTATATCCTTACTTTAATAAAAATTCGAAATAAAAAATTTAGCCTTTTCTCCTTTAGCTGATGAAATGTCCAATAGCTTATAACAAAACTGATAGCTTATCAGAGAATGTTGTCATACCTTCTTCAGTGTGATACCAAATATGATGGCTTATCAAGAATCTAAAGACTTATCAGAAAATATTGTCATAACTACTTCAATTTTCTTGTGCTATGCTTCAGTGTGACGACATGTCTGATGTCTTAACAGAGATCTGATAACTTATCAGACATGTCTCTATTTTCTTGTTTTCTGCCTCAATGTGATGATATTTCAGACGTCTTATCAGAGATCTGATAGCTTATCAGACCATGTCGTCAGGTGAAGTTTTCAAAACTCAATTATTTTCACCAAAAAGAATCCTTCTTGACGTAGCTTTCATATATTTCCATGCATCCTGAGTTTCCTACAAAATCACATGAAATATGATAAAAAACAACAGTAGATACTTAAGAACATACAATTATTTCAAGTTAAAAGTCTTAAATGTGCTAACAGAAGGCTAGCACATCAACACCCTCAACTTAAAACCATTGCTTGTCTACAAGCAACTACATAACACCATATTACGATGCTTAACAAAGAGAAACATAAGATACCTACAACAGTTGATTGTTAATTTTTGCTCAAAACACATTACCTCTCCAATTTCAATCACCTTCAAACCCAACTGTGTATATCAATGAAGATCAACAATATGACACAAAGGAATCAAGATATGGCATCAAATTAGCAACAATAACCATGCATATGTACAAGTTACACTACTCAAACTAGTAAGCAACTAGCTTGCAACCGATGTTCCCTTATAACAAAGAAGTCTCTCTTCACTCATAAATGAAATAAAGCATGTAAATGTAGGGATGGTCAAGAGACACTCACTCTCAGAAAGAAGTTCCAGTCAGTGTATGACAAATACTATAAGCTTGCCCTTATTTTCATCACCGACGCTTTCAGACAGTTAAGCTAGGATCACTATAGGACTTTTCTTTAGCTTGTAATATAGGCTTGGGGATAGTACGATACACAAGGATATTTAAAGTGACTAAGCCTCCTTGTAACTACACTATTTTTTTTGGGGGGTCTCACTTATCAACCTTTAACTTATTTCTCCCTTTATTTATTGAAGCAAAGTCAGGCTGGATGCGGTCCTTTAGTCTTTCATTTTCTTTTTTCACAATTTTTATTTTATTATTCTCTTTTTTTACCCTAATTCATACTTACTTTATATCACACACCCTTATTATAGCCACCCTCAACTTAGGTGATTTGCCTAAGTCAAAGAGCACAATGCCTAAGGAGGACCAGGGCAAAAACAAGTTCATTGTGAAACAAGTGAGAAGGTGATAGGTATAACAAAAAAATATTTATTTATAGGAATTCAAGCTCAAAATCAGGATCAAGGGCTATTATTCAAACATGAAAGTCATTTAAGCTAAAAGTGGACTAATATAAAAAATGGCATAGGATCCTTTCCTAACCACTCTCCTACAACCAAGGCAAGACCAACCAGGTAAGTTTTGGATTTAACACACAACGGAAACTAGGTAGTATCTCACAACATGGCACAAAAGGTACGTCACAAGCTACTACCTATCCGGTTAATGAAAGTATTAGTAATGATTATCATGTTGCTAATACCAATGCCATACAAAAATTCACAGTAGTTGCATATAGATGCACATCACACAGTTACAAAATAGACAATTGGAGAGGTATTTATCATTTCCAAAAATCAACAAAAAAAATATGTCAACTGCCCCAGATACTTATTTTTCTCCCAAACCACAACATATCACAGAACAAAACATAGTATGCCTAGACATACCGACTCTACTAAAAACAAGACTCCGGGGAAAAGAGGCACGACAACAAAAACCCTAAGAGGACATCAACACCCACAAGCAGTCTCACCCTTAACTTAAAAATCATGCATTGTCCCCAATGCATCAAACTAAAATAGAGAGTTAGAAACATACTTGTGGAACCATAGGGGCAGAGATCTGATGCCAATCACATAATACAAATATAAAAAACATAATACCTTGGGTTGCCTCCCAAGAAGTTCCTGATTTAATGTCGCGGTATGACTAGGTTATCTTGACTTCTCAAAATTCATCAAGATACCTTGAAATTGCTTCATCCCTAGCTGGTGCATCTTTCCCATCTTCATAGAATATATTAATGATCGAGAAGACACTCATCTTTTTTTGCTATTTCATGGATTGATGCACTTCAAAACTAACTTCTTTCCTATTAGCCTAAACTTTAACTTATTCAGCTCCATGTCAACTAACACTCTCCCAGTTTCTAAGAATGGTCTACCTAAAATTATGGGCACTTCAATGTCTACTTCATAATCAAGGATCACATAGTCGACAGGAAATATAAAATTGGTAACTTTTATAAGTACATCATATAGCATACCGATTGGCTTTCTCACAGACCTGTCTGCCATAACTAGTCTCATATTGGTGGGTGTGGGGTATCCTAAACCCAACTTTGTATATACATCTAGCGGCATCAGATTTATGCTCGCTCCCAGATCACATAAGGCCTTAGAAAATTTCAGATATCCAATCGTACAAGGAATAGTGAACTCTCCTGGGTCTGCTTTCTTCTGTACTAAGGACCTTGTAGAAATAGCACTACAATGATGGTTATTATCCATCGGTTCATAGCTCACTGCTCTTTTCTTCACCATAATATCGTTCATAAATTTAGCATATCCTTGCATTTGCTCAAGTGCTTCAACTAAAGGCACATTCACTATCAATTTCTTCAACATAGCCATGAATTTGTAAACTTGCCTTCATCTTTTTTCTTCTTTAATCATTGTGGAAATGGGGGTGGTGGCCTTGGGATTTTAGCTAGGGAAACTTTTGCATCTTTTTTTATGCCTTCTTCCACATCACTAACATGCTTAGGCTTAGGTGGTTGTTCCACTTCTGCACTCTTCTTTTCTAAACTTCCCAAATCTATAGGCACCACTGAAGATTCATCAACCATATCCAATCTATTTCAACTACATCAGTATGAGAGGATACCCCCAATCTTAGACTAGATAAAATCTTACCGCTCCTAGTGGTAATAGCCATACATAATACATCAGTCCTCAAAATTTGAATTGTATCACTTGGTAGAGTCCTATTCTGTCTTTGGTTGAATGTTAAGGATAATTGTATCATCGACTACTCTAGTGGTTTAATAGCAGTTGAGTGGGAATTTACTAGTTGGCTCATGGAAGATATGTCACCCTTCATAGTAGTCACCCAAAAATTGGTCGACTTAACTCTCTTTAATAGTTTCTCCATCATATCCTTCATTGACATTTTCCCTGAACTGGTGGTAGCATTATCATGGCTTCCAGGAGGTACATATAGTCCACTCCTATCACTTTTATTCTTCCAATATTCTTGAAGGTTCCAACCTTGGTTTCCTTAACCACCGGTCCAAAAACCCCCTGGTTATGTAAGTAGTTAGCCTCTTCTTCGGTGTTTCATTCATCTCCCTTACTGTAGGACCCCAAAACTTTTACCTTTTCTACATTCCCTAATAGCAAATGTTTCGTGAGCAGATCTATCTAGGTTTTCATGTGAGCCATATCATGATCACGCTCCTTTTTTCTCCTACGCTGCTCTCTTGATATTACACTAGACCCAGTATTACTTGCTACTATAGAATCTCTGGTATGCCAAACTCTACTTGTCTTAGTCATTCTTTCTAATATGTCTGCAGCCTCAGTAAAGGTGAGCTCCATAAAAGCTCCTCCTACAGTATTATCCACTATTGACTTTGTAAGTAAGTTCAAAACTCTGTAGAATGTTTCCATCAAGTGTTCATCAGTTATCTTATGGTTTGGGTATTGAGTCAACTTCTTTTCAAACCATGCCCAAGTCTCATACAAAGCTTTATTATCCAATTTTCTAAAGTTGCTGATCTCATCTCTCAACTGTAACATTTTGGAGGGAGAAAAGAACCTTTCTAGGAAAGCTCTTTTCAATTGCCTCCAGTTTTTTATAGAATCAGGAGACAGCTCATTCAACCACATAGTTGCCTCTCCAGATAGAGACAACGGGAACAATCTTAAATAAATAGCATTTTGTCCCACTCTAGGATTATCAAACAACTTACAAATATTGATGAAATTCACCAAATGTAGATTTAGATCATCACATGGTAATCCACCAAAGAGTCCTTTCAAATTAAGTTGCTGGATTATAGTAATGGTGATGTTGAATTTCACCCTAGAAGCTAGTGGTGGTAGAGTAATTGCCCATGTATCTCCAGCTCTATCTAAATTTTCCTCATTATTGTTAATATCAAACTACACAGCTTAGTGGTGTAGTCTTCCTCTGAATGGATGATTTCAATTTACAGGTACAACTACTCCCGCTACACGCCTCCTATTAGCCGAGTTAGTTAAATCATCATCTCCCAGTTCCTCTTTATCCAAATTTGGTACCTGGCCTAAGTTATCTACATTTTGCTGATTTAATTGAGCCTTATCCAAGGCAGCTAATCTTTTTGCTTCTTGTGGGTCTGCGATTTTACTGATTAATTAAGGTTTTGGATGTACTGGTAATAATGGTTCACCTAAACTCTGTGTACTTGTCATACACACTAACTAACCTATAGAGAACAAAAACAACAAATAAAAGTAAAACCAGGAAACTTATTACGAGTCAATTATCACAGATATACTCAATTTGAAACCGTATTCTCTGGCAATGGTGCCAAAATTTGATACACCCAAATTATACCTCTTTTATGAGAGTAAGTGGTAGTTGTCAAATACATAACCCAACAAGGTTCGGGTAGAATCCCACAGTGAATAAGGTGTAACTCAAGTCTATTTGTGATTAAAATGAGTAATAGATATTGGTTTCCTTTAATTAGTAGTTTTATCTATCAAACGTTAATTAAAGTTTTGAATTGATTCAGAACTCAAAGCTAAAATTTCAATGGTTCAAATCAATGATAGAGAGAAAGTAGGGTTGTGATCACTATGATTATTAACTCCTCATTAAATGATAGTTGTAGTACTGGATTCTCATGACTTGTGGGAAACACCAAGTTATCAGTTTCGACAGTCCATCTAAGTGTTTCTCTACCTACTTAGATGTTGAACTCCCTCATTCTCTCGAACTTAGGAAAACATTCTATTCATACAGATTTTATCTCGAGTTGATCAATCATGTTATAACTTAATCATTAGATGAGAACTTAACCTTCCCAAATCCTCGTTGATAATTCACTACCTTTAGTTTATTTCTCAGTTCGAGTAAATCAACATAAGGTGATATTTATTGTTTACAACCAATAGATAACTAACATTACAAAGGAATTATTAAGATGTCCCCACAATCACTCAAACCCTAACAAACTATTAAATCCATGGAGGAATAATCATAGATCCAACAACTCTAGTTATGGGTTTTAGTTCTACATGATATAGAAAGATATAGCAACAATTGTATTCCTTATTCAAAGAAATTAAACTTACAAAAGATGAGGTTTGAGGTTCGTTCTCTTCCAAATTCAAGAAGAAGTTCCCACAACCCAATCACAAAGTTGAAAATTGAATTCTAAGTTAAGAGGCCCAAAAAGAGGTGACTTTGTCTTTGGAATAAGTTCCAGATACTAAATGAAACCCTAAAAGCCACTATTTATATCCATACTTTAAGAAAAAATCAAAATTAAAACTTCAGCTTTTTCTCCTTTAGCTGATGACAACTCTGATAGGTTATTACAAAGCTGATAGCTTATCAGAGAATGTCGTCATACCTTCTTCAGTGTGACACCAAATGTTATGATTATCACGAATCTGACAACTTATCAAAAAATTTCGTCAGAACTACTTCAATTTTCTTGTGCTCTGCTTCAGTGTGATGACATGTCGATTGCTTATCAGAGATTTGAAAACTTATCAGAGATGTCGTCAGACATGTCTTATTTTCTTATTCTCTGCCTCAATGTGATGACATGTCTGACGGCTTGTTAGTGACCTGATAGCTTATCAGACCATGTCATCAGGTGAAGTTTTCAAAACTCAATTAATTTTTCCAAAAAGCATCCTTCTTGACATAGCTTTCATATATTTCCATGCATCCTGAATTTCCTACAAAATCACATGAAATTTGATAAAAAATAATAGTAGCTACTTAAGAACTTACAGTTATTTCAAGTTAAAAGTCTTAAATATGCTAACATAAGGCTAGCACATCTCCCTGAAGATCTTTCTGGAGTTTGTCTCAAAAGGGAAATTGACTTTAGAATAGATCTACTTCTAGATACCCAGTCTATCTCTATTCTACCCTATAAAATGGCTCCAGCTAAGCTTAGGGAATTGAAAGAGCAATTAAAAAATCTCTTAGATAAGGGTTTCATCAGTCCCACTATTTCCTAATGGGGAGCTATAGTCTTGTTTGTGCATAAGAAAGATGATTCTCTTAGATGTGCATCAATTATCGTCTGTTGAACAAGGTCACAATCTAGAATAAATATATGTTCCCTAGAATTAATGACTTGTTCGACCAACTTTAGGGTGCCAGTTATTTCTCTAAGATAGACTGCATTTTTGGCTATCATTAGCTTAGAATCAGAGAATATGACATTCCAAAGACAACTTTTAGAACTCGGTATAGTCACTTTGAATTCCTAGTTATGTCTTTTGGACTAATGAATTCCCCTATAGATTTCATGGACTTGATAATAGGGTGTTCGAATAGTACTTGGACATGTTCGTTATAGTCTTCATTAATGATATCCTTTTCTATTTTCATAGTGAGAATGATCATGCAGACTATCTAAGAATCATCAGCTGTTCGCCAAGTTCAATAAGTAAAAATTTTGGCTAAGGTCAGTAGCTTTTCTTAGCCATATTATTTCTGGCGATGGCACTACAATTGACCCTCAAAAGATTGAAGTAGTGAGAAACTAGCCTAGAACCATCTCTCTATTATATATTTAGAGTTTCTTGGGTTTGGATGGCTATTACAAATGATTTATTAAAGGGTTTTCTTCTATTGCATCTCCATGTCTTGATTGATTTAGAAGAAAGTCAAATTTCAGTGGTTAAATTCTTGCAAGAAGAGTTTTTAGGAATTGAAGACTCGACTCACTTCTGCTCCTGTATTGAATTTTCCATATGGTTTAGATGGATTCGTAGTTTACTGTGATGCTTCCAGAGTTGGTCTTGGTTGTTTTTTGATGCAGAAGAGCAAAGTCGTAGCCTACGCCTCTTGACAACTTAAACCTCATGAAAAGAATTATCCTACCCATGATCTTGAGTTGGCATCCACTGTTTTTTCCTTGAAAAATTGGAGCCATTATATTTATGGTGTTTATGTTGATGTGTTTACTGACCATAAGAGTTTACAGTATATTTTCACTCAGAAGGATCTGAATTTTTTTATTAGAGAAGGTGGCTCAAGTTGTTAAAAGATTATGACATGAGTGTGTTTATCATCTGGGGAAGGCCAATGTAGTGGAGAATTCCCTTAGTATGTTGTCTATGGGTAGTGTTGCTCTTGTTTAAGAGGATTAAAAAAAGTTAGTTTGGAGGTTCATCAGCTTGCTAGATTAAGTGTTCAGTTGGTTGAATCAACTAAAGGTAGTATATGGTTTTAGATGGTTCAGAATCTACATTGATTGCTGAAGTGAAAGAAAAGAAAGATAGGGATCCTAGTTTGGTTAAGTTGAAAGAGGCAGTTAGAGATAACAAAGTAGAGGTTTTATCCTTATGGGGAGATGATATGCTTCGTTGTTAGGGCAGGTTATGTGTTCTGAGTGTTGATGACTTGAGATAGAGAATACTTGCAGAAGCGCATGGTGCACGATACTCTATCCATCTAGGAGCCATTAAGATATACCATAACCTACAAGAAATCTATTAATGAAGTGGTATGAAGAATGATATTGTAAAGTTTGTGGCTAGGTGCCCAAATTATTAGCAGGTCAAGGTTGAGCACCAAAGGCCTAGTGGTGCATTATAGGAGTTTAGCATCCCCGCAGAAAGTGAGAAGTGGTGAACATGGATTTTGTGATATGATTGCCTCGTATGTGTTGTTGTCATGATTTGATTTGGGTCATTATGGATAAAATGACCAAGTCAGCTCATTTTTTGCCAGTTCATACACCATATTTAGCCAAGGATTATTCTAGACTCTATCACAGAGAGTTAGTTAAATTACATTGGTTCTATTATAGTATTTCAGATAGAGGTACTCAGTTTACCTCTCACTTTTGGAAGGCTTTTCAAAAGGGTCTATGTACCTAAGTTCATCTCAGTACAGGTTTTCATCCTCAGATAGATGGTCAGGTAAAGAGAACCATTCATACCTTAGAGGACATATTGAGGGCATGATTTATTGACATTAAAGGTAATTAGGATAACCTCTTACCTTCGATTGAGTTTGCATATAACAATAGTTATCACTCCAGTATTCAGATGGCTCCATTTGAGTCTTTCTATAGAAGGAGATGTAGATCTCCTATTGGATGGTTTGAAGCAGGTGAGGATGTATTGATAGGGACAAATCAATGTTTAAGGCACTGGAGAAGGTTTAATTGATTTGGGAAAGGCTGAAGACAGTCGTTAGAAATTTTATGCAGATGTAAGGAGAAAAGATCTTGAGTTTGAGGTTGATAATTTGGTCTATTTGAAGATTTTTCCTATGAAATGAGTAAATAGATTTGGTAAGAAGGGGAAAGTCATCCTCCTTTATGTTAGCTCATATAGAATCTTTATTCATTTTGGGAAGGTAACTTATAACCTAGAGTTGCCTGCAGAGTTTACATCAGTACATTCGGTATTTCATGTTTCTCTGTTAAAAAAGTGTATTGGTGATTCAACTATAGTTGTTTCTTTAGATGATATGGATGTTAAGGATAGCCTTTCCTATGATGAAATACAGCTGAGAATCTCAGATCCTTGATTGTCAGATTCATAGGATAAGGAATAAAGAAGTTCCCTTGGTTAAGGTCCTTTGGTGAAACCAGTCTGTTGAGGAAGCCATTTGGGAAGCAGAAGCAGATATGCGAACCAAGTACCCTGATCTTTTCCCTGCAAACCAAGATTCATCTTGAGTTAATGAATTTCCTTAGATTGACTCTTTTTCTTTCTCAATTTCAGCTCTGTAACCAATCTCATGCCACTTCATGCAATCACAAAATCAGTTCAGTTTATATATCATGTTTCAAACTCAGTTATGTAATCATGTATCAAATCATGCATGTTCAGTATATAATCTCAATTCCATAAGTATTCTCAACTAAACTAGCCTCATCGAGGATAAATATTCCCAAGGGGGAGATATTGTAATACCCCATTGGATTCTAAACTCAATTTAGCTCTTAGTTGCATGCTTTAAGGGGTCTAAGGCTTGAAAATTTTACTATGTGTTGAGGACTTCGTCATTTTCAGGACCCCTAAACTTTGATGATTTTTATTTTTGTCTTCCCGACCCCAAAATGTTGGTTTTCAAGTTTATTCATGGTTAAGGAGGTTAAAAGTATGTCTTGGGTGAGTTTTGGGATTTTTAAACAAGGTTTGGGGCTTGTTTGGATGACAAAAATAATGCAGCAACGAATTTGGGCCTCGACATGTTATTATCTCCCACAGTGAGGAGCTTCATGATGCATTTCTCTCTCTCCAGTAGAGTCAGCCCTGCGGTGCATGGCTCTCTCTAGTGGAGTAAGCTCTGCAGCGCATGGCTCTATCCTGCATAGTGCTTTTGATTAAGTGATCAAGGGGAATTTGAGTCATTTCCCTTACCCTATTTCATCCATAACACAAATTGGAGCTTCCAAAAGGGCATTATTTTGCCTCTTTTACCCAAATTACACCAAGAAACCCTCTCTTTTCCCTGAGAACAATTCAAGCTTCATTCTCAAGAAATCAAGGGGTTCAAGCTTCCAATATAAGAAATCTTCAAGAATTCAGTTGTTAAGGTATGTGAGGGGTTTATCCGCGGGTCCCTTTCACTCATGGAGCCCCAAAACTCTCCTTTAGTTTAGTTCATGAGTTTATGCATATTCAAGGAGAAATCAATCCATGAATCCCTTGTCAATTCAATTCCAAGTTATGTTTTCAAGTGTTTCCAAGTGGAATTAGCCCTATCATGCTTTGAGTGTTGCAATTTCCATGTCATTTTCAAGTGAATTTCATGTTAAACCACTAATTTATGAATTTAGCCATGTATCGTATTGTTTTCCTTATGTTTAAGACATTCCCATATTCAAGTTCACAACACATGTTTGATGAAATATTTATGCTTTTGAGTTTGAACTATAGCTTATACTATAGTTTTTAAGCTTTGTTATCATAATTTATAGCAATTCAGAGCTGGCGGGTTATGAACACTCAATACCTATGTATTTTACATGATTTCAGCTTTTCAAGTACTCAGACAGTTAATCCATGAATTTTATCAGTATACTTACACTTTTATGATCATGATGAGCACTATCAGAATCGATATTTAGTTAACCTTTGTTCAGTTCAGTTCAAGTGTCAGTTGGGAGTAGGATTTAGCACCGAGCAAACTCAGGGAAGGGGGCTCAACTGCCAGTAAAGGGTGTGTCCCTCAGTAGCAATCCCTGAGTTATAGAACTACGTAGATAGTACAGGTTTGAGATGTGTACCTATAGTCGAGGTTTTACAAAGATCTCATGAGGGTACCTAGAAATAGAGGGTGACTCCTTAGTCCTTCGAGACACCATTTTAGTGGATCCATATAGATAGTGTTAGTACCCGTGGCACGGTACTAATACCCTTCCAACTGGGGATATAGGTTAGACCCCAATTAGATCAGATTGAGATATGTTGGTTAGATGATACCTCCCACAGTTTTAGTCACTATTTTAGTATATCTCAGTTTAGGATATCTTGACGAAGTGTACAAATCAGACTTATAGTTGTTCTAAAAAATATCTGTAATAGTCATCATATTCCTTGTCCGCTACACAAAAAGCGATAGGAAAGATATGATTCTCCACTTCCTGTGCCACCCCCGCTACCAGAACTCCATTATACCTGCTCCTTAAGAAGATTCAACCGATGGCTATGCCTTTTCTCAAATGTCGAAAATATTGAATCCAAGCACCATAGGAAACAAAAAAGTACTTGAACTATAATACCCTATACTTTTCTAAGTCCATACCAGCTCCTCATCAAAGTATACAAAGCTTAGCAACTAAAAATTTTCTAAGTAATGGGAACTTAGAATAAGATTTAGCCTCCTAACCTTGATAATCATCAAAAGTGACTTTCCTGACCCCGTTATGTAAGTTTATAAGTTGATTCTTGTCCAGGGTTCTAAGTAGCATATCTTGAGTAAGTTTTGGATATTTTTAGACAAGGTTTGGATCGCATTTGGTTTGGAAAAATAGCAGCTAACCATGATTAGGCCACATCATGGTGAGTATCGCGATGAGGGAGTCACTGCGTCGCGGTGAAGGGTGAAAAGGCAATTGTCATTTCCAGAAAGCCACCGCGATTGCACCGCATCATGATGGATTTCATGATGAGGGGCTCACTACGTCGCGGTGATGGCCAAATCAACATTTGTCAAAAACTAGTGGGTTACCGCAATTCTACCATGTCGCAGTAGGTATCGCGATGGCACTCTCACCGCATCACGGTGAAGCCTCATTCGAGACTTCAGTTTTGAATTATAAATTCCTAGGGGAATTTTAGTCCTATACCATGGCCCTAAATCATGAAAACACAAGATTTAAAAACTGAAGGGGCATATTTTGCTCACATTCTCTAATTTTGTTCAACAAGAAACCCTAATCTCTCTAATTGTTCATCAAGTTCAACCATTACTTTCTTAAGAAATCTTAGGAATTCAAGCTTCTCCACCCAAGAACGATCAAGAACTACAATTTTCTTGGATGATTAAAACCCTAAGGGATGTTAAATGTTCATCCATGGGCCCTTTTCACCCATGGAGTTCAAGTACCCAATTTCAAGTTCAAAGATTATGATTTTTATATGTTTCCATGAATTTCTATACACCTCGATGTTTATATTATGTTTCCATGAAATTGTTATTGTTATTAAACCCTACAAGTTTTGAATGGTGTTTATCGTTGATGTAAGACTTATTTTGGAAATTTAGTATCAAAATCATGCTAGCTATTTACTTTGAAATAAAACTATTCCCATGTTTAATCCATGCATTGCAAGTGTTTGATAAAATGCCTCAAGGAATAAGTTTTGAATATTGATTATATGTCACATTCTCAAAATATTGATATGATCTTGTTTTCATTGATATCGAGTCCTGGGGGTTATGAATACCCGAAAACTTAGCTTTTTACTTAGTTTACTTACTTTCAAAAGAGTTTCAAATATATTTGAGTATTATTAGTTCAGTCAGTATAATATGTTGGTAAACTCAGTGCAGTCCAGTAATTTAAGTCAGTTTAGTTGAGAGTAGGATTTAGCACCGAGCGAACCCAAGGATGGGGTCTTACCTGCCAGTTGAGGGTGCAACCTTTAGTAACAGTCCTTGCATTATAGAACTACAAAGCTAGTGTAGGTTAGAGATTTTAACCTATTAGTTGAGGGTTGACACATATCTCACTAGGGCCCTGCCAATTGAGGGTGACCCTTAGTCCTTTGGGAAAACACTTTTGTGGATCCACACAACAAATGTTAGTACCCGTGGCATGGTATTGACACCCTTCCAACTAGGCTTACAAATTGGACCCGAATTTATCGTATTAGGGTATGTTAGTTAGATAATAGGTCGCACGGTTTTAGTTCAGTATTTAGTATACTTTGGTTCAAATTTTCATTGTCCATAGCATACAGTTATCAGTACTTTAGTAATCAGATCTTACTGTATTAATTTATAGACTATTTCTAGAACATTTGTTTTTCTTGGTCATGCATTCTCAGTCTTTGCAGATTTCATGTATTCCATTCAGATTTTTATGTTATTCATGTAGACAGTTATTACCCACACACATGAAACCATGCATATTAGCCTAACCCCATTTAGTAAACCAGTACATTAAAAATACTAACTACATACTCTTTTCTTGTGCTATGATGATTTATATCATAGGTTTAGATGCCTAGGTTCCTGATAGTACCTAGATATCCCAGCTCACCAGTAGCAGAAGCAGTGGTGAGTCCTCATGTTCAGAGGACCAATTATGCTTATTTTATCACTTCAATTTTAGTAGTCAGTCAGAATTAGTTAGTTCTTGTCCCATTAACTTCTTAGTTATTCAGTTAGAGGGTTTCAGACATTTTTAGATAGTGGTTAAGTTTTTATTTGCTATTGTTAGACACTATGTTTTATTCCTCAGTTAGTTAGTTTCAAACTTATAAATTCAGATATGTTGATGTGTTTAAAACCTTATGGAATTCCTTGTAATTTCCGCACTTATTCCATGTTATATTGTTTAGTGCTCACAATAGGTACCAGCATGGGTTAGCTTGTGGTCCTTCGAGGATATAAGCACCGTGTGACACCCAAGGTATACTGTCAGGGTATTGCCAACTTGGTATCAAAGCCTAAGGTTTTAAGATAACCTAGGGAGTCTAAAAGTCACGTTAAGTAGAGATTTCTGCATAGATGTGAAATACACCACACTTATGGATAAGAAGCTATCAGACATTTAGGAAAAGTTTCCCTTTTTTAGTATTCATGTCGTACGAATGAGCATGAGATCAAGTTAAATTCTCTTTCTAATTAAATCTTTCTTATATTTACAGAATATGCCTTCTAGAAAGACTAACGGAAGAAGAAACGAAAACCATCCAGCATTAAGGAAGATCCCCGAATGAGCATGTTTTGTATGCCAAGTTCAAAGCTGCATTCACTACTCTGGCTCACTCTGTAGTAGCTCAGAACACTTGGCTTGTTTCTCTATCCAATCAAGTGGCCAATACTGCCGCTGCTAAAATTTAGGACTTTACCCGAATGAATCCTCCTTTATTTTTGGGATCCAAGTCTAAAGAGGATCCATGGGAATTCCTCAAAATATTGCAGAAGGTAACAAATATTATAGGGGTGACCTTTAGTGAGAGTGCTAAATTGAATACTTATCAGCTGCAGGGTGTATCCATACCTGGTTTAAGCAATAGAAAGAGGATAGGGGCGCAGACGCAGGGCCTATAGAATGAGAGAAGTTTGCTACAACCTTTTTAAAGAGATTCTTCCCATTGGAGATGAGGGAAGCTAAGGTGTTAGAATTAATTAATTTGAAACAAGGCAACATGAGTGTGAAAGAGTATTCCTTCAAGTTTACTCATCTAGATAAGCATGCTCCTTATGTAGTGGTTGATAACAGGTCTAGGATGAGCAACTTCGTGTGGTGTATCTAACAATGTGGTCAATGAGTGTAGGACTGTAATGCTGATTAAGGAAATAGACTTGTCTATGCTGATGGTTCATATACAATAGATTGAGAAGGAGAAGACTAAGGTAAGAGAGAGGGACAACAAGAGGGCCAGCATATGTAGCTTTAATTTTACTCGGCCAAAGTTAGAAGGTGGTAACCGTCCTTAATTTTATTAGAAATCTCAGTCCCAGCTCCATCTTCATCTAGTACACTAGTGCCTAAATTCCAAAATAATAATAGGGATAGAGCATTAGGCTCTAAGTCTCAAGTTAGTGTGAACAGTGCTTCGATGAATCCACTTTGCAAAAAATATGAGAAAACCATCAGGGTGTTTATAGATCCAGTAGTGATGTATGTTTTGAGTATGGAAAGCAAGACCACTGAGTCAGGGATTGTCTAAAGTGTGGTCAGCAGGGTCAGTCCAATCATCCCCTAGTTCCATCAGGTCGCCTGACTCAATAGGGTACTGCTTCCAGTGCCACCAGTAGTCAGTGCCAAAATAGATTGGATGCATTTCAGTCTTGACAGGATCAGAAAAATTATCCTGATGTGGTTACTAGTACATTGCAGGTCTTTTATTTACATAATTATACTTTGTTAGACCCCGGAGCTTCTCTTTCTTTTGTAACCCCTTACATAGCTGTTGATTTCGATGTCAGTCCTGAGATTTTAGCAGAACCCTTTTTAGTGTCTACCCCAGTAGGTGTCTCTATTGTAGCTAGGTAGGTATATCGGAATTGTCCGTCATAATATCCTAGAGAGTGACTTCATTTAATCTTGTGGAGTTAGAGATGATGGACTTTGATGTCATTCTTGGCATGGATTGGCTTTACTCATGCTATGGACTTTGATGTCATTCTTGGCATGGATTGGCTTTACTCATGCTATGCTTTAGTTGATTGTAGAAATAGAGTTGTTCATTTCTAGTTCGCAAATGAGTTAGTCCTTGAATGGAGGGGTAGTACTTTAGCACTTAGGAGTCAGCTTATTTCGTACCCTAGAGCGAGAAAAATGATATCCAAGGGGTATGTTTACCATCTTATTTGAGTTCAAGATTTAAATTCTAAGAATCCTAGTCTTGAGTCAGTTTTAGTAGCAAGGGAATTTGTAGATGGGTTCCCTGAAGACCTTCTCGGAGTTCCTCCTAAAAGGGAGATCGATATTGGGATATACCTTCTCCTAAATACCTAACCCATCTTTATTATGCCATACAAAATGGCTCTATCTGAACTCAAATAACTAAAAGAACTATTGAGAGGTCTCTAAGATAAGGGATTTATTAGGCCCAGTATTTCCCCATGAGGTGCTTCTATCATTTTCATGTGAAAAAAAGATGGTTCCCTTATGATGTGCATTGATTATTGTTAGTTGAACAATGTCACGATCAAGAATAAGTACCCACTTCCCAGAATCAATAATTTGTTTAACCAACTTCAGGGTGCCAATTATTTCTCTAAGATAGATCTCAAATCCGACTATCATCAGCTCAGAGTTATAGAATGTGGCATTCTAAAAATAGCTTTTAGGACACGGTATAGTTACTTTGAGATTTTTGTCATGTATTTTGGTCTTAAAAAGTCCCCAGTAGCTTTCATGGACTTGATGAACAGGGTGTTAAAGCAGTACTTGGACATGTTCGTCATAGTCTTCGTAGATGACATCCTTGTCTATTCTTATAATGAAAATGATCATGCATACCACCTTAGGATAGTATTACAGATCTTAGAGCCCATTAGTTATTTGCCAAATTCAGTAAGTGCAAGTTTTATCTAAGATCAGTAGCTTTTCTTGGCCATATCATTTCCAGTGATGGCGTTAGATTTTTCCCTCAAAATACTGAGGCAGTAAGAAACTGGTCGAGACCTATTTCTCCATCAGATATCAAGATTTTCTTGGGTTTGGTTGGCTATTACAAATGGTTTGTTGAAGGGTTTTCATCTACTGCATCCCCTATGTCCAAATTGACTCAGAAGAAAGTCAAGTTTCAGTGGTCGGATTCCTATGAGAAAAGTTTTCAGGAGTTGAAGACTCGACTCACCTTAGCTCTAGTTTTGACCTTGCTAGACGGTTCAGATGGGTTTGTTGTATATTGTGATGCTTCTAAATTTGGTTTGGGATATGTTTTGATGAAAAGAATTAACCTACCCATGATCTACCTATTTGTATGGGGTGCATGTTGATGTGTTCACAGATAACAAAAGCTTACAATATGTGTTTTCACAGAAGGATTTGAATTTACGTCAGAGGAGATAGGTATAATTATTAAAAGATTATGACATGAGTGTTCTGTATCATCTAAGAAAGGCCAATGTAGTAGTAGATGCCCTAAGTAGATTGTCTATGGGTAGTGTTGCTCATGTGGAGGATGATGAGAAAAATTTAAATAGGGAAGTTCATTAGCTTTCTAGATTAGGTGTTCATTTGGTTGATTCTATCGAGGGTAGTGTATGGGTGTAGAATAGTTCAGAATCTTCTTTGGTTGCTGAAGTAAAGGAGAAGCAAGACAGGGACCCCAGTCTAGTCAAGTTAAAGGAGCCAGTTAGAGATCAGAAAATAGAGATTTTTTCCCAAGGGGGAGATGGTGTGCTGCATTTCTAGGGTAGATTGTGTTTGCCGTGTTTGGAAAATTAGAGACAGTGAGTTCTTACAGAGGCACATGAGGTGCGGTACTCTATTATCCCAGAGCCACAAAGATGTACTGTGACTTATGGGAAATCTATTGGTGGAGTGGGATGAAGAGGGATATCAAAGAGTTTGTGGGTAAGTGCTCTAATTATCAGTAGGTCAAGGTTGAACACCAGACACCTAGTGGTTTTATACAGGATTTCAGTATTCCGACATGGAAGTGGGAAGAGGTGAATATGGACATTGTGATGTGTATGCCTTGTAATCATTGTCAGCATGATTCAATTTGGGTTATTATGGACTGGATGACCAAATTAGTTTATTTCTTGCCAGTCATTTAGCCGAGGACTATGCCAAGCTATATATTAGAGAGTTGGTTAGGTTATATGGAGTCCCGTTGTCGATCATATCAGGCAGAGGTACATAGTTCACCTCTCACTTTTGGAAGGCTTTTCAGAAAGGCCTTGGTTCTTAAATTTATCTCAGTACAACCTTTCATCCTCAGACAGATAGTCAGGCCGAAAGAACCATTCAGACCCTAGATGACATGTTAAGATCTTGCGTTATCAAATTTAAGGGTAGTTGGGATAATCATTTGCATTTGATTGAAATCGTATATAAAAACAACTACCACTCTAATATCTACATGGCTATGTTTGAGGCTCTATATGGGAGGAGATGTAGGTATCCTATTGGCTGGTTTTAGGTAAGTGAAACAGTTTTGATAGGGCCTGAGGTAGTATATGATGCATTACAGAAAGTTTAGTTAATCATAGAGAGGCTTCAGACAACCCAGAGCTGACAAAAATCTTATGTAGATGTGAAGAGGAAGGACCTCGAGTTTGAGGTGGGTGATTTTGTATATTTGAAGATCTCTTCTATGAAGGGAGTGGAGAGGTTTGGTAGAAAATGAAAACTCAGTCCCCGATATGTTGGGCCTTTAACGATCTTGAGTAGCTTTGGGAAAGTAGCGTATGAACTCGAATTTCTCAAAGATTTGGCGTTAGTGCATCCAGTGTTCTATGTTTCCTTGTTAAAAAAGTCTGTTGGTGACCCAAACGCCATTGTTCCATTAGAAATCTTAGACATTAAGAGTGATATTTCCTACGAGCAAATCCCAGTTGAAATCTTACATCATCAGATTCACAGACTAAGGACCAAAGAAGTTCCCTTGGTCAAAGTTCTTTGGTGGAATCAGTCTGTTGAGGGAGCTACTTCGGAAGCAGAAGCAGATATGCGGACCAAGTACCCCTACCTTTTCTGCATGAATTCAGACTCATCTCATGGTAATAGTTCTCCCAAATTTTTATATTTATTACTTATAATTCCAGTCATGTAATCAATTTTATGTCATTGCTTGCATTCATGAATCAGTTCAGTCAGTCACCATGTTTCAGACTTAGTCATGTAATCATGTTTTCAGTTATGCATAATTAGTGTGTAATTTCAGTGCCTATATATTTTCAGCTTATTCAATCTCATTTAAGGATGAATGTTCTCAAGGGGGAGATATTATAATACCCCGTACTTTTCTAAGTTCGGACCAGATCCTCATCATAGTATAAAAGGCTTAGCACCTGAAAATTTGCTAAGTAATAGGAACTTAGCTTAAGTTTTAGCCTCCTAACCTTGATAATCCTTGAAAGTGACTTTCCCAACCCTAAGTAATGGGATCTAGTAGCATGTCTTGAGTAAGTTTTGGATTTTTTTCGGAAAAGGTTTGGATTGCATTTGGTTTGGCAAAATAGCAGCTCACCACGATTAGGCTGCGTCGCAGTGAGTATTGTAGTGACAGAGTCACCGCATCACGGTGAAGAGTGAAAAAGCAATTGTCATTTCCATAGAGCCACCGCGATTGCACCACATTGCGGTGGATTTCATGATGAGGGGCTCACGGCGTCGTGGTGATGCCCAAATCAGTATTTGTCAAAAATGAGTGGGTTACAACGATTCCATCGAGTCGCGATGAAGCCTCAATAGAGACTCCAGTTCTGAATGTTAAATTCCTAGGGGAATTTTAGTCTTTTCCCATGGCCCCAAATCGTGGAAACACGAGATTTAACAACTGAAGTGGCATATTTTGTTCACATACTCCAATTTTGTTCAACAAGAAACTATAATCTCTCCCATTGTTCATCAAGTTCAACCATTACTTTCTAAAGAAAGCTTAGGAATTCAAGATTCTCCACCAAAGAACGATCAAGAACTACAATTTACTTGCAAGATTAAAACCCTAAGGTATGTTAAATGTTCATCCATGGGCCCTTTTTACCTATGGAGTTCAAGAACCTAATTTCAAGTTCAAAGATTATGATTTTAATATGTTTCTATGATTGTTACCATGAATTTCTATGAGCTTCGAGGTTTATATTATGTTTTCGTGAAATTGTTGTTATTAAACCCTACATGTTTTGAATAGAGTTATTCATTGATTTAAGACTTATTTTGGAAATTTAGTATCAAAATTATGCGAGCTATTTGATTTGAAATAAAACTATTTCCATGTTTAAGACATGCATTGCAAGTGTTTGATAAAATGCCTCAAGTAATGAGTTTTGATTATTGATTATATGTCACGTTCTCAAAATATTGATATGATCTTATTGTCATTGATATCGAGTCCTGGGGGTTATGAATACCCGAAAACTTAGTTGTTTACTTAGTTTACTAACTTTCAGAAGAGTTTTGAATATATTTTAGTATTATCAATTCAGCCAGTATATCCTGTTAGTAAACTCAGTTTAGTCCAGTAATTTGAGTCAGTTCAGTTGGGGATAGGATTTTGCACTGAGCGAACCCCGGGATGGGGGCTCACCTGTCAGTTAAGGGTGCGACCTTTAGTAGCAGTCCCTGTATTCCAGAACTATGTAGCCAGCATAGGTTAGAGATGTTAACCTGTTAGTTGAGGGTTGATACATATCTTATTAGGGCCCTTCCAGTTGAGGGTAACCTTTAGTCCTTCGGGATAACACTTTAGTGGATCCACACAGCCAATGTTAGTACCCGTGGCACGGTATTGACACCCTTCCAACTGGGTTTATAGGTTGTCCCCCAATTTACTATATTGTGTCATGTTGGTTAGATGATAGCTCCCCCAGTCTTAGTTCAGTATTCAGTATACTTCAGTTCAGGTCTGTATTGACCATAGCATATAGTTATCAATAATTCAGTTATCAAATCTCTGTGCTTCAATTTACAGTCTATTTCCAAACATGTGTCATGTATTCTCAGTCTTTATAGATTTTTACATTCCATTCAGTTTCTCATGTTATTCATTCAGACAGTTATTACGGATACACAAGAAACCATGCCTATTAGCCTAACCCCATTTCGTTTACCAGTACATTCAAAGTACTGACCCCATAATATTTTCTTATGCTATGATATTTCATTTCATAGGTTTGGAAGCTCAGGTACACAACCGTACCTTGATATCCCAGCACACCAGTAGCAGTAGCAGTGCTAAGTCTGCCTGTTCTGAGGACCAATTATGCTTATTTCAGCACTTCACTTTTAGTAGTCAGTCAGTATTAGTTAGGGACTTATCCCATCAACTCCTCAGTTATTCAGTTAGAGGCTTTCAGATATTTTTAGACAGTGGTTCAATTTTAAGTTTCTATTGTTAGACACTATGTATTTTTCTTCAGTTAGTTAGTTTCAAACTTATAAATTCAGATATGTTGATGTGTTTAAAACCTTATGGAGTTCCTAGTAATTTCCGCACATATTTCTTTTTATTTTATTCAGTGTTCACAACAGGTACCAGCATGGGTTATCTTATGGTCTTTTGGAGCTGTAAGCACCATATGATGCCCAGGGTGTACTCTCAGGGCATTACATGAACCTTCTATTTTCATCAACATTCAATGTCGTCTTGCTTCCGAGATTTTTGGACTCAAGCATGGAGTGGTATTCATAAAGGACTGCAAACCCATGCTCGTGTGTCTCCATGACCAAGTCCTTGGCAATTCCCATAGCCGTATATATCTTCCAATAACTAACCATGACACTTAATTTCGTAAGGAGTTGATTGGACATATCCCTTGTAGAAGGGACTTTGCCAATGAGGAATCTATTTTTAAATATTCACCGAGGACCTTTGCGGTGGCATGAGTATTTTGGCCCGAAATATTCTCCGAACAACGTGTGTGATACTTTTCATGTTTTTGAAACATGAGCACGGGTATGAAATTCTTGATGACTACCGTTACATTCTTGAGTCCAAAAATCCCAAAAGCAAGATGGTATTGCATGTTGATGAAAACGAAATGTTCAAGTACTTTTTTGTATCCTATGGTGCTTAGATTCAAGGTTTTAGATATTTGAGAAAAGGCATAGCCGTCGACGGGACCTTCTTGAGGAGAAAGTATAATGGAGTTCTGCTAGCGGTGGTGGTGCAGGATATAGAGAATCATATCTTTCCTATCAATTTTTGTGTAGCGGAAAAGGAATGTGATTCCTATTACGGGTATTTTTTGAACAACTACAAAGCTATGTCAAAGATATGAAAGAGTTGTGTTTTGTTTTGGATAGGCATCCAAGTATTCCAAAAAGGGTTCAATTTTCTTCACTTTATCTCACTTTAGTTGTTGCATCAGGCATCTTAGAGAGAATATTCAGACCAACTTTCATAACGAATGGGTCGTGACTCTTTTTTATAGAGTAGCTAAAGCATATAGTAGAGAGGAGTTTTTAGACCATTTCAATCAAACAACAAATATACATCCAAGGCAGCAAAATATCTCATAAGTGTCGGTTTTGAGAGATGGAGTCGAGCATACTATCCGGAAAATTGGTATATTTTTATGAATTTAATATCTTGTTTGAGGTAAAGATTAGTATGATGTCGTACTAAGTGATTTTTTTGTATAGGTACAATATTATGATATCAAACATAGCAGAATCGGTGAATTCATTATTTAGGGATGAAAGAGAATTTCCCATCGTGGCTCTATTTGATATAATAAATGAGAAGTACGACAAATTTTTTCACGAAAGACATGTGGCGTTCGACAACACAGGAACCCAATTTGTTCTAGAAGCAGAAAAATAATATCAACATACATCAGCCTAGGGAATAGGTTATTTTGTCATCCAATAGCAGATTACAAGTTCAGTATCAATGGTCATGGTAATGTTCCCACAATCGATCTTTAAACAAGATCTTGTACGTGCAGAGTTTTTGACTTGGACAAAATACCCTGTCCAAATGCTATGACAGTGCTTCGAGCTAATACAGTGCAAAATATAGAAGTAAAACTTATGAGTACTTCTCTCCATATTATTTAGTGGAATAATATAAAATGACATATAGTGGGTATATTACTCTGGTGCCTCCCAAAGCATCTTGGGTTGTTTCTACAGAGCTTTTGGAGAGATTAATACCTCATTCATATATTGACCCAAGCACTATCAACTCGGGAAGAAGGCCATATAAGAAGAGTCGTGGAGTCAGAGAATCATTTCCATTAGTAAAAAACAAGTTCTCCGTATGTAAGAATTCTAGCCACAAAAGAACTACATGCCCGGATCATAATCCACCATGATTGTTGTAATAGACAAAAATTGTGTTGTTGTTTGTTATGGACTTTTATCTATTTAACTCATTTTTGTGAACGTAAATGTTATCATTTATTATATAAAATATATTTTTTAATAACTGGTGAATCAATAAAAAGAGGCAAAACAAGAACTAAATACAACAGACCACAATTATTTTCAACAGATTACCCATCTGTTGCAACAGATGGACATTAGATGGAAGAACACAATACAGTTCATCAAACTGGAATGTTTTCCTACAACAGATAAGAAATATGTTTCAACAGATGGACCGTCTGTTGAAATAACTCAAAACTCTTGATATTGCTAGTGGATTCAAAATTGTTCCTTATGTCCAACCATCGACATGCTTATTGAGAAGAAGAAATAAATAGAATAACAATTAAATAAGAATTAAAAAACAAAGGTTGATCAAAAATAGTTTTTCATTAAAAAAATAAAAAAATTAGGTATAGATCAGTAGATCGATATAGAAAAATTAAAATACATACGCTAAAAGAAAATCACATTCTAATGATTATTAAATTATTATTATTATCATCTTCATCATTATTGCCAGCCGACCGGTCTTCAACCGGCGCAGGGCCCTCTTCATCCTGCGAATCTCTCAAACCAACCTTGCTCTCACGGTGCCCAACTCCCACTGTAGGTCATTAACTTGCCTCTGAAGTTCCCTCACAGTGTCATGTGGAATAGCAATGTCCCAAACAAGATCATCCATATCTAGAACACGCATGAATTGACAAAAAACTTAAACACAAAAGTAAATAAAAGAGTCCAAATATAATACAACGTATACTACCAACTAGTAGATTTAAATAGAAACAAATTTACCTCAACGAGAAAGGAATATGTTCTTTGAAGAAAAGTGGTTGAAGATGTAATACGAAAAGATAAAATGCAAGAAATAAATAAAGTGGAGTAGAATGAACATTAAGGAGGGACCTATTTATAGAGGATTGAATCTAAATATGTTAGGAAAAAAGGCATGATTGTTCTGCTCCATTATATTAATTAGTTTCAAAATACTGACTATTTGTTTTCTATGAAAATTTGTGACTTTTTATTTTACATCCAAACTTCTCACCTTTTCAAACGTTCTTTATAATAGTTGTTATTATTGATCTATTGTAATAGATCATCCATCTGTCGCAATAGATAACCCACTATTGTAATAGATTTACCATCTGTTGCAATGTTTGTGCAACAAACGAGACATCTGTTGCAATATATGAATTATCTGTTGCAACAAATGAACCATATGTTGAAGGAGATGTTTTGATTTCTTCCAATAGCTGATTCATTGGTTGCAACAGATAAAGAATTCGATTCATCAGCTATTTTGAATGTGTTAGACAAAAGTCACAACTGTTCACCTCTTTTTAAATAGTCATCACATACCTTAATTAATCCAAATTGGTGACTGTTTTATTATATAAAATTTAAAAATAAATTTAAAACAAAAAAGTGAAAAAGTCACGACTTGTAGCACTTTTTTTTCTTAACGAGCATGTAGTCCTCTAACATTGAAGATGGTTAAAATCTAAGCCTCCGTAGTCTTGTACACTACTTGATGATGGGGTAGGAAGAATAAGGTGCGTGCAGATGAATGGATCCACTTTCATACGTCGGAGTTATGTATTATTGATCGAGCTTTTATGACAGACACATAAAGTACAATGATTTTGTGAATGCAGTTTTTACTGATTAGACATTGATCCTTCAAACAAGATTCTGCATTTTATAGTTTAATTTGATTGGTGCAAACTGATAAGGCCCAAGGGTTCCAAGAAGGTGGTGTTTGATACCCTGTTACAATTTAATGACGGTTCAATTTTGGAGAAGGGTTTAAGTGTTTTAGTGACAGTGTATACATTCAAATAGTGATTGCACTAATTTTAAGGTTTCAATAAATTTTTGAAAGGCCTCTGAAGCCTCGCACTACTGCAAAAATAGAAAACCAATAGTTATTGCCCGGTATAAATTTATAGTATGAGTTGCTCGAGAAGACTATTATATAGCAGAAGGTGCTTGCAAGAATACCTGTATGGGAAATGGGAGGTAGATAAGACCATATATCATCTCAAACCTTGTTTAAAAGGAAACACAAAGACAACGGAGTTGCAATTTAAGTTTTTTGGATGCTTGATAATGCCTTGGAAATTACTTTCCTTCTCCTCTTTCACTTAAGAGTGGATGGATATGAAATCCTTTTTGATAGAATGACACCCCTATCACGGTGCCCAACTCCCATTATAGATCATTAACTTGCCTCTGAAGTTCCCTCACAATGTCATGTGGAATAGCAATGTCCCAAACAGGATCAGCCATACCTAGAACACGCATGAATTGACAAAAAACTTAAACACAAAAGTAAATAAAAGTGTCCAAATATATACAACGTATACTACCAACTAGTAGATTTACATAGAAACAAACTTACCTCAACGAGAAAGGAATATGTTCTTCGAAGAAAAGTGGTTGAAGATGTAATACGAAAAGATAAAATTCAAGAAATAAATAAAGTGGAGTAGAATGAACATTAAGGAGGGACCTATTTATAGAGGATTGAATCTAAACATGTTAGGAAAAAAGGCATGATTGTTCTGCTCCATTATATTAATTAGTTTAAAAATACTGACTATTTGTTTTCTGTGAAAATTTGTGACTTTTTATTTTACATCTAAACTTCTCACCTTTTCAAAACTTTCTTTATAATAGTTGTTATTATTGATCTATTGTAATAGATCGTCCATCTGTCGCAATAGATAACCCACTATTGTAATAGATTTACCATCTGTTGCAATGTATGTGCAACAAACGAGACATCTGTTGCAACATATGAATTATCTGCTGCAAAAAATGAACCATATGTTGAAGGAGATGTTTTGATTTCTTCCAATGGCTGATTCATCGGTTGAAACAGATAAAGAATTCGATTCATCAGCTATTTTGAATGTGTTAGACAAAAGTCACAACTATTCACCTCTTTTTTAATAGTCATCACATACCTTAATTAATCCAAATTGGTGACTGTTTTATTATATAAAATTTAAAAATAAATTTAAAATAAAAAAGGGAAAGTCACGACTTGTAGCACTTTTTTTATCTTGACGAGCATGTAGTCCTCTGACATTGAAGATGGTTAAACTCTAAGCCTCCGTAGTCTTGTACACTACTTGATGATGGGGTAGGAAGAATAAGGTGCGTGCAGATGAATGGATCCACTTTCATACGTCGGAGTTATGTATTATTGATCAGGCTTTTGTGATAGACACACATAAGTACAATGATTTTGTGAATGCAGTTTTTATTGATTAGACATTGATCCTTCAAACAAGATTCTGCATTTTATAGTTTAATTTGATTGGTGCAAACTGATAATGCCCAGGGGTTCCAAGAAGGTGATGTTGATACCCTGTTACAATTTAATGACGGTTTTGCTCATGTTTTTGCGTCAAGTTTGGAAAAGGATTTAAGTTTTTTAGTGATAGTGTAGACATTCAAATAGTGATTGGACTAATTTTAAGGTTTTAACAAACTTTTGAAAGGCCTCTAAAGCCTTGCATTACTGCAAGAAAAATGGAAAACCAATAGTTATTGCCCGGTCTAAATTTATAGTATGAGTTGCTCGAGAAGACTATTATATAGTAGAAGGTGCTTGCGAGAATACCTGTATGGGAAATGGGAGGTAGATAAGACCATATATCATCTCAGACCTTGTTTAAAAGGAAATACAAAGACAACGGAGTTGCAATTTCAGTTTTTTGGATGCTTGATAATGCCTTGGAAATTACTTTCCTTCTCCTCTTACAATTAATCTCTAATGGAGTAGATGGATATGAAATCCTTTTTGATAGAATGACACCCCTCGTAGATATCAATTACTTTACAGAAGTAGTTAATGAATTAATAAAATTAATCAGTACATCATGTTTCACCTTGCAGTCTTGACATTTGCATGTAGAACATATGCTAGGAGGGGTAAATTCTGTATAACCAATATGATCATACTCATAATGGATTATTTTAAAAACTATAAGAGGAGTATCATTATCTCCAACAGCATCACCACTACCACCACCAATAGCTCCATCACCACTAACACCATCAAGAACAACAAACCCACCTTCAAAATGTAGTTTTCTTGTAATGGTTGTTGCCCCAAACAATTCCATTTTTATTTTTTCAATGACCTTAGGGTCCAATAAAGTTTGCACAGACCGTAAAGTAAGAAAAAATGACATCTTCAACTCTCGATTGGTCGGAACAAGCGACGGATGAAAAATCTAACATATGATTTTTATCCAACAAAAGGCTCATCTATTGCATCAGGTGATTAATCTATTCCATTAGATTTTTATTCTGATGGTTCCTTTGTTGCATCAGGTGGTAAATCTGTTGTATTAGATTTTTAATCAGATGGTTCCTCTGGTGAATTTGATGTTGAATCTGTTGCATCATATGATTAATCTATTGCATCATATTTTTAATTCGATGATAAATCTGTTACATCATATGGTTAATTTATTGCATCAAATTTTTATCTGATGGTTCCTCTATTGCATCATATGAAAAATTTGTTACATTAGATGGTTAATCTATTGCATCAGATGGTTAATCTGTTGCAGAAAAAATAGCAACATGATTTTGTTCAATAGAAAAACAACAATATCACCATTTATACCAAGAACAAGAATAAATGAATCCAACAACGGGTGCAACATCAATAACTCCAACATCGTTGTTTTGTTTGTACAAACCCAAACAACAAAAATTAAACATCAAAAAAGGCAAAAAAAATAAAAAATGATATTTCACTTTGAAAAGAGAAAAAATATTAAAAATTAGGATTTTATTTAGACCACATTTCAAATTACAGCAACAGATATTGAAATTGTTCACGAATACTAGAAGAGAAGAGATGTGAGAAGTTGGCTCAAGTTTTAATTTTTTCTCAAAACTAAAATGGCCATAATTTTTATCAGTGAAAGAAGAAAATGGACAATGAAGAACTTAAAGTTGTTGTGGTCGGAAAGCAAGGTTATCACATCGACTGACGGTTGAAAGTCAATAAGGAACTCAAAGCCCAACTATTTGTCACCGGAGGTTGGAATAGTCGGGAATTGAAAGGATAAATTTGTAGAACTATTGGTTGAGAGAAACTATCGAGAGAGAGAGAGAAGGGATACTTCATTTAGAGAGGAAATAGGTGTGGCTTAATTTGTACTTTTGAAAAGATTAGAAAGTTTTGAAAATATTAATCAAGCCCAAAATTAACTTAATCAAGTTTCCTAATTATGTTTGACATTTTAAGTTGGACAATGTCACTAATCCTTCATTCAAGACTTAAATGACACCTTTCCTTTAATTTTCTATAATATGCGTTGATTTTGTGTAACGCCTTGAGAGTACACCCTGGGTTCCACACGGTGCTTATGGTCCCAAGAGACCACAATCTAACCCATGAGTTGGTACTTGCTGTAAGCACTAAGTAAACCTGACAACAAAAGATCATATGTAGAATCTAACTGAGGAATGATGTAAGGTTTTCAAATCATAGTTCTGATAATGTCTGTAAAACAATACTAAAAATACTGATAAAATGGTTGAACATAACATCTAAAAAAATGAAAACTGACTAACTGCCTGTACTAGTATGAAAAGCCTCTACTGACTGACTGTGGAGTTGATGGGAAAAACCCCCAACTAACTCCGACTGAATAGAAAATACTAAAATTGATAAAGTAAGCTGAGGTAAATAAACCATGTCCTCAAAGTGTGAGGACTCACCACTGCTGTAGCTGATAATCTAGAATGTCTATGCGCGATCAAGAAACTAAGAATCCGAACCTATGATATTAGACATTATAGCACAAGAAATAAGTATGCGATCAGTACTTTGAATGTATTGGTACGCTATATGAGGTTAGGCTGATATGCATGGGTTCATGTGCATGAGTAATAACTGACTGAATGTATTGCATAAAGTACTGAATAGAATGCATGAAATCTGTAGAGACTTAGAATGCATGAAATCTTTAAATACTGAGAATGTATGACCAAGCATAGAACACATTTAGGATATAATCTATAAACTGAAATACTGAATGTTGTCAAATAAATGACTTATATCTGTATGCTATGGTCAAGTAAAACTGAAACTAAATTACTGAGCTGATTACAGGCCTAAGACTGTGGGAGCTATCATCTAACCGACATGCCCTAATGAGCAAATTGGGGTCCAACCTATGATCCCAGTTGAAAGGGTTTTAGTACTATGCCACGGGTACTAACACTGGCTGTAGGATCCACTAATATGCCATCCTAATGGACTAAGGGTTTCAAGCCTAAACTTATAGGTGACCCCTGAGAGGTAGTCAAGTATGAACTAATGGGTGACTCATCATATCCTATACTGGCTACGTAGTTTTGGAGTACAGAGATTGCTATTAACAACTCTGCCTAACTGATGGGAAAGCCGCCATCCCTGCACTCTCTCAGTGCTAAATCCTACTCCCAACAGAACTGGCTCTGGATACTGAACTATTTTATGTTTAATTAATTTTGATAACTGACTGAACTAATAATGCTCATAAAATATCTAAAACTATTCTGAAGATACTGAGACTAAGTAAACAGCTATGTTTTGGGGTATTCATAACCCCAGAACTCGATGGCAATAATATTAAAATAGTACTAAAACTTTGAGGACATAATGAGAAATCATTAATTAAAAATTCATTCTTGTAGGCATTTCACCAAACACATGATATTTGTGGTTTAAGCTAAGCATAGGAATAGCTTAAAGCATGTAGTAATATCATTTTTTTAACATCAACAACACTAATTACGGTTTAAATCAGCGAACAACATTATTCAAACATGTGGGATTTAATAACAACAATAATTTTATGTAAACATGGTATAGAATCAAGATTCATAGGGATTCATGTTTAATATCATAATAACTTGTAAAAATCACAACTTTAAATTTAAAATTAGATTCTTGGACTCTATGGGTGGAAGGGACCCATGGATGAACATTTAACATACCTGGATTGATGAATTTGTAAGAGTTCTTGGCGTTTTCTTAAAGATTTGACCTTGAATTTTGAAGGGGCTAGGGTTCGTTCCGGAGAGAGAATGATTTTAATTTAAGAGAATTTGAGAAAAAAGTGACCAGTTATGCTTTAGGGAGACTTAATCTTGTATTTTGACTGAGTAAGGTGAAGGGAAAGGACTTAAATGACCCTTGGAAATTTTAATTCGACATATGTAACTCGGATTAGGCCTTCACCGCAATGCGGTGAACGCCCCATCGCTATATGCACCGCGACGCAGTACAATCACGATGAGTTACTAGATTTGGACAACTGCTGATTTGTCCTTCACCGCGATGCGGTGTGGCTTCCATCGTGATGCGGTGGAATTTTTGTGGCTTACTGGAATTTGAAAATTGTTGATTTGCTGCTCACTGCAACGCATGGCCCTCCCATGCTATAGTAACCACGATGCGATGGAATCACGGTGACCTGCTATTTTATAAATCAAAACATGATCCAAACCCCATCCAAAAAATCCAAAACTTACCTGAGACATGCTACTTAGCCCCCTGAACATAAATCAACTCATAAACTTACGTCTTGGGGTCGTGAAATCCATTTTAGAGGATTATCAAAGTTAAGAGGCTAAAAGTTATGCTAAATTCCTAACACATAGCTAAATTTTCAGGTGTTAATCCTCTTATAATTGTACTAGGAGCTGGTCTGAACTTAGAAAATATATGAGGTATTACAATATCTTCCCTTTAGGAATATTTGTCCTCGAATGAGACTGAATATGCTAAGAATACTGAGGTACTAAAATTATATGCTGACTATGCATAACTGGTAACATGGTTACACGACTGAGTCTACAACATGGTGATGGATTAAACTGATTTATGGATGCATGTATTGCCATGAACATGATTATACGGATGGAACTCAGAATGGAAAAGAGAAAATCTAAGGAAAATCGTTACCTTGAGATAAGTATGAGTTTGTGGAAAATAGGTGAGGGTACTAGGTACGCATGTATACATCTGCTTCCCAAGTAGCTCCCTTGACGAAATGATTTCTCTAAAGAACTTTGACCAAGGGAACTTCTTTGTTCCTCAGTCTGCGAATTTGGCGATCTAAGATCTCAAGTAGGAGCTCTTCGTAAGAAAGGCTATTCTGAATGTCTAAGTTTTCTAAAGGAACCACGACTTGTAACACCCAATATTTCCCTAGCTTAATTTAAGTCTTACTACATGAGTAATCCCGTATAAAATATTTGAAATACTTAATATATTTTTAGTTTAGAGATTGCCATTGTGTAGGAAATTCAATTAGCTTTTCAACGATATAAAATTCGCCTAAATTCGATACCTGGGCAAAGAGTTAGAGCCATTTTTTGTAAAACAGTGTACCACCTGGTACTTCAGCGCATCATGGAGGCAGTTCAAATGACAATTATCATTTTTCAGTAAGCCAACGCCATACCACCGCATCGCATCACCATCCAATTTCCCAATTGCCACTTTTTCAGTGTTGCCCTGTGATAATGGCGCATCGCGCCCAGTCCCAGTTTCCCATCCAATGAGACACCACAATGGCACCTCATCACGCCACCAGCCCAGTTCCTCGTTGTCCACTTTCCAGTGAGCCGGCGTGATTGTATCACGTCGTGCTGAGGTGAAAAATCAAAATTCTTAGCTTCCGTTATTTAATTTCAGGGGCTGTTAGGTCAATTCTCAAAACCCTTAATCAGCCTAAACATGAGATTTATACCCTAAATAACCTAATATATCATTATTCACTAACTTTTCTCAAGGTTTAAAACATTCTCTCTCAAGAGGTAAAAACCCTAGCTTCAAGAATCAAGGCCAATCCTCAAGATATCCTCTAAGAACCTTCAACAACTCTTCTTATCAAGTATATTAGGTGTTCATTCATGTGTTCCTTTCACCAATGAAATCGAAGAACCCTTTTCAAATATACAAGATCTCAAATTCATGATATCCATGTTTGAATTAGATTAAATTAATTTTCATGACATTAATTGAGTTTCAATCCATGATAAATTCTAGATTCTATAAAATTGAAATAACATGTACCTTAAATTGTGTAATTCCCATGTTATAACCCATGAATTTTCAAGATTTGGCATTGTAGTTGCAATGTTTATATGTTATCAATGATTTTGTGAATTAAGTTGTGTTCCCCAAATGTTTGATAGAATGTCCATCTGAATTAAAGAGGTGAAATCATAACATGCTAGTATATGTACAAGTTTATGCCCTACAAGTGTTTGATGAAATGCTTATGTGATTTGACTAGTGAAAGCCTGATATGTTATTATGTGATCCCATTCATGTACAAGTTCATGAATATCAAGTGTTTGACAAAATGTCTAAATGAGTGCATTGTTATCAAGTAAGTATTGTTATGCCTTTATGATCATGTTATGTCTTACTTTTCATGCTATTGAGTCCTGGGGTAATTAATACCCAACAATCTAGATGTTTACCTAGAGCCAGTGTCAGTTACAAATAGTATCAGTCATGTCACGATCAGTAGAATTCATTCAGTTATAGAACTAGTAGAACTCATTTAGTTACAAATCTCAAGAAAATGCAGAAAACTCAGTATCAGTTCAGTCCAGTTCCGTATACTTAGTTCGGTGTCTTTTAGTTGGGAGTAGGATTTAGCACCAAGCAAGTGCAGGGATGACGGCTTCCCTTTCATAGAGGCAGAGTCATTAGTAGTAGTCCCTGTACTCCAGAACTGCGTAGCCAGAATAGGATGAGAAGTCACACATCAGACTAGGCTTGACTACCTCCCAGGGGTCACCCTTTAGATTAGTCTTGGCTCTGCCCAGGTGTCACCCGTAAGTTAGGCTTGGTATCCTAGTTTTTTGGTATAAGTACCCGTGGCATGGGTTCACAGGGTGGACCCCTATCAGATCAGATTTAGGGCATGTTAGTTAGATGATTACCTCTCACACTCTCAATTTCAGTCTCATTTTAGAATTCAGTTCAGTTCTATAGAATCAGGACTGTCAGACACAGTTACTTAATATCAGTAATTCAGTTATCAGTAACTTCAAATATCAATTACTCAGTTATCAAAACTCAGCACTTAGCTTCAAAAAAGCTCAAATACCGTATATAGATGTATGTGCACAGTATTACATACTCAGTATTTACAATAGTTTCAGTTACCTATGTACTCTCATATTCAGTTACTCTAATCATTCAGTCAGTTACTGTTCATGCATATCAACCCTAGCATTCAGCCTTACCTCATAGCATACTAGTACATTTCATGTACTGACGCATACTCTTTCTTTCTGCTATGATGTCTCATATCATAGGTTCAAATGCTTAGGTTCCCGATCGCGCTTAGGCAAATCCAGTCAGCAGTCGCAGATTTAGTAGTGAGTCCTCATTTATTGAGGATGTTCTTTTATTTTAGTATTTTAGTTTATCAGTAGTTTAGTAGTTGGAGTTAGTTGGGGGCTTGCCATCAACTCCATATTCAGACAGTTCAGTTAAAGGTTTTCAGACTAGACCAGTTCAGACAATGTTTAGTTTTTAGATATTTTTACCAGATGTTATTATTTATCATTATTTAGATTTTGAACCTTATGGAAATTCAGTCTAATTCCGTATTTATTTTTCTATTATTATTCAGTGCGCATAACATATATCAGTCATTGGTTAGCTTGTGGTCCTTCGAGGTCATAAGCACCGTGTGACGCCCAGGTGTACTCTTAGGGTGTTACACGACTGCTGGATTACCAATACACTTCTTTTATAAAGAAATGTGGAACACTTGGATGCACTGATGCCAGATCTGCAAGTAATTCAAGCTCATATACTACTTTTCCAAAATGACTCAAGATCCTAAAAGGGCTTACATATCGGGGACTGAGCTTCCCCTTTTTGCCAAACCTCTACACTCTCTTTATGGGAGAGATTTTAAAATATACAAAATCATCAATCTCAAATTCAAGATCCCTTCTCCTCACATCTGCATAAGAATTTTGTCGGCTGTGGGTTGTCTTAAGCCTCTCCCTGATCAACTAAACTTTCTCCAAAGTATCAGATACTAAATCTGGTCCTATCAATGCAGCCTTACCTACCTCAAACTAAACAATAAAATATCTACATCTCCTACCATATAGATCTTCAAATGGGGACATCTAGATGCTAGAATGGTAGTTTTTATTATACACTAATTCAATCAAAGGCAAGTGGTAATCCCAACTGCCCTTAAAGTCAATGACACATTCTCTCAGCATGTCCTCAAGGGTTTAAATTGTCCTCTTTTCCTGATCATCTGTCTGAGGGTGAAAGGCTATACTAAGCTGAACTTAGGTACCAAGACCCGTCTGGAAAGCCTTCTAAAAATGAGAGGTAAAATGAGTACCTCTATCTGAGATGATAGATAGAGAAACACCATGCAACCTAACCAACTCTCTAATATATAGCTTGGCATGATCCCCATCTAAGTAAGATTTATGGAATGGCAAGAAATGAGCTGATTTAGTCATCCTATCTACAATAACTCAGATTGAATCATGCTGGCGTCGAGTACGAGGAAAACCTGTCACAAAATCTATGTTCACTTTCTCCCACTTCCAAGTGGAAATACTGAACTCCTACATAGATCCACTGGGCTTTTGATGTTCAATATTAAATTGTTGACAAGTAGAGTATTTAGCTACAAACTCCACAATGTCCCTCTTCATCCTACTCCACTAATAGACCTTTCATAAATTGTAGTACATCTTAGTGACCCCTAGATAAATAGAGTAACGCGCACTATGCGCTTTTGCAAGAATTCACTATCTCAAATCATCTACACATGGCGCACATAGTCTACCCTGGCAATGCAACACACCATCTCCACCCTTCAGAGAAAACCTCTACTTTCTGATCTCTGACTGACTCCTTCAGCATAACTAAATTGGGATACTTGTCCTACTTTTCTTTCACCTCAAAAACTAAAGAAGATTCTGAGCTTCTCTGCACCCAAACACCACTCTCAGATAAGTCAACCAAACAAATTCCTAATCTAGCCAACTGATGAACCTTATGAGACAACTGCTTTTTATCTTTCTCAACATGAGCCACACTACCTATAGACAACCTACTAAGAGCATCTACCACTACATTGGATTGCCCGAATAATACAAAACACTTATGTCATAATCTTTTAACAATTTTAGGCACCTTCTCTGATGGAGATTTAAATCTCTCTGTGAAAACATATACTGCAAGCTCTTGTGCTCCGTGAACACATCAACATGCACTCAATACAGATAATGCCTCTAAATTTTTAAGGCTAAGACCACAACCACTAGTTCAAGATCATGGGTAGGGTAATTCTTTTCATGGGGATTGATTTGTCTAGAGGCATAATCTATGACCTTACCTCTCTATGTCAAAACACAAACCAAAACAACTCTGGAAGCATCATAATAAACAAAAAACCTATTCGAACCATCAGGCAATGTCAAAATCGAGGATAAAGTGATTCGAGTCTTTAACTCCTGAAAACTCTTATCACAAGAATCTGACCATTGAAACTTGACTTTTTTTGAGTTAATATGGACATCGTGGATGCAATAGATGAAAAACCTTCAACAAAACATCTGTAATAGCTGGCCAAACTCAAGAAACTCCTGGTATCTAATAGAGAGATGGGTCTGAGCTAGTTTCGTATAGTTCTGGTCTTTTGAGGGTCAACTCTAATGCCATCACCGATAATAATATGGATAAGAAAAGCTACAGATCTTAGACAAAACTCACACTTACTAAATTTGGCAAATAACTGATGGACTCTAAGAGTCTGTAATACGATTCTAAAATAGTCTGCATAATCATTTTCGTTGCGGGAATAAATAAGGATATCATCTTTGAAGACTATGACAAACATGTCCAAGTACTATTTGAACACTCAGTTCATCAGGTCCATGAAAGCTGCTAGGGCATTGGCAAGACCAAAAGACATGACTAGAAAATCAAAGTGACCATACCGGGTTCTGAAAGCTATTTTCAAAATGTCACATTCTCTGACTCTAAGCTGATGATAGACGAAACTGAGGTCTATCTTGGATAAATAACTGGAACCCTGAATTTGGTCGAATAAGTCATTGATTTTGTGAAGTGGGTATTTATTATTGATTGTGACCTTTTTTAACTGACGATAGTCGATGCACATCCTAAGATAATTATCTCTCTTACGCACAAAAAGAATTGGTTTACCCCAAGGAGATACACTAGTCCTGATAAAACCTTTTTATAAGAGGTCTTTCAGTTTTTTTTTCAACACTTTAAGTTTAGCTAGAGCTATTTTGTATGGAAGGATAAAGATAGGCTGAGTATCTGGAAGGTCTATTCAAAAGTTAATTTTCCTTTCGGAAGGAACTTTGGGAAGATCTTCAAGGAACAAATCTGGAAATTCCCTCACTACTGAAACTGATTCAAGATTAGGAGTCTCAGAATTAAAGTTCTTCACTCGGACAAGATGATAAATACACCCCTTGGATATCATTTTCCTCGCTCTACGGTATGAAACAAGATGACCCCTAAGCATTTTAGTACTACCTCTCTATTAAAGGGCTGATTCATTTGGTAACTGAAAATAAATTACCCTATTTCTACAACCCACTTAAGCATAGCATGAATGAAGACAACCCATACTGAGAATGACATCAAAGTCCATCATCTCTAACTCTACAAGTTCTACTGAAGTAACTTTTCGAGACACTGTAATCGGGTAGTTCCTATATACCCGATAGGCTACAATAGAATTACCCATTGGGGTAGACACTAAGAAAGGCTCTACTCATATTTTAGGACTGACTCTGAAGTTGATGGCTATATAAGGGGTTACAAAAGAAAGAGATTCTACAGGATCTAATAAAGCATAAACATATAAATTAAGGACTTGCAATGTATCAGTAACCCTGTCAAGAGAACTTTCTAGATCTTGTCAGGACTAAAGTGCATAAAGCCTGTTTTGACGATGACCACTGGTAGCACTAGAAGCAGTGTCTTGCTGAATCGGGCGGCCGACTAGATTTGATGACTGATAGGTCTGGCCCTGTTGGCGCAAATTCCTTTCTTTCTAAGAAAATACCCTACACTTCCATATTTGATGGCCTGGCTTACCACACCCAAAGCATACATCACTGCCAGCTCAACACTCACCCTAATAGTTTTGACCATATTTCTGGCAAAGAAGATATGTACGACCAATGTTTACATTGTCTTAGGACTTAGAGCCTGACACCCTATTCTGATTGTCATTTCTGAAATTTGGCACAGGGGCACTAGATAAAGATGGGGAAGTATCTGAAGATTTTTGACAAAACTAAGGACGGTTTCCACCCTCTGACTTTGGGCTTGAGTGAAATTAATGTTACCTGTTCTAGCCCTCTTGTTCTATCTCTCTTTTTCCTTAAGCTTTTGCTCTTTAATCTATTGAGAATGAACCATAAGCCTAGATATGTCCATATTATTCATTAACATCACAGTCCTACACTCCTTGACCACACTATCAAATACTCAGACACAAACTTGTTCATCCTAGATCAGTAATCAGCCACCACATGAGGAGCATACCTAATTAACTGAGTAAACTTGAGGAAATACTCCTTCACACTCATGTTACCCTACCTCAAGTTTATAAACTCTAACACTTTGGCTTCCCTCAGCTCCAATGAAAAGAATCCATCTAAGAAGGCTGTAGAAAACTCCTCCCACTCTACAGGCCTATATCTGCGGTTCTATTTCTTTTCCACTACTTAAACCAGGTATGGGATACATCCTGTAGTTGGTAAGTAGCCAATTCAGTACTCTCACTAGAAGTCACCCCTAAAATATTTGTTACTTTCTATACCATGTCGAGGAATTCCTGTGGATCCTCTTCAGACTTAAACCCTAAAAATAAAGGAGGGCTCATTTGAGTGAAGTCTTGAATTCTAGTTAAAGCAGTATTGGACACTGGGTTAGCCTGGACAGTAGCTGGTTGAACATTTTGAGCTACCACAGAGTGGTCTAGAGTAGTGAATGCTGCTCTAAATTCAGCATGCGAGAGATGCTCATTTAGGGGATCTTTCTAAAAAGGCGGAGGTGCTGACTGGTTTCCAGTACTTTTTCCATTAGTTTTTATGGGAGGCATATTTTTTAAATCGAAGAAATATTAATTAGATGAAGAGATCAGGTTGAGATCATGCTCTTTCACATGACATGAGCACTGAAAGAAGGGAAACTTTTCCAAAAACATCTTGTAGCCTCTTGTCCATATGTATGACACATATCACACCCATGCATAAGACTCTACTTAATACAAATTTCAGACTCCCTAGGACACTTTAAAACCTTAGTCTCTAATACAAAGTTTGTAACTCCCTGAGAGTACACCCTGGACACCATATGGTGGTTACGGTCCCAAGAGACCACATGCTAATCCATGAGAAGGTACCTGCTGTGAGAACTGAGTAAAATTGACAAGAAAAGATCATATACGGAATATAACTAAGGAATTCCATAAGGTTTTTAAATCATAGTTCTAATAATGTCTGTAAAACAATACTAAAAATACTGATAAAATGGCTAACAATAACAACTAAAAAACTGAATACTGACTAATTGTCTGTACTAGTCAGAAAAGTCTCTACTGACTGAATATGGAGCTAATGGGAAAAAACCCTAACTAACTCTGACTAAATATAAAATACTGAAATTGATAAAGTAAGGTGAGGTAAATAAACCATGTCCTCGAAGTATGAGGACTCACCACCACTGTAGCTGATAGTCTGGTATGTCTATGCGCGATCAGGGATCTGAGCGTCCAAACTTATGCTATTAGACATCATAGCATAAGAAATGAGAATAGGATCAGTACTTTGAATGTACTGGTATGCTAAATGAGGTTAGACTGATATGCATGGGTTCATGTTCATGAGTAATAACTGACTGAATGTATAGCATAAAGTACTGAATAGAATACATAAAATCTGTAGAGACTGAAAATGGATAAAATCTGTAAATACTGAGAATGCATAACCAAGCATAGAGAACCTTTTGAATATAATCTGTAAAACAAAATACTGAACGTTGTCAAATGAATGACTTATCTCTATATGCTATGGTTAAGCAAAACTGAAACTGAATTATTGAGCTGATTACGTGATTGATACTGTGGGAGCTATCATCTAACCGACATACCCCAATAAGCAAATTGGGGTCTAATCTATGACCCCAATTAGAAGGGTGTCAATACCGTGCCATGAGTACTAACACTGGCTATGTGGTTCCACTAATATGCTATCTTGAAGGACTAAGAGTGTCAAGCCTAAACTGATGGGTGACCCTTGAGAGGTAGTCAATCCTGAACTGACAGGTGACTCCTCATATCCTACGCTGGCTACATAATTCTGGAGTACAGGGAGTACTACTAATGACTCCGTCTAACTGATGGAGAAGCCACCATCCTTGCACTCGTTCGGTGCTAAATTCTACTCCCAACTGAAATGACTTGGGATACTGAACTATTCCATGTTTAAATAATTATGATAATTGACTGAACTGATAATGCTCATAACATATCTGAAACTATTCTAAAGATATTGAGACTAAGTAAACAACTATGTTTTTGAGTATTCATCACCCCCAGGACTCAATAGCAATAATAGAAAAATAGTACTAAAACTTTGAGGATATAATGTGAAAGCATTTATTCAAAATTTATTCTTGTAGGCATTTCATCAAACACTTGATATTCGTGGTTTAAGCTAAGCATTGGAATAGTTTAAATCTTTTAGTAATAGTATATTTTCAACATCAACAACACTAATTATGGTTTAAATCAGCGAACAACATTATTCAAATGCGTGGGATTTAATAACAAGAACAATTTTATGTATATATGGAATAGAATCAAGATTCAAAGGAATTCATGGTTAAAATCACAATAACTTGTAAAAATCACAACTTTAAATTTAAAATTAGATTCTTGGACTCTATGTGTGGAAGAGACCCATAGATGAACATTTAACATATCTGGGTTGATGAATACGTATGAGTTCTTGGTGTTTTCTTGAAGATTTGACCTTAAATTTTGAAGGATCTAGGGTTCGTTCTTGAGAGAGAATAATTTTAATTTGAGAGAATTTGAGGAAAAAAGTGACCAATTATTCTTTTGGGGGACTTAATTCCGTGTTTTGACTGAATAAGGTAAAGGAAAAGGACTTAAATGCCCCTTCAAAATTTTAATTCGACATCTGGAACCCGGATTAGACCTTAATAGCGATGCGGTGAACACCCCATCGCTATATGCACCCCGACGTAGTGCAATCACAGTGAGTTACTGAATTTTAAAAACTACTGATTTGGCCTTCATCACGACGCAGTGAGGCTTCCATCGCGATTTCCACCGTGATGCGGTGGAATTGCTGTGGCTTACTGGAATTAGACAATTGCTGATTTGCTGCTCACCATGACGTGATGGCCTTCCCATCGCTCTAGTAACTGCTAAACGAGACATGCTACTTAGCCCCCTGAACATAAATCAACTCATAAACTTACGTCTCGAGTTTGGGAAAGCCATTTTCGAGGATTATCAAAGTTAAGAGGCTAAAACTTACGGTAAATTCCAACACTTAGCTAAATTTTTAGGTTGCCTCTTATACTTGTACTAGGAGTTGGTCTGAACTTAGAAAATATACGGGGTATTATATTTCGTCACCTATAGCTTAGGTCTTCATATAGAGCATCACATCTTTGGGATAAAACAGAGGAAGAAAAGTCAATTAAATGGTATCAATAGATGTAAAATATGAACTGAATTACTTATGTGCAAAATGGCTACTTCGGAGCCAAAGTAGTTTAATTTGGAGCCAAAGAATAAAGAATTTTCTTTAATTTTTTAGGGGAAATTAAATAAATAAAGTTATTAGATTGTTTATTGCAAGTTATGGCAACTCTTTTTAGTTTTAATGTTATAGCAACTTTCATTTAAAAAAAAAGCAAAAAAAATTATATTTTTTATTTTCTAAATGAAGCATATTAAAATCATTACAGAAAAGGAAATATAGATTTAATATAACTAAGCTCCAATATTCCTTCCTTAAATATAGTTAGACTTAATAATTGATATCAATCACACACCCCAATTTCTCTCTAACCATTTTTATTTCTCCCTTTTTAAAGCGTGCATTTCTGTTTCTATCTTCGTACACGTTTTATTTTTCTACAAGATTATATTATTTCAGTAAACAACTTTCATAAGTTATTGTTGTTTTATGCAACTTCTGAGAATTTTTATTGAAAGAAAAGCTTTCATAAGTTATTGTTGTTTTATACAAATCTGAATTGTGATAATTTGCATTCAATCATGATATGTCATGGAGGGAGAAAAGATTCATCAGGCATGTTAAATTATTTAGCAAATTGATATTTTGCATTCAAACGTATTTAAAGAATTAGATATTTTTATTTTAAACAACTTAGGGATAAAATAATTAAAATATTCTTTTTTATTGTTGAAATTTGTATAACATGATGGTGAAATACTCTCGAAAGATTAACTGTAGTTGTTATTATGTGTGTTTACGGGATGTATGATATAATCAAAACTTATATAATATTGTTGTTGCAATAGGTATACCAAGAGACTTTGGTGTAGACGGGATTATGTATGATGCAACTACAAACTACAAAGGATTAGTAGAAGCAATTGCAATACAACTCAGGATAGAGACAACTTCAAATCAATTTAAAATAAAGTACATAATATGTGATAGATGCCTGTCAATGGTCATACACAATAACACAAGTGTAAAGGTCTATCTGGAACAAAAGAAGACAGTTGCTGATTTTTTCATAAAATATCTATTGTACGTTACAACTAAGGATATATCGGTTAAGCCAATACATCCAAATGAAGGAGAAATTTTTTATGTTGGAAAATAGAGTTGTAAAAGAATTTCGAAACGAAGAAATCTATTTTCAAATGATTGCGTTCGTTTGATAGGCTTAAGTCAAGATTTTACAGGTCGTGTATCATATTTAATTGAACTGATATTAATGTACCTCCTTTATAATATCTCATATATGTCACTAGCTATCAATATTTATATATTAGTTTGATTATTTAATATCTTATTTGTGTTATCCCATAATATTTGTCTAGCTAGCAGGCTTTGGTTAATTAACCCTAAGCACTTGAAGATCTATATTTTATCTAGAAAAAATGGGATCAGGCACACCACATCAGTGTGAACTAAAATAAACAAAGTAAAATCTAAAATAACAAATCAATTAATTATGAAATACTCACAGAAGAGAAAGGCAAAGTGAAATTATTTTAATAAGTTAGGAAAATTATCTTGTTAATCATAATAATATTGGTCTCTTGTCATCATTATTGTTTGACTACAACTAGGTACATGTGCTTTTGTTCTTAATCACCTATGTATCAACTTAATATAAACATCATTTGATTAAAACTTGATAAATAACAAGTTTGCCGACTTAAAATTAAAGTTATTGATCCTTAAAAATGAAGAAATTTTTAATCTGAATGAAGGAATGAATGATGGAAAATCCCACTTTATATGCATGAATAGAAAAAAAGAAGATAAAAAATATAATTTATGGTAAAGAAGGAAAACTTTTATCGGTAAAGTAACACTGAAAATTGCATAAGTATAGAACTAATAACTTAATTAATAAAGTTAATAAAAAGTCAAAAATAATGTATCAATGTAGAAAAATATATTTATCATATTTGACTCCTTAAATTGTAAACATATTTTAAAATTTATTTAATAAAAATTTTAAAAAAGAGATAATTATTGATACCAACAATAATACTTTCCATAATTATCAAAAAATTTAATGAAGAGTGATAAAAGTTAAAGGTTATAAATAAGGATATAATGTGAATATTAAATGTGACAAACCGATTTTCTAATATTTTCTTAAAAATATTTTTCTTAAAAGTGAACAGATTTTAAAACTTATTTAATAAAATTAAAAAAATAGATAATTATTGGTACCAACAACAATATTTTCCATAATTATCAAAATTTTTAATGAAGAGTGATAAATGCTAAAGGTTATAAAAAGAGATATAATGTGAATATTAAATATGACAAAAAATGATTTTCTAATATTTTTTTAAAAATAATTTTTAAAAAAGTTGTTATAACTTCTAATTACTTTTTTAGTCTAGTAATTATTGAAAAGTTCTGCTATAACTTGCAATAAATAATCTAATAAGTCTATTTAAGATAATTTTTACTTTTTTTTATAACACGGGGACCAAGAACTTGCCTTGTAAATACTGGTCTAGTTTCTTCATTTCCATCATCCCATATTATGTAAGAAAGTCAGCTTGGGTGCTATTTATAATAGAGTTTATAATAGAGTTTATCTATGTCTGATAGAATAGTGTCGGAAAACACAATTTGTAAATTTTTCTTTTTGAGCGGTTATTCTATTGGAATATATTTTAGGATCATTAGAATTTCGTCTCTAATTTTATGTACTCTCTTTTGTGTATTAGTTGTTATAGTAAAATAATTTCTCTTTGTTTAATGGACGTAGATCACATTAATTGAATCACATTAAATCTGGTCTTCCTTTATTTTCTCAACCACATTGACCAAACCACATTTTGAGATAACCTTTGATTAAAGTTATCTCAAATTAGCTCATGGAGACAACAACAAACTCAGTTAATTCCACATGCATGTGGGGTGTGGGGAGGATAGAGTGTAAACAAACTTTATCCCTATCTTTGAAAAATTAAAGAGATTGTTTCCAAAATAATAAATAGTGAAAAAAGGCAATAACAACGAACAGAAAAACAACAAAATTAACTGGTGACCTACATTCTATTTTAGTGAAGTAAAACTAGGAAAAGAAGGTTAACAATATTGAACAACAAAATTTGTATATTCTTTAGTAAACAGAGATCTTGTAAAAGTTTGAATACGTAACAAGTGTTAAATCCATATATTTTAGATCAATCAAATGTGCGAACGAACAATATCTCTAATTAACTTCATTATTAATTACAAATGGTATAATTCACAGGAAATATTTCAGTTAAGGGTGTCAATCGGCCCGGTTCGAGCATATAGATTTAAGAGGGAGTAGTATTTAGCACCGAGCGGAAAGTGTGGGATTAGCATGCCCTATCTTCCACAGAACTATGTAGTCAACGTAGGTACAAACTCAGATTATTCCCATTTATATGAATGATAGATTTAGCTTGTGATAGATCACCTGGATTAGGTTATACTCCCTAGAAAGAGTATGATACCTCTCTCCAACGTGGGGTTTCCTCCTTAGGAGCTCAAGACATTGGACTCTATCTAGCTCACATAGTTTAGGTCAGTTAAGAGAACCTCCATAAAGTTTAAAAGCTTAATAGTAACGATTTTCAGAATAGTTTTAAAAGTATCCTCCCTACAGTCTAATAGTTATGAATATATTCCCTAAAGCTTTGAAAGAATCCCCTTGCAGAATAAGTTTTCAGATATGATTTAAGAATAAGAACAGAATACAGATTTTAGAACTAAGTGTTATGGCTCACAAGATTTTTACTATATGTTTTACTATTCTTGATTATGATCTTCAGCTTTTAGATTTATCCAAGCCTACGTGAGTTATTTACATTTAGCATGCATGCTATTTTCTATAAAATGTGATGATATTTTCTATAAACTATGATGATATTGTATACTTATTGCATACATCCCCATATAGTCAGTACATCCTCAAAGTACTGATCCACATATACATCTATGTGCTACATTGTCTCATAATATAGGTTCAGGTGCCTAGTCTCAGTAGCGATAGTGATTTTTGAGCATCTAATCTACATCTTTGTAGTTGGTGAGTCGTCATATTTCAAGGACTTAGCTATTCATGTTTCAGTTTATTTATAGATGTCCCTTTATTTATTTTAGACAATTTGAGTCAGCTGGGGCTTATCCCAATGACTCTCTAGATTCATATAGTAGAGGCTTGTTGGACTTCCATATTTAGTCTTAGATCTCAGTTATCATATTCAGACTAATTAGTATTTTTTTAATCATATTAATGAGATCAGTACTTTCAGATATATTCAGATAGTTTTCCGCATTTTATCATGATTTACACTTATATTTCCCCATGCTAATATCCAAATATGTTAGAAGGCAGCCATGGTTATCTCGGAACTACTTATAGTTTGGAGCACTGTGTGGCATCCCGGGAACTAGATTTTGGGGCGTTACATTTGCATGCTTTCAAAAGGGGTATTTCTTATGCTAAAGGATTTTGTGTCTTAGATGAAAGAAATGCATGTGTTGAATAAATGAATTGACTACCACGTGTTAAATTCTTATCAAGAGAGTGTTTTGCATAAGTCTTCATATGCTTTTGATAATAAGAATTCTATTGTGATTCGATAAATCTTTTGGTGGTCATTTACATGTTTTGAATGAGAAGGGTTGTGGATTTTGTATGATATGAATGACTTGCAATTTTGGGTATGACCATACCCAGTGATGATATGCCCTTAACATAATAAGTATTGAATGTTTGAAAAACATGAAGCATGGTTTTAAAGAACTAAAATTGGGCTTAAAGAGAGTTAGATGGTTACCCGAAAAAAACTTAAGTTCAGATAACTCATAGAACAAAATTGTGTTTTGCTGATTCGGGACTTATGATATGTTATCGTACATGGGGGGATAATTAGGACATCACACATGGGGTAATTCCTATAGTATGCTCACATGGGGGGTATTACCAATCTTATGAACTCCAATTCTTTCGGTAAACTTGGATTGGAGGCTTGGTCGCCGAGTCAAGGGCGGATTCCATATGGTTCGTAGAATTATTGAAATATAGGGTGAGCCATCTAGCTCAGAAGTAATATAAAGAGTTGAGTCATTGCTATAAGAAAATATTTTGAAGCTCATCAAATTATGCTCATGTATTTTCAATTATTTTATGTTGACATGCTTTTATGAAATGCTCTCACCTAAGTTGGATAAAAATATATTTTGTTTTTGGATTGTTCTATGTACTAGTAGCTTTGTGTATTGACCCCCTACATTTCAGGTTATGTGATATAGTCCCATGGTCTATCAAATCAGTAGAACACTTGGGATATGACAGAATTGGTGAGCCATCCATCTTTCGAAAGACATTTATTTATATGTTTAGTGATTTAGTAATGGTCCAACCAGGGACTTTTTCCCAGCTTAGACAGTTAGTATTCAGTAGAGGCTTTGTAGATGGTAGTTGAAATGTTGTATTGTCATATCTTGTTGACACATTTTAGATTATAAGATTTCAATGACCACTTTTATATCTTCCGCACTTTGATTTATGTATGGATAATTCTTATGATAGTATGCTAAGGGGTCTCTCGGGCCTTAGAGGTTCCGGATGCCCATAGCGGTCAGGGCCTCAATTCGGGTCATGAAAAAATGTTACCTTAAAGTAAATGAGTTTGCTTATAACTTTGTTGCATCAATAAGACACATAGACGTAGAGGCTTTATACATAGATTGAAAATAAATATAATAGTTTATTTTCGCTTGCTGAAGGCCTAGTTTTTATAGCATCCTTCAAGGTGGTTGGAAAATTAGGTTCTCTTTAGGTTGTTTCGCGGTGTTTGTTAATGATAATCTTTCAAAAGTTTTACCAAAAATAGAAACTTACCTTGAAGTAGATGATTTTTTATTTTTCTCTTTTCTTTGAGTTTGCTTGAAGTGAATTGTGTGGTTTCTTCAATAATGTAAGGGTTAGCTGCCAATATTTTCTGATCAAGAGTCACCCAATCATCTCCTATCTTTTTCTTGTACTCAATCTGAGCATTTATGAGATATTCTTTCCAAGTACATTTGATGATTCTCCAATGACACTTGTTGAACAATTGTTTATTTAGAAACTTTATAAATTTTGGACCACATTGTAGTACTGTTGAACTCTTGGGTGAACAAGTCCAGAATATGGCATCAAAGTAGTGGATGATGCCAACTGTGATAAGTAGTACCTTTGATCAGATAATATCAAATTCTCAACTTTAGGTGTGGGAAGATGATCAGCTCTACCAATTTCTCTCAAAAGTTTAACGGTATGAAGGTTTGTGAACTATCCAATACTCTATGCCAAGTCTACAAACAAATCATTCAACTTAAGTAGAGATGTTTGCAAGTGTATAAACTGATCAAGATTCCATACATAGTCATAATTTATGGAAATCCTGCATTGACTTGGAGCACTTAAAAATGATAAAGAAGGTAGTCTATATGGAATGGATAAAGTCAAGGAGAGTAACTTGGTCACTCAAAAATGACTTGCACTAATGGAATTCACTCAACTATGCTACATACCTTGAGGGTTGAACTTGAAATTTTAATATTTTTCCAGTAAACAAAACTACATAAGCTCAATTCCTTCATGAAGGATAGTTTTTGTATAAGCCGGAAGAGAGCACCCTCACCAATAATTGTGGTTTTCACAATCTCTACCATTCTAAGATTCTGGAAAGTAGCAATATTTAATGAACACAAGTTGATTATCATACCACTATAACTAGACAACGGACGAAACATCGATTTATCTTTGTTCACATATTGAAAAGATGACAAATTTGGTGCATCAACAACATCAACTTCCTCAATTGGGTAGCATAAGATACTAAGAGATGAAAAGTTAGGCATGGTTGAAACACGAATGCAACTGAACCAGATACAATACTACAATGATATTGTCATAATGTAAGGGCCGCAACATGAAATAAGGCTATCAAGTGTTTATTCGGAAATACTAACGTAACAAGCTTAGTCTTTTTAGGTCACGACATTTAATTGTCCTAAGTAGTGCTTTTTGTTTGAGTAATATTTCGCAGCGATTTAACTTCAAGTGCTCCAACTACTCCGTGGAAAATATGTTGAAATTTATCATATACACAGAGCCTATGCACATCAAAAAACTAAATAGAAACATACCTTCAGTCATTATTGTTCAAGTGTTGTAAAGAATCACCTTTGTCAAAACCTTAAAAAGGAAAAGATGCAAAGAGACCTAAAAATCTTCTAGCCTATGTCTATCAAAGGTATGGAAGACTGATGGAGTCACAGGCGTATTTATAGGTAGGCTAGGGACTCTTAGGAAAATAACTTTAATCCTAGAAACTTTCATAGTTATTTATTCCCATCAAAGAAATACCATGTATACATAACTTGGAGGAAAAGTAATTGACTGATTTAATACTTTACTTAGGACACAAGGTAAATTTCTTACCAAAAATATGTGGGTCATTAATACATAATATTCTTAGATTCTCCCACTTGACCCACATATCAAAATCAGACAATCCTTTATGAATGAAAATAAACCATATGGTCATAAACATATATTCACTCAACTTAATAGTTATACAAAAATCACTTTTATCAAGAATATATTAATACAAGAATCATGGAAGTCACGCTCTTAATCAAACACTTCCTTCCATGTTTTACAATATACAATATGTTCTAAATAAAGTGTCCAACAATTTTGTAAGTGAGCTTAATATAAGTCATTCAGAGTCCAACTTTATTTGATCCAATGATCACTTTATAATATATGAAAATCAAAATGTGCACGTTCATGTATATAAAAATGATAATCTCTACACAAACTGTTAGAGAATATAGCAAGATTACAATGAGTTGCTAAGTCTCATACAGGTCACATGATCCTTGAAAACATTAGCTGGTAAACCATTAGTCATAGGATCAGAAATCATTAAATTAGTACTAACATGTTCAAAACTAACATCTTGTTTCTTGACAAGATCTCTAATCATCAAATACTTAATGTTGATATGCTTCATTTGGATACCACTCTTATTATTCTTTGAAAAGAATACCACAACTGAATTATCACAGAAAAAATTCAATGGTCTTGCAATAGAATCGACAATTTTAAGTCCTGAAGTAAAATTCTTCAATCATAATGCCTGTGATGTAGCTTCATAACATTCCTACTACAAAGGCAATATCAGTTCTAGTGCAGACTTGTGTATACATAAGACTCCCAACAAGTGAATCATATGGAATGTCTTTCATTTGATCTTGTTTCAATGAATTTTGTAGGCATTGATTCAATTAGAAATTGTCACCTTTAATGATAAAAGCTGCTATAGGTGAACAATTTTTCATTCGTATCTTTCCAATATTCTTTTAGTGTAGGCTCTTTGAGATAGTCCAAGTAATCATTGAGATCTATCTCTGTGTATATACCAATGACGTATGAGGCTTCACCCATATTATTCATTTCAAATTTTGGATAAGAAACAATTTTGTCTTATGCAACAACCCCAAATCATTATTAGAAAGTAAAATGTTATCCACATATGGGACAAGGAAAATATATTTAATCCCACTTATCTTAAGTTGTATACATTGATTAATGATATTCTCCGTAAATCCAAATGAAGAAACAACATTATGAAATTTAATATATAATTAGCGGGAAGCCTATTTTAGTCCATAAATAGATTTATTCAACTTGGAAACAAGTGGACTTTTATTCTTATCACTAAATCCTTCAGGCTGACGCATGTATACCTCTTCTTCAAGATCTTCATTCAATAAAGTTGTTTTCACATCCATTTGATGTAGCTCTAAATCAAAATGAGCTACCAATTCTATGATTATTCTTAATGAATCATTTTTTAACACAGGAGAGAAGGTTTCATGGTAGACAATACCTTCTTTATGAGTTAAACCCTTGGATACAAGTCTAGTTTTATATCACTCAACATTACTAAATGAGTCTCTTTTGGTTTTATAAACCTATTTAGATCCTATAGTAGAGACTCCTTTTGGTAATTCAACGAGATTCCCGACTTTACTTTTAGCCATAGATTTTATCTCTTTTTTTATGGAATCATACCAAAGTATGGAGTTTTCTCCACTCATGGCTTATGAAAATGAACATGAATAATCTTTTAGTCCAATATCATAATCAGACACTTGAAGATATATAATATAGTCACTAAAAATTGTTGATCTACGAACTCTTGAGGATCTTCTTACTTCCACTGCTTTAAGTGATCCTTCAACAATGGATTTAGGTAAAGTGAGTTGTTCTTAATTTGGATCATCAAGTGGTTGTGGCTCTTGAACATGTTTCTCTTCAGGTAATACATGAGAATTTAACTGATTGCATTTAAGTTTTTAGTAAATAAAGGTACCATAAGTGGTTCCCTTATCTCTTTTAGTTCCACCACTTCAGTTGAACCACTCCCACTTACTTCACGTTCCTAAAAATATTTAGCATTTCTAGCCTCAATAATTTTAGAAGAATGAGAAGGACAATAAAACCTGAATCCTATAGAGTTAACCATATAGCCTGTAAAAGAAACCTCTTATTGTTCGGTCATCCAATTTTTTACATATGGATTATAAATCCTCACTTCAGTTGGACATCCCTAAATGTTTACGTGGATTAAACTAGGTTTCTATCCTTTAAATAATTCAAAAGGTGTCTTGGAGACAGCCTTGGATAGAACTCTATTTAAAATATCCAATGCAGTTTTTAAGGCTTTACTCCATAAGGATAAAGATAAACTTGATTTGTTAATAATGCTTCTTACCATGTCCATTAATGTATAGTTCCCTCTTTTGGCCACACCATTTTGTTGTGGTATTTCTGGTATGGTATATTGTGCAATTATACCTTCTTTTTCAAGAATCTCAGCAAATGGACCTTTAACCTGTCCCTTTTTTACATACCTACCATAATATTCTCCACCCATATCAGACCTTACAATTTTAATTTGAACTCCAATTTGTTTCTCTACTTATCCTTTAAAAACATTAAATAAATCAAGTGGTTTTGATTTATTAAACAAAATAAAAAGATACATATATCTTGAATAATCATCAATAAATGAGATGAAGTATCTTTCACCATTTAAGCAAGGGGTAGGAAAAGCTCCACAAACATCTGTATGTATGATCTCAAGAAACTGAGCACCTTTAGTAGATTTGTTGGTCTGCATACCCTTTATGCAGTCCACACAAGTCCCAAATTCAAAAAAATCAAGAGCTCAAACACCTCTATCATTACTTAACCTTTTGATTCTTTCAATAGAGATATGTCTCAATCTCTTGTGCCAAAGACTTGATGAGTTCTCATTAATAGTACATTGTTTATTGCCAATTTCTTTATCATACAGAGTTATGACATTACATTCACTTGTGGGGGCCAGCTCAAATTTAAATAACTTTTTATAAAAATTTTAAAATCAATAACTTTATTCTCTTTTAGAAGTTTCATTGTAGACAAATAAAAAATAAAATCATAACCAACTATGGATAGTCTAGAAAGAGAAATTAAATTCTTAAAATATGATGGAAAAAGTATTTTCTTAATCTAATTAAAAAATCATCTTTTAAAAATGAGCCTATAAATCCCTATATGTGATGCCTTCTTATTGCCAGAATAAATATTTGTTCTCTTATTGTTGGTATTATTAGAGTTAAAAAACCCTGCATGATTTTGGTAACGTGAGTTATGGAACCAGAATCGATCCACCATGTATTATCAGAAACTTTAATGAAACTAGATTCATAACATACCAATGTAAAATTACCTTTCTTGTGGATCCACTTCTTGTATTTTAGGCAATCTTTATTTTAGTGTCCCTTTTTTTTGCAGAAACTGCAAGTGTCTTTATCGATACTATCCTTCTTCTTCATAAGAACACTTCTGCCCTTTATTGTATTTTTCTTATCACGAGTCACTAAATTTGCACTTTCAGGTGCCTCATATTTCAACGTCTCCTCTTCTTTCACATACATAGTCAAGTGTTCATTGATTGACCATTTATTTTTATGTGTGTTGTAACATATCTTGAACGGATCATATTTTGTAGGAACAGTGTTGAGAATAAAATGCATAAGAAATGGTGCAAACATATAAACCTCAAGGTATTTGAGTTTATTACCAATAACTCTCATCTCCATAATGTGCTCACGCACTGTATGACTTCTATCAAATGTCATACTTGAGAGCCGCTTTATAAGGGTGCTGGCCAACGCCTTGTCAGATTATACAAATTGTTCATCAATTGCCTTCATATAAGCTTTGACATTATCACTGTTAGGAATAAAACCCCTAATACTTTGACTTATTTGAGACATTATGAGCATTAAGCTTAAGCGATTAGATTACTCCCACCGCTCATAAAAAGCCTTAGCGTCTGGTGTACTTAATTCTGTGGGTTTAGATGGTTCTTCCACACGAAGTGCCAGATCAATATTTGAACACCCTAGAGTGAGGACTTTCTCCTTTCATTCAGCAAAGTTGTCACCAGGAAACATGAAATTCAAGCATTTTCATTAAATAGAGCAGTAGGAAAAGTTGTGCAAAACAAGGATAAACATGTATAAGCTATAAAATACATAACCATCAAAATGAATCATGTAAATACCGATTCATAAGTAAATTTTAAACCTTTTTGTGGGTAGAGGTTGCATCCATGCATAGAATTACTTAACCTCATTAGACTAGTAAATCGAATAAAACTAGAAAATAATCCATACCATAGGATAATTTTTAAAAAGAAAGGTTTACTATCTATTCTAATTAATCTAACCAAACTAGTTACCTCCCTGTGGGGTAAGGTTTCTATTTTGATAATATAATAGGACTTTATTAGATGTCATTATTATAGTTCAATCACTTAACTTTATGTGATTAAGGAAATTGCTTTCTTTATATCATATGCTCGGGATGCTGTGGCTAACTCAAACATAGAATAAAAAGAACTCAAAATTACATCTCACAATAGTTGATTTCAATAATTAACTTAAACAAAGTGTTAATTCTTAAAATATAAGTCATATTGAATAGGCAGATCCTACATCAAATCAATCTATTGCATAAAACATCTTTTATTAATTAGAGCAAAACCATACAAAAAAGAAATAGGTTGAACCTATATGTCTTTCGTTAAAACTATAATTCTTTAGGCATAGTGATAATAGATTGCATACGAAAAGGGAATTGGCTGAGCCTACATATCTCCCATTTATATTCTTATAATTAACCATGATATTTTAAGAAGAATATGATACAATAATTGAATTTACAATTAAAAAAATACTACTATTTTATCATAACTAAAAGACTTTATTAAGAATAATTCAAATAGCCAAATAAAAAAACTTCTTAGTACACCATGGACAATTCATTAACTATATTGATTGAAGCATGGTTGCACTTAGAGCTAATTAATTACAAACTTAAATAAAATATTCAAGTAATTACAACATATTCACAAAAAAAATTAATGAAACAAGTTCTATTCCATAAGTTATTATCTCAAGTGAACATGGAGAATTCATTGAAAAAATCCATACAATGAACTATTTGTGAATATAACGAAACACTGAACAACATGGATAAAGATGGATCTGATACCACATGTTGAAATTTATCGTATACATAGAGCCTATGCGCAGCGAAAAAATAAATAAAAATGTACCTTCATCCATTATTATTCAAGTGTTGTGAAGAATCACTTTTGTCAAAACCTTAAAAAAGAAAAGATGCAAAGAGATACCTAAACATCTTATATCCTATGCCTATCAAAGGTATGACAGACTAATGGAGTCACAACCGTATTTATGGGTAGGCTAGGGACTCTTAGGAAGATAAATTTAACCCTAGGAACTTTCATAGTTATTTCTTCCCATCAAGGAAATACCATATATACATAACTTTGAGGAAAAGTAATTGACTGATTTAATACTTTACTTGAAAGACAAGGTAAATTTTGTACCAAAATAATGTAGGTCATTAATTTTTAATATTATACGTAATATTCTTACAAAATATTTTATCAGCTAACAAACTATATCTTTCCGAATAATATCCAGATCTACTGCTTTTTCACAAAAAGTGCAACGGGTGAAACCTTTTCCCTGCTAATATACCCAACCATTTATCGACTAGACCATCATAATTAGTTTGATCATAAAAGTTAACACAAAGCTTAAAAGTCAAAATAGGTATATTTTCTACGAACCTATCATTATTTTATCTTTCAAAATCGAATTCATCAAAACAGAGATTGGGGTTCATAGAGCATGCTTTGGACCATGGATTTGACAACATGGTAGTTCGAGCATCAAATTTAGTGAGGAGAATAGAGATTATTTGGTGAAGGATATCTGTTGGTAACTCTAAAATTCTATCCATGGCACCATACTAGAATATGTTTGTAACACCTGTATTTTTGAGCTAGAAATCGAACCATTGTTCCTATATGTCTAAACTCTAATCTCATGATTTGTATTTGAATATATATATATATTTAATGATCATTATCCTAGTGTGTAAAGTGCTATATAGGTGAAAAATATTCATAGGAATTTCTTAGAACAAAGTTGAGCTAATAGCCTTTGATTCGGCCATATCTTGGTATTTGATTCTACAAGGGTCATCTTTTAATTTGTATAAATTCTTAAATATGTGTAATTTTACCTCTAAATACCCACCAAATAGTAGATAATTGAATTAGCTTTCCAACAATACCATTTTTGCCTTAATCCAATACCCGAATAAAAAGTTATAGCTATACAAAGGTCATGCGTCGCATGACAATCGCAAAAGGTCACTGGAAAAAGTTTGCAATTGGCCATGTGATACCCATTGGAGGGTGTATGATTGGTTATGCAACACCAACTTTGATGGTGTGAGATTGGCCATGCATATCATGGTGATTGCACAGTGCCAAAAATGCTTTGTTTTGACTTAAATAAGGTGCGTTGAGGTCATTTCACACCCCTAAACCATCCCTAATCACTCCAAAATGAGTTAAGGGAGTTTTAAAAATGTTACCTCCACTCTCTTAATCCTAAACAATTAGTATATGACTCCAAAACCCTTCCCCTCTTCCTAAGAAAAAAATCCAAGTGTTATCTCTGAAGAACCAAGGAATTAAGTTCCAAATTTAAAGTTCTCTCCTAGGATTCATCCAGTCAAGGTATGTGGGGTTTATGAACAAGGAAACCCTTTCATCCTTGTGCCCAAAACTTGTTTTAAAGTTAAAGTTATTTGATTTGAAATTAGGGTTCATACCCAAATTATCTTTTCTTGAATTTATGAAATTATCATGTGATTGAAGTATTAATGGGCATACATGTTCTCATCTATTTATGTATTGACTTGAAGAATTCTTGTAATACCCCAAATTTTTTCTAGTTCAGTTCAGCTCATAGTGCATGCATAAGAGACTTAGAATCTGAAATTTTCAATGTGTTGACTTAGTCTTATTTTTTAGGCCTCTTAACTTTGAGGGATTTTAAACTGACCTTCCCTACTCTGAAACGTAAGTTTTTGAGTTAATTCATGTTCAGAGATATAAAAAGTATGTATCGGGGGAGTTTTAAATTTTTCGGACAAGGTTTGGGGCATGTTTGAATTTTGATTCCAGAACCTCACCATGATAGTAGCGCGTCGCGGTGTGTAAAGCGATGAGCTCATCACCACATTGTAGTGAAGGTGTTTTTTCTAGTTCTTGATTTATAAATTGCATTCATGTGTCATGATATTTATCCTAGTGTTTTAAGTACTTATGTGGTGAAGAATGTTCATAGGAATCACTTAGAACAAAGTTGTGCTAAGATCGTTTGATTCGTACAAAGTTTGATATTTGATTCTACAAGTATCAACTTTGAATGTGTATAATTTTTTATATTTGGGGAATTTTTCATCTCAAGACCTACCAAATCATAGATAATTGAATTAGTTTTCCAATCGATACCACTTTCGCCTTAATTCGATACCCGAGTGAAAAGTTATGATCATTTTCTTCAGAACCAGTAGCTCACCATGTTTAGACCGCATCATGATGAGCCTTGAAAACACAATCTGGGTTATGAATTTTTGGTTTAAATGATGGAGGATAAATTGGATCTTTTCCCACCTTAGGCCAATTCGTAAAAATATGATCTAAGGCTTCAGTTAGGGCATTATATGCCCATATTCTCCACCTTTTCTCTTAAGAACAAACTCTAATCACCCCCTCCAAGTTCATCAATTCCATCATATTCTCTTCAAGAAAAATCAAGAGTCAAGTTCCATAATCCAATAATCTCAAAAAAAGCTTTCAAGATCATCTCTAAGGCTTCCAAGGTCAATCTTTCTTTATCAAATCAAGCCTATTAAGTTATGTGGGGTTAAGAACAAGGATAATCTTTCATCCTTGTTCCCAAAACTTGCTTTTAAGATTTCATTATTTACAAATTAGGGTACAAACCCAAATTATCTTGTTTTGAATTTATGAATTTATAAGTGATTTAAGTATTGAAGTACATGTGTTATCTTGCCTATTTATGCTTTGACTTGAAGATATATATCATGAATTGTATTTACTTCTCATGAATTGATATTTTTGAATGATTTCAAGATGAATGTTGAGAATGGAGCTTTATTGTGAAATTCTGAAAATTTAAGTACATATGTTTTAAGCTTCAAGCTTGAGTTTTGAGATTTCAAGAAGACTATGGTCTTAAGTTTCTTTGATGGTTTTATACCAAAATTTAAATAAAGATGGATCTTATGATCCTATGCTAAAAGATGGAATCCATATTTATTCATTTTGATTATAGTTTAAAGTAAAGAGAATCATAACTGGCTTTCCTTATAAACCCTTTTTAAGGTGGATTTCCTAAAGAGCGGGCATATAAGTAATATGGAAGTAGTATTTAGCACCGAGTTGGATATGATTCCAAGGTCTCATGCCTCAGATCTATGTGTCACCATAGGTTTTAATACCCATAAGTGGGATCAGTATAGTGATCACTCTAGCTAGATTCTATTCCTATGGCAAAGGTAGAACAACTCTCCCAACATGGGTAAGAGACATTGAGCTCGATGATAGCTCACATGGTGTATGTCGGTTAGAAGAACCTCCCTAAGAAATATTAAAAGTAAAACTTTTAGAAACTAAGAGTGTGACTCACAAGGTTTATTCAGTATGCTTTACTAGTCATGTTTTATGATTTTCAGTTTTCAGTTTTATTCAAGTTCAAGGTGAGTCACCTACACTTAGCATGCATTACAGCTTACAGAAAATAAGTGTTATGGCTCACAAAGTTTGTTATTATGCACTATTATTCATGTTTATGATTTTACAACACTTGTTTTATTCAAGCCTGAGATGAGCCATTTACACTTAGCATGCATTATTTAAAATTATAATGTATAAATCGAGTTATTGTTTTACTTATGCATTCACCCCTACATACTTAGTACATTCTAGAAGTACTGATCCACATACATGTCTATGTGCTACATTGTCTCATAATGTAGGTATTAGTTATAGCCTACACATAATAATCAGATAGTTGTATCTTCCAACCAGCAGGTGATGAGTTCTCTTATTTCAGGAAGTCCAGTTAGATTTAGTTCATGTACTATGTTGTATTTTAATTTTTCCATATGTATTGATTAGTGGTAGTTTTAGGCATGTCCCAGCTACCTAAAGTCAGTATAGTAGAGGCTTTATAGATAGTTAGTAAAGTTAGTATGTCCTAGCTACCTATGTGTACATTCAGATATTGTTTTACTTATGTATTCACCCCTACATACTCAGTATATTCTAGAAGTACTGATACACATATAAGTTTATATGCTACATTGTCTCATAATGTAGGTACCAGTTGTAGCCCCCACATTATAAACAAACATTGTGCATCTTCCAGTCAACAGGTGATGAGTCCTTTTGATTTGAGGGCTCGAGTCTATCATAGTTCGAGTATCATTTTATTTTATTTATTCAGTTCTATTTATTTGGGATAGTTGGGGTTCAAATCCCGACTACTTATAGTCATTATTAGTAGAGGCTTCATAGATTTTTAATAAATTTGATGCATTTGATTTCATTTTTGGTTTATATAACTATAGTTGTATTCATTTTAATATAGTTTTATATTGATCATACTCAGAAAATATAGCTCTTATGCTTATTTATTTTAGATTTATGTAACATATTCATTTACTTATGAGTTATGCCATTATAGGGTTAGCTTTAGATAACTTATGGTCCTAACATGTGACGTCCAATGGGTAGTCTCAGGGCGTGACATTGTTTCAAGGTTTCAAGTTAATTAGTAGTAATAATAATTCAAATAAGAAAATGAATAGATGAAAAAATAGGAGTGTAGTCCTACAATTTTACAGGATTTCTATTTACACACCACTATTTGGTAGAGATGATGATGTGTACTACTCTTTATTATACTAACATACGTACACAATTTTCTTTATTTTATGGCAAAAATTATGCATAAGTTTTTATGTATTATATAAATAATGTATTAATGCCCTCTTAGACGTCACAAATTCATTTGGATTACCTCACTAATGAAGAAGGTGTTTGTTTTAGATGAATCAATGATGTTTCTGAATGAAAGGGTTGGGGCGGGTTGTTCCTCGACTCAGGGAACTTCTCCCAGAATCACACACACAACAAGAACTAGGAGATAAATGAAATACACAGTGCAGGAGTATAGAAAAGTAAAGAATCAGGATTTTTATGTGAAAGCTCCTTGCTAAAGGGAGAAAAACCATGACCTCCATCAAGGATTTCAAACTCCACTATATTCAAACAACTTATTGAATACAGACTCCAAGGATTAGCCTTCTAATCTTTCATTTCCTAGAAATAACACTATTACAAGGAAACATAAGCAGTAACTCTACTAGCCCCACCTCCAGTTAACTCTAACTGGACTCCTCAAAATAACTCTAGCTTAACATAATCACCTAGCTCTAGAGGATTATACAAAGAGATGGTTACAGCACACACCTACTACAATCATAAGAAAATGTAGGCTTCCATTTAAGTATAGATTACAAAGACTCAACTATGCCAAGAAAATAAAGATAAACTCGATGAACAACAAGTTCCATGTTATAGTTATAGTTGCAGCCTTTGATGTCGTGATGTAACACTTTGGAAAGATATTTAATTGTGAAAATATGGAAGTGGTGGTTCTTTTGTTTGGGAAGATGAGCATAATATATTTTAACACAAAAAAACCTAGAAGCAATATCATTGGTTGAGGAAAAAAGTTGGCAGTAACTTTTCACCAACTTTTGTAATATGTGTCAGTTGCGGCAGGTTGACTGTAACAGTGATATGTGAGCACAATCTGTTCCCTAATATTTAGAGGGAATTTTTCATCACAACAAGGGGTCTAGGGAACAGGTCCAAACTATGTATTTATCAATTATCAAAACTAAGGACATAATAGTTTTGTAACACCCCGATTTTCTGAATCGGAATGCTACACGATTCTCATGATCCCGAAGGACCACAAGCTAACTCATGACTGGTATCTATACCTATACACTACATAATATAACATGAAAATGCGGAAACATGTACTGAATGGCCATAAGGTTCAAATCTGAAAAAAAACATCTAATAGACAATGTCTGAAAATGGTATAACAATACCAAAACAAATCTGAAATAACTGTCTGACATGCTATAGTATGGAAATCATCTAAACCGTCTAAATAAGGAGTTGATGGGATATGTCCCCAACTAACTCCATCTAGCGACTGAACTAAAATAGTAAATGAAGAAACAATCATATCGTCCTTGAATGAGAAGGACTCCCTGCAAACTTCGAAGACTGGAATGCTACTGCTGATCTAGAGCTCGTGCCTCTGAACCTATGGTGTAACATAAGAGAAAGAACTATAGTGCAAATGCGTCAGAACATCTGAATATACTGAGTATACGAGTGAGGTAGGCTAAATGCAAAGGTTTATATGCATAAATAATGCTGACTAATATGAATGTGAGAATACATTCATGCATACATAAATGTTATTAAACTCGTGGAGATACTGTCTACTGAGTCTGAATACTGACAACATGAGTGTAATGACAGTTCGAATTATGAAGAACTAGTCTGGTTGACTGTGCCTAACAGTCTTGAAGATGAATACTGATATCATGAATTCTAATAACTGATATGACTGATACATGAGTTCAGAAAATTGATATAACTGTGATGATCAGCCTAACTAATATACTGATACTGAGAGACTGTATTCGACAGTCTAAGTTCTAATAGAACTATTCGAGTTCTATTTTGTATGGAGTACCTGAATTTGAGATCAGTCCTATCTAGCGGGTGATCTTTAAATCTGATGATTCTGATACTATTTAACTATAGTTGAGATTAGTCCTGTCTAATGGGTGATCTTGAAGTCTATTTATAATGATAAGGATTGATTGTATCTAACAATACTGAATCTGTACTACTGAACAGAGTTGACTGTATCTGATAGTCTTGAATCTGTAACTAAAATTATGGGATGTATTCATCTAACCGATATGCCCCAAGCTAAGATGACTGGGGTCCAATCTCTGCCCTGACTGGAAGGGTGTCAATACCATACCACTGGTAAGGAAAACATGTGAGCAACCCTCATATAACAGGTAACTTTTGTGAGAACGGTGGGAACCCTCATATAACAGGTTAAGACACCTCATCTACCCTTATATAATAGGATACGATGTCTTAACCTATGCTGGCTATATAGTTCTAGAACTTAGGGATTGCTTCTAAGGATCGACGTCCTAATCTAGCGGGTGAGGCCCCATCCCTAGGATCACTCGGTGCTGAATCCTACTCACATCTAAAAGACACTGAACTAAATAACTGGGTTGAATTGAATAACTGCACTGAAATGATTAGCTGAACTGATACAGATTAACTAGTTTGATACTAGTGGTATTGTTTAGCGGAGCTAAACTAAGTTTACTAGATTCTGATAACTGATGGAAAGTACTGAGTTCTGAGGACTGGTTAAGAGTACTGAAGTTACTGAGATTGACTTTGAATACTGAGGTTACAGATATTACTGAGTACTGAGATCACTGAGATTACTAAACTACTAAGATTACTGAGGTTACTGAGCATTGATATTACTGAGAATACTGAACTACTGAGATTACTGAGTTTTCCTGAGTCACATGACTGACTAAATTCTACTGAATCATGGCTTGATTTTGTATATCGTGAAACATGACATGGCTCTAGGCACACAGCTATATTTTTGGGTACGAATACCCCCAGGACTCAATGGAAGTAAACAGATACAACATGACTGACTTGATCATAAGATTGGAGTCCACAATTCACATTGCATTAAGTAAGGGATAGTATACTTCATGTATTTAATCAACACCTCAAACATGGTATGGAAAGCATGGATATAATTCGCACACAAAATTCATATTTCCATCATCATACATACTTCATGCCATCACCATAAGAATACATAAATAGCATAGGCATTCATATTGAAGTGTATTGCTAACATAGACTTGTCATTTAGATATCAAAAATCATGTATATATGAACTTCTAACATCCTAGGCATTTTATCAAACACCTTACATGAATTCTTTAAGGAATAGGTGGATTTCATACTTGCATTAGTTCAACCCACCCAAAGTTCATGATTTTCAACCAACAATCACATATATTCCATGAAAAACATCCTAAGATATCATTTTGAAACTTGAACAACAATCATCAACGTGTACATGCTTATATCACCACAAAATTTTACAAAATAACATTTAAAAGCATGGTTCTTGAACTCTATGAACGAATTGAATCCATAGATGAACACTATGCATATCTTAAAGCTTTATCTTGAAAGAGATCTAATGTTTCTGAAGGTTCCTGAAGAAATCCTTAGGCTTGCCCTTGATTTTTCTTGACTAGGGTTTAACCCCTTTGGGAAAGAATGTTCTTGTTCCTGAGAAGGTGATATTGAGAAAAACCCTAATCTTGTAATTGAAAGTGTATGAGAGAGCTTTCTGAGATATTTTAAGTAAAGAGAATGGAAGATAATACAATCCTTGAGGGTTATAAGTCATGGGAAGTGAAGGGAAAAGACCAAAATACCCTTATGAAAATAAATTCCCAGTTGCTGAAAATCATAGCTGACGACATTTGTGACAAGGCATAAAAAATATGGTAAGCTATAATGAATGTCATCACACAGAAGCTGGTTTCCGCCCAAGGCTGACGACCTTCATGGTAAGGCATAAAAAATATGGTAAGCTACCACGAATGTCATCACTTAGGAGCTGGGCCTAAGGCTAACGACCTTCGTGGTAAGGCGTCACAAATGTGGTAAGCTACCACGACTGTCGTCACTTAGGAGCTGGTTTCTGCGCTGTCGACCTTCGTGGTAAGGCATCACAAATGTGTTAATATACCATGAATGTCATCACTTAGGAGCTGGTTTATGCCTAAGGCTGACGACCTTCGTGGTAGGGCATCACAAATGTGGTAAGCTACCACGAATGTCGTCACACAGTTTCTATCCTGACATGCTGGAGTAAAATAGGAATAAGTCTTTGCTCTGATATTGAATATAGTAGAAATTGGTATCGTTGGAAAGATAATTTAATTATATATCTGTTGATAGGTCATGAGCTCAAAAATTCCAAGTATAATGAGAGATATTCTTGTTTGAAGTTGACTATACCAATATCCTTCTCAAGAAATCAATCGGTAAGGAATGTTTTGATTCGTCTGATAGCTGGGAGTTATCTAATTCTCTCTTGCTCATGTAAGTGTTTTCCAATGTCCATGAATTAGCTTCTACCTTTCCACACTCAATATTAAAATAAGAAAATACTTTATTCAGCCGAATACGATAAAGTAGCGCACTTTGTCCATCTTGTATATTAATGAAAATGTTTATATACTCAAGGACAATGGCTGGTAGGTTAATCTTTTTGTACTCAAATAACATCTCCATTAGGAATAGATCCAAACCTGTCAGAGTAATTCCCTTATCAATCCTGCCAAAGTAGTGTCCCTATCATAAAATCAAGCAATAGCTAAACTTCTCCATTGAGAACCCTTTTGTCGCAGCTTCTATTTTTTATGAGATCAAGTACACCACACCATTTCAATAACTTAGTAGACCCCTTCTTTAACTTTACAAATCTGATTCCTTCAGTTGGAACACCAAGATTTCAGAGAGAGTTTCGTCATCCAATCCCATATCCATACCATTTACCTGAAAGGTTAGATACAAGCCATCATCAGAAATTTCCAAGTTTAGATAAAACATCTTTACTTCCTTCTCATGCAAGTAAGACTCACCAAATTCAAATAAGTGCTCCCAATTTTGAAACTTCAGCATATCAATCAACTCTCTTATTTTTGACATACATCAACTACAGGGAAAACTTTCTTTCCCTTAAGAATTCTTGATTCTTGAGAATATCTTCCCTTACCTCTATAGATAGGCTTAAGTTGTAACCTGTTCTTCGCCAGCAACTTGTTCTGACCCTTTTCTCTTTCCAATAAAAGAAGATACTGGATTCATAGCTACAAACCACTTTTTTTTCTTTAGAAGTTCATCTCATTTAATTCTCTCATCCACCCTAGCTCCAATAGAGTATTTCTTAGACTCAGACTCAAGTGACTCGTCCTCATAGTCACTTAATTCTTCAAACATACGTTCTATCTCACTATCCCAAATGTTGTTGAACAAGGTCATAGTATTATTTTTTGACTCTTCTATGACCATTCCCTTTTTATCAACTAATTCAGTTTTGACAAGATTGCTATTCTCTTGCAGTCCTCTTCTTCCAATTCTTTTCATACTACCTCAATATTACCTAATAGATTGAGAAAGGATGGAAGTACCATATCATCAACAGCAGTACTTTCATGAAAGTCATTTTTCCTTCTTGTGGATAGGGTAGGTGGGGCAGATTTCCATACAGGAGGTTTAGTACTTGAGACTACCTTTTTACTCATGATGGAATCAAATGCTAAAACTCTCTATTGGATTTATAATATCTAAGAATGAATAGAGAAGTAGGTCCTTGAATGGCTAGAAAACTAAGGAGATTTTAGTGTGAGAGAGTTTTCAAGCATCAGATAGAGATGAACCTGATATTCAAACTTTACATATAGCATAAGAGAATGGTTGAGATTGAAGATTGCAAAGCTTCAGAGGTGACATATCCATCAAATAAATGCGTCCATTGGTGTAACGACTCGAGACTACCCCCTAGTGATCACACGGTGCTTAGGACCATAAGTGATCCCAAGATAACCCTTGTACGGGCATAACTCATGAGCAACTGAATAAAATACATAAGTTGGAAAGAATAATGCAGAAGATAAATCTTTTCTGAATATGATCAATTAAAAAATACTATATTGAAATGATTACAACTCTGCTTATACAAAATAAACTAAAAATCCAATACTTCAACTCTACTGACTGCCTATGAAGCCTCTACTAGCATTGACTATAGGTAGCAAAGACATGACACTCAACTGTCCCAAATCAATATGACTGAATGAAGAAAATAAAATACTACACAAACTCTGACTGACTCGTGCCTTTGAATCAAAAGAACTCATCACCTGTTAATTAAAATATACAACTGTCTGATTCTGATATGCAAACTACAACTTGTACCTTTATTATTAAACAATGTAGCACATAAACGTATATATGGATCATTAATTTTGGAATATACTGAGCATGTGAGGGTGAATGCATAAGCAAAACAATGTCTTAATGTTCATATAAGCTTGTAAAAGGATTCATTTTAAGTTTAAATGATTCACATTGGCTTGAATAACTGAAAGCTGAAAATCATTAATCATGAATAACAAAGCACACTGTGTAAATCTCGTGAGACATAACACTTAGTTCTAAAAGTTGTACTTTTACTATTTCTTTTGGTGGAATAAGTAGGACTGAAGTCAAGTTTGTTTTCAAATCATGCAGGCTAAGTGTAAAAAGGACTCACCTTTATATTTGTAAACTCTATAAACTAAAAGATGAAATCTCATAGCTAATGACTTATGTAAAACAATATCTAAAATAAATTACGAGCCATTACAGTTAGTTTCTAAAATCTATTTTGTTATTCTTTTCTGTTAGGCTATAGGTATTTCCTTTAAAAGCTTTTTATTAGGATTACTTTTTTCTGTAGGAAGGTTATTCTAACCGATATAAACCATGTGAGCTATCATGAAGTTCAATGTCATATTCCCCTAAAAGGAAAACCTCACATTGGGGAGAGGAATCATACTCTTGCCAAGGAGTACAACTTGAGCTGAGTGATCACATAGGTAACTGTCATCCACATAGAAATGGGAATACTAATTCTATACCTAAATTGGCTCATAGTTCTAGGAAAATAGGATGTGCAAATCTCAGACTTACAGCTCGATTCTAAATACTACTCCCTTTAATCTGTATGCTCATTCTGTAGGAAATCAACTTTTAAAAATCATAATATTTCATACTGAAAGCTAACTGTGCATTTGCTCATTCAATACTGAATTTAAGCTATAAAGTGGATTCCATATCTTAGCTAAGGATTAGAAGATCAAATCTTTATTAAAGTCTGAAAATAGCTAATCATGGGATGCTTAAAAACATAGTCATTCATGAAATATCAACATACAAACTAGAGCTTCATAACCCATGCTTCAAATTCATGACAAAACATCACAATGTTCATGTTTCATAATGTAAATATTGATAATTCAACTCAAAATGTGGAAAATATAGTCACACACATGAATTTATGAAAGTAGACATGTAATTCAACATCCAAAGCACTTGAAATCTCAAAATCTTTAATTAACAATAAATGGGTATGAACCCTAAATTGAAATTCATGTTAAATCATGTAAATTTTGTAATTAGAAACTAGTTTTGGGCACAAGGATAAAACATTTATCCTTGATCAAAACCCCACATACCTTATTATGTTTGATTTGATGTAATAGCTTGACTTTGAACTCTTTGGAGATGATCTTGAAAACATTCTTGAATTTCTTGGATTAGAAACCCTAAATTCTTGATTGTTTTGTTGAAGATAAGATGGAATTGATGATTCTTAAGGGGATTGATTAAGGTTTTCTCTTGAGGGAAAAATACGAGAATAAGGGCAAATAATTCCCCAATTAAAGCCTTAGACCGTATTTCTAAGACCTGTGGAAAAAAATCCCATTGCCCCTCCATGATTTAAACCAAAAATCCATAACCCGGATTGCTGTTTGAAGGGCCACCACAATGTGGTGTAATCACGGTGGCTTACTGCCTCACTCGAAAATTCCATAACTTTTCACTCGGGTGTCGGATTAAGACCAAATTGGTATCGTTAGAAAGCTAACTCAATTATCTATAATTTTGTCGGTCTTGAGATGAAAAATTCTATATACATACAAAGATATACACTTTCAATGTTGATCCTTGTAGAATCTAACCCCAAACATTGGATGAATTAAAGGATTTTAGCTCAACTTGGCTCTAAGTGATTTCTATGAATACTCTTGACCTAATAAGAACTTCACACACTTAGGATAAAGGTAATTACACATGAATTCAAATTATGGATCAAGAACATGACAAATACACCTTCACTACGATGTGGTGATCTCCTCATCGCTATACTTACCGCGATGCGATGCAATTGCAGTAAGTCACTGGAAATTGACAATTGCCTTTTCACACTCCAATACAACGCGGTGGACCTCTTGGTGCAATAATCACCATGACGCAATGGAATTATGGTGAGATACTGGAATTCCAACCCCAAAACAATCCAAACCTAGTCTAAAAATTTCAAATATTTTTGAGACGCTATTCGTAACTTCCCTGATCATGAATCAACTCAAGAACTATTGTCTCAGAGTCCAGAAGGTCAACCTAAATTTCTAAAAGCTAGAAGGTCTTAAAAATGGATAAGTCCTCAACACATAGCTAATTTTTAAACTTTTAGCCTCTTATGCAAGCACTAGGAGCTGAACTAAACTAAGAAAAGTACGAGGTATTACAATATCTCCCCCTTGGGAATATTTGTTCTCGAATAATACTGGTTAGACTGAGAGTACTGTACTAAGGTAACTGAGGTCATATACTTAATATGCATGACTTTGAACATGATTGCTTTAATGAGTCTGAAACATGATACATGAACTGAATATCATGACTGAACTGATTTCTTGAATACATGCAATAACATGAGAATTGCTATAAGGCTGAGATAGAAATGACAAAGTCAACTTATGAGTAACCATTACTTCTGGATGGATCTAATTTCGTGAGGAAAAGATGAGTGGTCTAGGATATGTAAATTTGAGGTATTATAGCATCTCCGCCTTAGGATCGTTCTTCCCCTGAATGATAGTGACTTGGCTAAAATACTAAGGAAAGACTAGGATAATACACAGGATACTTATGAACTGAATCATGACTGAATAATTGAATATAAAATTGATGCATAATGTATGAACTGAGATGAATTCACAAATTACATGAAGCGAACAAATAACTTCTTGGAATGGCCTTACTCGTAAAAATTTAGATAAAAAACTAGATTGGAAGATGGAAAAACCATAGGAACTTGCCTGTCTGACTACTAAACTGAATTACTTTCTATACAGACTGAATTATGCTAAAAACTTATACTCAACTATACTTTCCCCTTAAATACCATACTTATATGGGTACATATAACTTCATATACTAATGTTTGATTTGAACTAAATTCTCTCACCATGTTCAAGCCTAACTTGAATCGCAATGTACCACACATAACATTATAACACTAGTCTGAACCATGAATTCAATACCCCAAATATTTTCACAACTTCTCCTCTCTGAGATAATTCTTATTATGACTTTAGCAACAAAAAATCAACCTCTTAGTAGGAAATATTTAGCGCACAATGCACCCATCCACTTATATACCAACATAACATTCTAGCCTATCATTATAACCACATCTGAACTTCCAGGCAGACACCCATAAAGGAACACTTCTCATATTTTCTAACCCTCTATCTATAACAACTTTCTTGCATTATGCTTAAGAAGACATACCTAGAATTCTCAACTAGCTATGTCATATACCAAAGATTTACCTTAAAATTCCCTCTTCCTTTAACCATAGATTGAAAAGCATAGATAATCTTTATTAATAAGTGTTATCAAATCTCTCTCATCTAAACCAATGCTTATCCATTATCATCACTACTATCTTAACATAGAAAGAGGTCACTGAAGGGCTAATGCATAAGGACTTGAAGCACCAAAGAGCACTATACCTAACTTTGACACTTAACTGAGGCTTGAGGAATAGAATGTCAAGGGCATGGATTCATTTAAGAGATCTAAAGTGAGGGCATTCATTATATAATATGAATCTCGTTGATCATTGGGAGTGTAGAATGAGTAGATACTATGATGATTGAAAACTTTAAACCGAGATAAGTATGGGTTGGACACCATCCTCCGTTACTGTTGTTCTACAACATATTGTAATTACTACTAAAATCTGGGGGCATGACTTAGTTCCTTAATCTATCATCTCCCTTTAGCTTTAAGCCACTAATATTAAGTCTGTGAAACTCTTTACTAAACTCTGATCTAAACTACAATCACTTTACTCTAGAGTCTGGGGTATAGCAATACACATAAATAATAAACTTACCCTAAAAAACTACACCTGAAAGTGTCAAACCCACTAATAATACTTTCTTTAGCTTCAATAATCATCATCAAAAACTTATGTTGACTAAACAGATAACCATTGCCTACCAAGATCACATCTCAAAATTATATTTTTCCCAAACCATAAGAATCAAGAGCATACTTAAAAGACTTAACACCGACTATCCATAACTCCTCAACTTATAAACTAATAACACCATGTACAAAATAGCTAGCCTTCTTCCACTTAACTACTCAAGGGTACTATTAACCACACACAATACTTAATAAACTTCAAAAATAATGCAACCCATATGACCTTGGGCACACCTTTACGTCATACTTATAATATCATACCAAGTCATAAATAAATCAACTTACACTCTTGCATACACTGTTCAAATCTACTAGATCACTTCTATATAACTACCATTACCAATAGAGAAATCACTATTTCCACCTTTATGGTCATCCACTATTCAAACTTAGTGTCTAGGTCTAGCCCTGATTAATCACTCAATCTCACATACTATTCTCACTTGGAAGCTATAAACTAAGACATAAAGAAACACTATTCCCCTAAAGCCTCATAATAACAATAATTGATCATAATCCTATGTTATACCATATTAAATCCGTTAGCAGATCCTCCTTCTACACATAATGACTATTTACCCATCTATAAACCTAGATTACTTTCATAAAGACTAAATTCACAATACTCAACCACCCAAATACTTTCATTAATAACCTATACTTTTCTAACACAATAATTATGCTCAATAACTTTTTTTTATGGATGGATAATTATGGAGTTACACACAACCCAACAGAAGTTTCTAAAAGAACAAATTTACTGCACGATCTATAGTATGAAAGAAAGAAAACTCTACTTAAATGCCCTGTAGCCTCTCAAAGAAACGTATAGATGTATATGTACTGTTCCGCAAGACTCTACTAGATATGGATTCATAAACATCCTAGGACACTTGAATTTTGTGCTCTAATACCAAGTTTGTAATGACCCGAGACTAACCCTAGTCGTCACACGGTGCTTCGAAGTACAAGTGATCCCAAGCTAAACATTGTACTGGTATAACACATGAGTAACTAAATAAAATACATGAGTCTGAAAGAATAATACGGAAGATAATTATTTTTTGAATATGATCAATTAAAAAAAACTCTATTTAAATAATTACAACTCTGCTTATACAAAACAAAATTGAAAATCCAATACTTCAACTTTACTGACTATCTATGAAGCCTCTACTAGTATTGCCTATAGGTAGCTGGGACATGACCCCCCAACTATCATGAATCAATATGACTGAATGAAGAAAATAAAAGACTACATAAACTCTAACAGACTCGTGCCTTTGAATCGAAAGGACTCATCACCTGTTGACTAGAAGCTGCAACTATATAATTCTAATATGAACACTACAATTTGTACCTATATTATTAAACAATGTATCACATAGATGTATATATGGATTAGTACTTTTGGAATGTACTGAGAATGTGGGGGTGAATGCATAAGTAAAACAATGTCTCAATGTTTATATAAACTTGTAAAAGGATGCATGCTAATTGTAAAAGATTCACATTTTCTTGAATAACTGAAAGATGAAAATCATAAATCATGAATAACAAAGCATATTGTATAAATCTCGTGAGCCATAACACTTAGTTTTAAAAGTTGTACATTTACTCTTTCTATTAGTGGAATAAGTAGGACTGAAGTCAAGTCTGTTTTCAAATCATGCAGGCTAAGTATAAAAAGGACTCACCTTTATATCTGTAAACTCTGTAAACTGAAAGATGAAATCTCATAACTAATGACTTACGTAAAAAAATATCTAAAATAAATTGGTAGCCTTTAAACTTAGTTTCTAAAATCTATTTTGTTATTCTTTTCTATTAAGCTATAGGAAATTTCTTTAAAAGCTTTCTATTAGGATTACTCTTTTCTTTAGGAAGGTTCTTTTAACCGACATAAACTATCTGAGCTATCATGGAGTTCAACGTCTTATTCCCCTAAGGTAAAAATCTCACGTTGGGGAGAGGTGTCATACTCTTGCCGAGGAGTATAACCTGAGCTGAGTGATCACATCTGTAACTTTCATCCATATAGAAATGGGAATACTAAATCTATACCTACGTTGGCTCATAGTTCTAGAAAAATAGGATTCGCAAAACTCATACTTTTCGCTCAATGCTAAATACTACTCCTTTTAATCTGTATGCTCATTCTGTAGGAAATCCACTTTTAAAAATCATAATATTTCATACAGAAAGCTAATTGTGCATTTGTTAATTCAAAACTGAATTTAATCTATAAAGTGGATTCCACATCTTAGCTAAGTATTAAAAGATCGAATCTTTATCAAAATCTGAAAATAGCTAATCATAGGATGCTTAAAAACATAGTCATTCTTGAAATATCAACATAAAAACTAGGGATTAATAACCCATACTTTAAATTCATGCCAAACCATCATAATGTTTATATTTGATAATGTAAATATTGATAATTCAACTTAAAATCTGGAAAATATAGTCACACGCGTGAATTTATGAAAGTAGACACGCAATTCAACATTCAAAGCACTTGAAATCTCAAAATCTTTAATTAACAATAAATGGGTATGAACCCTAAATTGAAATTCATGTAAATTTGTAATTAAAAACTAGTTTTGGGCGCAAGGATGAAAAATTTATCCTTGTTCAAACTCCCACATAATTTATTATGTTTGATTTGATGTAATAGCTTGACTTTGAACCCTTTGGAGAGGATCTTGAAAACATTCTTGAAGTTCTTGGATTAGGAACCCTAAATTCTTGATGTTTTTGTTAAAGAGAAGAAGATGGAATTGGTGATTCTTGAGGGAATTGATTAGGGTTTGTTCTTGAGGGAAAAATTGGAGAATGAGGGCAAATAATGCCCCAATTAAAACCTTAGATAATGTTTCTATGATCTAGGTTGAGTCAGGAAATGACTCTATTGCCCCTCCATTATTTAGACCAAAAATTCATAACTCGGATTGTCGTTAGAAGGGCCACCGCGATGCGGTGTAATTGCGGTGGCTTACAGCCTCACATGAAAATGCCATAACTTTTCACTCAAGTATTAGATTAAGGTGAATTGGTATTGTTAGAAAGCTAACTCAATTATCTACAATTTGGTGAGTCTTAAGCTGAAAAATTCTACATACATCAAAAGTTATATACTTTTAAAGTCAAACCTTGTAGAATCGAACACCAAACATTGAACGAATTAAAGGATCTTAGCTCAACTTGGCTGTAAGTTATTTCTATGAACACTCTTTACCTAATAAGAACTTCACACACTTAGGATAAAGGTTATGACACATGCATTCAAATTATGGATCAAGAACATGACAAATACACCTTCACCGCGATGCAGTGATCCCCTCATTACTATACTTATAGCGACGCGGTGCAATCATTATGAGTCGCTGGAAATTAACGATAGCCTTTTCACATTCCACCACGACACGGTGGACCTCTTATCTCTATAATCACTGTGACGAGATGGAATCATGGTGACCTACTGGAATTCCAACCCCAAAATAATCCAAATCTAGTCTGAAAATCCTAAATCTTTTTTGAGACGCTATTCCTAACTCCCCTGATCATGAATCAACTCAAGAACCATTGTCTTGGAGTTCGGTAGGTCAAATTAAATTCCTCAAAGTTAGAAGGTCTTAAAAATGGCTAAGTTCTCAACACATAGCTAAATTTTCAAGCTTTTAGCCTCTTATGCAAGCACTAGGAGCTGAACTGAACTAATAAAAGTATGGGGTATTACAGTTGGGTTTAAAGTATAAGTGACAGACTTTTGATAAGGCGGGAGAGTGATGTGGCCAATTATTAAATTATTTAAGAATGGTAAGTGGTACTAATCTGATTAGGAACCTGGTTCGTAAGCAATAATGAGATTCAATGATTCTGTGTTGTCTTACAATTCTTTTCATATCCTTTACTTCCTCACCATGGGTGTATATCTGCAAAGATATGAGACTGAATTAGACACGTAAGACTTCATCTAACCCAAATACCTGCTCACCAATTTATAGCCATGAGTGAGAGATCATGAGAGTCTCCTGCATCCATATTGGTTTAATAACCTCCTCCCTCTCAAGTAGAACTAACTAGTTCCATAACTTTCTTTACCAGGGAAGTATCAAGGGTCGCTTCTTCTATGCTTAAAACTACCCCATTTTTTGATCTGTTCCATAGTATCATCAACATTAATAAATTCTCTCATCTTTGATTTCATTACTGTAAGGAGACATATCTCCACTAAGGGCATTTATTAAGAGGTACTCTTTAAATTTTTCAGCCATGTGCTCTGAGCAACCATTATCATTAAGTTTTGCTTGTTTCGCCCTCTTTCCCTTCCCTGTATGAACAATAACTTTTCAGTTTTGGAAACCCATTTAGTTTGATCTCCCCGTGAGGTGTTAGAGGAAACATCAAATTTTTTCTCATTTAGCTAGGTAGATTTTCACTTCTTTCCTCTTTTAAGGAAGGTTCTCTAAGTCTCTTTAGAGTAGCAGCTTTAGCAGGACATGAATCTATTGTGTGCCCATTTTTTCCACAATCAAAGCACAAAAAATGTCCTTTACTAAGACATACTTGCTAAAAGGATTGTAAGCAGGATAGATACTGCGAAAGCCAATCCCTTTTTTAGAGCTTTATTAAGTTCGGCCTTCACTGCTATCAAATTTCTCTCCAGTTCATCACTTCTCTCTAGTGAGGCTATTATTTTATCATTGGCTATATTTAGTTTCTCTTCTAGATCAAGCTAAAATGGTGACTTTTCCTTCTTTCCTTTTGAATCGACTCTAGAAGCGTTACCTTATCATTTTCATCTTCATCTGAATTTTCCATTAAGGCTAAGAGGGAGTCATACACTTGTCCATTATCCTCCATCACCATCATGGATACATCTTCATATTGTTCTAACTCATCAACACTATCAAACTCCAACTTGGTTTTAGGAACTTGTGAAATCGTATCACCAATCTTTACTGCCTTAGAAGGAACAAAAGGGCCATCTTCTATGACATCCCACAACTCAGAGTATTCAACCATGATGAAGTCATGCATTCTTGTCTTCCACCACCTATAATATTCACCATTAAACCTAGGAGGTCTAGTGATAGACTGACCTTCTTCTAAACTTAGAGGAGCTGCCATTTCTCTGCTAAGGATCATTCCAAGGTGTTGGCCTTTATAAGGATTTCTCACTCTAATACCAAATGAAAGAGTTGGGGTAGGTTGCTCCTAGACTCAGGAAACTGTTTCCAGAATCACACACACAACAAAAATTAAGAGATAGATGAAATAATAGTGCAAGAGTACAAAAAAGTAAAGACACGGGATTTTTACATGGAAACTCTTTGCTCAAGGGAGAAAAACCACGATCTGCCTCCAGGATTTCAAACTCCACTATATTCAAGCAACCTCTTGAATACATACTTTAAGGATTAGTCTCCTAGTCCTTCGTTTCCTAGCAATAACTCTATTACAAGGAAACCTAAGCAATAACTCTACTGCCTCTACCTCTAGGTAACTCTAACTGGACTCCTCAATCTAACTCTAGCTTGTTACAATCACCTAACTCTAGATGATTATACAAAGAAATGATTACACCCCACACCTAGGCAAAAATTTAAGTACAGATTACAAAGACTCAACTATAACAAGAAAATAAAGATAAAGTCGATGAACAACAAGTTCCCTACTACAGTTCAACCTTTGATACAGCGCTGCAACACTTTGGAAAGATGTTTCTTGTTAAGGAAGATGAACATTATATATATTGACTCAAGAAAACCTAGAAGCAATTTCATTGGTTGAGGTAAAAAGGTGGCAACAACTTTTTACCAACTTTTGTACCATGTGTCAATCGCAGTAGGTTGACTATGACAATGACATGTGAGCCCAATCTGTTCCCTAATACGTAGAAGGCCTTTTTCATTACAACAAGGGCTCCAGGTAACAGATCCCAAATGATGAATTTGTCAATTATCAAAACTAAGGGCCTAACAGTGAAGCGTAATTAGCAATGAAGAGGTGGCGGAGATTTAGGACTCTCAGTTCACTAAAATTAGATATTATTGTTAGCTTAGTTATCCAGTGGACAATATTGGGAGAGGAGGACAATCTCATAAATCCTCATGAAAGTGAAAGATAACTGGACCATATAGCCCAAGTAATAGCTCAACAACATGTAACTAGTTACTAGCCAACATGGAAGTGAATGAGTTTATTGAGGATGGTGGGAATATTGAACATTTGTGTTTACCTAATTTTTGGCCGAGACTATATATCTTCTTCATTCCTATTACTATTAAAAATTGGACTCCCATCACCAATGCACTCTTTTTTACTTCTTCTGCTTGGAGCATCACTAGAAAAAAAGCAAAATTTGGCATAATCACATTCCCTTTAAAGATGCTAGCATTGAGGCACAAAACTTTTATCATATTAGAAGGATCTTATCAAATAATCTCTGTGCATCACTGGAAATGGTAATGACACGAAATGTACGAGCAGATCCTAGCATTGTGTCAAGATTGTTAATTTGTACACTATTATAAAATGGATGAGATCTCCTGGGTAAAGATCAACACTAATAGCAGTCATCACAATAATGTTGATAGCATTGGGACAGGTTTCGTGAGAGCCCATTTGGATAAAATTAAAATATGGTCAAATCAGCTTTTAATTTCCTGTTTAGCTTTTTTAAGTGTTTGGTAAATTAAAAAGTGATTAAAAAAAGTTAAAAACTCATTAAAGAAAAGTAAAAAGTGAGAAGTTGGGTACCCCAGCTTTTTATTTTTCAAATTAAAATTCTTTTAGGTTTGAAAAAAATATTTATCTTTTTACCCTTATATTTTTCTCCAATTCCATAAATACCTTGAAATTACAGCCCTTAAATATATTTTTTCTTTGTTTTTCTCTTGGTTGCTTCTCTCCGTCTCTTTCCTCCTATTTTCTCTTCATCTTTCTCCTTTATTTTTAGAGAATCCATCATTATATCTGAGGTTTGCATTTTAACTTAGCCAAATTATTACAATCTTGCAATATAACAATATAATACTATTTTTATATAAAAAAATGTCCTAAGTTTTTTATTTTTTAACATTTTAAAATTAAAAAGTAAATTATATTTATAAATTGACCTTAGATAATCACTTTATGCTAAAAGTGTATTTAAATAGAAATATTTTTGAATTATTATAATTAAAAATTATAAATAATTCACCGTACTTATGTTGTTAACAATTTTAGGAATATTTAAGTTATTTTAATAACAAAAAAGTGTTTATCATCACTTGTTAACCAAACACATCAATAACTTTTTTTAAGTTTCAACACTTCTATCCAAACACTTATCTACTTAATTTATAAGCACTTATTTTAAGCTTTTAATCACTTAAGCTAAAAAACTATTTTTTTAATTTTATCCAAACGGGCTCTAAGATATTGCTCCTCTATTGGGACAAGTGATATTATTAGGGATGATCTCTTTGGGTCACGAAGGTAGCCTACATAAGTTCAACTTAGACGGATGACATATTTGATGAACTTTTTCTTAAAGTTTGATTACATATTTGAGTTGTTTTCCTAAAACTTTTAACAAAGAGTTTTTCCTTATTACCAAACATTTTAATTTTTTTTCCATAGATTGTCGTTAAAATAATAAATTTAAATATTAATTCAGTTGCATCAAATAATTTCATTGTTGCCCAAAAAAATGTTTAGTCTCTCCATCCCTTATTTGTTGTCCACCTTACTATAAATACACGTTTCAAATTATTTATCTATTTACTAAATTAAGATAGAATTAATTATAATTTTACACTTTACCCCTATAATTAATATTTTTTAAAAGTGAAAACAAGTTATTTTTAAAGTTTCTAAGTTTCAAGAAAGTTCCTTAAAGAATAAAATATTACTCCCTCTGTTTGCTTTTTTGGTCATATTTTGACTTCGCACACTATTAAGAAAAATAATTATTGACATGACTATTTTACCATGGAATTGACAGAATGTTTCCACAGTTTGAGTTGTATAGAAATCTCTCTCTCTCTCTCTCTAAAGTTTGACTTCTAACGGCTATCTCTCTCACTACCTTCTCTATCTCCCCGGCCCCCGCCCCCCGTCGCCGTCGCCGACCATCGGCGCCGACCTGACCCAATCTCCATCTCCGATCGCTGGCCGTCGGTGACGACCCTCTCCCAGTCTCTATCTCTCTCACTACCTTCTCTCTCTCCCGGTTCCCGACCCCCGTCGCCATCGCCAATCTTCGGCGTCGACCCGATCCGATTCTGGCCCCAACATCTGGCGCCGATCCTTCCCCTACCTCGGTCGCCAGCTGCTGCGCGAGATCCAACCCCCTTTCGGTCTCCAGCAGCCCCGGCGAGATCCAACCCCCCCAGCCCCGGCGAGACCCCACCCTCATCCCCCACATGGGTCTCCAGCAGCCGCGCGAGATCCAACCCCCCCTCGGTCTCTAGCCAGTCGCCGATTGGTCTCCAACAGCCGCAGCTCGGTCCCCAGCTGCAACTCCGTCTGTACCCGCCACTCGGTCGCCAGCAGCCGCAGCACCTGGACGACGACCAATTCCCTCCATCTCCAGCAGCCGCAGCTCCATCTCAGCACCGAAAATCCCCAAAACCTGGTCTACGTTGGGTTTTGGTTCTCCGGCTTGGTCTACAAGCGTCACCCGGTGACTTCTAACCCTAATTATTTCATTCTTTGTGTTATGCTAGTAGTATCCCCTGTACCTTGACTTACGTTTGATTTGTGGATATAGTCTGTTGTCTGTTGTTGTTGTTGCTGTGGTCGTTTCTTGCACTGCACTGCTTTTGATTGGGTTATCTGCTTTTGATTTATTGATATTGCCTGTTGTCTGTGGTTGATATTGTATGTTGTCTGTTGTTGCTGTTGCTGTCGTCTGTTGTTGCTGTTGCTGGGGTCGTTCTTACCCTTGATTATATTTTCTTATATTTCCTCATTTATTTATTTTTTTGTAGTAGTGGCTGTGGGAGGTAATGGTTGGATAGGGTCATGTTCGAGGGGGTTGGGGCGTGGGGCCATTGTGGGGGCGGGGGATGAGGAAAGAGTGGGAGTGGGAGGGAGGCCAAGGTTTGGCCGCGGGGGTGGTAGAGAAGGGCGTGTGGATAGTGATGGTAGGCTGAGGGTTGGGTCTTGGAATATAGGGACCCTTCAGGGTAAGTCCATAGAGCTTGTGAAGATTCTTAGGAAGAGGAGGATCAATATCGCGTGTGTTCAGGAGACCAAGTGGGTAGGGTATAAGGCTAGGGATGTGGATGTTTACAAGTTGTGGTACTCCGGGAGCGAGACGCGTAGGAATAGAGTTGGCATCATAGTAGATGAAGAGCTTAGAGGCCAGGTAGTAGAGGTGAAGAGGATCAACAATAGGTTGATGACTATTAAGTTGGTCATTCGGGGGTTTACCCTGAATGTGTGTAATGCTTATGCGCTGCAACTGGGCTCGGAGGGGGAGAAGAAGATGCGGTTTTGGGAGGCTTTGGAGGAGGTAGTGAGAGGCGTGCATAGCTCGGAGAAGATTGTTGTAGCAGGAGATTTCAACGGACACATCGGGGCGCTATCGGGAGGCTTTGGTGATGTGCATGGTGGTTTTGATTTTGGGGAGAGAAATGAAGAGAGGGATACTCTACTGGAGTTTGCGAGGTCGTTTGGGCTGGTGGTGGTGAACTCGAGCTTCCCGAAGCAGGACGATCACTTGATCACCTTTCGAAGCGCGATAGCCAGGACCTAGATTGACTTTTTGTTGCTGAGGAAAGGGGATAGGGTGTTGTGTAAGGACTGTAAGGTCATCCTGAGTGAGAATCTTTCGACCCAGCATAGGCTCTTGGTGATGGATTTGGGCATAAAGAAGAATAGAAAGAGGAGGAGTAAGGAGGGTAGACCTAAAATTAAGTGGGGCGGCTTGATGCCAGTGAAGGCGTGGGAGATAGGGGAGAAGTTGGCTGGAATGGGGGTGTGGGAGTGTAGGGGGGACGTGGATAGTATGTGGGATAGGGAGGCTAGGTGCATCAGGGAGAATGTAAGTGAGGTGTTGGGTGTTTCTAGGGGCCGGGCTAGGCATCATAGGGGGGATTGGTAGTGGAACGAAGAGGTGGAGAAGAAAGTAGGGACCAAGAAAGGGGCGTATGCTAAGTTGGTTGAGCGTAAGCACGAAGAAGAGAAACAGGTAAATAGGAAAGAGTACAAGCTAGCTAGGAGGGAGGCTAAGTCAGCAGTCACGGCAGCAAAGGCGGTCGCTCTTGAGAGCTTGTATGCAGGGTTACAGGGGAAAAGAGGGGAGAAAAATTTGTTTAGACTCGCTAAGGCTAGGGAGAGGAAGGGTCGTGACCTCGACCAGGTGAGGTGCATCAAGGGAGAGGACGGTAGAGTGTTGGTGGAGGACAGCCACATTAAGAGTAGATGGCAGTCGTACTTTCATAGGCTATTGAATGACGAAGGGGATAGAGCTATTGTGTTAGGGGAACTGGAGCACTCAGAGGAGGGTCGGGATTTTAGTTATTGTAGATGTTTTAAGGTAGAAGAGGTTAGAAAGGTTGTTCGCAGGATGCGGAGGGGTAGGGCGACGGGGCCGGATGAGATACCGGTGGAGTTTTGGAAGTTCGTTGGAGAGACTGGTGTAAGGTGGTTGACTGGATTGTTCAACGAAATCTTCAAGATGGCAAAGATGCTCGAGGAATGGAGGTGGAGTACCATGATCCCTCTATATAAGAACAAGGGTGACATCCAGAGTTGCAATAACTATAGGGGGATTAAGTTATTGAGTCACTCTATGAAGATTTGGGAGAGAGTGGTCGAGGTGAGGCTGAGACGGATAGTGTCTATTTCGGAAAACCAGTTTGGATTTATGCCTGGCCGCTCGACGATGGAGGCAATTCACCTGGTACGGAGGTTGGTGGAACAGTATAGGGAAAGGAAGAAGGACCTGCACATGGTGTTTATCGACCTGGAGAAAGCATACGACAAAGTCCCCAAGGAGGTGCTATGGAGATGCTTGGAAGTAAGTGGAGTCCGGCAGTCATATATCAGAGCAATTAAGGATATGTATTATGGAGCGAAAACTCAGGTGAGGACGGCGGGAGGAGACTCAGAGCATTTCACTGTCTTGACAGGATTGCATCAAGGATCTACTCTTAGCCCCTTTTTGTTTGCTTTGGTCCTGGATGTGTTGACGCGGCGTATTCAAGGGAAGGTGCCTTGGTGTATGCTTTTTGTAGACGATGTAGTTCTGATTGACGATACTCGAGGGGGTGTGAATGACAAATTAGAGGTGTGGAGACAAACTCTTGAGTCTAAAGGGTTCAGGTTGAGCAGGAGCAAGACAGAGTATTTGGAAAGCAAGTTTGATGAAGTGAGGCTGGAGAATCAGGTGGTAGTGAAGCTGGAATCACAGGAGGTATGCAAGAGGGATATTTTCAAGTATCTCGGGTTTGTGATCCAGGGTAACGGCGAGATTGACGAGGATATCTCGCACCATATTGGGGCGGGATGGATGAAGTGGAAGCTCGCGTCGAGGGTGTTGTGTGATAAAAATGTGCCGCCCAAGCTTAAAGGCAAATTCTACAGGGTGGTAGTCCGGCCGGCCATGTTGTATGGTGCGGAGTGTTGGCCAGGTAAGAACTCCCATATCCAAAAAATGAAGGTGGCGGAAATACGGATGTTGTGCTGGATGTGTGGGCTGACTAGAGGGGATAGAGTTAGGAATGAGACTATCAGGGAGAAGGTTGGTGTGACTCCAGTGGAGTGCAAGATGCGGGAAGTCCGATTGAGATGGTTTGGACACGTGAGGAGGAGGGGCATGGATGCCCCGGTTCGTAGGTGTGAGAGGCTAGCGTTAGATGGTTTTAGGCGGGGTATGGATAGGCCAAAAAAGTACTGGGGTGAGGTGATTAGGCGGGACATGGAACAGTTATAGCTCACCGAGGACATGACCCTAGATAGGAAGGTATGGAGGTCGCGAATTAGGGCAGAACACTAGGGCCAGTTTGGGTCGCTAGTGTAGGGAATTACCTGGTGGGGGTATTATTCTTGTTATGATTTTGTGTTCCATGTTTTATTACGAATCTGGGTGCTTGCCTCAATTTTCTATTACTTATGGGTGCCGTTTTTATGTTATGAAATCCTGTTTTGTGCTTTACTATGTATTTGTGTGGTGTCTCGTGTCTTGAGTCGGGGGTCTATCGGAAACAGCCTTTCTACTTCTTTAGAGGTAGAGGTATGGACTGCGTACATCTTACCCCCCCCCAGACCCCACTAGGTGGGAATACACTGGGTTTGTTGTTGTTGTTGTTGTTACTATTTTACCATAGTACCCCTATTAAATGTCATCTACTATTATATCTTTAAAGTAATAAAAAGAAAAAGCAATTAAAGCTAAGGAGAAAATAAAGAAACAAAGATTGTTTTTCTTATATGTCAAAAATAATAAGTAAAACAAAAATTCAATTAATAAGTGATAAGTAAAGTGAAGTGAGGGAATAGTAAAATTACTCTTCTTAGTTATGATTTCTTAAATTTAAACGCGTGTAAAAGTAACAATAGACAACTGCTTCATCTGTCCAACATACTTGTCCACATCAATAAGGGTTGTGGTGGGAGTGGTAAATATTCATTCATCCTTAACTAGAGAACTCAGATTCGAACCCTCTGGGTACGGATTAGCCTTTGTTAGAGAGCGCTTTATCGCCCCAATGTCAGACTTTCCCGGTAGGAATCTGGATTTTAGTTGGGCTCGGGTACCCACACCAGGTGGGAAACAAAAAATACTTCTCCACTACACTAAAAGTAGATGTCCAACAATACTTATCTAGTTTGAAAAATCAATAAATAATTAACCTTTTCTATCCATTTTACTCTTACTATATTATATACCATTCAATCATACATCACTCATATGTATTTTCAATACTTAAATTTATTATACTTATAAGGGTAACTTTGGAAATATAGCACATTGAAATCTACCTATTTTGGCTTATAAGCTTTGAATCTCTTTTTTTGATCAAAATGATTGTGAAGGTCAAATCGATAAACGGTTGAGGAGTTTGGCAGAGAAAAGGGCTTCACATAGGGGTGTCAAATGGGCTGGTTGGGTTGAGATTGAAAATATTAAATGAGTTGAGTTAGATATCGGGTTGGGTCATGATCCGTCCAAATTTACTTTGGGTTGAAATGGATAAAAATCGAGTTGCGTCTTGACCCGCAAAATTTAACTCGCTTAGTCTAAAAAATATTAACATATTGATACCCTTGTAAACTCAACTCAATAAAATAAATTCGGATGAGGTTGGAAAGTTGGGTGGGTGAGTAGAGAGTGGCGGTGGGGTAAAATTTTTTTTATAAACTTTACTTTTGTAAAAATAAAAATTCATTTTTGGGAAGGGTGTGGGGTAAGGGATCGAGAGTTAGGAAGGGATTGAGGTAAGAATTTTATTTTAATTTTTTAAAAACAACATTTTGGGAATGGGATATGACATGGGGGTGGGTGAGGGGTTAGGGGTGATGGGGGGTTGAGTAAGATTTATTTTTTAAAATTATTTATAAAAATTAAATAATTATTTTTTTAATAAAAGTAAATTTGGAAGAGTTGTGGGTGTGGGGGTTAGGGAAGTGATGGGGGTTAGGTAAGATTTTTTTTTAACTAAAAAAAGAAAATTTAACTTTTTTTAAAAAAAATATTTTTTGGGGGGATAGGGTATTAATGGTGGTGGGGGGTGCAGGGGTAGGGGAGATAGGGGTTTGTAACGCCCCGATTATCGAGAACCGGAACGCCACACGGTGTTTATGATCTCGAAGGACCACAAGCTAACCCTTTTTCTGATATCTGTACCAGTTTACTACATAATATAATAAAATACATGCGAAAACTAGCTAACACTTGCCATAACGTTCAAACATCTAGAAATATACAATACCTTAAACCATACACTAATACATCTATATGAAAAGCGTCTACACTGCTTGAACTGTGGAGATGAAAGGATAATTCCCCAACTAACTCCGTCTACTAAAATCAAATACTGTAATAACAACATCCTCGGATGATGAGGACTCACTGCTACTATACAAGTGACTTCTAAGATGCTCCAAGTTTCACTCCTCTGAACCTATGGTGCCCCAAAATAAAAGAACACCATAGCGCGAATGCGTCAGCACTAAGACGTACTGAGTATGCAAGCAAGGAAGGCTAAATGCAAGGGCTTATGCATGAACATTTAATCAACAGAATAATCATGAGAATAACGAACGAGTACACATATTTGAATGCACAGTTCACAACCACTATAAAAATTATAACGACTCCAGATACCACAGCTCAAATACCACGTTACTGTCCTCGGAATCCACTACTGTACTGGGGTATTGCATTACTGAATCACAGGATACCAACACTGATCAATCGAATACACTCACACCCCTGACTCCTGAAGATTTATACTGACATAGAAACTGTGGGAAGTAGTTACATAACTCACCATGACTCCTCATAAGCAACTGAATATGTGGGGGTGTACGCAATAATTTGAATAATATCTTTGATTTCGTAAAACATGCGTACAGAAAATAAAGAATCACATGACTTGAATTTCACTATCCATACTTCTCATAAGATTAAGAGAGGAAAACATAAGTAAAATCCTATAAATCATCATAAAATCATAAATATTCATCATAAATTCTCATGACTCATCATAGATAACCAAACTCATCAACTCAAGACCCGGAGCGACTCGATAGTTCAAGAAACATACTCTTATGGACAGGGGAGTTTCCTATAACCGAAAACCCCACATGAGCCGCGTGGAATACCAACGTTTTCCCTCCTAGGGAGAGCACTCCCATTGACAGGAGTGTTGTACTCTTTCTAGGGAGTACAACCTTAAAGCTTTCATAATCACAATTCGGCTCTCTGGCCAACAATATCATCATCAACATCCCTACGGTGACACATAAGTTTGGGAAAATGCCAAATTTCTCTCTCGGTGCTAAGTAATACTCCCCGACTAGCTCAGAACGTGTAAGGAAATCCACCACAACATCACAAGGGTCTATCATAAATACCAAATCAAATCTCTTTCTTATCAAATCATATCAATTTGTGGATTCCTAACTCAACACATTTTAGCTCAAAACATTTTAATTTTCCTCAACATCAACATGGTATAAATAACAAAGTATTTCATCTCTGCGAGCTTAAAATTAATATAAATCATTCCGACTCTGCGGATGCAAATCAATATTCTCAAATGATCATTCTTTTATTTCAATATTCAAATCATGACAATAGCTTTTGAAAAGAATTTAAGATCTTCAAATCATAGTAAGATTTTGTATGTCGTAATGTAACTCAAATCATGGCTCTTATATCAAGAATCCTCAAAAAAATAATTTTATAGTAGTAGTATGCAATTTATGGCATAAAATCTCAATTCAAGAAAACAAGATAACAAGGTTATTATGTATACCAATATTGGACGATTTAAAGTTCCATAAATCTTATCTTGAAAACACTTGAAATATCAACTCATGGTAGAAATATGAAATTCACCATATCAAATCACAACTTGGGAATAATAAAGTAATCATGTACACCAAAGCTTAAACAATTTATATTTTTCATAACCTCATAATTCGTCATTAAAACATCTTGGGTATTTACCAACTTTACAAAATCATGAAATTTCAATGATAAAATCAATTCTTTGGCCACAAGAATGAAAAGATATTCTTGTTCAAAACCCCACATACTAAGTTCTCACGGAATTTATTTTAAGTTCTCAAATCATCGGAAATTCATCAATCATAGCACAACTAAGATTATCGCGGAACTAACTCAGCTCTAGACCAGCAGACTATTTCGGGCATACGTAACCCCAGCAATCAATAACATAAGTAATACGTAGTATACAACAGCGCATACTCACATGCCCACAGGCCATCATGCACCATGCATTCATTAACACCTCACACCAATCATTTGAAGATCATATTCATATATAAGTATTGGGATCTCATGCCATTACATCGTAGATCATTCAACAAGGATGCATATGGTTAAGGAAGAATACAACATAACATAGTTCATCCAATCAGGATACAACCAAATAACATACCTTCAACACATCATGATTCACTTCTCAAGGTTCTTTTCTCTAAGATCTTGATATATGCAATTCGACCCATAATTAGACATTTCACACTTAGCGTGGCCTAATGGCCTTATCATTTCCCTTATGCACCATAGTAAACATGTAGCATGCAAGTATGGTATGAACTCATCACTTCGAGCATAATAGGTCATACGATCCATTCTTCTTCAACTAGGCATTTCTACCATTACCTTGCATTCACTATTTAGGGCATAGGTCAGTATGAACAATTACATGTGCTACAACACCATCATTCATCTTAATTCCACCAACTAAATCCCTCGTCCGCACTTACAACCATATCATAAGCCTTCCACACAACATCCCCAATTTTAGACAGTAACATGGAGTTCATGTTGAACGTATACATAGAAAGTAGTCTAGTCATTTAGAACTTATTATATCCTAAGAACGTAAATTTATAGCCTCTTAGACAATTCCACAAACACCTTACATGCACTTTTAGGCATTGGTGAATTCATCAAATTCTCATGTTTTCCGCCACCCCATATATCTCATCCAACACATATAATCATCACATGCATGTATCAACCAACATACACCATCACCCCATATATATATATATATATCAGCCAACATATATATATATATATCAAGTAACATACATATTTCTCATATATATCTCAACCATCAAATATCAATCAACATATATATATATATATACATCATCAAAGTCTAGAAAATATATATATATATATATATATATATATATATTTATTTATATATACATAACTTAAACTTTCAAAAAGGGATTCGTGGACTCTATGGACGAAAGGAGTCCATAGATAAACACTTGCATACCTTAGATTTCGTAGCCGAAGAGATTGACGAAAGCAATTCGCGAAGCGAAGACTTGAATCGATTTTCCCCTAATTGGAACCCTAACCCTAACTCCTCTTCTTCTCTTTCTCTCTCTCTCTCTATATATATATGCATATATTTTGAGAGAGAGATATAAGAGAAATGAGAGAAAATGAATGACAATTCTCAGCTCAAAGGGGGTATATATAGAGGGTTACAATAATGGGAAATGAACAAAATACCTTTAAAAATCAATCAATGTCAAATCTGTCCTTCAGTGATCTATCTGATAGGCTGAAGTAAATTGGCCATAACTTTTTACTCCGATGTCCAAATTGGATGAAACCAATTTTATTGGAAAGAAGACTCTCAGGGATTTCCGTTGATATATAACAGCTCACACAGTTTATTATGTACAAGGAGTTATGATCATTTAAATTTGGAGCAAAAATATGCCTGGCCTCAGTACTTTTTCCTGCACGTTTTACTATTCATCACTATTCACCATTCAATTGGAATGTTCGTAACTCATCGCTCGGATGTCCGTTTTGGATGATCCACATATCGTTGGAAAGTTTATTTGATGCTCTTCGCAACGGTGGGTCTAACTCTAGGAAGTTCCACATGAAAAATTATAAATCATTCTAGAATATAGGACCCAATAGGTTTACGCACAAAATTTCGACAAAAACATTTTCAGGGTATTATAGGGTTGGGGTAAGATTTTTTATTTTTATAAAAATATTATTTATTTATTTATTTATAGAAAATATTTCTAAGAAAAATATCTTTTTGGGGAAGAGTAAGGGATGCGGAGAAGGGAAGAGGGTAGGATTTTTATCGTGAGGTAAGACAAGATTTTTATTTTTTTTTTGAAAAAAGAATTAACTTTTCGACATAGGGGTGTGGGTAGAGGTTTGGGGTAGGTAGGGGGATGGGGATGGAGATGGGGATGCAGTGGGGTGAGCGCCAAAAATATTTTTATATGAAAAGCTTTCTAAGAAATATAAATAATATATTTAATGGAGGCAGGGTGGGGGTGGGGTATGTTGGGGGTGTAGTGGGTTTGGGGTGAGGTGAGGTATGTGATTTTGAGAGTGGGAGGACACATTGCCGCGTGTTTTCCCTATTATCATTAAGAAAATTATTTTTCTATTAAACAGATTGAAGTGGAGATTGAATTGGACCCAATTTAAAAAGGAAAATTTTTTACAAAACCACAACTTAAGATATCTAAATTACTAAAAATCCCTTCACTTAGAAAAATTACAAATATGCCTTATTTACATTCTCTCTCTTTAAATTTGTAGATACACAACTTCTACCCTAAGTATTAGGATATATTTATCATCTCCCTAAAAGTTTGTCTTAATATCTTCTCTTCATCAATTTAATACTTTCTAATGAATTAAGTTGCCATTTTCAAACCAACAGAGATTCTCGTTACACTGTATGTTGTTAGCAAGACAAGTAAAGTGATCCAGATTAGTCAGGGCTCCAATGCGAGCACCAAACACCAGATGAGAAACAAAAAAGAAAAGACAAGTAGAGTGTAGTATCCATTCATGAATGTCATTACATGTCTAGTCTTCTTTGGATGAAAAATGAACTTGTTTAATTTTCACGCACCATTGTCTTAGGATCTTGGACACAAATATCTATATATATATATGTTACGGGTGGCAAATGGACGGATCGGATCAGATTTGGATGGATTGACTATGGATTGAGCTTAAATGGATTGGATGCAATCCATCCATATAACATATGGGTAAATATGGAGTTGGTCAAATATAAATTGGGTAAAAATGGTCGCTACCTACTTTAAATCTTAAAGACAAAAACTCAGAACTTGTATATGCATATCAACTTGACTTTTTTATCTACTACCGAACCCTCCCACCCCCTGCACCTCTCCTCCCCATACCCATTTTTATTTAGTCTCTACTTTTCATTCTTTTTCCCTATTTTTTTTCCTTTTTAGTTTCCTCTTCTTCTTTTTTTGCATTTTATAATTTATTTTTGTTTTTACTTTTTTTTCTTTCTCATTTTTTCCCTTTTTGATTGTATTTTATATTTTTTATATTTTCAAAGAATATGGTTAAGTCGAGTACAAATCATAGATGATGATGAAAATATCATAATCGCTCATTGTGTTTGTATTCACCATCATTTTTTTTTCCTTTTCTTATTTTTCATTCTTTTTTTTTTGTATCTTTGTTTTTCTTTCTTCAATTCTTTCTTTACACTTTTTTCTCTCTATTCTATCTCTAACTTCTAGTTCTTTTTTTTTTCTTTTTTGATTTTTTTTCTCTTTTCGTTTTTCTTCTTTTTTCATTTTTAATTTTTTTCATGATAATGAAAATATCATAATCTCATATGATTTATATTCACCCAACATTTATAATTTTTTATTCGTTAATACAATCGTATTTGTATTTATTTTTTATACTTCAAACTTGTATTTGTATTTTATAGTTTGCACCATCATATATATTTTATATAATTCGCACTTGTATTTTAAAGAACTATTTTGTATTTGTAATTTATCATTGATTGGACATTATATTTATATTTTGTGGTTTCATTTTGCTTGTATTTGTATTCTATTTTCATTGATGAACTTGTATTTTTAAAGAACTATTTTATATTTATTTTCGTAAGTTGACTGTATATTATATTTGTATTTATAATTTCATTTGTTTCATTTATTTGTATTTGCTTTCGTAGTTGACAATATCATTTGTATTTTTGAATAATTAAGAAAAATAGTTATTTTTCTGTATACAGACACTTGTATTTATATATATATATATATATATATATATATATATATATATATATATATATTGATACAAATTATATTTTATTGATATAAATTAAAAAATACAAATAAAAATAATTGATTATGCAAATACAATTGCTAAATTATACAAATACAATATTATATTTGTATCAAATGATACATATTTATACAACTTGAACCATACGTATACAATTGATACTTGCTTTTATATAAATATAAATGATAAATTTGATATAAAAATGCTAACAATACATTTGCATTCAATGATACATTGTATATTTATATATTTTAGTCTCAAGCAAATATAATTAATTAATATACTTATTTGTATATAAATACAAATGATAAATTGTACATATTCACAACTAAACTATTCAAATGTAAATAATAAATTTATTTGAAATATTTAGTATGATACAAATAAATATAAAGTATAAAAATATATAAAAAAATAAAATGCAATGATAACAAAAAAGATGATAAAAATTACCCAAAAAAATGAAAAAAATGATGAAACAAGAAGAAAAAGAGGAAAACAAAAATACAAAAAAAAGAATGCAAAGAAGAAAAAGAAAAAATAAAAAAAAAAGATGAAAAAAACAAGAAAGAAAAAAAAAGAAATGAGTAAAAAATAAAAAGGAAAAAACAAAAACAAAAACAAAAATAAAAAAAGTGAAAAAGAAAAAACAAGTAAATTAAAGGAAGAAAGAAAGAAAAAACAAAACAATTGGGAAAAGAAAGAGAAATAAAAGATAGAAAAAGAGAGGAGAGAGACTATGAATTGTATTTAATTGGTAAGAGATGATATGAATTGTAATTAATTAAAATTTAGGCTAAATGAGATAATTAGAAACTTATGTTTTGCTAACCCATGTATGTCTCAAGAAAATATAACTAATTCATATACTTATTTGTATATAAATATAAATGATAAGTTGTATACATTATATAGTATAATACAAATAAATACAAAGTATAAAAAACATAGAAAATATAAAAAGCAATGATAACAAAAAAGATAAGAAAAAAAAAGAAAACAAATGATAAAAATGATGAAACAAGAATGAAAAGGGAAAAAACGAAAATAAAAAAAAAGAATGCAAACACAAAAGAAATAAAAACAAAAAAAAAAGATGAAAAAAGAAAGAAAAAAAGAAATTACAAGAAACGTGTAAAAAATAAAAACGAAAAAAATGAAAAAGAAAAAAATTAAATTAAAGAAAAACAAAAGGAACCCCCCCTGAAATTTTAAGCATGAATGAGTGATCTCTGTGTTTAAATGGATACCCATATTTTACCCATTTTGTCCATATTTGTATGAGCTTTTAAAATGAGTTGATGTCCATATTTGCCCATTTGAAATATGAGTGATCCAACTCAATAAATATGAATTAAATAGACTTCTTTCACAAATATGGACTGAAATTGTCACCCCTAATATATATATATATATATATGTGTGTGTGTGTGTGTGTGTGTAGTATCTAATAAAATTAGTGCATGAAAAATGAAACACTTGTTTAATTCATTTCAAGTTTGGATGAGTTGTTGATCTGCTCATTTATTAACTCAATCTATCAAAAATTGAATGAATGTCTATTCCAAAATGAACTATGATAAATCTTGGTAAAATTTATTTGAAAAATATCCTTTAGTTAAAATCTCAGTAGAATTGGATGGTTGTCATCTTGAATCGCTTTGTACATAACACATCTACTTTATGTATCTCTCCTTAGATAATTTTAGTGTAACATGTATAAGAGTCGTGCATATTAGTACAACAAGAGATACATATAAGATTGTTATAAAGTAGTATTTATTTCTCACAAACATAAAAAAAATATATCTCTTGTCATAAGGTCCAAATATGTCAACTACATCTTTTAATACATCAGATACATTTTGTCATCTTGTAGCTCTATGTACATTACACATTTACTTTATGTATCTCTCGTTAGGTAACTTCAGTGTAACCTGTATAAGAGACATGCATATTAGTACAATAAGAGATACATTTAAGATTTGTTATAATGTAGTATGTATCTTTTGTTGACTTTAAAAAATATACCTCTTGTTATAGATACATATATATTTTCATAAAAGTGCATATCATTATTATGTATATTACTTGATAATTTCGAATATAGCATGTATCTCTGTCAAAATTATCTATATATGTATCTGATAACACGAAAAAAAATCTAAACTTCATTATATTAAAAAAAAATTGCTTAACAAAGATTCATACAACTAAAAATATGTATCATGTACATAAATATGGAGACTGAAATGTTATACATTAATAACACCATTACAGAATTATTGTAGTTAGATATATATGCACTTCAAATACAAATGTGTTGTACAATAAATATGTAACAAAAATATAATGTGATATCTTTAATTATGTCCACATCAAGAGTAGATTTGATATCTTTAATTATGTCGGTTGGTGTGTGTATTTTCTTATGATTGACTAGTTTCAGAGCTGTTAAATTACTGACGAACGAAACCGTAGCTTGAACTTGGATGGACATTCTATCTTTCAAGGGAAGGTGTGTACATCATGAAACACCCTTATTTTAAAGAGTTTCAAACCCTTTCAACATGATGTATTAAGAATCTAACTACAATCCTCTGAAAACTATTTTAGGACATAGCAGCAAAAAACATACAATCATATTGAAATCCGCATATTTATTAACAAACGTGTCACTAATTTATAATCACATGATGATTATTTATGAGATGCAACAATAATTTACACTATTCACTTCAACGCTTAAAGTATCTCTCAAATTTTGCCGTATACATAAACTAAATTATGTATCTCACTATGCACTAGCCAATCTATTATGTATCTCAAACAAATATGTCCACAAATTTTGCTCGATACATAAACTAAATTAGGTATCTCAATATGTTCCTACCAATGTAATATGTATATGACCAAATGTGTTTGTAAAACTCAACAATTATAAATTTTGTATCAGTAACTTAAGTAAGCAGCACGTGAGGTACATAAATTATGAACTAACAACAACATCATCTCTACCTCAAACTGAAAATATTTTCTATTTCTGCTGAAATATAACAACTGATACATACCTTTGTTTGTTGGATTTTTTGAATTCAAAATTGAAAGAATGATCAAGGACACACTTTTCTTAACATCTATGTATAACTTCGTCCCCATATCATTACATGTTCTCCAATTTCAATGCTTCAATCTTGCATCTTCATACTTAAAATTAGTAACCTAAACACAAAAATTTTGCAATAGCATCGATATATTCATTGAGAATTAAACAAATTACGAAAATTGTGGAGATAATCACAATATCTTTATTTTAGTTGAAAAATTACGAATCAAAATATCTCAATTTTAGTTGGAAATTAATCAAATTACCGAGATAATGAAATTTGGGAAGAAAAAAAATCATAGAGAAAAGAGGAGAATAGTGATTTTGAAATTAGAATGGGGTGAAGAATATTTGAAAATATATATTATTTAACAAATTACATTTTTAGGGATTTTTTTTTACTATTAATTAGAATCTATGAAGTATAATTTACTCCTTAATTACATTAATTTCTGTTACTTATCTTAATTAACACATATTAATTGCTTCACAAGATGTATCACTGGTCATGTATCTCTTGCAATTGGATGTATCAGAAAACTAAAAAATTAAGATTTTATGAAATTTTGATAAAGAATGGGATAGAGTGTAATTAGGGGTAAACTACTAGGGATTTATGTAAGTTATACATTTTAAAATGGGTTGAGACTTAATGGGTTGAAATTTACCCAATAATAAATTATCTTGAACCCAACCCATTAGATGTTGGACGAATTGGACGGATCCGTCAACTCAATTTGGATTCATTTTGACACCTCTAATTTCACAGGTTGCACTTTTGGTGAAAAACATAACTAGAGGTTATTTAGAAAGATATAGTCTGTTAGCTGTTACAGTATTTGCGGTAGATTCCTTAAAGCATTTGGAGATAAATCACTGCATAATATTGAAATAAAAAGCACTACTTTTCGTAGATAAAACCAGTTGCAACAACCTAAAAAATCTGACCTTGGGATTTGTTACTATTTTTTAATCAACACTTGACAACCTTATTTCAAGTTGTCCTCTTAAATATATCATTTCAATTTTGTATGGGGTTCAATTACATTCGCATTTCAAAAGATCTTCTGTGCCTTTCATTTCTTAGTATATTGAGCTGCCCAATTGAGGAAGTTAAGCTGCCCAATTGAGGAAGTAGATATTATTGATGCACCAAATTTGTTATATTTGAATATGAGAAAGAAGATAAATCGGGGTTTTATCCATCGTCTAAGATTAATGGTAGTATAATTAATTCTCCTCCATTGAATATTGCTACTTGCCAGAATCTTAGAAGGGTACAATATGTGTACATCGCCATTATTGATGAGGAGGTGCCCTCCATCCAGGAATTGAGCTTACGCTCCAGTGAGTACTTCAAAAATATAAAAGTTGAAAGTTCCACCCTTGAGCGATGTAGCATAATTGGGTGTAGATAATTAATGCAAGTCATTTTTGATGTGCCCAAGTTACTGTCCTTGGCTTTGTTCTCCGATCAACATAGACTACCTTCTTTATCTTTTGTAGGTGCTTCAAGCCAATGTAGGATCAGGGGCGGTTCAAGCACTTCGGTGGCATAAGACGAAAATTGAACAGAGACCTTAAATTTTTAAGAATAAATAAATATATATATATTTTTATAAAGTCTATATTTTAGATTTTGACATGCAAAGTTATTAATATTTTTTATAGTCGATTTCTTCTAATAATTTTTTTTTCGTTAATATAACAAATACATTTAATCTTTCTTGCAACATAATACTTTAAAGTTTAAATACACTAAATTTTTAATAATTCTTTATTTTTATATGAAAAGATTATTTTTTCTACGAATAGTACTTAATAATTTTTTTTTTTATAAAAAACCTATAATCTATTATTGTAAAAAAAATGAGGCCCCTCTAATTTGAGGGCCTAAGGCGGTAGCCTATTTCTTAACTCTGTAGAGCCGGCCAAATGTAGGATGTCCATAAAGTTTGGCCCTTTATGCAATATTGATCAGTTCATGCATTTACGGAGATCTCTAGTTGAGTTGAATAATCTGTCTCTAGACTAGACATTACTAGGAAGAAACCATATCACTGAACGCTTTCAAGAAGAAAGTGGATTTGATCATATTCTCGCATTGAAGTAGAAAATTTGATATTATATGATAATGAGTTCTACTTCACTTACTTTGATGCCATTTTCTGGACTTGTTCGCCCTAGAGTTCAACAGTACTATACTGTTGTCAAGGATTTAGAAAGCTTCTTCTATGACAACAGTTGTTGAACAAGTGACATCGGAGACTCATCAAGTGTTCATGGAAAAAATATCCCAGGAATGTTCACATGGAGTACAAGAGAGATATAGGAGACGATTGGGTGACTCTTGATATGAAAATATTGGCAGCTAACCCACATATTATTGAAGATATTCATAAAATAAAAAACAATGTTGGCAGCTAACCCACATATTATTGAAAAGATCCATACAACTCGCTTAAAAAAACTCAAGAAAAAATGAAAAATAAAGGATCATTCATTTCGAGGTAACGATTTGTCACATATTTGATTTCCTTCATACATGCCATTCCCTAACTCTTCCCTAACAGCTTATGTGTTTTTTTGTGCAGATGGATATCTCATTAAATTAGAGTTCTCATTGTGTAGTTTGAGATATAGATTTCCTTTTTTTCTTATTTTCTTGTTATTTTCAGCTATAATTTTTTTCGATCTCACTGTAGAACTGCTTAGTGCTAATTGTGTTCTCTCTTCTCTCTTATGTCACAATGACATCCCCTAGTTATGTGGGATAAATTTCCATATTTATCTTTGCCATTCAACTTTATTTTTAATCTATGTGCTTTCGTTATCTAACTTTGGACTCATAATTACCTCTTTTCGCCAAATAAGTGACACGTCTTTTCTATGTTTCTCTTTACTGATTGGTAATTTCATCATTTTTTCTATGCGTGCCTTAACTAATCCGCCAAAGAACTTGTTATTTTCCACTAGCATGACTGTTGAGTAACTCTGGCCATCAAAATTTACATTGATGAAAATGATTACTTATTTTTAATTTTATTTTATTTTATTCCTTATTGGAATTTGAACACTATTTTTTATGATCTGTTTTAATTTTTATTGACTACAAAGTCGTTGATGTCACCCAACTTACACCTCCCAGAAAGTATAAAGCGCCCGCTTATCAAATATTGAATCCAACAAGATTGGGATCGATCCTATGAGGAATAGACCAAAAATCTATCACGATCTTGTTAATGTAATTGAAAATTGCAGAAAGTAAATAGGGGATTTTTTTGTAACTGTAAGAGTAACACTAACAATGCTAGCAATTAGGGTTGTTATCAATACGAGACAATCACTAGGATTGTGTTTTACCTGATTTCATAACTCCCAGATTGTTCGTGCTTGTTAAACTATCTCGGTGCCTTACATGCAAAATCTAACAAGTTATGTATCACTTAACTGTCTCTCGATGTTAGTTTGAGTGAATTTCACTCATCTCCTCTTGGTGTCAGAGTGTCGCATTACTAATTCTTGTTCTTGATCTTAGATTAACTATCTCCTCTAGATGTCAAGTTAATCAGATGAAGGTTGAAAACTTCAAATTACTGTTGTGATTTCTTTTTTCTAATCTCTACCTCTCTCTCGAGTAAGTATCAAATATAGGAGAGTTCCTAACATTTGCAACCGTCAAGAAAGCAATCAAACGAAAGAACTCCCAATATATGTAAGAACACTAATTTAGAACGACTTTGAACTATATAAGCTTTATTAATTCATCAGGGTTCCCACAACCCTAGTTATAGGGTTTAGTTGATCATGATTGTAATAACACACATACATTCTAGAGATGAAAGCATAAGAACGAACTTACACCAAATAATAATGAAAACCCAAAATATCAAATTAATTTCAAACCCTAAAAATCAAGAACAATAATTTCAAGATCAATAATGTATCTTAGAACTCAAATCTATGTATAAAGTGTATAAAGTGCATAAACTGATAATAAAACATCTAATGGATATTTATAGTTACATCAGAAAACCTATCCTAAATATTCCAGGAAATCAGAGTCTACACCTACCCACGAGGCTACCTATGGGGGCATATGAATCAGAGGAAATCATCAACTTGTAGAATCAACCAATGTGGACAACCTAAGGGCAAATAGATACTACCTACGAGCCATAGGTTGGCTCGTAGGTAGCCTTCTTAGCTCTTTTTAATCCCTTTTGCTCATTCTTGGCTCCAAACTCTGTTTTTCTACAAAATCAACACAAAAGCACATTACATCTAACAAGAATACCTAAATACATGCACAATTTCCTTGTTTTAAGCATTGAAAGTGACATGAAACCATGGAAAATCAACACCTTCTACTTAGAAAGCTTGCATGTCCTTAGGCAATTAACTCATAATAGAGAAACATGATGCTTAACTAAAATAAACCTAAGGCCTATGACAATCAACTTATTAAATCTCAAATTTCTTACGCCCTCCTATTCACAACTTTCAAAACCATTGCGTAGGTTCACGTAGCACAATTGTAATACCCTAAAAATCCAAATCAATGTTAGAACCATGTTTCAAGATCATGTATAGTGCATCATGGTTCTTTGATAGTTTTGAGTTAGTTTGATGTATATTAAGGCCACAAATAACTTCCAGCTATTAGACGAATCAAAATATTTTTTACCGATTGAGTTTTTAGGAAGACTATTAGTTTAGTCAACTTCAAATGAGTATATCTTTTTATATACTGAGATTTTCCAGATCAAGACCCATGAAATGATAGGAAATTGAATTTTGTTTTCAACGATACCAATTTCGCCTAAATTCGATACTTGGGGTGAGAAGTTATGGCACTTTTAGTATAAAATAGTAGCCCAACACGATAAGGCCACGTCGTGGTGAGGGAAAATTTCACGTTTGTTATTTTCTAGTGTGTCACCACGATAAGCACGCATCATTCCAAGAGGAATTTTCAGAATTGTCCTTTTCCATAGGTTCAATGGACTTTCACCGCATCGCGTTGCTGGGTAAATTTGGGATGGTCCCTTTTTTAGTGGGCCGACGCGATTGCACTGCATCGCGCCGGGTTTCAAAATTGGGATTTTGAGTCCAGTTTCACATTTTTAATTCCTAAGGGAATTTAAATCCTTTTCCCTCACCCTATTCAGCCCAAACATGGGATTTAAGTCCAAAAGAGCACTACTTTCTCATTAATTTCTCAATTTACTCAAATTAAATTAGCCCTCTTTCAAGAACAAACCCTATACCTTTTAGATTCAAGATCAAATCTCAAGAATTCACCATCAATTCTCATAAATTCATAAATCAAGGTATATAAAGTGTTCATCTATGGGTTTCTTTCACCTATAGAGTCCAAATATCCAATTCTAAATTCAAAGTTGGGATCTTTACAAGTTTTCATTTTGCTTGACCACAGCATACAAATATCAGATATTTAGTTATCAAATTTCAGTATTTTAGTATTTCAGTTTACAAATTATATTCAGAACATATTTTATGCTTAGTCATGCTTTCATCAGTATCTACAGATTTCATGTATTCTCAGTACTTACAAATTTCATACATTCTATTCAGTACCTAATGCTATTCATTCAGTTAGTTATTACTTATGCACACAAAATATGCATGTCAGCCTACCTCATTTAGCATACTAGTACATTCAAAGTACTGATCGCATACTCTTTTCTTGGGCTATGATGTATCATATCATAGGTTCGGACGCTTAGTTCTTGGATCGCGGATAGACATTCCAAATTACCAACTATACTAGTAGTGAGTCCTCATATTTTGAGGACAAACTATATTTATTTTTATGCTTTCAGTTCAATAGTTAGATGGAGTTAGTTGGAGCATGTCCCATTAACTCTTGTTCAGTTAGTTTAGAGGATAGAACATTTCAGACAGTCAGTCAGCTTATCTTTATTTTATCAGTTTCAGACAGTTGTTTTCATACAGTGCTTTCCCAGATTTATGATATAAAAATGTTTTAGTCTTTAAAACCTTATGGCTTATCAGTTGTTCTTCCACATATGTTATTGTACTATTTAGTGCTCACAGTAGGTTCTAGCTCATGGATTAACTTATGGTCCCTCGATACTATAAGCACCGTGTGATGCCTAGGGTGTACTCTTGGGGCTTTAGAAACTTGGTATTATTTCCTAAGGTTTTAAAGTGTCCTAGAAAGTCTGAAAACTGCATCAAGTAGAGTTTTGTACATGAGTGTGAAGCACACCATACTTATGGACAAGAGGCTAGGAGGTGTTTTAGGAAAAGTTACCTTCTTTAAGTTTTCACATGTCGTGTGACTAAGTGTGAGCTCATATTAAACTCTCTATCTAATTTATTATCCCTTCTATTTACAGAACATGCCTCTCAAAAAGACAAAAAAAATGTGAACCATCCAGCACCTTCGCCCATTTAGGAAAATCCCCTGAATGAGCATGTTTCTCATGCAGAGTTCAGAGCTGTATTTACTACCCTAGCTCACTTCATAGCATCTCAGAATGATCAACCAACCACTGTTCTGGCAAACCTAGTGGCTAATACTGCCGAAGCTAAGATTCGAGACTTTACCCAAATAAATGCTCCTCTATTTTTGGGATCCAAATTTGAAAAGGATCCATAAGAATTCTTAGACATGGTCGAAAAGGTAACAAATATTATGGGGGTAACTACTAGTGAGAGTGCTGAGTTGTCTGCTTACTAGCTGCAGGATGTAGCCCATACCTGGTTTAAGAAGTAGAAATATGATATAGGCTCAGATGCAGGGCCTGTAGAGTGGGAGGAGCTTGCTACAGTCTTCTTATATTCTTCCCATTGGAGATGAGAGATGCTAAAGTGTTAGATATTATCAACTTAAGGTAGGGCAACATGAGTGTGAAGGAGTATTCCATTAAATTTACTCAACTAGCTAGGTATGGTCTTCATGTGGTAGCTGATAGCAGGTCTAAGATGAGAAAGTTCGTGTCTGGGCTATCTAACAGTGTGGTCAAGGAGTGTAGAACTGCAATATTGATAAAGGAGATAGACCTATCTAGCCTTATGGTCCATGATTAATAGATTGAAGAGTAGAAGATTAACGAGAGAGAGGAAGCATAAGAGGGCTAGAATGGGTAGCTTTAATTTCACTCAGCTGAAGTCAGAAGGAGGTAATCATCCTTAATTTCATCAGAAATCCTTAGTCCCAGCTCCATCTTCAGCTAGTACCCCTGTACCCAAATTTGAAAATGATAATCAGGATAGGGCGTCAGGCTCTAAGTCCTAAGGCAGTGTTAAGAGTGGTCATATAAATCCTCTTTGCTGGAAATATGGTAGAAACCATCAGGGTTAGTGTAGAGCTGGCAGTGATGTATGCTTTGGGTATGAAAATCTAGGCCATCGGATTTGGGAGTGTCGAGTAATTGCTCAAACAGGTACGGATTTACGCTAACATGGCCAGTCCCATCAGTCATCAGTTCTAGCCGGCCGTCTGAGTCAGAAGGGTTCCGCTTTAAGTTCTACCAGTGGTCAGCGTCCAAATATATTGTATGCCCTTCAGTCCTAACAAGATCAAGAAAATTCTCCTGATGTGGTCGCTGGTACATTGTAAGGCATTCGTTTAAATATTTATGCTTTATTAGACCATGGAGCTTCTCTTTCTTTTGTAACTCATTATATAGTCGTCAACTTTATAGTCAGTCCTAAAATCTATTGGTGGAGTGGGATAAAGAGGGATATTACAGAGTTTGTGGCTAAGTGCTCAATTTGTCAGCAGGTTAAGATTGAACATTAAAAGCCTAGTGGGTCTATGAGGGAGTTTTGTATTCCCAATTGGAAGTGGGAGGAAGTGAACATGGAATTTTTGATAGGTTTGCCTTGTACTCATCGATAACATGATTTGATTCGGGTCATTGTAGACAAAATGACCAAATCAATCTATTTCTTACTAGTTCATTTTTCTTGTTTAGCCGAGGACTATGCTAAACTCTATCTCAAAGAGTTGGTTAGGTTGTATGGTGTTGCTCAGATAGAGGTACTCAGTTTGCCTCTCACTTTTGGAATGCCTTTCAGAAAGGTTTTGGTACCCAAGTTCGCCTCAGTACAACCTTTTACCCTTTGACAAATGGTCATGCATAAAGGACCATTTAGACCCTTAGGGATATATTGTGAACGTGTGTAGTTGACTTTAAGGGCAATTGGGATGATCACTTGCCTTTTATTTAATCCACGTACAATAACAACTATCATTCTAGTATTCTGATGGCTCCATTTGAAGATCTATATAGAAAGAGATGTAGATATCTGGTTGGTTGGTTTGGGGTAGGAGAGGCCAAGGTAATAGGGCCTGACTTAGTGTTTGATGCTTTGGAGAAAGCTCAGTCAATTCAGGAGAGGCTTAAGGTAGCCCAGAGCCAACAAAAATCATATGTAGATGTGAGAAGGAAAGATCTTGACTTTGAGATTGGTGACTTCATATATCTAAAGATCTCTCCCATGAAGGGAGTAAAGAGGTTTGGTAAGAAGGGGAAGCTTAGTCCTCGGTATGTTGGCCCTTATAGAATATTTAGCCATTTTGGAAAGGTGGCTTATGAGCTCTAGTTGCCTATAGACTTATCATCTGTGCACCCAGTATTCCATATCTCCTTATCAAAGAAGTGTATTGGATACCCAGTAGTTGTTGTTCCCTTAGAAAACGTAGATGTTCAGAAAAACCTTTCTTATGAAGAAATTTCAATTGAGATCCTTGATCGAATAATTCATAAACTATGGAACAAAGAAGTACCCCTAGTCAAAGTTCTTTGGTGAAATCAGTCCGTTGAGGTAGCCACTTGGGAAGCAAATATGCTGACCGAGTACCATCATTTTTTTTTCCGCGAACTTAGACTCAACTTAAGGTAACAGTTTTCTTAGAATTTCTCTTTTCCATGCTCAATTTCAGCTGTATATTATTCTCATAATAGTCATGCATTCACAGAACCAGTTCAGTCATGAATCATGTTTTAGACTTAGTCATTTAATCACATTTTCATCACGTATATTTAGTATATAACTTTAGTTCCTCAGCACTTTCAGTTTAACCAGTCTCATTCGAGGAGAAATATTCCCAATGGGGAGATGTTATAATACCCCAAAAATCCAAATCAATGTTAGAACCATGTTTCAAGCTCATGCATAGTACATCATGGTTCTTTGATAGTTTTCTGAGTTAGTTTGTTGTATATTATGGCCTCAAATAACTCCCATCTATTAGAAGAATCAAAATATTCCTTACCAATTGAGTTTTCAAGGAGAATATTACTTTAGTCAACTTCAAAGAAGCATATCTTCTTATCTAGTGAGAATTTTCTAGTGCAAGACCCACTAAATGATATGAAATTGAATTAGCTTTCCAACGATACTAATTTTCCCTAAATTCTATACTCGAGTGAGAAGTTATGATACTTTTAGTGAAAAATAGTAGCCCAATGTGATAAGGCCGCATCGCGGTGATGGACAATTTCACATTCGTCATTTTCCAGTGTGTCACCATGATAAGCACTTTATCGTACCAAGAGGCTTTTTTGAAATTGTCCTTTTCCAGAGGCTCAACGTGATTTCACTTCGTTTTCCAGAACCTTTTCCAAAACATATTTTATGCTTGGTCATGTATCCATCAGTATCTAGAAATATCACACATTCTCAATACTTATAGATTTCATGCATTCTATTTAGTACCTCATGCTATTCATTCAGTCATTTATTAATTATGCACATGAAACCATGCATGTCATCCTACCTTATTTAGCATACTAGTACATTCAAATTACTGATTGCATACTCTTTTTTAATGATATGATGTATCATATTATAGGTTCAGACGCTCAATTCCTAGATCGTGCATAGAAATTCTAGATTACCAGCCGTAGCATTGGTGAGTCCTCATATTTTGAGGACATACTATATTTATTTTCATGCTTTCAGTTCAGTAGTTAGATGGAGTTAGTTGGGTCCTATCCTATTAGCTCTTATTTAGTTAGCTTATAGGCTTTCAGATATTTTAGACAATCAGTTAGTTTATCTTTATTTTATAAGTTTCAGATAGTTGTTTTTATATAGTGTTTTCCCAAATTTATGATACAAATTTTTTTTAGTATTTAAAACCTTATGGCTTATCAGTTGTTCTTCCTCATATGTTATTATACTATTTAGTGCTCACAGCAGGTACTCGTTTATGGGTTAACTTGTGGTCCCTCAGGACTGTAAACACCATGTGATACCCAGGGTGTACTCTTGGGGCGTTACAACAATAGTATGACATAAATGAATCAAGTGATGACTTTACATTAGCAACAAATAACCAAGAATATATGTAATTGACACTATCTAAATAAATAAGCAATTAATAATGCATCCCATGTACCCTCACAGCAAGAAAGTCTTAACTCTCATAATTTTATAATAAATGTCCATGTAGAGACTTTATTAAAATATTCATGCTCTCACAAAAGTTCAAACAATGTGTATAAAATATCATAGGCTTACCCTTATTTTTTCTACATTATTTTTTTAGACAGTTAGACTAGGATCACTATAGTACTTTTCTAGGCTTGTGATATAGGCTTGGAGGAAGTTATGGTACATATGAGATATAGTTTCACCCTTTTTGACACTACATTTACCTTATTGGGTCCAATTCTTAACCATAAATCTTTTATTTTCCCTTTGACCCCTTTATTGCTTATTTAAATTGGGTGTGGTTTCCTTAGTTCTTTGCATTTATTCACTTTCCCCCATTTTTTCTTCTCATTTTTTTATTTTTTTATTTTCTCTTTTATACCACACTATAACACCCTGGGTTTCAAGCCCTTAGAAAATATCCTGGATTTCTAGTCTCTGGACAGAATACGACTAGGGAAAATGACTCGTACACTAAGATATGTGTGGTATGGGTTAGTCGTATGCTGATCATTGTTAGTTGTTAGGTTAGTTAGGTTACTGGAATGGGTATGATTTGTTGGGTACGAGTTATATCACTAAATAAAAGTTGTTTGGTTACTTCACTTAGTCTTAGACTTTGTGACTTAGGTTGGTTCTGAGTACGAGTGGCTTACCATGAGTCGTAAGCCTTGTATGAGTCATACCAAGGAATCATATGGTAGGCAGTGTTAAATCCTCTTTAGATTTTATTCTACCAGGGTATGAATGATGGGCACTAGTCGTATACATGGATATGACATTGTTTAAGGTGAGTCATACCTTGGATAGTATTGGGTCTAAGGGAGATGACCTTGGGTACGAGTGGTGGGTACCACTTATATTGGAGGATAAGATTGGTACGGATAGTCGTATCCCTCTAATGGGATTTTGGTGCAGTGTAAGTGAAGGTAATCTAGATATTTTATCACTTAACCTATTAAGGCCCCACAACTTATATCACCCTTGGGAGGTTATTTTCCCTATTATTTTATTCATTAACACTTCAAAAATACTCTCTAATCCTCTCTAAAGTTCTTGGGCAATGAAAGCTAGGGTTTCATCTTAAGGATTAATTTGGGACTGGTGTTGGTGGTTTCTCTCCATCACATTCTCAATTAAGGAATGTTCTTTTTCCTCATTGTTAGTTCCAACTAAAGGCATGAATTTATACAATGTTTTCATGGTTTGATTAATGTACAGTTTTGGCATTTCAAATATAATTTGGGGGTTTTAGTTATAAATTCTTGCATATGGTTTTCCTATGTTTCAATTATGCTTTAATATATGTTAATGGTGATGTTGGATAATTGGTTGCACAGGAATGGTTACATGGTATTTGTTTTTTTTTGTTTTGGAAACACTATGCCCCAACATCTTTGATAAAATGCCTATGATAATGCTTTTACTTCATTATGGAATATTTATTGAAACTATTGCATGGCATGGTATGGTCATGAAGCCCTAAATGGTTAAATGGTTTGGAATGATCAAAATGGAATGGTTTTGGTTTAATAAACATCCCTGTGGGGTACAATGGAATCCCCAAAGCAAACATTAATCAATACTTGCAGGGTACAAAGGAATCCCCCAAGCTAATACGCTAATGAACATTTGTGGGGTATATGGGACTCCCACAAGTTAACTTGATCTATGGGTACATGGGAATCCCTTGATCTCTACTAGGTTTAAGGTTAATACTTGCAAGTTATAATTGGTATGATAATACCACTATGTATAGACTCAGTTAATAATAATGGTTTGGTTAGTTGGAAATGGTTTTAATTTTTAATAAAGGCGGGGTTTGATATCTAACCGTGAAAGTGGGAGTCCAATAGATAAACACTGGAAAATCATGTTTTCCAATATAAGGGGTAGGTCATGGCGACCTTATATGATATGATGAGGTACACGGGAATCCTCTAAGTACATTGTACATATGTATCATGGAGGGTGAAAGACACTTGGGAATCCCTTACTCTTATGGTACCTCTGGTTCGTGCGGCTACATGAATCGAGGACCGTTCAAGGGGTTACCTGGACCCATATAGAACATGGGTGGTTAAGGAAAACTAAGCTACACATACCCAGGTTAATGGTTTCAAATGCATGCTAAACTCGGTTTCCTTTGACGACATCGTTATATATATGTATATATGGTTTGTATGCATCTAGATGGTTTACTTGGTTTTAGTGGATGACATTATTTTATCCTTATCCTAAGTTTATGCTAGCATTTACCCGTTAACCCATCTTTGGTCGGTTGTATCCCCATGCAATGTAGGAATCGACCATTTCACTCCTCCTGCTTAGCGATCGGACTTTGGGATCAACTATTGGATTGAAGTGGGGATCTTTCATCTTTAAGGAAGGCTCCATTTCATGGATGTTATTTCATACTTTGGTTTATTTTTGGATATTGGATTTGGCTATGGTTGGGGGCATGTCCCAATAAGATTTTTGTATTCATTTGGTTAGAGACTTTTGTGGAACTGCTATGGGTTGGTATGGGCGGGATCGTTATTGGTGCTGGCCTTGGTATTGGGTATGAAAGCATATGGCCAAATTTCTCATTGTTCCATCCTCTTTTATTTTTAGGTTATATTTAATTATTATAGAGCTCATATGGTTATAGTTTGGATTATGGTTTGGTTGGTATTAGTTGGGTATCAGATAGTTGGACTCATTTAGGTTATCACAGATACAGACCTATCCTAGAGTCTTGGATTATCTAATAATTCTATCTTGTTATATGTTTGGAATCCATCTGACTCAGCATATGCATAGGTCAGGTGGGTTGGGTAATGGGGGTGGTCTCCAGTCCATGTAAGACTTGGGATGCCCATTACAACATGGCCCTGGTTTGAGTTGTGTCAAGTTGGTATCAGAGCTTTAGGTTCATGGTAAACTGGGAATCTACAAAGCTGTAGCTAGTAGAGTTAGCACGCCACACTCATAAGAGAGAGGCTACAAGGCATTTAAGAATGTTTCACTTTCTTTGTATTTTGTTTCCAAACTTGGATTCTATGCACTAGAATTTCCTCTAATCCTTGTTTGTTCGCTTTTTCGACCATGCCTTGATGATCTTAAACATAAGGAAATTCTTTTGTCCCATTTGGGGATAATTTTGATGGGGTATGCCCTATACCTGGAGTTCACACTCAGTCCCAAGGTTCTATCCCTGATTATTATAGAGTTCCCATGATTTCTACTAGTCCTCTCAAGCTAAGGTGACTAATGTGGAATTTCACCAATCAATTCAAATTATTGATCAGTTAGTTACTGCTCAAGCTGAGCGAGATGCATCTGGTGTTTTATCTGCCCAGGCAACGAGGGTTTGTCAGTTTATAAAGACGAATCCTCCTACTTTTACTGGTGTGAAGGTGGAGGAGGATCCTCAGACTTTCTTAGATAAAATAGAGAAAATCTTCAGGGTGATGCATGCCATAGATAAACTTTATAGCTTATAAGCTAAAGGATATTGCATACTAATAGTTTGAGGACTGGGATAGGGATAAAGGAGATATTGAGGAGTTATCCTTATAGGAGGTCTTTTCTAATGATTTTGTGGATTGTTTCTTTCCTCAAGAGATGAGGTAAACTAAGATGGAAGAATGTATGAATCTTAAGAAGGGAAAAATGTCTGTCAAGGAATATGACTTGAAGTTTCATCAGCTGTCATGGTATGCTCCAAATTAGGTGGCTGATATAAGAGTGAGGATAAGAAATTTCACTTTTGGGCTATCTCAGGATTTAATTCTTGAAAGAAAGACTACTTTGCTGATTATGGTATGGATATTTAGAGGTTAGCTGTCCACATGTAGTAGGTAAAGGAAGAAAAGAGGAAACATGCAGAGTTTGAAGAAAAAAGGGTAAGAGGATCATGTTTTCTAAGCAGAGTGGTTAGGATGGCAGCAAATGGTCAAATAAGAAGTGGGTGACAGGCGTCCGCAAGGTGGTGATAATTTCTGAGCACAGGGTGCCTAATCTAAAGTGAGTGGGGCTAAGTCAGCTTCTTTATGCCCTCCTTTCCAGTTCTATATTTGTCTTTATCTGGGCTTTTATGATAAAGGAAGGAATAGGTGTTTTAAGTATTGCCAACCAGTCCATATGCTTAGAAATTGTCCAGTTGGTAAAGGTACTTCTAGAGCGATAAAAGCTCTGATTGCTTTATCTTTTTCCTGCACCTAGTGGAGCAAATTTTGCGTTTGTTCCTATTTCTGGTATCGACAAAGTCTGAAATAGGTTATATACTCCTGCATCTCGATAGGAGTTAGAGGAATTACCTGATATCGTTACTGGTACGTTACAACTCTTTTCTTGTGACATGTAATGTCTGCTTGATCCGAGGTCGACTCTTTCCTATTGAAACACCTCGACTTTGAACCATTGAAAAATTCCCTCATTTGGTGCCTCTTAACTAGGTACGACTAGGGGCACGCATCATATCCCTTGGATACGATTCGATCCTCCTCTCTGTAATACCCCAAAAATCTAAACTAGGGTTAGCGTCGTGTTTCAAGATCATGCCAAGTACATCTTGGTTATTTATTAGTTTTATGAGCTAGTTTAATGATTAAGGGCTCAAATAACTGCCATCTTTTAGGCGGATAAAAAAAAATCCTTACCGTTTGAATTTTTCATATGAATGTTGCACTATTCAACTTCAAATGAGCATATCTTTTGTTCTACTCAGAACTTTCCAGCTCAAGACCCACCAAATGATATGGAATTGCATTAGCTTTTCAACGATACCAATTTCTCCCAAATCCGATACTCGGGTGAAGAGTTATGGCACTTTTAGTGAAAAACAATAGCCTAGCGCGATAAGGCCACATTGTGGTGTTGGCCATTTTCACGTTCGTCCTTTTCCAGTGTGTCACAGTGATAAGCACTGCGCCATACCAAGGGGCATTTTTGTAGTTGTCAATTTACAGTGAGGCACCACGATAGCTAATGCGTCATGCCAAAAGTCCAGTTGAGAGTTGTCCATTTCCAGTGGCACAATACGATAGCACCGCATCGCGCCGCTGGGTAAAATATGGTTCGTCAGTTTTCCAGTGGCCCATCACAATTGTACCGCATCGTGACGGTTCTAAAAAAGGGATTTTCAATTCCACCACTTAAATTTCAGGGATCGTTTGGTCTTTTCCCAAAGCCCCTAATCCATCCAAACACTTGATTGAAGCCCTAATAAATCATTTTATGCCCATTATTTTACTATTCTCTCAAATTAAATTAATCCCCTTTCAAGAACAAAAACCCTAGCCTTCAAAATTCAAGATCAAATCTCAAGAATTCACCATCTATTCTCACAAATTCATTAACCCAGGTATGTTAAGTGTTCATCCATGGGTTCCTTCCAACCATGGAGTCCAAGTATCCTCATTTAAATTTCAAGTTGTAATCTTTACATGTTATTATGATTTTAAATTGTGATTTCAACCATAAATCTCTATGAATATTGATTTCATACCAAGATTACATGAAATTGTTGTTGTTATCAAATCCCACATGTCTTAATGTTGATATTTACTGAATTACATCATGATTAAATGTTATTGACGTTGAATTCATGCAATTACTCCAAGTTTTATACTATTTCCATGATTAACTTAAACTATGAATACCAAGTGTTCGATGAAATGCCTACAAGAGTGAATTTTGAGTAAATGTGTTCATGTTATATCCCTAAAGTTTAGTACTATTTTTCTACTGCTGTTATTGAGTCATGGGGGTTATGAATACCCAACAACATAGCTTTTTACATAGTCTCAGCATCTTTAGAATAGTTTTAGAATTTGTTACGAGGATTATCAGTTCAGTTAGTCATCATAATTAGTTAAACTTAGAACAAATTCAGTATTTTGAGTCAGTTTAGTTGGGAGTGGGATTTAGCACCGAGCGAGTGTAGGGATGATAGCTTCCTTGCCAGATAGGCAAATTCGTTAGTAGCAGTCCCTATACTACAGAACTACGTAGACAACATAAGATATAAGGAGTCACCCATCAGTTTAGGCTTGACTACCTCACAGAGGTCACCAGTCAATTTAGGCTTGACACCCTTAGTCCTTGTGGATAGTACATCAGTATAGTGGATCCACACAACCAACGTTAGTACCTGTTGCATGGTACTAACACCCTTCCAGCTGGGGTTACAGGTTGGACCCCAGTTAGCTCAGATTGGGGCATGTCGGTTCGATGATACCTCCCACAATATCAGTCTAGAAATTAGTTTAGTAATTCAGTTTTAGTTACTTGACTATTGGATATAGATATCAGTGATTCGGTTATTAGATTTTAGTATTTTAGTATTTACTGATTACATTTATAACATGTTATATGCTTTGTCATGCTTCCTCAGTACTTAGAGATTTTATGCATTCTCAGAACTTACAGATTTCATGCATACTCAGTACTTACAGATTTCACATATCTTCATAGATACAGATTTCATGTACTTTATTTAGTACTTCATGTTATATATATATATATATATATTTATATTCAGATAGTTATTGTTCATGTTTATGAAACCATGCATATCATCCCACCTCATTTAGCATACCTGTACATTCAAAGTACTAATCGCATACTTTTTTCTTGTGCTATGACGTATCATATCATAGGTTCAGATGCTCAGTTCCCAGATCGCGCATAGATTTTCCAAACTATCAGCCGTAGTATTAACGAGTCCTAATATTTTGAGGACATGATTTATTTAGATAAGATTACTTTATTAGTATTAGTCATTTCCATTTAGTCGGAGTTACTTTACCAGTTGTCAGTGTTCAAATAGATTGTATGCCCTTCAGTCCCGAAAGGATTAGGAAAATTATCCTAACGTAGTTACTGGTACATTACAGGTCTTTCATTTACATGTTTATGCTTTATTCGACCCTGGAGCTTATCTTTCTTTTGTAACCCCTTATATAGACATCAACTTTGGAATCAATCCCAAAATTTTAGCAGATCCTTTTTCAGTGTCTACCCTAGTAGGTGTTTCTACTGTAGCTAAGTAGGTATATAGGATCTATCTGGTCACAATATCTCATAAAGTCACTTCAGTAGATCTTGTGAAGTTAGAGATAACAGATTTTGATATCATTCTCGACATAGATTGGCCTACTCATGCTATGCTTCAGTTGATTGTAGAAACAAAATAGTTCATTTCAGTTTCCAAATGAACCAGTCTTTAAACAAAGGGGTAGTACTACAGCTCTTAGGGTTTAACTTATTTCGTACCTTAGGGTAAGGAAAATGATAACCAAGGGGTGTATTTATCATTTTGTCTGAGTTAAGGACTCTAATTCCGAGACTTCTAACCTTGAGTCAGTTTTAGTAGTGAGGGAATTTCTAGATGTCTTACCCAAAGATCTTCCTAGAGTTCCTCACGAGAGGGAAATTGACTTTGGAATAGACCTTCTTCTAGATACTCAACCTATCTCTATTCTACAATACAGAATGGCTCCAGTCGAACTCAAAGAATTGAAAGAACAACTAAAAGATATCCTAGATAAGGAATTCATTAGGCCGAGTGTTTCCCTATGTGGTGCACTAGTCCTATTCATGCATTAGAAAGACAGTTCTCTAAGAATGTGTATCCACTACCATCAGTTGAACAAAGTCATAATTAAGAACAAGTATCCACTTCTAAGAATTGATAACTTATTCGACCAACTTTAGGGTGCCAATTATTTTTCTAAGATAAACCTCAGATCCGACTATCATCAACTCAGAGTCAGAGAATGTGACATTTTGAAAATAGCTTTTAGAACTCGGTATGGTCACTTTGAGTTTCTAGTAATGTCCTTTGGTCTCACAAATGCCCCAGAAGCCTTCATGGACTTGAGAAACTGAGTGTTTAAGTAGTACTTGGACATGTTCGTCATAGTCTTCATTGATGACATTCTTGTTTACTCTCATAATAAAAATGATCATGTAGACAACCTCAGAATAGTATTGGAAACTCTTAGAGCCCATCAGTTGTTTGCTAAATTCAGTAAGTGCAAATTCTGGTTAAGATCAGTAGCTTTCCTTGGACATATTATTTATGGTAATGGCATTAGATTTGATCCTCAAAAGACCGAGGTGATGAGAAACTGGCACAGACCCATCTCTCCATCAGATTTCAGGAGTTTCTTAGGTTTGGCTAGCTATTATCGATGGTTTGTGAAGGAATTTTTTTCTATTGCATCCCTATGTCAATATTGACTCAGAATAAAGTTAAGTTTTATTGGTCAGATTTTTGTGAGAAGAGTTTTTAGGAGTTGAAGACTTGACTCACTATAAGCCCAATTTTTACATTGCCTATCTGACGGGGACAGTACATTAGTTTAGTGGATCCATATAGCCAGCATTAGTACTCGTGGCATGGTACTAACACCCTTCGAACTGGGTTACAGGTTGGACCCTGATTAGGTCAAATTAGGGCATGTCGGTTAGATGATAGCATACAGATATCAGCGATTCAGTTAGGTATTTCAGTTTTAGTTGCTTGACTATAGCATACAGATATCAGCGATTTAGTTATCAGATTTTAGTATTTCAGTATTTATATATTACTTTTAGAACATTTTATAGCTTGGTCATGCATCGTCAGTACTTATAGATTTCATGCATCCTTAATATTTACTGATTTCATGCATCCTTAGTACTTACAGATTTTATGTATCCTCAGTATCTATAGCTTTTATGCACTCTATTCAGTACTTTATGTTATATATATATATATATATATATTTAGATAGTTATTGTTCATGTTCATGAAACCATGCATATTAGCATACCTCATTTAGCATACCAATACATTCAAGTACTGATTGCATACTCTTTTCTTATGCTATGATGTATCATATCATAGGTTTAGATGCTTAATTCTCAGATCGTATATAGATTTTCCAGAATATTAGCTGTAGGAGTGGTGAGTCCTCATATTTTGAGGACATGATTTACTTAGCTCAGATTACTTTATCAGTATCAGTTATTTCCATTCAGTTAGAGTTAGTTGGGAGTTTGTATTATCAACTACTGAGTCAGTCAATAGAGGCTTTTCTGACTATTTCAAATAGTTAGTCTGTTTCTCAAATTTCAGTTGTCATTCTCAAATGTTTTTATTAGTATTATCAGTTTTGTTTACAGATTTTATCAGACTTATGACTTGAAACCATATGGCATTCCTCAGTTAAATTCCACATACGTTATGCCATTATCAGTTTTACTCAATGCTCACAATAGGTACCAACTCATGGGTTAGCTTGTGGTTACTCCAGACAGTAAGCACCATGTGACGCTCAGGTGTACTCTCGGGGGTTACACTCTTTATTCCTTCTTATACCTTAGGTAGTATGGTAAGGTTCACTTACTGTCCTAGGTATGAGTGAGCCTTCAATTAATTATACCTTAAGGTATGAGTCATACCAAGACCAATTATATAGAGTGAAGTCTTAGCTTAGAGGGGACTATTTTTGGTACAGTTGATTGATACAGTTTAGGGCATGAGTTGTACCCCTTGGATGTGACTTAATAGTGGGTAGTCGTACCCTAACCAGTAGGGATGACCTAGGAAGAGCCTAGGGTATGAGTTAGGGTACCACTCATACCCTAGGGTATGGTTCCTTAAGTGAGTCGTACCCAAGGATGGGCTCATTTTCCACCTTTTATCTAAGGGCCTTGCGGTCATTTCCTATACCCAAAACCTTAAGTCCCTCTACTATATAAGTGTTTTTAGCCTTCTAAACATGGATTTTGATGGATCAAGAGCCGTAAATACTCTCTCAAGCTTATTTATGAAGAATTGGAGGCTAGGGTTTCAAGGGTGATCTTTTAAAGGCAAAGAAAAGTCAAGATTCTTAGTGAATCAAGTTCTCCAAGGCATGTAACTCTCTCTCTTTCTATATAACACAAAACCCATGTATTTTACACTTGGATTAATAAGTGTGCATGGATATTCTGAAATCAAATGATATGGGTTCTGATGCCTTGTGATGGATAATGTTTACCCCTGTTTAGACTTGTGTTGATGCTTGATATTGGTGATGTTTTTCACATGTAGATGATTTTTGTTTGTGGTTTAAGATATGGGTCTTGATCAACCGTAATGATAATGATTTATACTTTAAAATTGTCCTTTATAAAGGCATACACACAAGGTATCTGCGAAAAATGTCTAAGTGAATGGTCTAGTCACATGTTGATGATGTTTTGAACTAGGGAAATGACCCAATAGGAATGAATAGTTGATAAATGATATTGTAAAGGTATTATTGTCCATGTATTGTAATGTTTATGGTCTTGTTGGTTGATGTACAATAAGTTGTTAAAGTCTATAGATATGAAAATGAACTTGAATTGTGTGTTGAACTAAAGTATGGTAAGAGTGTGGTATAAGATTTATGGTGAAATATGAATAGTTTGTGTGAGGGTCTTGATGACTATAAATTGAATTGTATGATGAATTGAATTAAGGCATTAGCCTATTGAAATGGTTTAGTAACAAAGGCTCCCATGGGGACCATGTGGTCATGAATAGTGTTGAATTTTCTAAACGGGTTAAAGTCCTTAAGTGTGAATTGAATAGATGATGATGTATAAAAAAAGGTTGGAGTCCTAATGTCTACTAGTGAAAGTCGTAATGGCTTGAATTTAAAGTCCCTTGCCTAATAAAATGGCTTGGGGTTAAAGTCCACTGCCTAATGAAATCGTTGTGGTTAAAGTCCCCTGCACAACGAGATCTCTTAAGGTTGAAGTGCCTCACCAAATGTAATAGCATGGGTTAGAGTCTCCTACCTAATATGGCATGAGGTTAAAGTCCCTTGCCTAATGTATGTGTATGAGGTTAGAGTCCCTTGCCTTAATAAATATATGTGATTGGTTAGATTCCGTAATACTCGTGTCTTTTTCCTAGCTAGAAATCATCTCAAGAATGCTAGGACTTACATTTAAATGCAAATCTGTTTTTTACATGAAGTATCTTTGAGATTTTCACTTTCTATCACGTGGGAAATTGAGTTGTCTTTAAAACTCTACCAATTTTATCCAAATCCGACATCAGATGAAGGAGTTATGGATGTTTTACTCGGAACAGTCAGAATCGCCCAGGTGCGACGGCCCAGTTGGCGGACTGTCAAATTAGTGATGGACCACCACTTGGACTGTCACTTCCAGGGAAGAAGGGCCCCATTCTGGTTAAGACTTGATGGAAAATTTGATGGACCGTCAACTTAGTGACGGACCACCACTTGGACCATCAAAGCCATGCCAGTTAAGACATGTTCTGGATAAGGACTGACGGATGAGTTAACAGACCATCAAAGTTGTGATGTACCATCAACCATGCCATCAACCCTTATCCAGTGAAGCCCATTTCTGGTCCACGTCTGACGGGCTGAATGGCGGTCCACCAGGAGTCTACCGGACCGTTATTCAGACCATCACATACCACGTTTAGTTTATTTCTAGGTTGTTTAAATAGGGGTATTTTGGTCACTTATCACCCGCCTATATATACCCAGATAAGTCCGAATTCAGCCATTTTTCTCACTTTTATTTCACAAACAACAAATAGGGTTTCTCCCTAAATTAAATCTTCAAGACCAAGACTCAATCTGCTTCAAGAATCAAAGGATTTCAAATCCTTCCAGTTCAAAAACATCAAGAACCTTGAGTCAGGTATGCGTAGTGTTCATATATGGACCCTTTTCATTCATAGAGTTCAAGAACCTTGATTTTAAATAAGCAACTTTGATTTCCTTGTTGCTATGTGATGTTGTTCATATCAATGATCATCGTTTAAACTTCAGAATATTATTTTAAGATGATTTCCATAAAGTATGCATGTTGTGGTTAAAACCCATGAAATTGGGTGGTTCAAGATGATTAATATTTGTTGAAAAAACCTATGCCTAAGGTGTGCATGCAAGGTTTTTGTTAAAATGCCTAGGATGTTAAAAGTTCAGATTTACATGATTCTATGATATCTAAATGACAAGTCCATATTAGCTATACACTCCATACGAATTCCATAATATTTATATGTTGCTATTGTTGTGGTGTGAAGCATGTGTGATAATGAATTATAGAACATGTACACAAAATTTGTCCATACTTTTCCTACCATGTTTGAGATGTTTAATAGACTCATGAGGCACACTATCCCTTACTTATGATATTATGAATTGTGGACTCAAATCTTGTGATCAAGTCATGTCATGTGTGTCAATTTCCTTCTATCGAGTCTTGGGGGTATTCATACCCTAAACTATAGCTGTGTGAGTAGAGCCATGTCATATTGTCATGATATATTCAATCAAGCCATGTTCCATAGAATTCAGTTAGTCATGTGACTTAGGAAACCTCAGAAACCTAATGATCTCAGTCAGTTATCAGTATTATACCATCATTCAATTGAAATTTAGTAAATCCAGTTCATGTATAGTCATTTAAATCATGTTCAGTCTCTTCAGATAGGACTAGGAGTTAGCACCGATTGAACCCAAGGATGTAACTCACCTACTTCAGATGAAGGTGTGACTCTTAGCAGCAATCCTTGTGTTCCAGAACTATGTAGCCAGCATAGGTTGAGATATCAACACTGCCATCTCGAGGGTTGATAGGGCAGACATCCGCCATTCTTTTTTAGGGACACTACCAGATTTGAGGGTCACTCACAGCATGTCTTTACCCGTGGCATGGTATTGAGACGCTTCCAATCAGGGCAACGACTGGACCCCAGTTCAGCTACTTTATTATACATGGGGCATGTCGATTAAACAACTACCTCCCATCCTTTCAGTATCAGCCTCAGTAAAAAAACTCAGATAGTTCCTCAGATATCAGTATACCAGGATTGTTAGATATAGTCAAATTCAGTTATAGCACGGGACTCAAAAAGTTCCACCAGATTCAGGACTGTCAGACACAGTCGTTCATGTTACCAGAACTATAGTTTTAGCCATGTATTAGCGTACAAATTTAGTTATCATGTACTCATGATATCAGTTACTATGTATGTATGTTGGCACTCTTACATTGATATCAGTCAGTCAGTTAGCATTATTCATGCATGAAAACCCTTTACTTGAGCCTACCTCACTCGTATACTCAGTACTCTAGTTGTACTGATGCATTTGCATTATGGTGATTTCTTTTCATAGTACACCATAGGTTCAGAGACATGAGTTCCAGATCAGTAGTAGCAGTTGCATTCAGCACATAGAGTTACAGTGAGTCCTCTTCATTCAATGACGATATTACTTGATTTAATCATTTATTAATTCAGTTACTTTTTAGTTTATGGAGTTAGTTGGAGACATATTCCCTTAACTCCTTATTTAGATAGTCCTTATAGGTTTTTCAGGTTTAGTATTCAGATTCAGTTCAGATTTAGTTATTTTAGGTATTTGCTACCTACATGGATATGTTTTGATAATTTCTTTGTTCAGTTGAACCTTATGGCCTATTGTTCATGTTTTCTGTATTTTACAAGTATATTATACAGTGTACAGGTATAGATATCAGTCATGGGTTAGCTTGTGGTCCTTCGTGGTCATAAGCACTATGTAATATTCTGGTTTAGACAATTGGGGCGTTATAGAGTCCCTTGCTTAAATGGGTGTGTATTTGGTTAGAGTCCCCATATTAGTGAGTGTATACATGTTTATAGGTCTTTGTCTAAGAAATATGTTAATGTGGTTAAACTCCTATACCTAATAATAATTGTTTTAATCTATGTGTGGAAGGTCGGAGTCCTCCACTTTATGTCTCATGATTGATACTTTCAGAATGTTGTTAAGACTTGTTTACTTGTTTGTCATGTGATATACCTATTTTTATAGTAAAGGTCATGAATATGGTTGAATATGATATATTGACTTGTTGTTGATTGATGATGCTAGTTTATCCTTACCTTTGAATTACATGTTAGTGCTCTCATCGCTAACCATCTTTGAATGCTATGTCCCCACATGACATAGGGGATGAAGCATTATCATCTTTTTCTACAGAGTGATTAGGTGATCTAACTGGTTCATGCATTGACTTTGAAGTGGTAAGCTTCCTTACTTTGAAAGACATTTATTCTTGGTCTCCTATCTTTAGACATTGTCTTATTTTGACTTAGATTGGCTATAGTTAGGGGTTTGTCCTGACATATACAATTATAAAAGATTAGTTTGTATAGAGGTATTGTGGATGATTATGGACTTGAGTGTAATGTATAGTTTGATAAATCTATTGAAGTATAAGACATGTTTAAGTTATGACTTATAGTATGTTTTTTCTTATCATATGGTTGGGATTCACCGGACTCTTCTGATTGATGTGATGATTAGGTAGGGTCATTGGGGAGACGTCCAGTTTATGTGGGCTTGAGGTGCCTCTTACGACATGGATCAATTTCAGGTGATGTCACCTATAAATTCCATATATGGCTGTATGTTTTGCTTTTTTATCTTAAGGTTATTTCAGATTCTTTTTCTATTTCTATCTTATTTCTAAGAGAGTCTATAGGGGGTATGTGGTATCTGTTGGTGGTATGCAGACTTTGGTGGATCTATTCGAACTGAACATAGTTGGTTTTGATGTTATTATAGGGATGGATTGGTTACACTCTTGTTACATGTACTTAGATTGTTGGGCATATAAGGTTGTATTTAGGTTTCCTGGTGAACCAGTTATTCAGTGGGAGGGTAGTTCCTTAGCTCCTAGGGGGAGGTTTATTTCTTATCTTTGAAATTTGGGATTAATCTCTAAAAGATGTCTGTATCACTTGGTCGGGGTTAAAGATTCTAACTCGTAGAGTCCTTCCTTACATTCGGTTTTGGTAGTAAATAAGTTTACTTAGGTCATTCTGGATGATCTTCCTTGTGTTCCTCTAGATAGGGAAATTGAGTTTTGTATTGATTTGGTTTTGGACACTCGTCCATTATCTATTCTTTCATATAGAATGGCTCCAACAGAGTTGAGGGAACTCAAGGAGCAACTTTAGGATCTTCTGGATAATGGGTGTATTTATCTCGGTGTATTCCCGTGGGGTGCACCAATGTTGTTCATGCATAAAAAGGATGGTTACTTTTGGATGTGCATTAACTATCGGCAGCTCAATAAGGTAACAGTCAAGAACAAGTATCCTTTTTTAAGGATAGATGATTTGTTTGATCATTGCATAGTGCCAAGTTCTTTTCCAAAATAGATCTTCGGTCTGGGTATCATCAGCTCCAGATTAGAGAGGTGGATGTCCCTAAGATGGTTTTTATACTCGGTATGGGCACTTTGAGTTCTTGGTTATGTCATTTTGCTTGACTAATTCCCCGACGATATTTATGGAGTTTATGAATAGGGTTTTCAGGTAGTTCTTGGATCTTTTTATCACTGTGTTTATTAATGACATTCTAGTGTATTATAAAAGTAAGGTGGATCATGCTAATCACCTTCATGTGGTATTGCAGACCTTAAAGGAACAACAGTTGTATGCCAAGTTCTCTAAATATGAATTTTGTTTGAACGCTGTCACTTTTTTTGGTCATATTATTTATAGTGAGGGAATTATGGTGTATCTTCAAAGGTTGTGGTGATTAAAAGGTGGCCTAGACCCATGAGTCTAATCAACATTAAGAGCTTCTTGGGTTTGGCTGGGTATTATAGGCAGTTTGTGGAAAACTTTGCAACAATAGCTGCTTCTTTGACCAAGTAAACTCAGAAGAAGGTTATGTTTTCTTGGTCGGATGCTTATGAGTGGAGTGATGAGACAATGAAGGATAAGCTAAATTTGTCTCTAATTTTGACTTTTCTAGAAGGTACAGAGGGGTTTGTGGTTTATTGTGATGCATCTCAGGTAGGACTTGGTTGTGTTTTGATGAAACATTGGAAGGTGATTGCTTATGCTTCTAGGCAGCTGAAGGTGCATGAGATGAATTATCCTACTCATGATTTGGAGCTGTTGGTGGAAGTTTTTTCTTTTAAATTTAGCGGCATTACTTGTATGGAGTGCACGTTGACTTCTTTTCTGATCGTAAGAGTCTATAGTATGTGTTCACTCACAAGAAGTTTAATTTCAGTCAGACAAGATGGATTGAGCTTTTCAAAGACTATGATATGAGTATTCACTACCACCCAGGTAAAGCTAACATGGTTGCTGATGATCTTAGCAGGCTATCCATGGGGAGTCTGGCTCATGTGGAAAAAGGAAAGCGAGAATTGGTGAAGGATATTCACTATTTATCTTATCTTTGAATTCACCTCTTGGATTTTCAGAATGGTGGTATGATGGTACAAGAAGTGGTTTGGTCATCTCTTGGTGCAGAAATTAAGGAGAAGTAGTACTAGATCATGTCTTTATAAAAATCAAGAGTGATATTGGTGTGCAAAAGGTGATGGTCTTTGAGATCAGTGGTGATGGTACTTTATGGTAATAGGAGAGGTTATACGTTCCTGATGTCAATGATTTGTAACAAAGGATATTGGCTGAGGTGCATGAATCATGCTATGTTGTATATCTTGGCTTGACAATGATATATCATAATATCAAGAAGATGTATTGGTAGAATGGTATGAAAAGGGATGTAGCTGATTTTGTAGCGAAATTCATAGTGTCTCAACAAGTTAAAGTTGAACACAGAAGGACTGGTGGGTTGTATCAAGAAATTGAGTTGCTCGAATAAAAATGGGAGGTAATCAATATGGATTTCATTACTTGTCTTCCTCAGTCTCAGAATCAATTTGATTCAGTTTGGGTCATCATGGATAGGATGACAAAGTTTGCTCACTTCTTTCAGTGAGGACTACCTTTTTGGTGAAGGATTATGTGAAGTTGTGTCTTCAAGAGTTTGTGAAGCAACATGGGGTACCTATTTTGATTATATCTGATCGTGGTATCTAGTTTTCTTCTCATTTATCTTAGTCTTTTTAGAATGAGTTGGGGACTATGGTTAGTCTAAGTACTTTTCATCCATAAATGGATGGGCAAGCAAAGAGGACTATTCAGACTTTGAAAGATAGGCATGCATAATTGATTATGGTGGCAATTGGGTTGAGTATCTACCTTTGGTAGAGTTTGCTTACAACAATAACTATCATTATAGTATTGGAATGTCCTTTTTTGAGGCATTATATGGTAGGAGGTGTAGATATCCTATTAGGTGGTTTGAGCTTGGGGAGGCGGATATATTTGGTCCGAATTTAGTTTATCAAGATGTGGAAAGGGTAAAGGTGATTCGGGATAGGATTAAGGCTTCCCAAAGTCACCAAAAGTCCTATGCAGATGTACGACATAGAGACTTAGAGTTTGAGGTTGGGGACAGGGTGTTCCTAAAAGTATCTCCCATGAAGGGAGTAATGCGGTTTGGTAAAAAAGGGAAGTTCAGTCCCCAGTTTATTGGTTTTTATGCAATTTTGTAGAGGATTGGTAATGTGGATTATGAATGGAGTTACCTCCTAGTTTGAGCTCTGTTCATCCAGTGTTCCATGTTTCTATATTGAGGAAGTGCATTGGTGATCTTTCTTCAGTTGTTCCCTTAGAGGGATTGGTTATCTCAGATTCTCTGTCTTATGAATAGGTCCCAGTGGAGATATTGGTTAGGTAGGTTTATCGATTATGGACCAAGGATGTGGCCTCAGTTAAGGTTCTATGGCAACCACAAGGTGTAAGAGGCTACATGGGAACTGGAGGAGGACATGAAGTTGAAGTATCTGCATTTGTTTTCTACTCCTAGGATTCGGGCGGAAGGTATGTGTTCTTCAGATACTTTTCTTTGCAAACTTTGTTAAGGGAATGATTAATATCTTTGCATCTGTATTTTCTAACTTGGTTAAAGGTTGGATTGATATTTTATAATGCAAAATGAATCGTGCTTGTGCTTACCCTACCTAGTCCGTCATTCGGGGATGAATGTTCCTCCTAGTGGGGGAGACTATAACACCCTGGGTTTCTTCCACTTAGAAAATTTATTGGATTTTTGGTCTCTATAAAGGATACGACTAGGGGAAATGACTTATACATTAGGATACGAGTGGTATGAGTTAGTCATATGCCGACCAACTTTAGTTGGTGGGTTGGCTGGGTTACTGGAATAGGTACGATTTGTTTGGTATGAGTCGTATCGATGAATATGGTTTTTCTAGTTACTTCACTTAGTCTTAGACTCAGTAACTTAGGTTTGATATGAGTATGAGTGGCTCACCATGAGCCATAAGACAGGGTACGAGTCATACCAAGGACTCGTATGGTGGGCAGTGTTCATTCCTCTTTATATTCTATTTTTGCTAGGGGTATGGATCATGGGTAATTTCATATAAATGGATCCAACATGGTTTAGGGTGAGTTTTACCTTGGACAATGTTGGGTCCAAGGGAGATGGACTTGGGTATTAGTGGTGGGTACCACTCATTGGAGGATAAAACTGTTATGGATAGTCGTATCCCTCTGACAGGATTTTAGTGCAGTTTAAGTGGGGGTAATTTGAAATTTCCCCACTTAACCTTTTAAGGCCCCACAACTTACATCATCCTTGGGAGGTTATTTTCCCTATTATTCTATTTATTAACACTTAGAAAACACTCTTTAATCCTCTCTAAAGTTCTTAGGAAAAGGAAACTAAGGTTTCGTTTGAACGATTAATTTGGGGCTGGTGTTGGTGGTTTCTCTCCATCATCTTGTCACATAAGGCATGTTCTATTCCCTCATTGTTAGTTCCAACTAAATTCATGATTTTATACAATGTTTTCACGGTTTGATTATTGTATGGTTTTGGGTTTTCAAATATAATTTGGGGTTTTTGGTTATAAATGCTTGGTTATGGTTTTCCCATGTTTTAATTACGCTTTAATATGCATTAATGGTGGTTTTGGACAATTGGTTGCACGGGAACGGTTACATGGTATTTGATTTTTTGTTTAGGAAACACTATGCCCCCAAGATGTTTGATAAACTGCCTATGATAATGCTTTTACTCCATTATGGAACTTTTATTGAAACTATTGCATGGTATGATTTGGTCATGGAACCCTAAATGGTTATATTTTTTGGAATCATCAAAATGGAATGGTTTTGGTTTAATAAACATCCTTTTGGGGAACAATGGAATCCCCGAAGTAAACATTAATCAATACTTGTAGGGTACCAAGGAATCCCCCAAGCTAATACGGTAATGAGTACTTATGGGGTATATGGGACTCCCCTTAGTTAGCTTGATCTATTGGTACATGGGAGTCCCTTGATCTTTAAAAGGTTTGTGTAAGGACAATACTTGTAAGTTATAGTCGGTATGGCGATACCACTATGTATAGCCTCAGTTAATAATAATGGTTTGGTTGGTTGGAAATGGTTTTAATTGGGCAATAAAGGTGGGGTATGATAGCTGATTATAAAGGTGGGAGTCCAACAGATGAACACTGGAAACTCATGTTTTTTGACATGAGGGGCAGATTATGGCGACCTTATATGATACTACGAGGTACAAGAGAATCCCCTAAGTACACTGTACATATGTATCATGGAGGGCGAAAGGAACTTGGGAACCCCTTACTCTTATGGTATCACCAGTTCGTACGGCTACACGCATCAAGGCCCGTTCAGGGGGTTACACTGGACCCATGTAGTTTGTGGGTGGTTAAGCTACACATACCCAGGTTAATGATTTCAAATGGATGCTAAACCCAGTTCCATTTCTCGACATGGTTATATATATGCATGTATGGTTTTTATGCATATGGATAGTTTACATGGTGTTACTGGATTGCATTATTTTATCCTTATCCTGAGTTCATGCTATCATTCACCCACTAACCCATCTTCAACCGGTTGTATCCCCACATGATGCAGGAACTAGCCATTCCACTTCTCTTGCTTAACGATTGAACTTCGGGATCAGTTATTGGATAGAAGTGGTGAACTTCCATCTTTCTAGAAGGATCCATTTCATTGTGTTATTTCATACTTTGGTTTATTTATGGATATTGTTTTTATCTAGGTTGGGGGAATGTCCAAATTAGATTTTGGTATTCTTTTGGTTAAAGACTTTTGTGGAACTACTATGGGTTGGTATGGGCGGGATCGGTATTGATATCAACCTTGGTATTGGCATTTGTATTGGGGCTGATACCGTCGGACCAAATTTCTTATTATTTCATCCCTTTTTATTTTGGAGTTATATATAATTATTATAGAAATCACATGGTTATGGTTTGGATTATGGATTGGTTGGTATTGGTTATCAGTGGAGTATCAAACGGTTTGACTCGTTTGGATGGTCACGGATATTGACCTCTCCTAGAGTCTTGGATTAGGCCATAACACTATCTTGTTATATGTTTGGAATCCATCCGACTCAGGATATGCATAGGTTGGTTGGATTGTGTAACGGGGGTGGTCTCAAGTCCGGGTTGGACTTGGGATGCCGATTACGACAAGGCCCTGGTTTGGTCGTGTCACATACCCAACCCTACTTTCTTTTTCTTTTATTTAATACTGTTTATCATATCTATTTTCAACTACACATCCCTATGATATCTACCCACAACTTAAGATTTTTGCCTTAGTTGAGTTACACTGTGTCCAAAGAGGGACCAAGGCCAAAACAAGTTCATTGTAATTAAATAGGAATGTGACAAGGTGAAAAATAAGAAAATAGGTCAATTTAGGCTCAAATTACGGATCAAGGGATACTTATTCTTATACGGCCAATATTTTAAGCTAAAAGTTGACTTATTCAAATGCGTCCTATGATCATGTACTAACCAACAATACTATAACCTAGGTAAGACTAATTGGACAAGTTCTAAATTAAATCCACAAAGTGAACTAGGTAGATGCCTCACATACACATCGTATAAGGTTTCATTATCAACTAATACCTACCTGATTCATGCAATGCTAAGCTATGGTTCTTCTATCCCTAATACTAATACCATAACAAGATTTGACAATGGTCACACATATATTCACAACACATAGTTCACAAAAAAATTTAAGAGGGGTATCATATTTCTCAAACACATAAAAACACAAACAAAACCTTTTGACTGCACTTAGGTTCCTTTTTTTTCTTCTAATTAAACAAAACAACATATAACACATATTAAAACACAACAAAATATCTAAATATGCTGGCTCTAATATGATAGCACACTATGTGGAAAAGAGACACAACAACAAAAATTTTGGGTGGTTGGTGCACCCCCACCCGCAACTTAAAGCTGAGCACTGTCCCTAGTGCATAGTATAAGGTAAAGAACATAAGGGTATAGGGACATACTTGGGATACTTTAGGCATCAGAAGTGGGCTCGCCCCTAGCTAGGGAATCATATGGATCATTGACAAGAGGTGGTGGTGGTGCATGACTAGAAGAGGTACCTAATTCCATATGGATGTGACTCTACTCATCAAAAACAAATTGAGTCACACAGTCTAAGGTAACTATCTTCAAGGACCGATTAAAATCCTCATATGAGTCAATCTTCTCCTTCTTCTTACGTCCTCTTTTAGCCCCAAATGTTGAGGCCTCATCATCCTCAACAAAAAGATCAAACATAATTGGTGGTGGTTTGGGAAGCAACTGCATAAATAAAGGTATAATCTAAGGGACCAAAGGAACTTAAATCTCAGCTAACGTGCGCACCTCTAATCTCTGACTAGAAACCTCCCCATATAGGCTTGATAAGTCAAGAACCCAAAACTTACAAAGTCAGTTTCCTATTTGGTCCTTAATACTGTCAATGGGCCCATACGACTCTCTAGTAAACTACTCAATGAGAACCATCATCCTAGCCACTACTCTTGCCACAAGAGCCTCCAATGTAGTCCACACCCATGGACTGATATGACAAAATAATGTGGCCAACTGTGTCTCAGAGTCTGTCTAGTGATCACTTAAATCCTGTTGTCAATCCACAAACTACTATAAAAACTACTGGGACACAATAATAATCATGCTTAAAACTAGCGAGCGATGGGGAAAAGTAGAATCTAAAGTTGGTGCTGAGGTGCCTGGGGCCACTCTATCCATCGTAGAAGAAGGCTCTAACCTTTGGATATCTATAAAAATATCACTAACCAATATCATCCTCTCAACATATTCATCCATAAAAGAAGTCCTCAAAGTGGGCCACACCTGAAGATGTGGAAGGCTATGGCCTGTGTTTCATAATGGGGTTGCATTAGTAGCAATCCCTATGCTACAGAACTACGTAGCCAGCGTAGTATTTGAGGAGTAACCCGTTAGTTCAGGTTTGACTACGTATCAAGGGTAACCCATCAGTTTAGGCTTGACACCCTTAGTCCTTCGGGACAACACATTAGCGGATCCACACAGCTAGTATTTGTTCCCGTGGCACGGTACTGACACCCTTCTAACTGGGGTCACAGGTTGGACCCCAACTTTCTCATTAGGGCATGTCGGTTAGCTGATAGCTCCCACAGTCTGAGTCTAGTAATCAGCTCAGTAATTCAGTTTTAGTTTTACTTGACCATAACATACAAATATAAGTCATTCATTTGATAGTATTCAGTATTTTAGTTAACAAATTTTATTCAGAACATGTTTTATGCTTGGTCATGCATTCTCAGTATTTACAAATTTTATGTATTCTATTCAATACTACATGATATTCATTCATTCAGTTATTACTTATACACATGAAACCATGCATATCTGTCTACATCATTTAGCATACCAGTACATTTAAAGTACTGATTGCATACTCATTTCTAACACTATGATGTTTAATATCATAGGTTCGGACTCTCTGTTCTTGGATCACACATATACATACTAGATTATCAGCTGTAGGAGTAGTGAGTCCTCATATTTTGAGGACATGGTTTATTTATATCAATTATTTCATTAGTTTAAATTTTTGCCGTTCAGTTGATGTTATTTTGGGGGTTTTTCCGATCATCTCCATCGTCAGTCAGTAAAGGCTTTTCAGACTAGTACAGATAGTTAGTCAGTTTTCAATTTTCTGTTGTCATTGTCATATGTTTTATCAGTATTATAAGTTTCGTTTTACATACTTTATCAGAACTATGATTTAAAACCTTATGGCATTCCTTAGTTAAATTCCGCATATAATCTTTTGTTATCAATTTTATCGAGTGCTCACAGTAGGTACCAGCTCATGGGTTAGCTTGTGGTTTCTCATGACTATATGCACCGTGCTGCGCCCAGGGTGTACTCTCGGGGCGTTACAGGAAAGTTCTAGATAACACAAGTATACAAGAGATGAAGACAATTTACTCACCATACATGGCATGCAAAATTTGCAAAGAAGGCTCAATTTACCCTCCCGTTAGAGACAAAATTGGAGTATCTATTACTATTAACAAGTCAAATATTTATGGAGTCACAAAAAGAGAAAGGGTTTTGTTACAAGGTTGCTCATATCCATGCCTTTGATTTTTGATTATTTTTGGACGGAGAGTATTGTTTTCTTTGTATTTGCACCATGCTTAATTTGGTAACTTATGACTACAAGTAAAGCTTTACCCTCACATTTTGCTTAATATGGGCAACCCAACCATATTGCTACTTATACTTTGACAATGGTGCACAATAGGATACCAAATTTACAATGCCATAGGTACTCAAACTTCTCTTGCATTAATGACTTAGATGCCATGGGTACTCAGAATTCCCCTGCATCTATGGCTCAAAACCCAAACGTGATGCTTAAGAATGACATCAATCAATCTATCATAAGGAAAGGCACGTAATGCATCATCAGAATCAAAATAAAAACTAAAGTAAAGAAAACTAAAACAAAACCACATAATTATCCATGAAAAATGTGGGCACCTTAAGAGTACCCAAATAAGGCATCCCAAAACAAGATAAAATTGTATCCAAAATGTCATCTAAAACAATCATAAAAACATCCATAAACAATAAAAACAATACAAATCTAGGGAAAAACACCCCCACTGAAAAGCTAATAGTGTCCCCACTGAATGATTAATAAAGCATAAGCAAAAAGTTAGGGCTCTCCCTGGTGTTGTCAAAATATACCATTCTTGTAGCTTAGTACTTATAATAAATTCATGAAAAACCATAATTTGCACTATCATACCCAAAAGCATGCTATATTGATCAATCAAACTTATATGGTAGTGTTATAAAAGGTTCTGGGGTAAGAAATGGATGTGTAAAAATTTTTGTTTCTGCAAACACTGCCCTCAAGTATGGTGATCTTAGAGCAATGAATGGGATTGTGGAGCCGTGAATGCAGTTATAGGGACCACAATATCATTAACTGAGAACATAGCTCACAGTCTGCACATCACTCAAAACACATAATTTTAACCCCAACCTTGTGACCAACCTTGTGTCCCAACTAGGCTAAACAACATCATAATTAGAGAACTCAAGCCTAGGATGCGTGATCATAGCTCCAAAATCTAACAAATTCACAATGTACTTATTGGGAAATTGAATCAAACACATGATGTACACGTCAAGGTCTATGATTTTAGGCCTATTTCTTGGTACTCAAGACTTCCCCATTGGTCTGTACACCAACTACAACATCTAACCACCATAATACTCATACTCAAACATACATTTTGTGTTGAAAACAATACTTCAGGCCTTTCCCTAAACTACAAATTCTAAGCATAAAATTATGATAAAAATAAGGGAGTTGAGACAACATACCAACTGAGATAATGCAATGAGATTGAAATGAATACTTGGATTCTCTACACAATTCCAAAATAGAGAGAGTTTGAAGAAGGGTGCATGTGAAGAAATGGAAGTTTGATGGTAATTTAAGTTGATTTGATCGCAATCGTAGTGCTAGTTCCATGATTGCAGGTACGCGGCTCCACAATTATTGAGGCACAGGCGGCGGTCGTAGTAACTGAGACCAAAATTGAGGTTTCCTACACTCCTTTGTTAAGTCCAAACAAGTCAATTTCACAGTTCTTATTTTCAATTTCAATAAAAATTCCTCCTAGCACTACCTTTTCATGGATTATGCATGAATAAATGCAAAAATAAAATCTACTCTATAGTGTATAAATAAAAGGATACGGGCCACTTTTCATGGCACGATGGGGTGCCTCCCATCAAGCCCTTAGTTTAACGTTGGAGCACGAAACCTCCTCCACTTCCTTTTGTGATTCTACTTAGAATATATGAATATCCGTCCCAACTTGCATTCACTATGCAATGAGCGGAAGAGGGACAGAAGATTCAAATCTTCCAAGATGAAACTTGGAAGATGTAAGGAAATGATGAGGGATCTTCTATCTCTCCATTTTGAGGGCTTGAACCTTTTACTCAATTTCACATCTAATTTGCAGTTTGGATCCTTGGGTAAAGGTGAGTACATTAATAGGACACTATTTGTACATCGGAAGTTGAATTCCTTGTCCATTGATGGTGGGGCTTCCATGTGCTTCTTTGAAATGTAAAATCCCAAAATGTAGGGATTGTACTCCTCCTCAGAATTCACCATTTGTCTAGGTAGATGTATTCTCATCACATCCTCTAAGAACAATATAGAGAATTTGTTTGAATGAGGTCTAACCCCTAATTTCGAAATTGCCTCCTCCGTAGCATTTTAACCTCGAAATGAACTAGAGTCGTCATAAGAGATGTGTTTTGATTCTTGTTTTGACTTTAGTATCATTTCCTTTATTTGTACATCTTCCACATTATTTGATTTGGTTGATTGGTAAATCACTAAGGATTCTTTGCTTCCAAGATCATTATTATAGCTTGGTTTATCTTCTTGATTAACCTCCTCTTGGAAAATGGGAAACGTAGTGGTATTTTTAAGTTTTATCTCCATGACCACTTCCTCTATCTTGACAATTTACCTTCCAAATTCCTCATTGGATTGGCATATATCTTGTACATTCTCCCCCTTTGTAATTACTCGATCCAAAATAGTTTGAAGTATTGCTTCAAACTATTGGACCCGATATGTTGCTCTTCCTCCTTATCCTTATAAGACCTATCAAACTCATAAGAAGAACTCTCAACTCAATTAGCATAATAAGGGGAGAGGGCATTTGGGCAATCACTCCAATGTGTATCTCGACCACCACATAAAGAACAAACATCTCCCAATAGGATCGAGATAGTGTTCTCATCTCTTTCCAGTGAGCATATGTTCAATCTCTTCCAAAGTGTAATCCATCATAATATGGACATGGATCATCAAGATAAGACTTCTAACTACCAAAATCATATTTTTTTGAAAGATGCCATAGAGAAAAGTAAAACAAAAATAAAAATCTACCTAACACACGAAACAAAAGAAAATCATGAATAAATATATACAAGTTTGGATTCAAGAAAGTAAGTTAGAATTCCAAACTAACTCAACATGCCAAATTGTTCCCTGGAAGAGGTGCCATTTTTGACAGTGCTCAACTTACACGTCAATTTAAGTATAAGACGGTCATCATCAATATATTTACCCCACTTTGGAGTTGGGGTTGAATCTACAATGAACAATGTGAGTGACGACTAAATTAGTTTGATATGATATAACTATCTAATTCAAACCAATAGTACAAAAGCATAAAAATGGGGGATTTGAAAGGTATCACACTTAATATTTCTTTTTTGGGTTTTTTGAGTACAAAGTTAGGGCTACAGATAATTAGAGTCTAGACAATTAGGCACAGATATTGGGATTATACTTTCCTAGGGGCAACATATCCATATGTATGTGATAATTTGTTATAAATTCTAAGTGTTGGTGATGTGGTAGGCTAGGTTAGAAATCCTTGAGGCTAGTTTGTCACCAAAACCCCAAGGGTGTCACTCATTGACCCTTTCGAGTACCTAATGAGCCCTTCAATCAAAACCACCTAATACCTCAATTAGACACCCCTATTTCTAGGATGGTGCCCTACGTATAGTTAACTTCACAATCACCCTTATGGCTAAGATAGTGAAAATTAGTCAACCATGCTCATAAACTTCTATTAGTGACTTGGTTCCCATATCCCTCTTCTAGGATGATGTGGGTTACTAAGGTTCACCCAAACCCCTCTTTTAAGGTTGGTTTTAGCTTTCAAGAGCTTGGAATTTTTATCTATCAAACTCATTTGGGTATTTGGGGCTTTCACCCACAAATCCCTACTAATTTACTCAAGAAATAGTAGAATCCAACATCACCTTCTAGTAAATACGCAAACAAATAACATCTCACACATATTTATACCTTATTCTAGCATAATTCCTAGAGGAAAAACTAGTTACTCATAAGATGAATAAGTAAAGATTTTACCCAAGATCTCTATTGATTTAATTTGAGAAAATCCAAGTGAATGTTACTTCAAACTATGAGATCCAACAAATCTTCAATGGGAGTTTACTAATTCTCTACTTGGAAGTGACTCCAAAATATTCTTCACCCAAAATTTATACAATATTTTCTTCTAAAAAATAGAGGCTACTATAAGACCCCGTAAGATCCTAACTCATTTCAACTTACTAGTGCATGTCAAAGGGGTCCAAGACTTAGAGTATTTTACTAAGTATTAGGACATAGTCATTTCTAAGGCCCTTAAACTTCAATGATTCTATTTTAGACCTTCCCGACATTGGAAAGTTAATTTTTAAGTTGATTCATGATTGGGGTTATTAATAGAGCATCTCAGGTGAGTTTTGAAATTTTTAGATTGGCTTAAGGATGTGTTTGGAATTTCAAAATAGTAGCTTCCTGCGATCATCCCGAGCTCCATTTCAACCTAGGTTTGCCAGTGATAGAGCTCACAACGCACACTTTAGTTTAGAACTCTAGAGCCCGTGACGCCCGCTCCATAACATGCTCCATTTTTTTACATTTTTGATTCCCATTTTTTGAAGTGAAATTGTGTCTTTTCCTTTCACCCATTTGGTCCATAACATGGGATTTAGGTCCCAAAAGCATAATTTTCTATGTTATTCACAAAATCCTCCTCTCTCAAGAAACAAACCATAGCCTCTTCAAAAGAATCAAGGGATTAAAGCTTAGGTTTTAAGAAAATCACCAAGAACATTAAGAAATTCATTAATTAAGGTATGTGTGATGTTCATTCATGGGTCCTTTTCACCTATGGAATCCAAGAATCCATTTTAAGATTTAAATAATGAATTTACATGTTTACAATAAATTATCTCCATGAATCTATATGAATTTTGTTTTTTACATGGTGTTTACAAGTAATTGTTGTTGAAATTAAACCTTACACGATGGAATAATGATGCTTTCATGTTGAATCCCTAATTTATGGTTTAGTATTGTAGAATTGTGATTACTACATATTTCAAACTATTCCCACGCTTTAATGCATGACCCCCATGTGTTTGATTAAATGGCTAAGAGATAATTTTGAACAATGATCCCTATTATGGTTATTTCTAAAGGTTTTCATGTGTTTCTATTATTATTGCTATCGAGTCCTGGGGGTTATGAATACCCAGAAATTTAGCTATTTACTTAGTCTTAGTATTCTCAGAATAGTTTCAGATACGTATGAACATTATCAGTCCAGTCAATTATCATGTCAGTCTAACTTAGATCAGTTCAGTAATCTGAGTCATTCCTTCTTCAGTTAAAATTAGTTTAGTCCTATAATTAGTTTTAGTTCAATTGGGAGTAGGATTTAGCACCGAGCAAATGCAAGATAGCAACTTCCCTATCAATTTTGGCTTGACTTCCTTTGGAGAGTCACCCATTAGTTTGGCGGAGTCGTTAGTAGTAGTCCATGCATTTCAGAACTACATAGCTAGTGTAGGATATGAGGAGTCACTAGCCAATTTAGGCTTAAATTCCTCTCATGGGTTACCTTTCAATTTAGGCTTAATACCTACAACCAGTGTTAGTATCTATGGAATGGTACTAACACCCTTCCCAACTGGGGTTATAAGTTGGACCTCGATCAGTTTAGTTTTGGGCATGTCGGTTAGATGATGCCTCCAACAATTTCAGTCTCAGTTCAATATTCAGTATAGAATTTTGTTTCAGATTTGCATCGACCATAGTATACAACTATCAGTTATTCAATTATCAGATTTTAGCATTTCAGTTCACAGATTATTTTAGAATAATGTTATATGCTTGGTCATGCATTCTCAGATTTTACAGCTTTCATATATTTTATGCTTCAGTTATCTCATGCTATTAAGTTAGCATTTATTTTATGCACATAAGCCTATGCATTTTAGCCTAACCTCATCTAGCATACCAGTACATTAAAAGTATTGATTGCATACTCATTTCTTGGGATATGCTGTCTTATATCATAGGCTTGGACACTCAGGTTCCCAACCATACTTAGTCATCCCAGCACATCAGCAGCAACAACAGTGGTGAGTCCTTATATATGGAGGACCGTTTATATTTATTTCAATCTTTCAATTCAGTAGTTAGTCAAAGTTAGTTGGGGGTTTTACCATCAAATCCTCAGTCAGTTTAGAGGCTTTCAGAAACTTCAGACAATCAGTTAGTTTGTCAGTCCTATCAGTCAGATTTTAGTATTTCCGCATATGTTTTAGTTTTGTGGATTTAGTTGTATTTTTTTAGAACTTATAAACTTATGGCATTTTTCAACTAATTTCCACACATGTCATTGTTATCAGTTTTATTTAGTGCTCACAGCAAGTACCAGCTTAGGGGTTAGCTTGTGGTTATTTGTGACCGTAAGCACTGAGTGGTGTCCAGGGTTTACTCCTGAGGCATTACAGCTACAAACCCTTAAACAAAGCCTAAAAATTATGGAAGATGGAATATGATGGATAATAGGGTTTGAGTCTTTTTTTGGTCCAGTTTTGGATTAGCCATGTGCATTTCTATTTCTTCCCCTGGGCTATAACCTTTTGCTAGGTTGTGATCATAAAAAATCTACCGAGACTGCATTACCGCAATCGCAATCGGCTCTCACGATCGCTGCTTGTTAACCTTATTGACTGACCACGACCACAGTAATTGAGGCCATTTCTGCTCAAGGCCTTCACCTGTACTTTCTTGCTTCCTTTTGAATATTTTCATCCGCAATCCACATCTTTCTATCTTATCAACTCTGTGCCTACAAAATATAGATATTAGTGCATTTAATCACAATTAAGCTTTATTTATTCATACAAAATAAGGTAATGTGCAAGAATGTTGAGTGAAAATGAGTGGTAAAATCACCACTCATCAGTACAGACTGAGGGTTTGGCTAAATAGCAGGACCAACTACTGCCGTACTTTAAGTCTGGCCCCTACTCTTGCATGAAGCTAAGGTCACACTATCAATAGGGTACTCCTCCACAAATCCATTCCATTCGGGAGAATCATCTCTCAGTCTAGACTAAATGCCCTTCTTCGGTGTAGCTTTAGGTGCCATAGTACCTGTGAATAGAGTTGTCAGTTCTTGAATCATAATACTGGGATAGGAAATGAGAAGAAAATTTAAATTTTGACTAATGGCCTGCCTACGCCCCTACCTATGGGCCGCAGGTTGTACCTATGAGGCCATAAGTAGGCTCGTATGTAGCAACCTTGGAGTATTTTAAGTTCTAGTCAAATTTCCCCACCCAACAGAAATAATTTTTCAATTTTCAAACTAATTTAGATAACTATAATAAGCATCAATGAAATTTTCATAGGTATTTCAAGCATTATTTTAATTAATTAACTTCTACTTTACTTTTAAATGCATACACATGTTATTTTAATTAGGATATATTTATAATTCAAAATTGAATCATGAAAACCCTTACCTCGAATAACAATTGTATAAGATGAAGAAAAACCAGTGATTTTTTCCCAAACACTAAGTGTAATACACATAGGAATGTGGAATATGGGGTAGGGTTTGCCTTTTGAACAGTTAAATGGGAGAGAAAGAGTTTGAGTTGATTGAGAAATTGTAACAGATGAATTAGTAAGGCAAAGGATTGGGTTTAGGGTTTTATAACATGGGTTGGATTGATCTGGGTTAGGTTATAATGGCCCGACCCATTTTTAGTAAAATTTTGCCCTACCCACACCCTTACTTATGGGCTATAGGTAGTACTTATAGGCCCGCAGTTAGAGGTCATAGGTAGCTTCTGCAACCCATTTTTGTTTTATTTTTGTGACCCAATCGACGATGTCGTAGGGACTACCTACGGGCCTAGGTAGGGGCCATAAGTTGAAGTTGAGAGACCCAAATTTTTCTTTTCATTCCCATGACTCAACTTACATATTGTGGGTTAGACCTACGACCCATAAGTTAAGATACAGGTCCACTTACCTAGACTTGTCTGAGTTTTTTCAATTTTTACAATTCTCCAAGAACTTCTCCACGCTTTTAACCTACAAAATGAAAACAAACTAAGCCCTTAAACCTTGGGTTTCCTCCAAAGAAACACTTGATTTAATGTCGCAGCACGATGTGGCTATGTTGGGTACTAAAAATTCACCATTAAGCCCCTGGTTTGCCTCCCATGTAGCACTTGATTTAATATCGTGGCACTACTCAGTTCCCTTGGATACTCATACTTCACCAAGGCTAATATTCTCACAAACTTTCAATTCCTTCATGCTTCCCGTGTAATACTTGCCTGTTCTCCTTAAATGGGGCATCACCATCTCGCTTTATCTCAATTGCACCATGTGGAAATAATCTTACCAGGGTGATTGATCTAGACCACTTAGACTTCAGTTTGCTACGAAACAAGCGAAGTCTCAAATTATACAACAAGACCGCATCACCGTGTTGGAATACCTTCTTCTCTATCCTCTTATCATAATATAATTTTGTCTTCTCCTTATACAAGGCTAAGATTTCATAAGTAGAGAGGCAAAAATCACCTAACACATTTATCTAATCCCATCTAAAGTGTGCAATATTGCTCCACTCAAAATTCATCTTCTTCAACACTCTGAGTGACATGCTTAAGTTCAGCCGGCAAGGGGCATGCCTGCCGTGAACAAGTTGATAAGATGAGGAACCTATTGGAATTTTGCCAGTTGTCTGGTATGCCCAAGTGCATAATCTAACGTTTTTGACCTGTTTTCTTGGTTGGCATTCACAGTCTTTTCCAAAGTGAACTTGATCTCATGATTGGAGACCTCAACTTGCCTACTTGTCTGCGGATGGTAAGGTATTGACACCTTATGTTTCACTATATTTATCAAGTAGGACCTTGAATAGATGATTGTAAAAATAGGACCCACCATCATTGATGATAGCTCGTGGAGCACTAAATCTAAAGAGAATTTTTTTTGAGAACGCTGTGAAACTCCGACTTTCATTATTGGGAAGTGCAACTACTACCGCCCTCTTAGACTCATAGTAAACTACAACGAAGATGTACTTAATGCCATATGAAATCACAAATGGACCCATGAAGTTAATAACCATACATCAAATAGTTCAAGCTCAAGAATATGTATCTTGGAGAGTTCATGATTTATTGAGATATTTACCTGCCTCTGGAATTGGTCGCATGCCCGAGAATAGTCATGTGTATCCTTATAAATCATCCGCCAATAGTAACCATATTGGAGAATTTTATGGGTCATGGGAGTACCTTCATGTGGACCACAACTAACGATGAATGACAAGCCTCCATAATGCTTATCATCTCAACTTTAGGAATAAACCTCCGAATCACACATCCGCACACATCCGATATGAGTAAAGGTCATCCTAAAATTACTTCCATACCTCATGCATAAATCATTTTTGTTGCTGAAATAACGTGTCTTCTAGAATAAGGTCACTTGATAAATAATTAGAAAAGTCAGTAAACCAAGGGAGTAAGTCTTGTGATGCTTCCAAGACACGTTCATCTAGAAATGTATCATCAATCTCAATCTCATCCCCAAATTTAAGCATTGCTTCCTCTTCTAGGCAAGATAGATGGTCTGCAATATGATTTTCTATGCCTTTCCAATGTAACCTCAAATTCAAACTCCCAACAATAGTATTCATTAAATCAATCTAGGCTTAGCATCCTTCTTCCCCATAAGGTACCTAAGAGCTACATGGTCAGTGTGCATAATAATTTTGGTACCAATCAAATAATACCGGAACTAATCAAAGAAAACACTATTGAAAACAATTCCTATTCAATAGCCGTGTAATTTTTCTTTGTGGTATTGAGTGCCTTGCTTGGATAATAAATAGGTTAAAGTATCTTCTCACATCTTTGGCCTAGGACAACTCATAGGGACACACCACTGGCATCACACATCACCTCAAATGGAATGGTCCAATCTGGAGATAGAATGATAGGAGTAGAAATCAACCTCTCTTTTAAGCACTCAAAAGCCTTGAGACAAGCATCATCAAAGACAAACTTCACCTTCTTCTCTTATAACTTGCGTAATAGATTTTCTATTATGAACTGCCTATAGAAACATGCATGACCCAAGAAAATCCAAATACCTTTTATAAAAATTGGTGGAGGAAATTTTTAAATAACCTTAATTTTAGTCCTGTCGACCTTTATATCCTTATTTTAAATTTTTTTCCCTATGGCTATCCCTTTTTAACCATTAAGTGACACTTCTCCTTATTCAGAACTGAATTACACTCCTCACATCTCTTAAGTGAATTAGCCACGTGAGCCAAATAGTCATCAAATGAGTCCTCCACAATAAGGAAATAATCCATAAAGCCCACAATAGTATCCTCCAACATATCAGAAAAGATAGGAATTATGCAATGCTGAACGATGGTGAGAGTATTCAATGATCAAAAGGCATCCTCTTGAATGCAAACGTACCATATAGATAAGTAAAAGTAGGTTTCTCTTGGTCCTCGATAGCAATAGAAATCTAATTATACTCCAAAAAACCATCAATAAAAAAATACCATCTTCTACCTGCAAGATGGTCTAACATCTAATCCATGAATGGCATAGGAAAGTGATCCTTCTGCGTCTAAGTATTTAGCTTATGATAATCCATAAAAACTCACCATCCCATAACTGGTCTCATAGGAACTAACCCTTTATTCTCATTAGGGACCACAATGATCCCACATTTCTTTGAAAAACTAATTTGGGCTCACCTATTTGCTGTCAGCAATTGGGTAAAGCTCACCTACATCTAACCACTTAATAATCTCCTTCTTTATCACTTCTTGCATTGGTAGATTCAGAAGATGTTGATGCTCAATGCAAGGCACAAACTCTAGTGCAAGATGTATCTTGTGAATGTAATCTTGAGTGGAATTCCAATAATGTCAGCAATAGTCCAACAAATGGCCCATTTAAACCCTTGCAATATCAAAATCGAGGCCTTAACCCACAAATTTTGTAAATTTTCTATAGTAATAATTGATAAGGTATTGTTGGCCCCCAATAATGCATAACACAAATGTAAAGAGAGGGCTTTCAATTCCAATACCATAACTCCATAATAGATGATCAAGTTGGAGGGGTTGCTCTATTTTTCAAATCAAGATCCATCTTTTTTGGTGCATAAAAATAAAATCTCTACCCATAAGTGCACCCACCATTTTATCATACTCATCTATACTGCCATTATTAAAATTCATGACACTGTTGCTAATTCCATATTACTAAGTCTCTCTTTAATGAGTGCAACCAATGCATGTTCATTTATGGTATCTATTACAGTCACCACCCCACATATGTTTTGGCTACCTCATCGATTGATACCCATTAAAAGTGACATTTTTATCACTAAGCCTGAATTTCCTCTTTTCCATCTCCATGTCAACCAATGCCCTACCTATGGTAAGGAAGGGCCTTCCAAAGATGACAGAGATGTCAAAATCTACCAAACAATCGAGAATTACCAATTTAGCTGGGAACATGAATGAAGCTACCTTCAGCAACACATCTCACAATATACCAGTAAAATTTTTCATAGTATGATAGGCTATTAATAGTCTCATAGAGGTCAACTTAGGTAACAATATTAGATTAATACTAGATTTTAGACCATATAATTCTCATTCAAAATTTAAGGAACTAATAATACAAGGAATAATGAAAGCTTTGAGATCATTCTTTTTCACAACCATAGATTGCGAGAAATAGTACTACAGTGGTGCATATTATAAATAGGTTCAAAACTCACCGTTTACTTCTTAGTCACTAAATCCTTTATGAATTTTGCATAACCAAGCATCTGCTCTAAAGCTTCCTCAAGAAGGATATTTGTAGATAATTCCTTCAACATCAAAATGAATTTATTATATTTCCCTTCCTCTACTTTCTTCTTTAACATTTAAGGAAAAGGTGGAGAAGGTTATGGAATAAGCTTTAATACTGGTCTGACCTCCATACCTTTGCCTTTATCATTGTATGCTTGTTTCTATTAGAGCCGTCAATATGGGCCAAGGCCTAGTGGGCTAGCTCGTCCTGTCCTATAATTTGATGCCGTGGGCTTTAATTTTTATAGCCCATTAAAGAATAGGGCTTTTTAGCCCAGCCCAAATTAGCCCATGGCTCGTAGGACTTGAGGAATGTGGTTTGGGCTAGCCTGTGGGCCGGCCCGTCAGTCAAATAATAAATAATTTAAAAATAAAATAAAGTACTAAAAATAATAAAAGAGTTAAAAAACAATCAAGTCCAATGATAAACATTGATCAGTTCCATTAGCAAAGAAAATAGAAACTCAAAAGTTTCCTACTTTCCTACTTTCCTATCTAATAAATAATAAAATAATTAAATATCTAGAACTAAAACATAATGAGTACATTGTACTCTTCACTTTCCTAATTTTCTTAGTTCACCTAGCCGCCTCCTCTTCACTATATATTCCTCAATGCACCATCGGCTTTCAACCGTGATGTTTTCGATTGAGTAGTGCCACCTCTTCGTTTTCTTCCTACTTTGGGTGATTCGAGCTTTGGCTCCCTTTTAATTAACAAACATTAATACTATGTGTTATTGTGTGATAAATATTTATGTTTATTAACAGTGTAAAATTTAATTATAAAATATTATTTTTTATAAAGTGGGCTGGCCCGTGAGGCCCGCAGTCCACAGGGTAATAGCGTGGGCATGGTGTGTTTTGGCCCTTTATTTAAATAGGCTAGCCCGACCTGACCCATTAAACTCAAAGCCCGTATAGGCTAGCCTGGATGGGCTAGGACAACCTGTATTGACAGCTCTAGTTTCTATACACCCATTGGTTTTAGTTATATCTTACCATTAGTCACCAGTTTTTTAGTTTCAGCTTTGGGTGGATCATCAACATCCACAATATCATTCCTCTCACCATGAACCACAGGGATAAATGGATCAATAATAGGTTTACCACTCTAAGTAGTGATGGCTAGACAGTGACTATCATTCATCAGATTTTAAATGGTATTTCAATGAAGAGTGTCTAATTTATACTGATTTAATATAGCTGACATCTTATCAAACAACTACTCGAGTTAGTTATTCGTGGTGGAATATGGTTCTACTTTTTGTCTTTACCCTAATATATCTATCTTAATCTCCTTTAGGCAACTCTCATGGCTCTTTGAACCCTTTATAAGATTACTAGGAAATGCATCTATTCTCAAACTTCTAGAATCAGTATCATGATTCATCAGTGGAACATAAATACCAATTTTATCCTTGAAATCATTCTTTATCCTCCAGTCATAATCACGTACTCTAGTCCTATACCTATACTTATCTCTATAGTACATTAAACCTTGATTCCTTTGCCTCAAGTTCCAAGTGTCTTGATTAGACCCTTAGCCTTTCACTCAAAAATCCGTCATCTCTTTGTTGAAGTATATTACTTCGTCCTCAGAATCAGACTCTTTATGCCTAGGAGATTTACCTCGTGCTCCCACTACATTCACCTTTTCTACTTTAAAAGATCGAAAATGCTTAGTAATCAACGTAGTATCAGTCATCAGCTGTTTTAACTCTTGAGACACTATCTCATCTTGGGTTTTCTGCTCACTAAAGGCATCAAAATCATAGTAATGACTAACCTTTCTACCTTCTTAGTATGATATCCTCGGTTGGTATTAGTAATTTAGTCTAAAATCTCTGTGGCTCAATCCCATCAAAGACTCAGGTAAGCTCTACCTGTTATAGTGCCAACAAAAGCTTTGGTGTTAACATTCAAGGTTATATACAATATCTCTAACAAGTTCCTTCTTTAATTCTATAATTTGAAATATTCGTCAGCTTTCTCAAGAACCTTAACAATGTCTCATAGCGTGCCTCTAAATGTAACTATCTGAAATTATAGATCTCAGGTTTCAACTATAACATCCTATAAGGCTATAAAATTTGGTCGAAGAACTATATTCTCAACTCGTTCTTAGTGGTAATTGACCTATGAGGTAGCTTTCCTAACCATAATGTCGGTTTACGTATAAGATAGAATGGAAACAACTTGAGTCGAAAAACCTCCTGACTCACCCATGGTACGAAGTGAAAATCCCCATAAAGTTCATATTGTGCATGTTTGCATCATTAGTAGGAAAACCAGGAAACACTCTATTCAACTTCAACAATTAGATCATTGCATTCATAATATTAAATTTCAGTCCTTGGGGCAATTATGGAGGAATGATTGCACCTATCTCAATTGGTTTAACATACCCTAGAACTTCTTTTGGATCCTCATAATTTTTTAAATATTAATTAACTAGCTGCAATTGAAATATGCTTCTTATAACTCCATCTATTTCAAATGTTGCTCAATGGTTTTTTTCTCCTACTGTCTAGCCTTTTTTTTAGCACATCAGGCTAGTACTAACGTCACATTTTCTTCGACTATTAATTGGGAAATGGTTTCCTTGGTAATTTATCCAATACCATGTAGAAATGGCCGATTCAATATAGATGGGTCATCATAAACCCTTCGTGTCGAGCTTTATGCTCATACTCTTCTCGTCTCTCCATTTTATGATTCTGTCATAAGTTCCATTCATGCTCAGGATCAAATAGAATCAGGGGATTTCCTTAACTTCAAGAATTGAGTATACACTGGTATGTGCCCTAGAAATAGTAAAAAACCAAAAATGAACAAAAGAAACTAATAATGTCAATAACCTCAATCAATTAATCCGTAACTATATTCTCCGACAATGGTGCCAAAATTTGATGTCGCCCAAATTACACCTCCAAGAAATTATAAGGTGATCACTAGTCAAATAGGGAATACAACAAGGTTAGTGTTGATCCCATGAGGAATAGGTTAGAAATCTATCACGAGCTTGATGATGTAATTGGAAATTGTAGAAAGTGAATGACATTTTTTGTAATTGTTAGATTAATAATAACAATGTAGGGCAATTAAGTTTGTTATCAATATTAGACAATCACTAGGATTGTGTTCCCCTATTGCATAATTATACATATTGTTCGTGCTTGTAAAACTATCTTGATGACTTGCATGCAAAGTATAATAAGTTATGTATCACCTAACCGTATTTGTAACACCCTGAGAGTACACCCTGGGCGTCACACAATGCTTATAGTCCTGAGGGACCACAAGCTAACCCATGAGCTGGTACCTACTATAAGCACTGAATTACATAATCATAAATGTAGAAGAATAAGTGATATACCATATTGTTTTAATATTTGAAACAAATACTGAATTATGAATCTAAAGAAATGAGTTTCTGATTCTGATAAGATAATGAAAATCTAAATAAATGACTTACATGCTAACTAAAGTCTGAATACTGAAGAACTAATTATAATGTCTGAAAGGCTCTAAACTATATGGCTATGAGTTGATGGGATAAGCCCCAACTAAATCCATTAACTACTGAACTAGATAAATAAAGTAAAATAATCTGTCCTCAAGATATTAGGACTCACCACTGCTACTGCTGTGAGTCTGAGAATTCTAAGAGCGATTTGGGAATTGAAAATCAGAACCTATGAAATAATACATCATAACACAAAGGAAAGGTATACGATCAGTACTTTGAATGTACTGGTATGCTAAATGAGGTAGGCTTACATGCATGATTTCATGAACAGGAATAACAACTGTCTAAATATACATATAAAACATGAAGTATTGAATAGAGAGCATAAAATCTGTAGATATTGAAAATATGTGAAATCTATAAATACTGTGTATGCATAAAAGTCTGTAAATACTGAAAGTACGTGAAATTTGTAGATACTTAGGATGCATGACCAAGCATATAACATAAATGAATAAAAGTTTGTAAACTGAAATAACAGATATCTGTATGCCTTGGTCAAACAATATTGAGACTAAACTACTGACCTGACTATTGTACTGAGATTGTGGGAGCTATCATCTAACTGATATGCTCCAATCTGAGCTAATCAGGGTCCAACTTATAACCCCAGTTGAAAGGGAGTTAATACTATGCCATGGGTACTAACACTAGCTATGTGGATCTTCTAGTTTGGTATACTGTATTGTCCCGAAGGACCAAGGGTGTCAAGCCTAATCTGACAGGTTACCCCTACGAGATAGTCAAGCCTAAAGTGATGGTTAACTTCTTATATTATATGTTGGATGCATAGTTCTGGAGTATAGGGACTGCTACTAACAACTCTCCCTATCTAACAAGGAATCCGCCATCCCTACACTCGCTCGGTGGTAAATCCTACTCCCCTCTGAATGTCACTGGGTTACTGACTCTTTCTGAGTTTAACTAACTTATATAGTAATGCACATGATGTATTCTGAAGTTATTCTTAAAATAATGAGACGAGACAAAGTAAGCAACCTTGATTTTTTGGTATTTAATACCCGAGGACTCAAAAGAAATAATAGTAAAACGACACTAAAGCTTGGAGGACATAGCATGAAGGCTTTTTTTTAAATATTCATTCTTGTAAGCATTTTATCAAACACTTGATATTCATGATGTATATAGAGTATGGGAATTAGTTTAAATCTTGTAGGAAAGAACAACTTGAACACCATTATCACAATTTAAGAATTAAATTAGTGGACAACAATATTCAAATATATGGAGTGTAGTAATAGACATCAATTTCGCTAAAACATGGTTTATAGCAAGATTAAAGGAAATTCATGGTTTAATCATAATTTAAAATCAAGATAACTTGAAAAGATCATAATTTTTCAATTTAAATTAGATACTTAGACTCCATGGGTGAAAGGAACCCATGTATGAACATCTAACATACCTGGGTTATTGAATTTGGGAGGATTGATGGTGATTGAATGAATTTGGGAGGATTGATGGTGAGTTCTTGAGATTTCGTCTTGAATTTGAGAGCTAGGGTTTCTTGTTATTGAGAAGGGTTGTATCAATTTGGTATCAGAGCCTAGGTTCATAGTCAATTTAGAGTCCACAAAGCCATGTCAAGTAGAGTTTGTTTTAGGAGTGTGTAGCACGCCACACTCATAAAGGAGAGACTACAAGGCATTTAGGAATGTCTCACTTTCTTAGTATTCAATTTTCAATCTTAGAGTCCCAGTCCTGGAATCTTCCCTAATACTTATTTGGTCATCTTTCAGATCATGCCTAGTAGATCTGGAACACAAAAGAAAATTTCTATCCTATCAGGAGGAAATGTTGAAGGGGTGCATCCTACTTTTGGGGTTCATCTTTGATCTTATGATCCTATACCTTATAGTTCTTGAGTTCCACTAGTTTTTATTAGACTTCCTTAAGGCAAGGTGACTAATGTGGAATTCTGTCAGTCTATTCATATTATTGCTCAGATAGTTACTACTCAGGCTAAGCGGGGTGTGATAGGTGCTTTCTCTGCTGAGGCTACAAGGGTTGTCCAATTTATGAAGAGGGGTCCTCCCACTTTTTTGGATTAAAGATTAGGCAGGATCCACGGGGCTTCTTGGATAAAATGGAAATGATATTTCAGGTGATGCGGGCTACTAATATGGATGGGGAAAACTTTTACAGTGTATCAACTTAAAAATGTTGCATATCATCTAGATGAAGAGTACGACAAGGATAGGGTGATATAGAAGATCAATCTTGCGGGATACTTTTTCTAAGGCTTTCTTAGCTCATTTCTTTCCCCAAGAGTTGAGGGAATCAAAGATGGAGGAGATTATGAACCTCAAGTAGGGGATAATGTCTATCAAGGAATATGCCTTAAAGTTTCACCAATTGTCAAGGTATGTTCCTGATTTAATGGCTGACATAAATATAAGAATAAGGAAGTTCTCTTTTGGGTTGAATCTAGATTTGATTTTGGAGAGCAAGACTACTTTGCTTGTTAAAGATATAGACATCTCTAAGTTAACTATTTATATACAGCAAGTGGAGGATGAAAAGAGGAAGCAGGCAGAGTTTGGAGATAGACAAGGTAAGAGGAATGGGTTTTCTGACCAGGGAGGTTCTTAATCTCAAGGTTTTCTTGATGGTGGCAAATGGAAGATAAAAAAGTGGGAGAGTTCTGGTTCCTTTTCTTCTACTAGTGCTTTTTACCAGTCCGACGCTAAGTGCCATCAAGATGGTGATAATTTTTTGGCACAGGGTGACCAATCTCAAGAAAATGGAGGTCAGTCAGTTTCTTTGTGCCCTCCTTGTGGATTCTATGGTCATCCTCATTGGGGTTATTTTGAGGAATAAAGGGATAAATGCTTCAAATGTTTCTAGGTAGACCATTGGCTCGGTAATTGTACGGTTAAAAAGGTTGCTATGGGGGTAAATAAGATTCTTGTGGCTTCTTCGTCTATTACTGGTGGTATTGTTTCTACGTCTATTACTGCTCCTGGTTCTAGTGTTGGTTGAAAAAATTTGTATGATTTGGCATCCAAATAGGAATTTAAGGCATCACCTGATGTTGTTACAGGTACGTTACAACTTTTCTCTTGTGACATATATTGTTTTCTTAATTCGGGGTTCACTCTCTCCTATGTGACTCCTGATGTTGCTGTATCTTTTGATTTCAATCCAGAAGTTATTTCAAATCCTTTTTCTATTTCTACCCAGTAGTTGACTCGATTATTACTAAGAGAGTCTAGGGGGGTGTGGTATCTATTGGTGGTAAGCAGACCTTGATGGATCTGTTTGAGTTGGGTATGGTAGATTTTGATATCATTATGGGTATGGATTGGTTGCACTTTTGTTACACATCCTTAGATTATTGGAACTATAGGGTTATCTTTAGGTTCCCTGGTGAGCCAGTTATAGAATGGGAGGGTGGTTCCTTAGCTCCTAGGGGGAGATTTATTTGTTATCTTAGAGCTCAAAGATTAATCTTTAAAAGTTGTCTTTATCACTTAGTCTGAGTTACAAATTCTAACTTGAAAGGTCCTTCTTTCCAATCTATTTTAGTGGTTAATGAGTTTCCAGAGGTCTTTCCAGAAGATCTTCTTAGTGTTCCTCCATTTAGGGAAATCGAGTTTCGTATTAATCTTGGTTTCGAACACTCATACAATAACTATTTTTCCTTATAGAATGGCTCTAGCTGAGTTCAGAAAACTTAAGAAGCAACTGAAGAATCTTTGATATAAGGGGTTTATTGATCCTAGTGTATCCCTGTGGGGTGCACCGATGTTTTTTGTGCGCAAGAAAGATGGTTCCCTTTGGATGTGCATTGACTATAGGCACTTGAATAGGGTGACGATCAAGAACAAGTATCATCTTCCAAGGATAGATAGTCTGTTTGATCAGTTTAAAGGTGCCAAGTTATTTTCTAAGATATATCTTTGGTCTGGGTACTATCAACTAAAGATAAGGGAGGTGGATATCCCTAAGATGACTTTTTGTACTTGGTATGAGCACTTTGAATTTTTGGTAATGTCGTTTGGATTGATTAATGCTCAGGCGGTATTTAAGGACTTGATGAACAGGGTTTTCATGTAGTTCTTAGATCTCTATATCATTGTGCTTATTAATGACATTCTCATTTATTCTAAGAGTGAGGTGGATTATGCTAATCACCTCTGTGTGGTGTTACAAACCTTAAAGGAACAATAGTTGTATGCCAAGTTCTCTAAATATCAGTTTTGGGTGAACGCTATAACTTTCTTGGGTCATAGTATTTCTAGAAAGGGGATCATGGTGGATACGCAAAAGGTTGTTATTGTGAAGAGGTGTCCTAAGACCATGACTCCAACCAATATTCAGAGTTTCTTGGGCTTGGCTAGGTATTATAATCGGTTTATAGAAAGCTTTTCATTGATGGTTTCTCCTTTGACTAAGTTAACTCATAAGAAAGTTAAGTTTTCTTAGTCGGAGGCTTGTGAATGGATTTTTAGGAAGTTTAAAGATAAGCAACTCCGATTCAAATTCTGACTTAGCTGAAAGGCAATAAGGGGTTTGTGGTTTATTGTGATGCATCTCGGGTAGGGTTTAGTTGTGTTCTGATGCAGCATGGGAAAATGATTGTTTAAGCTTTCAGGCAATTGAAAGTAATTGAAAGAAATTATCCTACTCGTGATTTGGAGCTGTTGATGGTTGTGTTCGCTTTGAAAATATGGTGACATTATTTGTATGATGTTCACATGGATATTTTTTCTGATCATAAGATTCTGCAGTATATGTTCACTCAGAAAGAGCTCAATCTAGGGCAGAGGAGATAACTTGAACTTCGAAGGACTATTATATGATTCTTTGCTATCACCTAAGGTTAACGTGGTTGCTTATGCCTTTAGTAGGTTATCTATAGGAAGTTTCACTCATGTAGAGAAAGGAAAGAAGGAATTGGTAAAGGATATTCTCCACTTGGCTAATCTTGGAGTTTTCCTCTTGGACTCCAAGAATGGTGGTGTGATGGTGAAATAAGTGGTTTGATCATCTCTTGGTGTGGAGATTAAGAAGAAGCATGTGCTAGATCCTATTTTGATGAAAATAAAGAGTGACGTTGGTGGGTAAAAGGTAATGGTGTTTGAGATTGATGCTGATAGTACTTTATGGTAACAAGGGAGATTGTGTGTTCCTGATGTCTATGATTTGCGACAAAGGAGTTTGACTGAGGCACATGAATCAAGCTATGTTGTTCATCTTGTCTCGACTAAGATATATCATGATCTCAAGTAGATCTATTGGTGGAATGTTCGTCTCCCCTTATAATTGTCATAGCTATGTCTGAATTTCTGATGATTTATTATTCACCCACTATGGTAGAAATGGCCATCTCACAAAGGACTAGAGTCTAGAAAGCGAGCTATGAAAAGCTTCCAAACGTAAAATTATGAGAAAAGTAAGTCCAATAGGGATCCTAGTTCAAAATACTAGGGACCGGGTCCTCATGTTGAAACTAGTTTTTCCATGCTACTCAGTTAGACCTAGAAATCCTTAATCACACCAGTTGCCTTATTGGGAACTAAAACTTAAATGGGTTCCCAAGTCTAACAAATGATTTTTGGAGCAGGTGAGATGAAGAGGAAGCAGTCAATGAAGGCTTATGAATAGTAGATGTTCCAATCATATAATTGGAAGAACAAAATACTTCCTTCTTACAAAAGGCACTTCATGGTGGAAGGGTCTCCTTTAGAAATGGGGAAAATGGAAACATTAAAAGAGTTGGTAAGATTAGAAAACTCCCAGTTATGCCAATAAAAATATGTATTTTGTCAATGGGCTAAAGTATGGTCTTCTCAGTGTGTCATAGATCTGTGACAAAGGGAATAAAGTGAAATTTCTATCGGATAGTTGTATTCTAACCAATCTCAGTTCAGGTAAAGTGATTCTGAAACCAGAAAGATGCAAGAATATATATGTGAAATATCTGAACTCAATTTCAGGTGATTACATTCTTGGAGTTTTGATGATCTATAAAATATTCCACAAAGAACTTGATTGATGGCTTAAGTAAGTATCTATTGGGCTTAGTCCTATAAAAAGTTCCTCTCTGAAGATAACAACTTGACCAAATCTAGAAGTTGTACTTTTGTATATATAGTTGGTAGCGCGGCAGCAGAGGTATCCAACCTTGACTAATGGGAGAAGACCTAGGTTTTATTTTCTCATATAAAAGGACTACTTACACTCAACAAAACCTAGTTTTCGCAAATAAAAAATTCTCTCTCAAAAGCGAAAGTCATCTTTATGAACATATCTCATAAGTCAACAAGATCCTAACAAGTTCTCACTTAGTCTTTTTGTGTCTTAAGTCTTTTGTATTTTTATTTCATATTGTAAAACTACTCCTGATTTATAAATTATAGTAGATATGTAGCTTATCCAAGTCTTAGTTCGAGTCGCATTAGTGAGAGTTAATTAATCAAGTCCTTTGTAATTTGTCAAGTTTAGCTTACCAGTTTGGTTGGTGTTGAATCATGGGTAGACATCCCTAGGATTAGTGACTAGAGTTAATAAGCTGAGGCTAGGTAGAGTGACTACGTTAGTCATGTAGTAGAGTTACTGCAAGAGGTTGTGATTATTGGAGTTTATATTTACTTGGTTACTTGAAGATTAATAAAGCTTAGGAAATTCTGTGAGACAAGTCATGGTTTTTCCTCCCTTGAGCCAAGAGATTTCAACGTGAACAATATATGTTCTGTACATTATTGCATTGTCTTTCTTTTTTCTCTTATCTTATTGCATTTGTTGGCTTAGGGACCTAGTCCCATTGTACTTGGTGGACTCATACATTTTATCAAAGGTTTCAATCTCCCTTTAATGAGATGAAGAGATTGGATTTCACTCTTCCATTGAACTTTAAGGTTCTACCTCCCTTTAACGAGCTGAATTTATATATCGCCCTGTAAATTGATCCTTCATAAAGTTCCCAATAGAAATACATAGTCACAAAGCTCCTTGTTTATGCCGTTTTAGCAGTTCTCTATATGCACAAAATGTTTAATTGCTAATATAGGCCACAAACTAAACTGACTTAAACTATCTATAGTACTACCTAGACCATATTTTCTAGATCATTTAAGTTTATCTTTCCCTTGCATACTTTTCCTCAAGTGAAGTAGGAAGTAATTTTAAATCTTGTTGCTTACTATTTACTATTGGGAAGCAAGGTTTATGACTTACAACGCTCAAGTCCAATAACATATCAGCTTATAAAAAAGTAAATAGGTGCTCCGCAAATGTAATGTGCTATATGAGATGGTATTTTTCATTATAGCAGCAATCCCAAAGCATCAACAACTCAATTATTCATCATAGCTAGAACATCAATACAAATAAAAAAGCATACATTTTTAGAAATAAAGTATCTCTATTTTACCACTATATAAACTTGAAAAGATTAGCAGCCAAGTATATGATTGATGTGTCATGGTTTCATGGCACCTTCGATGCTTAAAACAAGGAAATTGTACAAGTAATTAGGTATTCTTGTTAGATGTGGTGTGTTTTTGTATTGATTTTACAGGAAAATAGAGTTCAGAACCAAGAATAAGCAATAGGAAAGAAAAGGAGAAGAGAAGGCTACCTACGAGCCAACCTACAACTCATAGGTAGACCCACGGGATCGTTGGTTGGACACGTGGGTTGATTCTGGAAGTTAACATTGTTTGTTGATTTCTACGACCCTCGTAGGTAGGTGATCTGTATCCTAAATATTTCTCTGATTTCCATGAGCCTACTTATGCCCGATAGATACTACCTACAGCCAGTAGGTAGCCTTAAGGGTTGGAGCCAACTTTAATTTCCTACACTATTTAGGATAGATTTTATGATGTAACTATATATACCCATTGGATGTCTTATTATCAGTTTACACACTTTATAGAGTTTTTACATAATTTTGAGTTCTGAGATACATTATTGATCTAGGAGTTGTTGCTCTTGATTTTTAGGGTTTGAAATTAATTTGAGATTTTGGGTTTTCATTATTATTCTTTGTAAGTTCATTATTATGTTGTTATCTATGGAATCCATCTATGTTCTTACAATCATGAGCAACTAAACCCCATACCTAGGGTTGTGGGAATCCTGATGGATTAACAAAGTAACTCTAGTTCTAAGTCATTCTAAAATGGGTTCTTGCATGTATTGGGATTTTTTTAATTTTTTATTGCTTTTGTTGATGGGTACAAACGTTAGGAACTTTCCTGGATTTGATACTTACTCGAGAGAGACGTAAAGATTTGGAAAAGGAAATCAAAATAGTAATTTGAAGCAACCAACCTTCATCTAATTAACTTGAAACTGAGAGGAAAGAGTTAATCTTAGATTAATTACAAGGGCTACTAAAGCTTACACTCCGAGATCGAGAAGAGATGAGTTAGATTCACCTAAACTAAGGTTGCGATATTGTAATACCCTTATTTCCCTAGCATAATTTAAGTCTCAATAAGTGACTATTTAGGTACATAAAATTTGTAAAATACTCATAATTTCTCATTTAAGAACCACTAAGTTGTGGTAAATTTAACTAGTTTTCCAATGATATAATATTTGCCTTAATCTGATAACCGAGTAAGAAGTTATGGTAATTTTATGTTTCAGTCATAAAACTCCATGACTTAGGCCCATAGCACATCGTGGAGAAGTGTAAAATCACAATTGTCAAATTTTAATGACACTCCATGATTCCACTACATCACGGTGATGCCCCATCTCACAATTGTCCCTTTCTAGTGAAGCTCCGTAATCATGGCGCATCGCGGAGGAGTCCCATTTCACATTTGGCAATTTCTAGTGAGCGTCCGCGATAATAGTGCATCGCGGAGGAGGCAAAAATGGAATTACAAAGGCTTACCACGATACATCCTTATCGCGGTGATATTCCAGGTCATAATTGGCAGTTTCAAGTAGGCCACCGCGATTTTGGCATGTCACGCCCGAGGCGAAAATTGGGATTTCCAGCTTTTAATTTTGAGTTTTTAAATTCCTTTAAGGGTATTTGGGTATTTTTTCACTGCCCTAATCGACTTAAAACATGAGATATAATCCCTAAGAGACCCAAATAATCACCATTTCTTTAATTCCTATTAAAATTGAAGGTCCCCTTCTCAAGAACAAGACACCCTATCTCTCAAATTCAAGGCCAAATCTTAAGAACTCACCATCAATCCTCCTATATTCATTCACCCAGGTATGTTAGATGTTCATCCATGGGTTACTTTTATGCATCGAGTCCAAGTATCCTATTTAAATAGCAAAATTATGATCTTTTCAAGTTATTTTGATTTTAAATTATAATTAAACCATGAATTTCCAGGAATCATGTTCTATACCATGTTTTAGCAAAATTGATGTATATTACTACACTCCATATGTTTGAATATTATTTTCCACTGATTTAATTAATGATTTGTGATAATAGTGTTGAAGTTGTCCTTTACTACAAGCTTTAAACTAATTCACATGCTCAATATACACCATGCATATCAAGTGTTTGATAAAATGCTTACAAGAATGAATATTTACTAAAAGCCTTCATGCTATTTCCTCCATGCTTTAGTGTCGTTTACTATTATTGCTTTTGAAGCCTAGGGGTATTAAATACCCAAAAATCATAGTTGTTTGCTTTGTCTTGTCTCGGTATTTTAAGAATAACATCAAAATACTTCATGAGTATTACTAGATCAACAGTTAAACTCAGAAATAGTCAGTAACTCAATGTCATTCATATTGGAGTAGGATTTAGCACTGAGCGAGTGTAGGATGGCAGCTTCCCCATCTGATAGGTAGAGTCGTTAGTAGCAGTCCCTATACTTTAGAACTACACAGCTAGTGCAGGATGTAAGAATCCACCCATCAGTTTAGGCTTGACTATCTCGCAGGGGTCACCCATCAGATTAGGCTTGACACCCTTTATCCTTCGAGACAATACAGTATACCGAACTAGTTGATCCACATAGCCAGCATTAGTACTCATGGCATAGTATTAACACTCTTCTAATTGGGGTTATAGGTTGGACCGCGATTAGCTCAGATCAGGGCATGTCATTTAGGTGATAGCTCCCACAGTCTCAGTCGAATAGTAAGGCCAATAGTTCAGTCTCAATGTTGTTTGAACAAGGCACACAGATATCAGTTATTTTAGTATTTTAGTCTATAAACTTTTATTCAGTTCAGGTTATATGCTTGGTCATGCATCCCCAGTATCTACAGATTTCAAGTACCTTTAGTATTTACAGACTTTTCTGCATACATAGTATTTATAGATTTTACATATTTTTAGTATCTACAGATTTCATGATATCTATTTAGTACTCTATGTTTTATATATATATTCAGATAGTTATTATTCCTATTTATGAAACCACGTATGTCATCCTACCTCATTTATCATGCCAGTACATTTAAAGTACTAATCGCATACCTTTCCTTTCTGCTATGATGTCTTATATCATAGGTTCTGATGCTCAATTCCCAAATTATGCTTAGACTTCTCAGACTCTCAGTAGAAGCAGTGGTGAGTCCTCATATTTTAAAGAAAGATTATTTTACTTTATGTCTCTAGTCCAGTAGTTAGTAGAGTTAGTTGGCACCTGTCACATCTACTCACAACCATATAGTTTAGAGGCTTGCAGACATTACAGTATATTATTCAGTATTCAGACTTCAGTTGGCATGTCAGTCAGCTATTCTGATTTTATTTTTCTTATTGGATTCATATAGTTATTTCTTTAGATTCATAATTTATTATTTGTTTCAGATATTAAAACCTTATGGAATATCAGTTATTCTTTCGTATTTATGATTATGTTATTCATTACTTATAGTAGGTACCATCCATGGGTTAGCTTGTGGTCCCTCGTGACTATAAGCACTGTGTGATGCCCAGGGTGTACTCCCAGGGCATTACAAAATTGGTATCAGAGCCTAAGATTTTAAAGAGTCCTAACAAGTATGAAATTTGTATCAAGTAGAGTCTTGTGCATGGGTATGTATCGCGCCACACTTATGGGCAGGAAGCTACAAGGCGTTTAGGAAAAGTTTCCATTCTTTCAGTATTCATGTCGTATGAGTAAGTATGAGCTCAAATTAAAATCTCAGTCTAGTATATTTCTTTCTTCTATTCATAGAATATGCCTCCCAAAAAGAATAACAGAAGAGGAGCAGGAAACCAGCCAACACCTCTGCCCATCCAGACGGATCCTCTGGATGATCATGTTTCTCACACAGAATTTAGAGATGTGTTCACCACTCTAAAGAACTCCATAGCAGATCATAATGAATGGCCAGTTGTTGTTCAGGAAACCTCAATGGCCAATACTGCTGTATCCAGGATTCAGGACTTCACCCGGATGAATCCTTCTTCTTTCACGGGATCCAAGTTTGAAGAGGATCCATAGGAATTCTAAGATATGGTTCAGAATGTAACAGATATTATCGGGATAACATATAGTGAGAGTGATGAGTTGCCTGCATATAAGTTATAAAATATAGCCCATACTTGGTTTATGCAGGGGAAGGTTGATAGGAGTGTTGATGCAGGGCCTGTAGAATGGGAAAAGTTTCCCATAGCTTTCTTAGAAAGATTCTTCCCATTGGAGTTGAAAGAGGCCAAGGTGTTAGAATTTATTAACTTGAGGAAGGGCAACATGAGCGTGAATGAGTATTCCCTTAAGTTTACTCAGTTAGCTAGATATGCTCCCCATGCAGTAGTTGACAGCAGGTCCAAGATGAGTAAGTTTGTGTCTGGTGTAACTGATTGTTTGGTCAAGGAATATAAGACTACAATGCTTATTAGGGAGATGGACTTGTCTATACTGATGGTCCATGCTCAATAGATTGAGGAGCAGAAGATTAGAGAGAGAGAGAAAGGAAACAGGAAGGCTAGGACAGGTGGTTTTAATTTAGTCAACCAAGGTCAGAAAGTGTTAACCATCCCTAATTTCATTAGAGGTCTTCAGCTCCATCACTCTCTTCATCCAGTACCCCAATACCCAAATTCAAAAATGATAATCGGTATAGGGTAGCAGGCTCTAAGTCCCAAGTAAGTGTTAATAGTACCCGTACGAATCGTCTATGTCAAAAATATGGCAGACACTATCAGGGTGAGTGTAGAGCGGGCAGTGATGTGTATTTGTTCAAATAGGTAGGGATTTACACCAACAGGTCTAATCCAACCAGTCATCAGTTCCATTCGGATGCGTGACTTAGCAGGGTGTCGTTTCTAGTGCTACTAGTGGTCAACATCCGAATAGATTATATGCTCTTCAATCCAACCGAGATTAAGAAAATTCTCCTGACGTAGTTATTGGTATATTATAGGTCTTTCACTTACATGTTTATGCCTTACTAGACCTTGGAACTTCTCTTTCTTTATAAATCTATATATAGATGTCAACTTCGAAGTCAGTCCCAAAACTCTAGCAGAGACCTTTTTAATGTCTACCCCAGTAGGTGTTTCCATTGTAGCCAGGAAAGTATACAGGAACTGTCTGGTCATAATATGTTAGAAAGTTACTTTAGTTGATCTTGTGGAGTTAGACACGACAGATTTTGATATTATTCTCGGCATAGATTGGCTACACTCATGCTATGCCTCAGTTGATTGTAGAAATAGAATAGTTCATTTTTAATTTCCAAATGAACCAGTGATAACGCTCAAACTATAGCTCTCGTAAGAGTGTAAGCGGTCGTTGTCAAATATAGAACCCAACTGGGTTGGGTGTCGAATCCCATAGAGAATACTTGGTCACTAAGTAAGCAAAGATTATTAGACTTTTGGTGAAAGTTTCATAAAAAGGGGGGATTGTAGCGTGAATTTGAGAGTAACAAAATAATAATGTAAGAACAGAAAATAGAAGAGTAAAATGGATTTCTTGGTTGGTTTTGATCAATGAGAATTGAGAGTTAGGGTTATGTCCACCTTATGAGTTGTACGTATCTATTGACTATGAAGTGTGCGGAATTCAGACATGCATGTGCTTATAGAGAATCGTATTCTATGTTAAATCCAAGCGTCTTTCGACCTAACAAGGACTATTTCACTTTAATTCTTTCGAGCTTAAAGCGTATCTAATGGTACAAATTTTCCAAGAGGTTAATCCAGTTACGGCACTAACTTTTTAACAGGGGTTGGTGCCCTATTACCTTGACATTATCTCTTTTCCAGACATATAACTTTTCTTTCGAACAAGTTAATGCTATACTGGTGTATTCTATATGTTTGCAACCACAAGAATTTAGGTTAAGATGAAGAGAATAATGATATAAGCAGAATACGTGTCAAGAATTCACAAACTTATAGCAATAGATAGTATCTAAAAAGGCTTCCATAACCCCAACTGACAAGTTTAGCTATTCATGAGTGCGACGGAAATCACAATAGACATTATTATTATACCAAAATAAAGATCTTACGTGTAGTATGGTTTGGTAGTGCTTGTGGCATGATTTTAGTGCAAATAGCGTTTCTCTTGTTGTGGAAATTTAGAAATCGAATAGATTAAGAGAAAGTAATAAGAATTAATAAAAAGAGAACTGTTTAGAGTTGTAGATGAATGATTGATGGAATGTGTATGATGATGATGATGAGAATTGTCCCCAAAAAACTGCAGCAAAAATAGGGTATTTATAATACCCATATCCTATTCCTACTAGGCTACTGCGTACTTATCCTAATCCTACTAAATTACTGCATTATTATCCTAATTCTCATAGGTTACTGTTGATCCCCAAAGTCTTGAAAAATGTTGTTTTTGCCCGGGACAGGTTTTCCATGCATCACTTTCAGTCCATAAGCTTCCAGAAGCTGCCTTCCTTCTTTCGTGAAGCTTCCTTTGGCGTCAACCAATCCATAAAATACTGAAATATTCATCATTTATACCTGGAAACTTGCTAATCATGTTGGTTAGCTCACTTACAGGAAAAAGGACTAAAAGTGCAGGAATTATATATTTTGTCCTTAAAACTTAGCTAAAATATGAGTAAATTATAGTACTATAGGCGTGTAAATACGCCTATCATCAACACCCCACACTTAAAGTTTTGTTCATCCTCAAACAAAATATCATGTCCATATAAACATCTACTTAGGGCTTCACAGTAACAACACAAAATAGTCATAAAGACAGGCACAACAATTATCAACAAAGAGTAGTTTTCTAACCCCTACTAGAAATAATTCAACCTCCAATTTAGACTCGCGATAATGGTTAATTCATATTCACAAGTTAAGGCACAAAGAAGAGTACACAACTACCCAAAACTCATCAACCATGTGTGTCTCACAATATATCACCCATAATCAATCACAAGTATTTTATTTTTCGAAACATGGGTATAAGATTATCCTTGCTCTAACTCTCACAAAGAATTCATATGTTGCAGCTGATGACCATATACTTTCCCTTAGAGTAATGCTCCACTAAATATCAGAATGCTAAGCTTAGGATCAAATAGGTCTTTTACAGGTTGTAATGTAGGCTAAGGGACGGGTAGGACTATTTTGGCTAGAAATAGTGACTATGTTCCTAAGCGCTTTAATACATCACATTATGCCGTTTATGCTTTCTTTCAAACAACCTTTCTAATTTCTTTTAATCTACCACCCTTCTCTCCTCTTTTGTTTTTCAATTTTGAACGGAATTAACTTTTTATTTTTCTCTCTTCTTTTTCTTTTTTTTATAACATACCTCTATAATAACCATTCTTTTTCATAATGAATTCAAGTACCAATTAACTTTAATGCACTACTCTCACCCAATTTCCTCTTATTTTGTCACATGACTTTACAATTTAAAGCACTTAGGAATTTGGATCAAATTATGGTCTTGAAAAAAAAATGGATTAGGCTTACATATGAGGCTGTCAAAGAAAAATAGGCTAAAGGCTCAAAAGGGTTGACTAGGATAATGTCCACGGGTAGGTAAAACGAAGGTAAACAATTATAGGTTGCCAAAGAAATGCCTAAATCATCTCCTAAACTCACACTCTTTATTTTGCTTTACACACACACACCAGGCAAGTTCTAGCATCAGCCACAATCATAGAATATACTATATCCTCACACACACAAGGCACATGGTTGACTTTATGGGGAGCAGTATAGACTCTTGACCCAATAGATGAGGGAATTGAACCACACAATTATCACATAGTGAGTCACAATTAGAGTCTAAACATCTCAATAGTAATGATTTTATCACAGACTCTTGTCATAATACCATGCTTCCTATCAGAACAATTTCATGCAAAGTTTTTTTTAAAAAAAATTTAACTACTAAAAAAAAACACAAAACAACCAAACATAAATAAATGAAAATGCAGATAAAGAAGATAGCATGCAAAATACCAACACCCCATATTTAGACGGGACACACTGCCCTCAGTGGAAAATAAATAAGAAGAACCTGGTTAGTCGGACTCCTCCTCTATGTATGGGGTCATACCCCCTTCATCGGAATCATCACTGGAGTCGTCGTCATCAGAATTCTCCTCCACGTTGGAGTCTGGCAGTCTGCGATCATCATCGGTTGGCATATCGTCATCAAGAGGTTCCTCAAAGTACACACCTACTCCACACATTTGCCTTGCATGCTCATTCATTGGGTAGTCATAATCCAACTGTTGGAGCTCGGCAGCAGTTGGAACACGGCCTCCGCTCATTATTGTAAACCGAGTCATGCCATAGAGATGGCGAAAGAAACTCTCATCCCGAGCATGCATTTCTACAGTGGTAAGGTTGACGCCATGCGTGGTTTCGGCATCTTTAACCTTTGTGAGGTCAACCTTCTTCGGGTTATGTGGAAGTTTATGATCAGCTGGTTCCTCTTCGATGTCCTCCTTCCTCAATATTGCAGTCAACAGATTGCCGAAGCTGAAGTGGGACCTCTTGTGCAACCTGGCCTTATGCATTGTAGATCGAATAATTGCCCCAATGTTGAGAGGGACATTCTTCATCAATGCGTACACCAAGCACACTCTACCACGTGTTATCTTTGTGTACTGTGTCCCTGGAATCAGGCAAGAGTTGACTATTCGCAACCATATCCTAGCTTCTCTATTTAAGGGAGCATATGAGAAGGTGTTATGTGGACCGGTGTCCTTGTGTCTACTCCATTGTGCCATAGATCTTGTTCCACAAAATGTGTGTCTAATTGCCCTGTACGGAGGTCTATTGTACAACTCCTTGAGTGGTGATGGATCAACAGATGGCAAACCTAGAAAGGAGTTGAAGAACTCTGCATTTAGTTGCAGAACTTGGCCCCAAATCTTCACTTCACTCCCTGTAGTTTTCGGTGACCAGTTGGCATAGAATTCTCGTGTTAAATCAAGATTGAACTCTCCCATATCTCGGAAGATGAAATCAAGATTTAACGTCATTATATTAGCCAACATACGGGGTTCTTTCTTTGCTAGGCTCTCTTTGTGTATCAACTCCACATGAACATATTTTTTCTCTTTATTGTTCCTATACCACTTCTTTCCTTCCTCCTCTAGGACCCATTTAATTCCGTACATGCGGCGTGGTATTTGCAGTGAGGAGGATTCTCCTTGCTCTTTTCGTCCTCTTTTCTGGCCTTTTTGTGAAGTTGTTGCTTTTTCTTTTCCTTGTTTCGCTTTTGGTCCCATTGTACCTAAGATTGAAATAATAGTCATGTTAGCTTCATCTCGGTGGATACAATCAACAAACAAGCAGTAGCAGCACCACCCTACACTTAGTTTGTTGGCACAAACTAGTGAAATGAACGATGTCGATTACTCAGACTTTATCGACATACGTTCAGGTGTTATGTTCCAACAATATAATCAGTGCAGTCATACTTTTCTTGACATATTAACTATCCTTTTGATTCAATTTCATGAAATCTTGGCAATACTTTCATGTTTGGATTGATGTATCTTTTGAGCAATGACTACCACATAAGGATTGAATCAAGTTATAACATTTGGAAATAATCACAACATAGTATATTTGTAGTCAACCATGATTTTCATCTCGATGAACAAGTCGTTCCAACATGTAAGCTGTCTATTGACAAGACTATGCAATTTTCTTGACCATGTCATATCCGCAAAAGTATGACAGTGCATCAAAATCAAATTCAAATTGGGAACAAGTCAAAATCATCCTTATGTATTGTTTCACTTACTTAGTTGTATCACAACAAATCAACGATATTCAAATCACCAATACTACTTCAAGATTTCACAACTCATTATAGACGTAGTAGTGTAGTACTTATGGAATATAAAAGAAGAACAAAGAAGTACTTACTTGGTTGATGGTCTTGGAAGATGTTCTTGCATAGTAAAAAGAGCAAAAGGAAAATTTTTTAGAGAAATTGGAGAGGTAGGCGGCACTTAGGTTGGATTGGCAATGCATTTTTGTTCTAAGACTAAGTTCTTATTTATAGGAGAAGATTGGGTCGGGTTTTGACCTATTTAGAATTGGATTTGGGAACAAAAAGTGACCATAGGCGGCACCTATTGCTTTGCCTATGCTTGGCATAGGCGGCGCCTTTTGCAAACCCTTGTTAAGCATAGGCAGCGCCTATGCCATGGCATTATTAGGCCTAGGCGTAGCCTATGCCTTGGCATATGAGATTCAGAGACAAAAGTCTTTTGCATAGGCGGCGCCTATGTTATGGCATTGTTAATCATAGGCGGCGCCTATGCTATGGCACTCTAGAATCCGAGAGCTTAGGCCATAGTATAGGCCTTGCCTTGTTCGTGGCCTAGATTTACATAGGCCTTGCCTTGTTCTTAGCCTATATTTTCATAAGTAATGCCTAACCCATAGCTTTTTGCTTCTTTTTTTTCTATCTTACCACCTTCAACATGCAATACGTCCAAATTAAAATTTGAAACCAATATCCTCCTTTACACCTCTTGTACCTACATTTACTCAAAGACAACAAAAACGATTAGAACGATGGGTTGCCTCCCATATAGCGCCTTAGTTTTGGTCGTGGCTCGACTCTTCTTTTTGGATTTTTACTTAGTAACAACAAATGCAAAAGAAATGATAAAACAAACGATGGGTTGCCTCCCATCTAGCGCTTGATTTATTGTCGCGGCACGACATAGTTACCTCGAGTACTTAGACTTCATCGAGATAGATGGTAGCCATATAGTTTACCGATTCAAGAGGACCGATAGATAGTTTTACTCGTTAGCCATTCACCTTAAAGACAACACCATTATTGTCTTCTAAATCAACTACTCCAGATGAGTAGAATTGACTAATCTTGTACAGGCCAGACCATTTGGATCTTAACTTACCTGGGAATAGCTTTAGTCTGGAATTGAAAAGAAGCATCATGTCACCCTTTTGAAAGTTTCGTTGAACAATCCGCTGATCATGATACTTTTTCATCCGCTCCTTGTAGAGGTCTGATCTTTCATATGCATGTAGACGGAATTCATCCATCTCATTCAGTTGCTCCAACCTCATGTTCATAGAATCATCCCAATTCAAATTCAGTCGGTTCAGCGCCCATAATACTTTATACTCGAGCTCGATGGGTAAATGATAATCTTTCCCATAAACTAATTGGTACGGGGACATGCCAATTGGTGTTTTGAATGCAGTCCTATAAGCCCATAGTGCATCGTCCAGCTTCCGAGACAAATCTTTCCTTTTAGCATTTACAGTCTTAGCAAGGATTTGTTTGATATCTCGATTGGAAACCTCTACCTGTCCACTAGTTTGAGGGTGATAAGGCGTGGCTACCTTATGTTGCTTGACACCATATTTTGCCAACATGGATTTGAACAGCTTGTTGCAAAAGTGAGATCCTCCATCGCTTATGATAGTATGTGGTACCCCAAAATGAGAGAAGATGTTCCTCTTTAAGAATGCAACAACACGTTTTCCTTCATTATCAGCCAATGCTACTGCTTCGACCCATTTTGAAACATAATCTACAGCAACTAGCAAATATATTTCATTCCAAATGAATTCAAGAATGGGCCCATAAAATCGATACCCCAAACATCAAAGAGCTCTATTTCAAGGATTTTCGACATAGGCATCTCATGGTGTTTCGAAATCGCACCTTGTCTCTGACATTGGTCACATCTTCTCATGAATTCATAGGCATCTCTAAATATCAAAGGCCAATAATAGCCACTTTGCAATACCTTCCTTGCTGTCCGATTACCTGCGTGATGTCCCCCAACTTGGGAAGTGTGACATGCTTCCAATATGCTAGGCACCTCTACATAGGATATGCATCACCTGATCAAACCATCCGCGCATCGTCGATCATGCATGAACTTCCTCTTTTGATGGAAAGATAGATTTGCAGGCATCACATTACTCACCATAAAGTTTGCAAAGTCTGCATACCATAGTAACTCTTTATTCATTGTGGCTAAGATCTCTTCGTCAGGGAATGCATCATCAATCTTGATTTTAGGCTGCACTATATGCTCATTCTCGAGTCTAGATAGATGATCAGCCACTTGGTTTTCGCAACCTCTTCTATCTTTTACCTCAAAATCAAATTCTTACGGCAACAATACCCATCGAATTATCCTTGGTTTTGCATCTTTCTTTCTCATCAAATATCTTAGAGCCGCATGGTCTGTATGAACTACCACTTCGGTTCCCAACAAATAAGCACGAAATTTTTCAAACGCATAGACCACTGCTAAGAGTTCTTGTTCTGTCATAGTATAGTTCTTCTGGGCTTCGTTCAGGACCTTACTCACATAGTATATTGGATGGAATAACTTTTCTCTTCTCTGGCCAAGTACAACACCCAAATATACCCCGCTAGCATCGCACATGACTTCAAATGGTAAAGACCAATTAGGTGCAACAATGATAGGAGCTTCAATTAACTTCTCTTTGAGGCATTCGAATGCCTTCACACAATCTTCATTGAAGTCAAACTTTGCATCTTTCTCCAAAAGTTTGCATAATAGACTAGCAATTTTGGACAAGTCTTTGATAAACCTTCGGTAGAAACCTGCATGCTCGAGGAAACTACGAACTCCTTTGACCGAGATTGGGGGTTATAGTTTTTCGATGACTTCGATTTTAGCTCGATCCACCTCAATTCCTTTTTCAGAGATTTTATGCCCAAGAACTATACCTTCTTTCACCATAAAGTGGCACTTCTCCCAATTCAGCACTAGGTTGAATTCAACACACCTCTGCAGCGCCATACTTAATTTGCCAAGCACGAATCAAACGACTCACCCATCACTGAAAAGTCATCCATGAATACCTCCAAAGTGTCTTCCACTATATCGGAAAAGATGGACATCATACAACGCTGAAAAGTGGTGGGTGCGTTACATAGTCCAAATGGCATACGTTTGAAGGCAAACGTACCATATGGGCATGTAAACGTTATTTTGTCTTGGTCTTCTGGAGAAATACAAATCTGATTATAACCGGAATAACCATCTAAGAAACAAAACCATCCTTTCCCTGCTAATCGATCAAGCATTTGGTCTATAAATGGCATTGGGAAGTGATCTTTAAGTGTCCACGAATTCAGCTTACGGTAGTTCATGCATACTCTCCATCCTATGACGAGTCTGAGTGGAATAAGCTCATTCTTTTCATTCGCAACTACCGTCATGCCTCCTTTCTTGGGAACACATTGTACCGGGCTTACCCATTTACTATCGAAGATTAGATACACAACCCCTGCATCTAACAACTTAATAATTTCTTTCTTTACCACTTCTTTCATAGGTGGATTGAGACGCCTTTGATGTTCAATAGTAGGTGTGAAATTTTATTCAAGCTGAATCGTGTGTGTACAAATCCCAGGCGGAATACTAATAATGTCAGCGATGGTCCAACCTATGGCTCTTATGTACTTTTGAAGCACAGCCGTGAGAGCTACAACTTGCTGCTCACCCAAATCTGCTACCACAATAACCGGAAGTGTGTTACCTCTTCCTAAGAATGCATATTTTAAATGGCTAGGCAGCTCCTTCAATTCTAACGTGGGTGGTTCTTCAATCGATGGTTTAGCTGGTGGTGTTGGTCGATTTTTGAGATCAAGGTCCATCTTCTTGGGAGCATGAGGATATGACCCTAATCCTGTTAGAGCAGAAATAGTTTCTTCATAAGTTTCAGCATCCTTACTCTCAACATTCATAAGCACAACCGCCAATGGGTCATCAACAAGCTGCTCCTCTATAGGTAGATCTTTCTCATCATAAAAATAAACATCAGCTACCAAGAACACGTTCAGATCTTTGGGTTGCTTCATTGATTTACATACATTAAAGCGGAGTACTTCATTATTCATCCGGAATAGAAGCTCATTAGCTCTTAAATCAATAAGCACACTTTCTGTTGCAAGGAAAGGGCGCCCCAAGATTATGGGAACTTCAGAGTCTACCTCACAATCCAAAATAAGGAAGTCCGCCAAAAAGATGAATGAAGAAACCTTCACCAATACATCACATAAAATACCAACAGGTCATTTTACCGACCTATCAGCCATTACAAGCCTCATATTGTATGGAGTAGGATCACCCAACCCCAACTTTTTGTAAATGGATAATGGCATCAAGTTGATGTTGGCTCCCAAATCGCATAATGCCTTGGCAAAATTCAAAGATCCGACAGTGCACAGAATAGTGAAGGCACCGGGGTCGGCCTTCTTCTGAACTAGTGATCTAGTAGCGATTGCACTACAATGATGAACAGTATCTGTCAACTCACCACTTGCTGCCCGCTTCTTTGATAAAAGATCCTTCATAAATTTTCCATAGCCTGGCGTTTGTTCTAGTGCCTCAACCAAGGGAACATTAATGGTCAGTTTTTTTAACATTGACATGAATTTATTGAACTTGGTATCATCATCTTTCTTCTTTAATCTTTGAGGAAAAGGAGGTGGTGGAAGGGGAATAGTTTTTTCCATGATTTTCTTTTCTTCTTGCTTCAGACTGGCACTCTTTTCAGGTTGTGGACATTGAGGGGTGACGTCATTAACGTGTTTATCAGCTTCTACGGCATCTTCTGCATTTCTTATGATATCATCGGCCACTTTCTTACTTTGGGATGAATTTTCCAGCACCTTACCACTCCTGGTAGTAATGGCCATGCATGTTCAATCGTTTCTTGGATTTTGCACTGTATCACTAGGTAAGGTGGCAACTTTTCTTTGATTTAAAGTGGCTGAAATTTGACTCACTTGTTGCTCCAGCTGTCTTATTGAGGTGCAATGCGAATCAACCAATTTCTTCGTTGAGGCCAAATCATTTATTACCTCGGTTACTCCCATGCTGGTTGCTTCCACTCCTTTCAACAGCTTAGCCATCATATCTTTCATTGACACATTTCCAGACCCAGATGCAGTGGCGTCACGTCTTCCTAGGGGAACATACAGATTACTCTTATCAATCTTATTCTTCTAACTACCTTGATCACGGTCCTTGTTTCCAGATTTATCATAATAGTTCCGACCTTAGTTTCCTTGAGCATTGCCTCAAAAACGCCCCGAATTATTCAAGTAGTTAGCTTCTTCCTCAGAGTCAGATTCGTCTCTTCCATGTGCTACAATGGCCTTAACTTTTTCGGTCTTCCTTGATAATAAGTACTTGGTAATAAGATCCATCTGCATCTTCATGTGAGCCATATCTTGGTCACGTTTCTCTTGTCTTCGCCTTTGCTCTGCAGTCATTCCCATAGATACAGTAGAGCTTGCTACCTCAGAATCCCTGGTATGACAAGCTCTACTCTGCTTTGTCATACGATCTAGCATACCGCTTGCCTCATTAAAAGTAAGGTCCATGAATGATCCACCCGCAGCATTATCAACCACTGGCTTAGTCATCGAATTCAAAGCCCTGTATAATATCTCCATCAAGTGGACATTGGTCATATGATGGTTTGGTCACCTCATAAGCTTCTTCTTGAACCTCTCCCATGTTTCGTGGAGAGCTTCAGTTGGAAGCTATCAAAAATTGCTGATTTCATCTCTTGGATGGCGGAAAGAATGTTTCTAGGAAAGCGTCTTTCAATTACCTCTAATTAGTAATAGAATCAGGAGTCAGCCCATTCAACCATAGAGTTGCCACCCCAGATAGAGACAATGGAAATAACCATAGTCGAATTGCATTCTGTCCAACACCAGGATTGTTGAATGACTTGCATGTAGAAATAAAGTTGATCAGATGCATATTCGGATCATCGCCTGCAAGTCCACCAAATAGTCCCTTGAGCTGCAATAATTGAATCATGGTGCTAGTGATATTGAACTTTGCTCCAGGTTCCAAGGGTGGAGGAATGATAGCTCCTGTAGCACCAGCTTCGTCCAGATCATCATCATCATCATCAAAAGGCATTTGCATAGCTCGGCGTTCAGGTCTAAATCTAGATTGTTGATCTCTTCTGTTAGCAGGTGTCGCCACCTCAGCATCATGCCTAGGGTTTAGTAACTCGTCATCACCTAGGTCCTCATCATTAGGATTTGTTGCTCGCCCAAGGTTATCAATATTCTATTGATGCACTTGGGCAGCGGCTAACACAGCTAGTCTAGCTTGTTCCTATTGAGTAGCCCTTCTTTCAATGTCACGTTGCGCCTCCATCTTGCCAATAAGTTGCAGTTCAGGGTTTATGGGTAATAATGATTGTCCCGAACTGCGAGTATGGGGCATGCACTGAACAAAACCTGAATAAAACAAAAACAACAACTAAAACTAAAATCTGAGAATCTTTGACCAAAGGGTCTAGTAACTATCACAAACTTAGTTGACAACCGTATTCCCCCGGCAACGGCGCCAAACTTTGATAACGCTCAAACTACAGCTCTCGTAAGAGTGTAAGCGGTCGTTGTCAAATATAGAACCCAACTGGGTTGGGTGTCGAATCCCACAAAGAATACTTGGTCACTAAGTAAGCAAAGATTATTAGACTTTTGGTGAAAGTTTCATAAAAAGGGGGGATTGTAGCGTGAATTTGAGAGTAACAAAATAATAATGTAAGAACAGAAAATAGAAGAGTAAAACAAATTTCTTGGTTGGTTTTGATCAATGAGAATTGAGAGTTAGGGTTATGTCCACCTTATAAGTTGTACGTATCTATTGACTATGAAGTGTGCGGAATTCAGACATGCATGTGCTTATAGAGAATCGTATTCTACGTTAAATCCAAGCGTCTTTCGACCTAACAAGGACTATTTCACTTTAACTCTTTCGAGCTTAAAGCGTATATAATGGTACAAATTCTCCAAGAGGTTAATCCAGTTACGACACTAACTTTTTAACAGGGGTTGGTGCCCTATTACCTTGACATTATCTCTTTTCTAGACATATAACTTTTCTTTCGAACAAGTTAATGCTATACTGGAGTATTCTACATGTTTGTAACCACAAGAATTTAGATTAAGATGAAGAGAATAATGATATAAGCAGCATACTTGTCAAGAATTCACAAACTCATAGCAATAGATAGTATCTCAAAAGGCTTCCATAACCCCAACTGAGAAGTTTAGCTATTCATGAGTGCAACGGAGATCACAATAGACATTATTATTATACCAAAATAAAGATCTCACGTGTAGTATGGTTTGGTGGTGCTTGTGGCGTGATTTTAGTTCAAATAGCGTTTCTCTTGTTGTGGAAATTTAGAAGTCGAATAGATGAAGAGAAAGTAATAGGAATTAATAAAAAGAGAACTTTTAGAGTTGTAGATGAATGATTGATGGAATGTGTATGATGATGATGATGAGAATTGTCCCCAAAAATAGGGTGTTTATAATACCCATATCCTATTCCTACTAGGCTACTGCGTACTTATTCTAATTCTACTAAATTACTGCATCATTATCCTAATCCTCATAGGTTACTGCTGATCCCCAAAGTCTTGGAAAATGTTGTTTTTGCCCGGGACAGGTTTTCCATGCATCACTTTCAGTCCATAAGCTTCCAAAAACTGCCTTCCTTCTTTCGTGAAGCTTCCTTTGGCGTCAACCAGTCCATAAAATGCTGAAATCTTCATCATTTATAACTGAAAACTTGCTAATCATGTTGGTTAGCTCACTTACAGGAAAAAGGACTAAAAGTGCAGGAATTATATATTTTGTCCTTAAAACTTAGCTAAAATATGGGTAAATTATAGTACTATAGGCGTGTAAATACGCCTATCATCAACCAGTCCTTGAATGGAGGGGTTGTACTATATCTCTCAGGGGTCAACTTATTTTGTACCTTAGAGCGAAAAAATGATATCAAAGGGGTGTATTTATCATCGTGTTTGAGTCAAGGTCTCAAAATCAGAGACTCTAACCCTTGAGCCAATTTTAGTAGTTAGGGAATTTCCAGATGTGTTTCCTAAAGATCTTTCTAGAGTTTCTCCCGAAAGGGAAATCGACTTTGGAATAGACCTTCTTCCAAACACTCAGCCTATATCTATTATGCCATACTGAATAGCTCCAGCTGAACTCAAAGAACTAAAAGAACAGTTGATGGATCTCTTAGATAAGGGATTTATCAAACCTAACATCTCCCCATGGGGTGCACCAGTTCTATTCGTGCGTAAGAAAGATAGTTCTATCAAAATGTGTATTGACTACCGTCAGTTGAAAAAAATTACCATCAAGAATAAGTATCCACTTCCTATAATGATGATTTGTTTGACCAACGTTAGGGAGCCAGTTATTTTTCTAAGATAGACGTCCGATCAGGCTATCATCAGCTCAGAGTCAGAGAATAGGACATTTCAACAACAGCTTTCTGAACTTAGTATGGTCACTTTGAATTTCTAATCATGTCCTTTGGTCTTACAAATGCCCCAGCAACTTTCATGGACTTGATGAACCGAGTGTTCAAGTAGTACTTGGACATATTCATTATAGTCTTCATTTATGACTTTCTTGTCTATTCCCGTAGTGATAATGATCATGCATAACACCTCAAAATCATACTTCAGACTCTTAGAACCCATCACTTGTTTGTCAAATTCAGTAAGTGGGAATTATTTCTAAGATCAGTAGCTTTCCTTGGACATATTATTTCTATTGATGGCATTAGAGTTGATTCTCAAAAAACTAAAGCAATGAGAAACTTTCCTAGACCTATTTCTCCTTAAAACATTAGGAGTTTCTTAGTTTTTGATTGATATTACCATCGGTTTGTTGAAGGGTTTTTAACTATTGCATCCCCCATATCTAAATTTACTCAGAAGAAAGTTAAGTTTTAGTGGTCAAATTCCTGTGAAAATAGTTTTTAGGAGATGAATACTCGACTCACCTCATACCTAATTTTTACTATGCTAGATTGTTCAGATGGGTTTTTTGTGCACTGTGATGTATCCAGAGTAGGTTTGGGTAGTGTCCTTATGCAGAGAGGAAAGGTCATAGCCTATGCCTTTAGACAGCTTAAGCCCTATGAGAAGAATTATCTGACTCATGATCTTGAGCTAGCAGTTATAGTCTTTGCCTTAAAGATTTGGAGGCATTATTTGTATGGGGTGTATGTTGATGTGCTCACAGATCACAAAAGCATTTAGTATGTGTTCTCTCAGAAATATTTAAATTTATGTTAGAAAAGGTAGTTAGAGTTATTGAAAGATTATGATATGAGTATTTTGTATCATCCGATCAAGGATAATGTAGTTGTAGATGCTCTCAGTAGATTGATGATGGGTAGTGTTTCTCATGTTGAGAATGATAAGAAGAATTTAGTTCAGAAAGTTCATCATCTTGCCTAACTAGGTGTCCTCTTATTCCATTCAACAAAAGGTTGTATGGGTACAGAGTAGTTTAGAATCATCTCTAGTTTCCAAAGTGAAGTAAAAGTAGGATAGAGATCCCAGTCTAATTAAGTTGAAAGAATCAGTCAGAGATTAGAAGTTGGAGGTTTTTTCCCAAGGGAGAGATGGTGTGATATGTTGTCAGGGTCGGCTATGTGTGCCTGGTGTATATGAATTGAGGCAACAAATTCTTAAAGAAGCGCATGGTGCGCACTACTCTATTCATCCAGGGTCCAGTAAGCTGTACTATGATTTGTAGAAGATCTATTAGTAGAGTGGTATGAAGAGAGATATTGTAGAGTTTATAGGTAGGTGCTCTACGTGTCAACAGGTTAAGATCAAGCACCAAAAACCTAATGGATCTATGTAGGAGTTTATTATTCCCACTTAGAAGTAGGAAGAAATGAACATAGACTTTGTGATGGGTCTACCTCGTACTCGTCATCAGCATGATTCTATTTGGGTTATCGTAGATAGGATGACCAAATCAGCTCATTTCATGCCAGTCCATATGTCCTATTCAACCGAGGACTATGCCAAACTCTATCTCAGAGATTTGGTTAGGTTGCACGGTGTTCCATTATATATCATCTCTAATAGAGGCACCCAGTTTACCTCTTATTTATGGAAAGCATTCCAAAAGGATCTTGGTATCCAAGTCCACCTCAGTACAGTTTTCCACCCTCAAATAGACGGTCAATAAAAAAGGACCATTTAGACTCTCGAAGATATACTGAGAGCATGTGTAGTTTATTTTAAAGGTAGTTGGGATGACCACTTGCCTTTGATCGAATTCGCATATAATAACAGCTATCATTCCAGTATCTAGATGGCTCCGTTTGAGGATTTTTATGGTAAGAGATGTAGATCTCCGATTGGTTGGTTTGAAGTAGGTGAGTCCATAGTAGTAGGGCCTAACTTGGTGTTTAAGGCATTAGAGAAGGTTCAGTTGATCAAAGAGAGGGTTAGGGCAGTCCAAAGCCGACAGAAATCGTATGCAGGTGTGAGGAGAAAGGATCTTAAGTTTGAGGTCGGTAATTTTATGCACTTAAAAATCTGGCCTATGAAAGGGTGAAGAGTTTTGGCAGGAAAAAGAAACTCAGTCCTCGATATATCGGTCCTTACAAATTCCTTAGTCATTTTGGAAAGGTAGCATACGAGCTTGAGTTGCCTTCAGATCTAGCCCCAATACACCCAGTGTTCCATGTCTAATTATTGAAAAAGTGTATTGGTGATCCAGCAGTAGTTGTTCCTTTGAAAGTGTGGATATTCAGAATAGTCTTTCCTATAAGAAAGTTCCAGTAAAAATTCTTGCTTATCAAGTTCGTAGACTAAGGAACAAAGAAGTTCCACTAGTCAAAGTTCTTTGGTAAAATTAGTCCATTGAGGGAGGAGCCACTTGGGAAGTAGAAGTAGATATGCAGACCAAGTACCCTCATCCTTTCTTCCTGAATTCAAATTCGGTTTAAGGTATTAATCTTCTTAAGATTTCTCTCTATCATGCTCAGTTTCAGTTACACATCATGTTCATGTCTGTCGTACATTTATGAATCAGTTTATTCATACATTCCATGCATCAAATATGCATGTGCCGTGTGTAAGCTCAGTCCATTAATTTCCTTAGCTTAACCAATCTCATTCGAGGATGAATGATCCTAAGGGGGAGATATTGTAATAACCCATATTTACCTAGCATAATTTAAGTCTCAATACATGAGTATTCATGTACATAAAATCTGCAAAATACTCATTATTTCTCAGTTAAGAGCCAACTAATTTGTGGGAAATTAAACTAGCTTGCTAACGATATAAGATTTGCCTTAATCAGATAACCGAGTAAGAAGTTATGGAGATTTTAAGTTTCAATCGTAAAACACCGTGATTTAGGCCTGTAGCGCATCGTGGAGAAGTGTAAAATCACAATTGTCAAATTTCAATAAGACTCTGCAATTCCACCACATCGTGGTGATGTCCCATCTCACAATTGTCCCTTTCCAGTAAAGCATCATGATCATGGCGCATCGCGAAGTAGTCCCATTTCATATTTTGCAATTTTCAAGTGAGCCTCCATGATAATGGCGCATCGCAGAGGTGGAGAAAATGGCATTCAAAAGGCTTACCGTGATAGCTCCACATCACGGTAACTTTCCAGATCCCAATTGGCAGTTTCCAGTAGGCCATGCGATATTGGCGCATCGCACCAGAGGCAAAAATTGGGATTTCCAGCTTTTATTTTTTAGTTTTTAAATTCCTTAAAGGGTGTTTAGGTCTTTTTCCATGGCCCTAATCAGCCTAAAACACGATATTTAATCCCTAAGTGATCTAAATAATCATCATTTATTCAATGTCTCTCAAAATTTAAGATCCCAATTGGGGGCCTTGTTATAATGGGCATCCCAAGTCCGACTGCCATAAAAAACCACCCCTGTTACCCAACCCAACCCAATCTCCAGTCACCTGCCTTGAGTTGGCTGAATTTCGAGCATATAACTAGATTATGTAATGGATCATATGAAGCTCTAGGATAGGATCACAACTATGATCAACCCAAAGAGTCTAACCATCTCACACAAACTACCAAACCATACCAAACCTTTCTAAAGGCCATAAACTTGGCCATAACCAAATAAATTCCAAAACCTGATATAATTAATCCAAAAATATATTATGATAGAACAGTGAGATATTATGTCCAATGATGCCAGCCTACCAACTTATTCCAATGCCAAGACTGACACCAATACTGATCCCACCTATTACAACTGATAGAAGTCCCACAAATCCTCTAACCAAAAGATTAATAAAATCTGGTTGGGAAATGCCTCCAACCATGGCCAAAACCAATATCCAAAATAAAATCAAAGTGTCTAGAAATATCCATAACATAAAATAAGGCCTTCTGAAAGGATGGAAGCTTACCACTCTAGTCCCAATGCTGATCCCTGAGTCAATCACTATGTAGGAGGAGTAGAATGACCAGTTCCTACATAGCGTGGGTATACAACCTCTAATAGATGGGTTAGCGGGTGAACGCTAACATGATTTCAAGATAAGGATAAAATAATACCATTTATAAAATCAAGTAAAACCATACATATGCATACAACCATACACATATATACATATATATCCATGTTGGGAACGGGAATTAGGTTTAGCTATGTAACTTTCCCATCCTAAAGCACGCATGGGCTATATGGGTTAAACTTTCTCTTCTTAAAGGGCCCTAGTGCGTGAAGCCACATGACCAGGGTAGAAAACCTAGGATAACTAGTATATCCCCTAAAATATAGTATGACATCATGCACACAGTCACTAAGACCAACATCACATCGAAAAATATAAGTTTCCAATTTTGGTCCCCTTGAGGCCTCCACCTTCCATGGCTTTGCTACATATCCCACCATTATTGCCCAATTAAAACAATTACCAAGTAACTAACGAATCCATTTACCATTTATTAACCAAGGCCATTTAGTGGTGGTATTAACATACCGACCATAATTGCAAGTAGTATCCATAGCCAACCATATATAGGTTTAAGGGGAATTCAAGGTGCCCTTACATTTACCATATTAAACTACTTATGGGATTGCATGTAACCCTCAAGCATAACCCTTTACCTATGTGCTATTCCAAACTATTTAAACCATGCATAATTCCTTTACCATGTTTTAAATCAAGCAAAAGTTCTATTAAAAGTACTCAATGCAATGAAAATATTATTATAGGTATTTTATCAAACACATTGGGGGCATAGTATTACCAAAAATAGTTCTAATTACCATTAAACCATTCCCATGCAATCTAATTATCTAGAACCTGCATTAATGCACATAAAGCATAATTAAAACCATGAAAAACCATAACAAATGATTTAATATAAAAACCCTAATTCATATTTGAAAACCAAAAATCATACAATCAATGAAGACATGAAAACATTTATAAAAACCATGCTTATAGTTTGAATTAACAATGAAGGAAGAGAACGTACCTTAAACAAAGATGATGATGGAAAGAAATCATTAAGACAAGCCCTAAATCTTCTAGTTGAAACCCTAGCTTTCCTTGCACAAAAGTTTTTGAGAAAATTATATAGTTTTTTAGAAGGGTTTCTATGTGTTAATGAATGGAAAATAGGATAAATAACCTCCCAAGTAGGTTAGAAGTCGTGGGACCTTATTAGGATAAATGGGGAAATATCCATAATACCCCCACATAAGTTGTACAAAATCTCATCCTAGAGTTACGATTGACCCTTAAGAGTCGTACTGTAATGCCTCGAGACTACCCCTTGGACGCCACACAGTGCTGAGCTCCACAAGTAATCCCTAGCTAACCCTATACTGACATAATGCTCGAGATACTGATTAAACTACATGGAACTAGAAGTAATATGTGGAAAAAAAGTCTTTAGCTGAATGTCTTCAAAAATAAAACTATTAAAAATAATTACAACTCTGGTTTTCCAAAACAACACCATAATTATATACATCGACTATAGTTACTGTCTATGAAGCCTCTGTTAGTATTGACTATAGGTAGCCGACACATGACACCCAACTATCTCTAATAATACAATTAGAAAAAATGATACTGAGACTATAGTTGACTTAAGTCCCCAAGCAAAAAGAACTCATCACCTACTGGCTGGTAGCTGTAAATTGTCTGACTATGATTTGCTATAATTAGTACCTATATTATAAGATAATGTAGCACATAGACATATAGATGGATCAATACTTCTGGAATGTAATAAGTATGTGGGGGTGAATGCATAACTAAAACAATAACTCAATACTCATATAAACTTTTAAATGATGCATGCTAAGTGTAAATGGCTTACCTTGAGCTTGAATAACTAAAAGATCAAAATCATAAATTATGGATAGTAAAGCATACTGAATAAACTTTGTGAGCTACAATACGTAGTTCTAAATTCTGTACTTTTACTCTTTCTTATTGGAGGTTCTTCTAACATCATATACCATGTGAGCTGTCATAGAGTCCAACGTCTCTTAATCACATTGGGAGAGTTGTTCTACCCTTTCCATAGGAATAGAACTCAACTAGAGTGATCACTATACTGAACCAACTTATGTGTATTAAAACCTATAGTGGTATGTAGTTCTGGGGCATGAGACCTTGGAATCATACTCAACTTGATGCTAAATCCTACTCCCATATTACTTATATGCTCTCTCTTTAGGAAATACATGTTAAAATAGCATAAGGGTTTATAAGGAAAACCAGTTATGCTTCCCTTTACTTTAAACAGTGATCAAAATAAATAAATTTAGATTCTATCTCTTAGCTATATATCAAGGATCGATTCTTGCTTTAAATCTTGATATAACTCATCAGCAGAAACTTAAGTATATAATCTTCTTGAACTCTCAAACTTATTCTTGGTATGAATTTATCGAATAAAATTTAAGAGCGTGATCTCCTTAAAATCTCAGTAGTTAAACTTAGGGCTTAAAATCCATTCTTTAAACTCAAGTCAATACATAACAAAACTTCTTGCTCAATAAAAAATCCTAAAAATACGTCAACAACATCAAGCCGAGATAGTTCAATCTCATGTATAGTAGAAATTTCATAAGATAAAAAATAAACATTTGCACTTCTTGATCAAATTAAAGCCTCAAATCTCATAATAATCACATGATTCAAGAATATGTAAACTTGGGTATAAACCCTACTTCAAAAAAAAGTAAATAAAATCATAAATCATAAAATTTGGGAACAAGTGTGAAAATATACCCTTGCTCATAACTCCTCATACCTTAATAGGCTTGATTTGATGAAGAAAGCTTGACCTTGAAATCCTTAGAGATGATCTTGAAAGATTTTCTTAAGATTCTTGGATTAGGGAAATCAATTGTTGTTTTTTCTTGAAGAGAAGATGATGGAATGGATGCATTTGGAGTGGGGTGATTAGGGTTTGTTCTTGAGAGAAAAAGTTGAGAATATAGGTATATAATCCCCTAACTAAAGCCTTCGGTCAAGATTTTACAAATTGGATTAAGATGGAAAAAGGCCCAATTGCTCCTCCATCTTTAAAACCAAAAATTTGTAACTGTAATGCAGATTAAAGGCTCATTGTAACGTAGTCTAATCGCACCGATCTACAGATTCTAATGAAAAGAATCATAACTTTTCGCTCGAGTATCAAATTAAGGCGAAATTGTATCGTTGGAAAGTTGATTCAATTATATACAATTTGGTGGGTCTTGAGCTAAAAAATTCCACATATATTAATAATCAAACACATTCAAAGTTTACCCTTATAGAATGGAATGTTAAACACTAGACGAATTAAAGGATCTTAGCTCAAAAGTGATTCCTGTGAACACTTTTCACCTAATAAGAATTTCACACACTACGATAATGATCATGATACATGTATGCAATGAATCAAGAATAAAAAAAAATACCTTTACCATGACACAGTGATGTGCTCATCGCTATACCCTTTGCAATGTGCCACTATCACAGTGAAATACTGGAATCAAAATCCAAATGTGCCCCAAACCTTGTATAAAAAATCTGAAACTCTCTCGAGACATACTTCTCACATCCCTGAATATGAATTAACTTAAAAACTTATGTCTCAGGGTCGTAAAGGTCAGTTTAAAAACCCTCAAAGTTATGAGGACAAAAATAAGACTCTGTCCCCAACACTTAGTGAAATTTTCAAGTTCTAAGCCTCTTATACATGCACTATAAGATGGACTGAACTAGGAAAAATATGGGGTATTATAATATCTCCCCCTTAGGAACATTCATCCTCGAATTATGTATAGGAAATCATTGAACTCTTAGAAGTATGGAGTAATGTAGACATGATATGTCTGCTAAGAAAGGATATAACTAAGCTGAAACATTAAAACTTTCATCATGATACTAATTTATGAGCTGACTTGACTTTACTTACTATAAGGAGCTGATTCATGTGAGAGTTTAGAACTCGCTTGAGGTATTCATGATACAATCATACATATAAATCTGTGAAGTGATGAGTCATGCAAAAACAAACCATGAGACAACGAGACTAAGATTGTACAAGGGGTATTACGCTGTCTGAGATGGAATACTTGGAAAATTAAGGTTCTGCTCTTAAAATTTATGAACTGAGGCATGAATAAATAGCTGAACCTAAAACATGATGCATTGACTGAATTGAATTTCAAATTACATGTATGTGAAAAAATTACCTCATGGAATAGTCATATTCACGAAACATCAGATAGTTAGAATAGATTGGAATATGGAAAAACTATAAAATTTGTCTGTCTGACTGCTAAACTAGATTGTTGGCTATACGGATTGAATTATACTGAAAGCTTATACTCAACTATACATTCCACTTCAAACTGTACAACACTTAATTCTACTGAAAATATTCACATGAGTATTGATAACTCTACCTACCGAAGTCTGAGCTAAACCAAATTCTATCACTATATTCAAGCCTACCCGAATATACAAAGTGCACACATCACACCGTAATACTAGTCTGAATCATGAATTCAGTACACCCTATGATTTCAGAACTTCCCAACATCATGAATAATCTTTATTACCACTTCAATAACAAAATTCAACCTCTTACTAGGAATTCACTAATGCATAATGCACCCATCCACTCATATAGACCAACATGAAATCCAAGCCTATCATCACAACCACAGATGAACTTCTAGGAAAACACTCAAAAAAGAATCTTTCTCATATTCTCTAATACCACTATCAGTGACAACTTCCATGCATTATTCTTAGGAAGATACACATATTCCCAACTAACCAAGATATACACTAAAATATTAATCTCAATATTCCTTCAAACTTATAGACTTACAGAAAAAAACATACAGTAAATTTCCCAACATGAAACATTTACTCTCTCCCATCTACAAAATTATTCATCATCACTATCTTGACCTAAGGAAAGGTCACTGAAAGGTTAGAATATAAGGACCTAGAAAATAAAAGAATATTATGAATAGCTTAGACACTTAACTAAGGCCCGAGGAATAGACTATCCATGACACAGGTTCATTACAAGGATCAAAACTGAGGATATAAATGACATGCTCTAAATTTTACTAATCATTAGAAATGTAGCATGAGTACCTGGAACAGAACATACTATAAAGTAGGAGTACTTAAATCATGATCTGCATGACATAAGTTTGGAGTTCATAAATTTCATGGAATATAATTCAAACTGCTGAGTGAACTGGAACTCCTCATACTAGAAACTGGGGGAGTACATGCTTCTCTATTATGTGCAAGAACATGAACTATGATCATGGAACTAACATGTAAGGCATTAGTAGATATTGTGATAAATAATGTACAAATATGTAACACCTCGATTTTCTGAACTGGAATGCTACACAGTGCTTATGACCCTAAAGGACCACAAGCTAACCTATGATTGATATCTGTACCTGTACACTGCATAATGTGGAAAATATGAACAATATTCCATAAGGTTCAACTAAATAAAATATATCTGACAAATCATAACCTCCATAAGAGGAAACAAATACCCAAAACAACTGAAGTCTGAGACAAATCTAAACTAAATTTGAAAGCCTCTAAATATTGTCTGAGTATGGATTTGAAGGAACATGTCTCCAACTAACTCCGTAAACTGAAAGATAACCAAAGAAAATAAATGAAGTCAAATCATATCGTCCTCGAATGAAGAGGATGTACTACAACTCTGTATATTAACATACGATTGCTACTACTGATCTGGAACTCATGGCTCTGAACCTATGGTGTAACATAAAAGAAAGCACCATAACGCAAATACATCAGTACAACTAAAAGTACTGAGTATACGAGTGAGGTAGGCTATATACAAAAGGGCTTACATGCATGCGCAGTTCTAACTAAATGACTAATAAGGACGTGATAGTGCAAACATCCATACATAGTAACTGAGATCGTGAATACTTGATATCTAGATCTATACGCTAATACATGGGTTATTGATATCTAACATGACTAATACTAGGATTTCTGATAACATGGATGACTGTGTTTGACTGTCCTGGATCTGATGGAACTACTTGAGTTCCGTACTATAATTGAATTAGCTATAACTAACAGTCCTAGTCTACTGAAATCTGAAGAAATATCTGAGTTCTTTAATTGAGACTAGGACTGAAACTATGGGAGATAGTTATTTAACCGACATGCCCCATATACGCTATAATAGCTGAGATGGGGTCCAATCAATGCCCTAATTAGAAGGGTGTCAATACCGCCCCACTGGTAAGGACAAGCTGTGAGTGACCCTTATCTGGCAGGTTACTCTAATAAGAACTGTGGGACCCTGGTTTGACAAGTTGAATAACCTTATCAACCTTAATCTGACAGGTTAAGATGTCACAACCTACGCTGGCTATGTAGTTTTAGAACACAAGGATAACTACTAAGAATCACACCCTTATTTGGCAGGTGAGTTACCATCCTTGGGTTCACTCGGTGCTAATGTCTACTCCCATCTGAAGAGATTGAACATGATTAAATGACTGTACATAGACCGAGTAACTAAATTCTATTGACTGATGGAATAAAACTATTATCTAAGAATTTACAGAGATCATGAGATTTCTGAGATTTTCTGAGTCACATGACTGTCTGAGTTCTATAGATCATGGATTGACTGAGACTATCATGATAAGATGACATGGCTCTAGGAACACAACTATATATTTTTGGGTATAAGTACCCCCAGGAATCAATGGAAGGAAACTAACACAAATGACTAACTTGATTATACGAATAGAGTCCACAATTCATAATATCATAAGTAGGGGATTTTACACTACACTAGGTTCTCAATATCTTATACATGGAAGGGGATGCGCACAACTTGTATATACTTGCGTTGCTTCACTATCATGCTCATTCCTATCATATTAATAACACACACCAATAATGTGGAGTTCATGTGGAGTCATAAGGAATACAACGTGGGCTTGTCATTTAAGAATTATTAAGTCATAAAAACATGGATTCTATTATTCTTCGCATTTTATAAAACACCTTACGTGCACAACTTTGGGCATAGGTGTACTTATCAATTTGACAATCTTAATCCATCCAAAATTCAAGGGTTTCAACTAACCTAATCACATACTTCATGAAAAACACATCAAGATACAACCTTGAATCTAAACAACAATCATCAACATAAATATAGTCATAACACAATAAGGAAATCATAATTTATAATTTAAAAAATGATTCTTGAGCTCCATGGATGAACACTACGCATACCTTAATTATTGAGTCTTGAAAGAGATCTAATGTTTCTGAAGGCTCTTGAAGAAATCCTTAGGCATGCTCTTGGTTTTTCTTGAAAAGGGTTTAACCCCTTTGGGAGAGTTCTTGAGGAGATGATCTTGATATTAAACCCTAATCTTGTGGTTTAGAGTGTATGAGAGAGCTTTTTTTGATATTTTACTAAAAAAATGGAACATAATACGCTCCTTGAGGGTTATAAGTTGTGGAAAGTTAAGGAAAAGACCAAAATACCCTTGCAAAAACATCCCTTAATTACTAGAAAAAAATAGCTGTCAACATTCATGACAAGTCGTCAAGCTGGTGATAAGTCATCATAAAATGTTGTCATAAAAAGGTGAAATCTTGATTTTATTGTTAAGGTTGATGACATTGGTGATAGGCCATCACAGGAGTGATGACTTATCACAAAATGTCATACGTGGGGGTGGAAATCTGCCCAGGGCTTACGACATTGGTGATAAGTCATCACGCTTGTGACAGCTTATCACGATTGTCGTCACTCAGTTTCCCAGCTTGACAAGCTGGAGTAAAATGGGCATAACTCCTTGCTTCGATACCGGATTTAGGAAAAATTAGTATCTCTGGAAAGATAACTCAATTATATATCTTTTGCTGGGTCATGAGTGTAGAAGTTACTAGCATAATGAGATATTTTCTCGTTTGAAGTTGACTATACCAATATCCTTCTCAAGAATTCAATAGGTAAGGAAATGTTTTGATTCATCTATTATCTAGGACACTTTTGAGGCCTTAATATGCAACAACCTTGAGCATAGAACTACCAAAGAACTAAAATTTATTATTCATAAGTTCGAAGCATGATCCTAAAAATATCTGAACTCTTAGGGTATTACAATATCCTCCTTCTTGGGAACATTCATCCTCGAATGATACTGACTAAGCTGAGATTACTGATGTAATGGCCTTACTTAAGGGATGGAACATCTGAAACCTGACAATATGACTGACTCGAATGATAAGTTGAATATATCTAAACATACTGAACATGCATATCTGATGCATAACTAATAAGCTAAACTCATGCATATTTGATGCATGATTACATGACTGAATTGTTACATGTATGCATGACCGAATTCAATTATATTTAGTACCAAATTTGTAAATGGAATCCTGAACGTGAAACTAAATAAGCTTAAGGAGAACTATTTCCTTGAGCATGATCAAATCTGGCAGAAAAGAGGTGAGGATACATGGTACGCATATCCACTTCTGCTTCCCAAGTAGATCCCTGTATGGAATGGTTTTGCCAAAGAACTTTGACTAGAGGGACTTTTTTATTCCTTAGTCTACGAGTATGATAGTCTAGAATTTTGATTGGAATGTCTTCATAAGAGAGGCTATTTTGGATATCCATGCTCTGAGTAGGAACTAAAACTGAAGGGTGACCTATGCACTTCTTGAGCAAAGAGACATAGAAGACTGGATGAACTGAAGATAGATCTAGAGGTAATTTTAGCTCATAAGCTACCTTGCCTAAGCGACTGAGAATTTTGAAAGGACCAACATATTGGGGACTGAGCTTTCCCTTCTTGTCGAATATCTTCACCCCCTTTATAGGAGAGATCTTGGGATAGAAAAAATCATCAACTTCGAATTCTAGATCCTTTCTATGAATGTCTGGATAAGACTTATGTTGGCTCTGAGTAGCCCAAAGTCTTTCTCTGATTAACTGAACCTTCTCTAAGGCATCAAATACTATGTTAGGCCCTATGAATGAGGCATCACTAACTTCGAACTAACCGATTAGAGATCTGCACCTCCTACCAAAGAGAGCTTCGAACAAAGCCATCTGATACTCGAATGATAGGTATTATTGTATGCAAACTCAATCAAAGGCATGCGGTCATCCCAACTTTACTTGAAATCAATTGCACACGCCCTTAGCATATCTTTTAGAGTTTGAATGGTCTGTTCTGCTTAACCATCTATCTAATGATGAAAAGATGTATTGAGATGAACTTAGGTACCAAGAACCTTTTGGAATGCTTTACAGAAATAATAGGTAAGCTTGGTACCTCAGTCTGAGATAATAGATAGTGGAACACCGTGTAATCTAACCAACTCTCTGATGTAGATTTTAGCCTAATCCTAGGCTGAATAAGAGGTATGGACTGGAAGGAAATGAGCTGACTTGGTCATCCTATCTATAATGACCTAAACTGAATTGTGTTGATGACGATTTTGAGGAAAACCCATCACAAAGTCCATGTTCACTTTTTCCCACTTTTAAGTAGGAATAGTGAACTCCTGCATAGAACTACTAGGCTTCTAATGCTCTATATTGACCTGCTGACATGTATAGAACTTGGCCCCAAAAGCTGCAACATCTCTCTTCATCCCACTCCATAAATAGATCTCCCGCAAGTCACGGTAGATCTTAGTGGCCCCTAGATAAATAGATTATCGTGCACCATATGCCTCTGCAAGAACCCACTACCTCAATTCATCCATATCTGTAACACAGAGACGACCTTGACAATGACGAATACCATCTTCTCCTTGGGAAAAAACCTCAACCTTTTGTTCTCTGATTGACTCTTTTAGCTTGAAAAGGCTAGGATCCATATCTTGATTTTCTTTCACATTGGAATCTAGAGATGATTCTGAACTACTCTGAACATATACACTACCCTCTGAAGAATCGACTAAAAGAATACCTAGTCTGGCAAGCTGTTGGATTTCCTCAGCTATCTTCTTTTTTCTATCCTCAACATGAGAAAAACTACCCATAGAGAGTCTACTGAGATCGTAGGCCACAATGTTAGCCTTTCCTGGATGGTAAAGGACCCTCATGTAATATTCTTTCAAAATCTCTAACCACCTTCTCTGACGAAGATTGAGATCTTTCTGAGAAAAGATATACTGGAGACGCTTATGATCTATGAAGACATCTACATGAACTCCATCTATATAATGCCTCCAAATCTTTAAGGTAAATACTACAGCTGCTAACTAAAGATCATGAGTAAGATAATTCTTCTCTTAGGGTTTTAACTATCTGGAGGCATATCCTATGACCTAAACATGCTGCATGAGGACACAACCTAGACCCACTCTGGATGCGTCACAATATACTACTAACCTATTTGAACCATCTGGAAGAGCTAGAACTAGAGCTGAGGTGAGTCGAGTCTTTAACTCTTAAAAACACTTCTCACAAGAATCTGACCATTGAAACTTGACCTTCTTTTGACTCAATCTGGACATAGGGGATGCAATAAAAGAAAATCCCTAAACAAACTATCTGTAATAGCCAGCCAAACCTAAGAAACTCCTAATATCTAATAGAGAGATAGGGTGAGGCTAGTTTTTTACTGCTTTGGTCTTCTGAGGATCTACTCTAATGCCATCACCAAAAATAATATGGATAAGGAATGCTACTGGCCTTAGCCAAAACACGCACTTACTAAATATGACAAATAGCTGGTGATCTCTGAGGGTCTGAAGAACAATTCTGAGATGGTCTGCATGATCGCGCTCTGTGCAAAAATACAGTAGGATATCATCTATGAAGACTCTGACGAACATATCCAAGTACTGCTTGAATAGACGGTTCATCAAGCACATGAAATTGGCTGGGGCATTGATAATACCAAAGGACATGACTAGAAACTTGAAGTAACCATACCGAGTATGAAAAACTATCTTTGGGATGTCATATTATCTAACACTGAGCTGATGATACCCTGATCTGAGGTCTATCTTGGAGAAATAATTTGCACCCTAATGTTTTTCAAACAAGTCTTCTGTCGTAGGAAGAGAATACATGTTCTTGATCGTGACTTTATTGAGCTGATGGTAGTCGATGCACATCCTGAGAGAACTATCTTTCTTACGCACGAATAAGAATGGTATGCCCCACGGGGAAATACTAGGTCTAATGAATCCCTTATCTAAGAGATCATTCATCTGTTCTTTCAGTTCTCTGAGTTCTCCTGGTTCTATTCTGTATGGTGGAATAGAAGTAGATTGAGTATCAAGAATAAGGTCAATGCCAAAGTCTATTTCCATTTTGGGAAGAATTCGTAGAAGATCTTTGGGAAACACGTCTGAATACTCATTTACAATTGGGATTGATTCGATACTGGGAGATTTACAACCAGAGTCTTTAACATGAACGAGATTATAAACACATCCCTTAGATATCATTTTCCTTGCCTGAAGGTAGGAAACAAACTGACCCTTGAAATATGAAGTATTACGCTTTCACTCTAGGACGGACTCATTTAGGAAATGAAACTGAACTATCCTATTTCTGCAGTCGACTGTGGTATAGTGGGAATGAATCCAATCCATACTGAGAATGACATCAAAATCAGTCATCTCTAACTCAACCAAATTTGCTGATGTGGCTTTCTGAAATATCATAACTGGGTAGTTCCTTTATACCTATCGGGCTATGATGGTTTTTCCCACTGGGGTAGAGATTGCAAAGGGCTCTGCTAAAATTTTGGGACTGATTCTGAAATCGCCTGCTATATAAGGAGTAACAAAAGACAAGAATGCACCTGGATCTAGAAAATCATAAACATAAACATGGAAAATCTGCAACATACCAGTAATGATATCAGGAGAATTTTCCTGATCCCGTTGGGTCTGAAGAGCATAGAGTCTATTTGGGCGTTGCCTACTAGTAGCATTGGAAGTGGCACCCTACTGATTTGGGCGACCAGACTAAGCTGTGGAATGATTCTGTTGACACTGCAGACCTGAATGTAGACACTCTCTAACCCTATGACCTAGCTTTCCACAACTGAAACAAATATTGCTACCAGCTCTATAGGTACCCTTGTGGTTCTTACCACAAGTCTGACACAAGGGGTTAGTTTTGGATCTGCTGATACCGCCCTGAGACATAGAGCCTGGTGCTTAATCTCAGTTGCCGTCTCTAAATTTTGGAACTGGGGAACTAACGGAAGAAGGAGATGGAACTACTGGCTTAGGACGAAACTGCGAACAGTTTCCTCCTTCTAATTTGGGTTGAGCAAAACTGAAATTGCCTAACCTTGCTCTCTTTTTCTACCTATCCCTAGTCCTAACCTTCTTATGAGCCTAGCTAAAATCATATCATTGTTCAATATCACAGACCTACACTTATTTACCATGCTATCATTCACCTTTGCCACAAACTTGCTCATCTTAGCCCTGTTGTCTGCAACCACATGAAGGGTATATCTGCCTATCTGAGTATTTCTGAGAGAGTACCACATCAAAATCTAATAAACCATTATAAGTGTAGTATTGCAACAACTACAGAATATAAAATAATAACTTACTTGGTGATGGATAGGGAAGATGAGCTTGCAAGATTAGATGAGTAAAAAGAAAAACTTGGAGAAATTGAAAGAGCTTGGGCGGCGCCTAGGTTGAACAAACAATGCAATTGTGTTCTAAGGTTAAGGATCTACTTAAAGGATAAGCCACGGGTCGGTTTTGGTCCATGTACAAACGGGTTAGGAGACAAAAAGTATAAGTAGGTGGCTCATTTTGCTTTGCCTATGCTAGCATAGGCGGCGCCTTTTGCTTTGCCCACATTGGCATAGGCGGCGCCTTGCCTATTACCTACATTGGCATAAGTGGCCCCTTTCCTATTGCCTATGTGAGGCAGTGAGCATAGGCAATGTCATAGGCGGCTACTATAGCATGGCCTACATTGGCATAGGCGGCGCCTATAACATTGCTTACATTGGCATAGGCAATGCCTTGTCCATTGCCTATGTGAGGCAGTGAGCATAGGCATTGGCATAGGCAATGCCTTGTCCATTGCCTATATTGGCATAGGCAATGCCTAGCCGATAGCCTTTGCTCCATCATTCCTAACTTACCACCTTTTGCATGGCTCACTTTCAAATTAAAATTTAGGACTAATCTCCTCCTATTATACGTCTTGCACCTACACTTAATCAAAAACAACAAAAATGATTAGAAGGATGGGTTGCCTCTCACCAAGCGCCTTAGTTTTGGTCGTGGCTCGACTCTTCTTTTTGAACTTTTATTTATCAAAAACGAAATCCTAGTAAAACAAAGTGATTACAAATGATGGGTTGCCTCCCATGTAGCGCTTGATTTATTGTCGCGGCACGACATAGTTATCTCAATTACTCAGACTTCATCGAGATATATGGTGGCTATATATTTTATTGAGTTGGGTGGATCGATATATGGCTTCACTTGTTGGCCATTACCCTTAAAAGCACCACTATCATTGTTTTCTAACTCCACTACTCCAGATGAGTAAACTTGGCTAATTTTGAACGGACCGGACCATTTAGATTTCAACTTACCTGGAAATAGCTTCAGTCTGGAGTTGAAAAGAAGTACCAAATCGCCCTTCTAAAAGTTTCGTTGGATAATCCTCCAATCATGGTACTTATTCATCCTTTCCTTATAGAGATCTGCTATTTTATATGCATCTAGACGGAATTCATCCATCTGATTCAGCTGTTCCAATCTCGGACTAATAGCATCATCCCAATTAAGGTTAAGCTACTTCAGTTCCCACAGTGTTTTATGCTCTAGCTCAATTGGCAAGTGAAAATCCTTCCCATAAACTAGTTGGTAAGGTGACATGCCAATTGGTGTCTTGAACGCAGTCCTATAAGCCCATAAGGCATCGTCCAGCTTTCGGGACCAATCTTTCCTACTGGCATTTATAGTCTTAGCAAGGATCAACTTGATTTCCCGATTAGAAACCTCTACCTGCCCAATAGTTTATGGGTGGTATCGTGTAGCTACCTTATGTTTTTTAACCCCATATTTAACCAATACGGCTCTGAACAACTTGTTGCAAAAGTGTGATCCTCTCTCACTTATGATGGTACGAGGTACCCCAAAACGAGAGAAGATATTTCTCTTTAAGAACGCTACAACACGCTTACTTTCATTATCAGCTAGCGCGACTGCTTCGACCCATTTGGATACATAGTCTACAGCAACTAGGATAAATTTCATCCCAAATGAACTCACAAATGGACCCATGAAATTAATACCCCAGACATTGAATAACTCTACCACAAGCATTTTAGACATGAGCATCTCATGTTGCTTTGAAATAGAGCCTTGCCTATGACACTGATCAAATCTTCTTACAAAATCGTAGGCATCCTTGAATAATGAAGGCCAATAATAGCCACTTTAGCGTACTTTCCTGGCCGTTCGATCACCTGCATTCTGACCCCCAACTTGGGAAGCATGACTTGCTTCTAGTATGATAGGCACCTCCATATCTGAGATGCATCACCTAATAACACGATCAGCACATCATCAAAAAAGATACGGTTCATCCCAGAAGTAGTGTTTCACATCATGCATGAACGTTTTCTTTTGATGAAAGGAGAGATGCTCAGGAATCACTTTACTTACCATATAGGTTGCAAAGTCTGCATACCACGGTAAGTCTTCAATCATTGCGGCTAGGATCTCTACGTCAGGAAATGCATCATCAATATCAAGGTCGGGTTGTACTATGGGCTCACTCTCAAGTCTAGATAGATGATCAGCTACTTGGTTTTCGCAACCTTTTCTATCCTTTACCTCGAAATCAAATTCTTAAAGCAGTAACACCCACCTAATTAGCCTTGGCTTAGCATCCTTCTTTGCCATTAGATATCTTAGAGCTGCATGATTTGTATGAACCACTACTTTGGTTCCCAACAAGTAAGCACGGAACTTTTCAAAAGCATAAACAACTGCTAGAAGCTCTTGTTCAGTGACGATATTGTTCTTTTGTGCTCCATTCAAGGCCTTGCTCACATAGTAGATTGGATGAAATAGCCGTTCTCTTTTCTAACCAAGTACAGCACCCAAGGCTACCCCGCTTGCATCACACATAACTTAAAAAGGTAGAGACCAATCGGGTGCTACAATAATAGGAGATTCAACTAGCTTTCCTTTGAGGCATTCAAATGCCTTCAAGCAATCTTCACCAAAATCAAATTTTGCATCCTTCTCCAAAAGTTTGCATAATGGGCTAGCAATCTTGGAGAAGTCTTTGATAAACCTCCGATAAAAACCTGCATGACCGACAAAACTACGAACCCCCTTTACAGAGATTGGAGGTGGCAGTCTCTCAATAACTTCAATCTTGGCTCGATTAACCTCAATCTCCTTTTCAGAGACTTTATGCCCAAGAACAATGCCTTCCTTAACCATAAAATAACACTTATACCAATTTAGCACCAAGTTGAATTCAGCACATCTCTGCAAAGCCTTACTCAGATTTGCCAAGCATGATTCAAATGACTCACCTACCATCGAAAAGTCATCCATAAATACCTCCAAGGTGTCTTCAACCATATTAGAGAAAATGGACATCATACACCGTTGAAAAGTGGCAGGTGCGTTACATAGCCCAAATGGCATTTGTTTGAATGAAAAGGTACCATACGGGCATGTAAAAGTGGTCTTCTCCTGATTTTCAGGAGCAATGCAAATCTGATTATATCCAGAATAACCATCTAAAAAATATAACCATCCCTTCCCTGCCAATCGATCAAGCATTTGATCCATGAATGGCATTGGGAAATGATCCTTTAATGTCCACGAATTCAGCTTCCGGTAGTCCATGCACACTCTCCACCCTGTGACAGGTCTGAGTGGAATTAGCTTATTCAATTCATTTGCAATTACTGTCATGCCCCCTTTCTTGGGCATACATTATACCTGCATCTAACAACTTAATAATTTCTTTCTTTACCACCTCTTGCATAGGTGGATTCAAATGACATTGATGCTCAATAGTGGACACACAATCTTCCTCGAGCTGAATCTTGTGCATACATATCCTAGGAGGGATACCAATTATATCAGCAATAGTCCAACCAATGGCTCTTTTGTACCTCTTTAGAACAAAGATAAGAGCCTCTACTTATTGTTCACCTAAATCAGCAGCAACAATAACTGGAAGCGTATTACCACTTCCCAAAAACACATACTTTAGGTGACTGGGTAGCTCTTTTAATTCTAGCACCGGTGGCTCTTCAATTGATGGTTTTGCTGGTGGTGAAGGTCGATTCATAAGGTCAAGGTCCAGCTTCTTAGGGGCATGAGAATATGACCCCATTCCTGTTAGAGAACAAATAGTTTCTTCATACTCTTTAATATTCTCACACTCAGTTCAAAAGCACAGCAACCAATGGCTCAACACTAAGCTGCTTCTCTACAGATAATTCTTTCTCATCCTCATAATAAACATCAGCCACAGAGAACATATTCATATCTTTAGGCTGTTTCATTGCTTTGCATACATCAAAACGGACCACTTCGTCATTCATTCGAAGATTATGGGAACGTCAGAATCCACCTCACAATCCAAAATAACAAAGTCTGTAGGAAAAATAAAGGTAGAAACCTCCACCAGTACATCATATAAGATACCAACAGGTTGTTTTATCGACCTATCTGCCATTACGAGTCGCATGTTGGTTGGTGTAGGATCACCCAACCCCAACTGTCTGTAAATGGATAGCTGCATCAAATTGATGCTAGCCCCCAAATCGTACAATGCCTTAGCAAAATTCAAAGATCCAATCGTGTAAGGAATAGTGAAAGCTCCAGGATCTGCCTTTTGCTGTACTAAAGATCTTGTGGCAATTGTACTGCAATGATGAAAACTATCTACCAGTTCATAGCTTACTGCCCTCTTCTTAGTCAAAAAGTCCTTCATGAATTTGGCGTACCCTGGCATCTGCTCTAGTACCTCCACCAAAAGAACATTAATAGTCAGCTGCTTCAACATGGTCATGAATTTACTGAACCTGGTGTCATAAGGCTTCTTCTTTAATCTTTGAGGAAAAGGTTGTGGTGGATTTGGAAGAGTTTTCTCCACCACTTCCTTTTTATTTTTCTTCCCATTATCAATCTTCTCAGACTGTTGACATCTAGGTGTAGTATCATGAACGTTCTTATTCTGATTTTCATCTTCTACAGAATCATCACAATCTGCTTCAATAACATTCTCTTTTGTATTATCAACCACCTGCTTGCCTGTGGATGGATTTTCCAACACCTTACCACTCCTGGTAGTAATAGCCAGACATGAGCCATCATTCCTTAGGTTTTGCACAGTGTCACTAGGTAAAGTGCCAGCTTTTCTTTGATTGAGTGCCGCTAATAGCTGACTCAATTGTTGTTCCAACTATTTTATTGAAGTGGAATGCGAATCAACCAATTGATTTATTGAGGACAAATCATTTTTTACTTCAGTTACTCCCATGTTGTTTGCCTCCACTCCTTTCAACATCTTAGCCATCATGTACTCCATGGGCATCTTCCCAGTGCCAGATATAGCAGCTTCACGATTTTTAGGAGGAACATACAAACCACTCCTGTCAGTCTTAGTCTTCCAACTCCCTTGGTCTCGGTCCTTGTATCCAGATTTATCATAATAGTTCTGACCTTGGTTTCCTTGGGCATTGCCTCGGAAATCCCCCTGATTAATCAAGTAATTTTCTTCCTCCTTAGAGTTGGAGTCATCTCTTCCCTGTGGTACAACAGCATTAACCTTTTCTGTCTTCGGGGATAATAAATGCTTGGTAAGAAGATCTATCTGCGTTTTCATATGAGCCATATACTGGTCACGTTCCTCTTCTCTTCACTTTTGTTGAGCCATCATACAAATAGATACAGTAGAGCTTGCCACCTAAGAATCCCTGGTATGCCAAGCTCTACTCTGCTTTGTCATACGATCTAGCATATCACTTGCTTCAATAAAATAAGGTCCATGAATGACCCACCCGCAGCATTATCAACCACTGGCTTAGTCACAGAGTTCAAAGCCCTATATAATATTTCCATCAAGTGGATAGTGGTCATCTGATGATTTGGGCACCACATAAGCTTCTTCTTGAACCTCTCCCATGTTTCGTGGAGAGCTTCAGTTGGAAGCTATTGAAAATTGCTTATCTCATCTCTTAATTGTTCTCTCTTGGATGGCAGAAAGAATCTTTCTAGGAAAGCGTCTTTCAGTTGCCTCCAATTTGTAGTAGAGTCAGGAGTTATCCTATTCAACCGTAAAGTTGCCTCTCTAGATAGAGACAATGGAAATAAGCGCAGCCGAATTGTATTCTGTCCAACTCTTGGATTGTCAAATGACTTGCATATTGAGATAAAATTAATCAGATGCATGTTTGGATTGTCACCTACAAGTCCACCAAATAAACCTTTGAGTTGCAATAGCTGGATCATGGTGCTAGTGATATTGAACTTAGCTCCGGGTGCTAAGGGCGAAGGAATAATAGCCCCTGTGGTACCAGCTCTATCCAAATCATCATCATCATCATCAAAAGGGGCCTGCACAGCTCGATGTTCGTGTCTCATTCCAGCTTGACGATCTCTCTGATTCACAGGTGCCACCACCTCATCTGAACGCCTTGGATTTAGTAACTCATCATCACCTAGGTCCTCATCATCAGGATTTATTGCCCGACCTGGGTTATCAATATTCTATTGATGCACTTAAGCAGCTGCCAATGCAGCTAATCTAGCCTGCTCCAGTTGAGCAGCCCTTCTTTCAATGTCTTTTTGTGCATCCATTCTTCCAATAAGATGTGGTTCAAGATTTAGAGGTAATAATGGCTGACCAGAACTTCGTGTATTTGGCATGCACTCTACCAAACCTGAACAAAACAAAAACAACAAAGAAAAAGTAAAATTCAAGAATCTTTGACCAAAGGGTCTATTAACTATCACAAACTTAGTTGACAACCGTATTCCCCGGCAACGGCGCCAAAATTTGATACGCCCAAATTACAGCTCTTATTTGAAAGTGTAAGCGGTCGCTGTCAAATATAGAACCCAACTAGGTTGGGTGTCGAATCCCACAGGGAATACTCTGGTTACTAAGTGTTGCAATTATTAGTAGACTGTTGGTCGAAAATTCTAAGGAAAAGGGGGGTTTGGTTTAGACGCAACTAATATTAGCAAAGTAACGATGGAACAATATGTGTAGTAAGATTTAATCACATAGAATGATAAGTTAAGGTTATGTCCACCTTGTAGTTTCTACTTCTCTATTAACTATGAGTAATGCGGAATTTAGGCATGCATGCACTTATAGAGAGTCGTATTCTAATTCGAAATCCAAGTGTTTTTCAACCATCAAGGATTATTTCACCTTAGCTCTCTCGAACCTAAAGTGTGTAACAATTGGTACGAATTCTCCAAGACTGTTAATCATGTTAAGGAATTAATGTGTAAATAGAGGTTGAAAACCCTATTTTCTTGTCACACTCTCTTTTCCAAACATATAACTTTTTTATCGAACAAGTTAATGCTATACTGCCACATTCCCTATGTTTACAACCATGAGAATTCAATTAAAACAAAGAGAGTACGATATAAGTAGCATGACACATAATAAATTCACAAACTCATAGTAATAAAGAGTATATTACAAGGTTTCCATAACCCTAAGAGAGAAGTTTAGCTACTCATGGATACAATGGATATCAAACTAGACATAATCATCATACCAAAAATAGAACAATCTCGGCGATGAAGATGAATAGCAAGAGAAAGAGGGAAACACATTTTCCTCTCTATGTTAGCTTTCTTTAGTCGTTTTTCTCTATTCCACAATATTACAGAATTTGAAAGTTGAATAATGAATGAATTCTGATCATGCTGAAAAATTCAGCAATAATGTTTTTATAACATCCTTGTCTAATAAGTTACTGCTGCATCCCTAAGTATTTAAAAATACTAATTTTGCCCGGGAAAAATTCTCCATGAATCACATTTAGTCAAAAAGCAGCCTTCCCTCTTATGTGAAGTTTTCCTTTGCTGCCCACAGGTCCACAAAGTGCTGAAATCTTCATCGTTAGTACCTGAAAAACATGCTAATCACATAGGTCAGCTCACTTAATTGCAAATGGACTAAAAGTGCAGGAATTATATATTTTATCCTCAAAACTTAGCTAAAATATGGGTAAATTATGGTGCTTGGACGTATAAATACGCCCAACATCAGAAGGTGTGGAGGTCGCGAATAAGGGTAGAAGGAAAGAGTGAGTGCATGGGTTGTAGAAAGTAGCTAGGAGAGTCTGGTTTAGCCGAGTTAGTAATCGTTGGACTATGTCAATAGGTAGGAGACGCTTGTCAGGAGTTTTTGTATATGGTGAGTGGCTTTGGTATTTGAGTGGAGGTTACTACTAATTACTACTAGGACTATGTCCTGGGGCATGTCGGTTAAACAACTACCTCCCACAGTTTCAGCATCCGTATCAGTAAAAAAACTCAAATAGTTCTTCATATTTTAGTATATCAGGACTATAAGATGCAGTCAATTTAATTACAGTACGGAACTCAGATAGTTCCATTATATTTAGAACTGTCAGATATAGTCACCCATGTTATAAGAACTACAGTATCATTCATGATTAGTTATCTGTAAACCATGTATTAGTGTATAGATTTAGCTATCAAGCATTCACGATCTCAGTTACTATGCATGCATGTTTGCATTCTCACATTCATATTAGTCAGTCAGTTATCATTGCTCATGCATGTAAAACCTTTTCCATTCAGCCTACCTCACTCATATACTCAGTACATCCCTACGTACTGACGCATTTATGCTATGGTTCTTTTTTTCATGTTACACCATAGGTATAGAGACACAAGCTCCAGATCTGGAATAGCAGTAGCATTCCAGTATACAAATTTCCAGTGAGTCCTCTTCATTCGAGGACGATATGATTTGATTCATTTGTTATCTTAGTTAGCTTTCAGTTTTATGGGGTTAGTTAGAGACGTGTTCCTTCATCTCCTTATTCAGATAGTACTTAGAGGCTTTCAGATTTTTTTTAGATTTGTATTCAATTTTGATTTAGATTTATTTGTTTTGTTTTTTTTTTATCCCACATGGATGTTATATTTTGACATATTCTTTATTTAGTTGAACCTTATGGCCTATTGTTCATGTTTTCCGCATTCTTTATGGTTATTATGCATCGTATAGGTACAGATATCAGTCATGGGTTAGCATGTGGTCCTTTGGGGTCATAGGCACCGTGTAGTATTCAGGTTCAGAAAATTAAGGTGTTATAAACTTGGTATCAGAGACTAAGGTTCAACAGTGTCCTAGGAAGTCTGAAAGCCGAATCTAGTAGAGTTTTGTACATAGGAGTGTCGCGCGCCATATTTATGTGCAAGAGGCTATGAGATGTTTTAAGAATAGTTTCCCCTCTTTCAGTTTTCATGTTATGATAATGGGCAATGCCCAAACAGACTCTATGCTCTTCAGACCCGAAAGGATCAAGAAAATTCTCCTGATATCATTACTGGTAAGTTGAATATTTTCCATGTTCATGTTTATGCTTTGCTAGATCCAGGTGCATCCTTGTATTTTGTTACTCCTTATATAGCAGGTGATTTCAGAATCAGTACTGAAATTTTAGTAGAGTTCTTTTTAGTCTCTACCTCAGTGGGTAAAACCATCACAGCTCTGCAGGTATACAGGAACTACCCAATTATTATATTTCAGGGATCCACGTCAGTAGATTTAGTTGAATTAGAGATGACTGATTTTGATGCCATTCTCGACATGGATTGTCTTCATTCCTGCAATACCATAGTCAACTATAGAAATAGGATAGTTCAGTTTCAGTTCCCAAATGAACCCGTCTTTGAGTAGAGGGGTAGTACTTCATCATTCAGGGGTCATCTTATTTTCTTCCTTTGGGCAAGGAAAATTATTTTTAAGGGGTGTGTGTATCATCTCGTGCATGTTAAGGATTCCAGTTCTGAATCTCCTAGCTTGGAATCAGTCGTAGTAGTTAATGAATATTCATATGTCTTTCCTAAAGACCTTCTAGTCATTCCTTCCAAAAGGGAAATAGACTTCGGCGTTGATCTGCTTCTAGACACTCAGCCTATTTCTATTCCACCATACAGAATAGCACCAGCAGAACTCAAGGAACTAAAAGATCACTAGAAGTATCTCTTAGATAATGGATTCATCAGACCTAGTGTATCCCCATGGGGTACACCAGTCTTATTCGTGCACAAGAATGATGACTCTCTTGGGATGTGTATTGATTACTGCCAGCTCAACAAAGTTACAGTCAAGAACAGGTATCCACTTCCCAGAATATATGATCTGATTGACCAACTTCAGGGTGCCAGTTATTTTTCCAAGATAAATGTCATATCAGGCTACCATCAGCTCAGAGTTAGAGAATGTGACATCACGAAGACATCTTTCTATACTCAGTATGGTCACTTCAAATTTTAGTCATGTCCTTTGGTCTTACCAATGATCCATCCGCTTTCATGGACTTGATGAAACATGTGTTCAAGAAATATTTGGACATATTCATCATAGTCTTCATAGATGATATCCTGGTCTATTCCCTCATAGAGCATGATCATTCAGACCATCTCATAATTGTTCTTCAGACTCTCAGAGATCATCAGTTATTTACCACGTTCAGTAACTGAGAGTTTTGGCTAAAATCAGTAGCATTTCTTGACCATATTATTTATGGTGATGGCATTAGGGTAGATCCTTAGAAAACTAAAGCAGTAAGAAACTGGCCTCGCCCAGTATCTCCATTAGGTATCAGGACTTTCTTAGGTTTGGCTGGCTATTATAGACTGTTTGTCGAGGGATTTTCTTCTATTACGTCTCCCATGTCCTGATTGACTCAAAAGAAGGTCAAGTTTCAGTGGTTAGATTTATGCGAGAAGAGTTTTCAGGAATTGAAGACTCGACTCACCTCAATTCCAGTCTTAGATCTTCCAGATAGTTCAGATGGGTATGTAGTATATTGTGATGCATCCAGATTAGGTTTAGATTGTGTCCTCATACAGCATGGTAAGGTTATCGCCTACGCCTCCAGACAGTTAAATCCCCATGAGAAGAATTATCCTACTCATGATCTTGAGTTAGCAGCCGTGGTATTTGCCTTAAATATTTGGAGGCATTATTTAAACAATGTTCATGTTGATGTTTTCACAGATCACAAGAGTCTCCAGTATGTGTTTTCTCAGAAAGATATCAATCTTTATGAGAGAAGGTGGTTAGATATTTTGAAATATTATGACATGAGTGTCCTTTACCATCCAAGCAAGGACAACATTATGGACGATGCTCTCAGTGGAATCTCCATGGGGAGTTTTTCTCACGTTGAGGATAGCAAGAAGAAGATAGCTTTAGAGGTCCATCAGGTTGCTAGACTAGGCATTCGCTTAGTCTACTCTTAGAGGGTGGTGTATGTGTTTAGAGTAGTTCAGAGTGATCTCTAGTTTTTGAGGTGAAAGAGAAGCAAAACAGGGATCCTAGCCTTGTCAAGCTAAAAGTTTCAGTTCAGAATCAGAAAGTAGAGGTTTTCTCCCAAGGGGGAGATGGTGTTTTTCGTTGTCATGGTCATCTGTGTATTCTAGGTGTAGATGACTTGAGGCAGCGAATTCTTATAGAAATGCATGGTGCATGATACTCTATTCATCTAGTGGACACTAATATGTACCGTAACTTGTGAGAGATCTATTGGTGGAGTAGGATGAAGAGAGATGTTGTGGAATTTGTGGCTAAGTCCTTTACATGTCAGCAGGTTAAGATAGAGAATTAGAAAACTAGTGGTTCCATGCAGGAGTTTACTATTCCTACTTAGAAATGGGAAGAAGTGAAAATTGACTTTGTGACGAGTTTGCCTTGCACTCATCATCAGCATAATTCTGTTTGTGTCATTGTAGATAGAATGACCAAGTCAGATCACTTTCTTCTAGTTTGTACTTATTATTCAGCTAAGGATTATGCCAAACTCTATATCAGGGAGTTGTTCAGATTACATGGTGTTCCATTATCTATAATCTCAGACATAGGTACCCAGTTCACCTCTCACTTTTGGAAAGCATTCCAAAAGGGTCTTGGTACCCAAGTTCATCTCAGTATAATGTTTCATCCTTAGATAGATGGTCAAGAGAAAAGGACCATTCATACTCTTGAAGATATGCTAAGAGCGTGTAAAATAGATTTCAAGGATAGTTGGGATGGCCACTTGCCTTTGATTGAATTTTCATAAAATAATAGCTATCATTCTGGTAGTCAAATGGCTTCATTCAAAGATCTCTATGGTAGGAGATGTAGATCTCTAATTAGTTGGTTCAAAGTTATTAAGGCCTCAGTCATAGGTCCTGAGTTGGTATTCGATGCCTTAGAGAAGGTTCAGTTGATCAGAGAAAGACTTTGGGCTGCTCAGAGACGACATAAGTCTTATGCAGAGGTTCGTAGAAAGGATCTCAAATTCGATATCAATGATTACGTCTATCTTAAGATCTCTCCGATGAAGGGAGTGAAAAGGTTCGGCAAGAAAGGGAAACTCAGTCCCTAAAATATTAATCCCTTCAGGGTTCTCAATCATTTCGGCAAGGTAGTTTATGAGATCAAATTGCCTTTATACCTAGCCTCAGTTCATCTAGTCTTCCATGTTGCTTTTCTCAAGAAGTGGATAGGTGACCCAGCAGTTATAGTCCCTATTTAAAGCATTGACATTCAGAATAGCCTCTCTTATGAAGAGATTCTAGTCAAAATCTTAGATTATCAGACTCATAGATTGAGAAACAAAGAAGTCTCTCTAGTCAAGGTTCTTTGGTAAAATCAGTCTCATGAGGGAGATACTTGGGAGGCAAAAGAAGACATGCGTACCAAGTATCCTCACCTTTTCTCTGCCAATTCAGATCAAGATAAAGGTAATATTTCTGCATAAGCTTATTCAGTTTTATGTTCATGTTCCCATCATAAAACTTGTTACCTATTACCATTTTATACTCAGTTATGAATTCATGTATCAGTTCAGTTATAAGATCATGCATCAGCTAGGCATTCTCGTCTTGACAAACTCAGTTTATCAGATTACTCAGTTATGCATTCATGTATCAGTTATCCATATATCAGATATGCATGAGTTCAGTATGTTTATCATGTCAGTCATGAGATCAGATTTTAGTTATTTAGGTTCAGTCATGTTCAGTTTGTCTTTTATCCTCTCTTAGTTGATTCTCATGTGAGGACGAATGTTCCCAAGGGGGAGATATTGTAATACCCCAAAATTTTAGACATTTTTAGGATTATGCTTTTGAACATATGATTAATAAATTTTAGTTATTTGGTAGTTATATGATCAAGGTTGATGCATATTAAGGCCTCAAAAGTGTCCTAGCTAATAGACAAATCAAAACATTTCCTTACCAATTGAATTCTTGAGAACGATATTGGAATAGTAAGCTTCAGACGAGAATATCTCTTTCTATGATATGAATATATGATATCATGACCCACCAATAGATATATAATTAATTTATCTTTTTAACGATATATATTTTACCTAAATCTGATATTGAAGCAAGGAGTTATACCCAATTTACTCTAGCATATCAGGCTGGGAAACAGAGTGATGACATTTTAGACAAGCCGTCATGCCCATGGCGACCTATCACCAATGTCGTCAACCCTGGGGAGATTTTCACCCCCAATGATGACATTTTATAACAAGACGTCATGCCCGTGACGGCCTATCACCAATGTCATCAATCTTAACTAGAAAACCAAGATTTCACCTTTTTGTGATGACAATTCCTGACGACCTATCACCGGTTTGATGGCTTGTCATGAATGTCGTCAACTATTTTTCCCAGAAATTGAGGGACATTTTAGTAAGGTTAGTTTTGTCTTTTCCCTTCACTTCCCACGACTTATAACCCTAAAGGAGCGTATTATCTTCCATTCTCTTTAGTAAACATCTCAAAAAACTCTCTCATACACTCTCAACCACCAGATTAGGGTTTTCTCCCAAGATCATCTCCTTAAGAGAAAGCCTAAGGAATTCTTCAAGAACCTTCAGAAACATTAGATCTTTTTCTAGATTCAATCACTAAGGTATGCGTACTGTTCATCCATGGTTCCCTTTTATCCATGGAGCTCAAGAATCATGTTTTAAATTATAATTAGTGATTTCCCTGTCGTATTATGTCTACATTCATGTTGATGATTATTGTTTGAATTCAAGGTTGTATCTTGATGTGTTTTCATGAAGCATGTCAATAGGTTAGTTGAAACCTATAAATTTTGGATTGATTAAGATGGTCGAATTGATAAATATACCTATGCCTTAAAAAAGTGCATGCAAGGTGTTTGATAAAATGCCTAAGGAACTAGAAATCATGCAATATAGCTAAATTGTGACTAAGTGAAGGATTCATGATATGCCCCTATGTTCCAGTGATTTTTATGTTGATATTGTGTAATGTAAATGTTGTTGGGATGTTCCTGAACTAGTCTTATGAGATTATGCCGTGCTTACTTGAAAAACCTACTTATGTACAAAATGTATGATATCCATGCACTTTATGGAATTCCCCAAGTTATGATATTATGGATTATTGATAATGGTCACGTACTCAAGTTAGTCATGTGTGTCAGTTTCCTTCCATCGAGTCCTGGGGGTACTTGTACCCAAAAAATATAACTGTGAGCCTAGAGCCTTGTCATGTGTTATGATCTCTTAAATCAAGCCATGAATCAATAGAAATCAGTCAGTCATGTGACTCAGGAAAACCTCATGATCACAGTCAGTTATCAGATATCAAAAGTATTTCATTAGTTAACGGAATTCAATAAGTCAGTCCATGTACAGTCAGTTAATCATGTTCAGTCTCTTCATAAGGGAGTAGAAGTTAGCACCGAGCGAACCCAAGGATATGACGGTGTGATTATTAGCAGTCATCTTTGCATTCCAGAACTATGTAGACAACATAGGTTGAGATATTACAGCCTATTATATGAGGGTAGATAAGGTGGTTTAACCTGTTATATGAGGTTTCTCACCGTTCTCACTAGAGTTACCTGTTATATGAGGATTGCTCACATGTTGTCCTTACCAGTGGCGCGGTATTGACACCCTTCCAGTTAGGGTAGAGATTGGACCCCAGCTTAGCCACAATGGCACATATGGGGCATGTGGATTAAACAATTACCTCCAACAGTTTCAGAATCAGTCTCAGTAAAAGATCTCCGATAGTTCTTAAGATTTTAGTATATCAGGACTGTCAGATATAGTTAATTTAATTACAGTACGGAACTTAGATAGTTCCATTAGATTTAGAACTGTTAGATACAGTCACCCATATTATCAGAACTACAGTAGCAGTCATGATTAGTTATCAGTAAACAATGTATTAGCGTACAGATTTTTCTATCATGCATTCATGATTTAGTTACTATGCATGCATGTTTGCAATCTTATGTTCATATCAGTTAGTCAGTTAGCATTGATCATGCATGTAAACCCTTTTTCATTCAACCTACCTCACTTGTATAATCAATACATCCCCACGTACCAACGGATTTATGCTATGGTGCTTTATTTTCACGTTACACCAAAGTTCAAGAGACACGAGCTCTAGATCCGCAGTAGTAGTACCATTCTAGTATACAGAGTTGCAGTGAGTCCTCTTCATTCGAGAATGATATGATTTGATTCATTTATTATCTCTGTTAGCTTTCAGTTTTACGGAATTAGTTGGAGACATGTTTCTTCATCTCCTTATTCAGATAGTACTTAGAGGTTTTCAGATTTAGTTCAGATTTGTATTCATTTTTGATTTAGATTTCGTTGTTTTGGGTATTCGTTACCCCACATGGATGTTATGTTTTGACAGATTCTTTATTCTGTTGAACCTTATGGCCTATTATTCATGTTTTTTGCATCCTTCATATATATTATGCAGTGTACAGGTACAGATATTAGTCATGGGTTAGCTTGTGGTCCTTCGGGGTCATAGGCACCGTGTAGTATTTTAGTTTAGAAAATTGGGGTGTTACAAGGTCTATACACGTAGGAACGATGGTTTAAATTTTATCTCAAAAAAAGTGGGGTGTTATATTATCTCCCCTTGAAATCATTCATCCTTGAATGATGGATAGGAACTTGTTGATGCTATAGAAGTATGGAATAAAGCACGTAATCTCACAATAGGAATTTTATTTTCCTCTACGAAACATACATAGGCATTCAAGAAGAGCTTTGTGATCTCACCAAGTAAATCGTTTAAGCACACATCATGAGATAATGAGACTTTACATAGACATGATCTGGGAATATATCTATGGAACATGATCCTAACATTGTAAGGAATAAATTTTCCTTATAATCCTCAACCTGATAAAGATTACGTCAATACATGAACTGATATTTTAGTGGGACATAAGAATAGAATAGAAATATTCTCTACCTTAATTGATATTTCTAATAGCCTTTAAATCTTGCAACGCTTCTCAACTATTGATGATAGGCGAATTTACACGCCTATAGTGCTATAATTAACCCATATTTTAGCTAAGTTTTAAGGACAAAATATATAATTCATGCACTTTTAGTCCATTTTCCTGTAAGTGAGCTAACAAACGTGATTAGCAAGTTTTCAGGTATAAATGATGCAGATTTCAGCATTTTTGGATAACTTGACGCCAAAGGAAGCTCCACGAAAGAAGGAAAGGAGAGCTTGGACGCCAAGGACTAAAAGTGACGCATGGAAAACTTGTCCCGGGAAAAAACAACATTTTCCAAGACTTTGGGGATCAGCAGTAACCTATAAGAATTAGGATAATGATGCAGTAATTTATTAGGATTAGGATAAGTATGCAGTAGGCTAGTAGGAATAGGATATGGGTGTTATAAATACCCTATTTTGCTGGAGAATAATTCCCATCCATCCACCATCCATCTATCCATCAAAACAATTCTCCACCACCCTCATCCCTATTCCATCCTTCCCCTTTCATTATTAATTCATTGTTGACATTATTTTTTATCTATTCAACTTTTAATCTTACAAAAAGAGAATTGCTATTTTGCAAGGAATTCACGCCTAACGCCATACCACACCATACTACACGTGAGATTTTTATTGTGGTATAATGATAATGTCTATTGTGATTTCCATCGCACTGATGAATAGCTAAACTTCTCTGTTGTGGTTATGGATGCCTTATGAGATACTATCTACTGCTATGAGTTTGTGAATTCGTGACACGTATGCTGCTTATATCATTATTCTCTTCATCTTAATGCAAGTTCTTAAGGCTGCAGACGCATAGAATAACGCCAGTATAGCATTAACTTGTTCGAAAGAAAAGTTATATGTCTGGAAAAGAGATAAAGTCAAGGTAATAGGGCACCAACCCCTGTTAAAAAGTTAGTGCCGTAATTGGATTAAACTCTTGGAGAATTCGTACCATTAGATACTCTTTAAGATCGAAAGAGTTAAAGTGAAATAGTCCTTGTTAGGTCGAAAGACACTTGGATTTACCATAGAATACAATTCTCTATAAACACATGAATGTCTGAATTCCGCATAACTCATAGCCAATAGAGACGTATAACTCATAAGGTGGACATAACCCCAACTCTCAATTCTCATTATCTAACATCTTACTAAACATTCTTTCTTTTTACTTTGCTATTTTCTGTTTTACTCTAATATTTTGTTCACATCAATTGCACGTTACAATCCCCCCTCTTTTATGAGGCTTGCACCAAAAGTCTAGTAATCTTTGCTTACTTGGTGACCGACTATTCTCTGTGGGATCGATACCCAACCCAGTTGGGTTATAAATTTGACAACGACCGTTTTACACTCTTACAAGAGCTGTAGATTGAGCGTTATCAAAAATTGGCGCCGTTGCCGGGGAATACGGTTGTCAACTAAGTTTGTGATAATTAATAGACCCTTTGGTCAAAGATTCTTGTACTTTTACTTTTAGTTTTATTTTTTTCTGCAGGTTTTTTATTCAGTGCATGCCCCATACTTGAAGTTCTGGTCAACCGTTATTACCTATCAATCCTGAAACACAACGTATTGGCAGAATGGAGGCACAAACGAAAATTATAAGGATGGCTGCTCAACAGGAACAGGCGAGACTAGCTGCTCTAGCAGCCACTCAAGTGCATCAACAGAATATTGATAACCCTGGGCAAGCGACAAATCCTGACGATAAGGACCTAGGTGATGACGAGTTACTAAACCCTAGGCATGCTGCTGAGATCACAACACCTGCTAATAGAAGAGATCGTCAAGCTAGGTTTAGGCCTGAACGCCGAGCTATGCAACCAGCTTTCGATGATGATGATGATGATCTTGATGGAGCCGGAGCCACAGGAGCTATTATTCCTCCAGCATTGGCACCCAGAGAAAAGTTCAACATCACAAGCACCATGATTCAGTTATTGCAACTCAAGGGATTATTTGGTGGACTAGCAGGTGATGATTCGAATATGCATCTCATCAACTTTATTTCTACATGCAAGTCGTTTGACAATCCCAGCGTTGGTCAGAATGCAATTCGATTACGTCTATTTCCATTGTCTCTGTCTGGGGAGGCAACTCTATGGTTAAATGGGCTGACTCCTGATTCTATTACAAATTGGATGCAATTAAGAGACGCTTTCCTAGATAGATTCTTTCTGCCATCCAGAAGAGCACAATTGAGGGATGAAATCAGCAACTTTCGTCAGCTTCCAACTGAAGCTCTTCATGAAATATGGGAGATGTTCAAGACGAAGCTAATGCGGTGCCTAAACCATCATATGACTAATGTTCACCTAATGGAGATATTATACAGATCCTTGAATTCAATAACTAAACCAGTGGTGGATAATGCGTCCGGAGGATCATTTATGGACCTCACCTTTGGTCAGGCAAGCAATATGCTAGACCGGATGACGAAGAAAAGTAAAGCTTGGCATACCAGGGATACTGAGGTAGCAAGCCCCACTTATCTATTGGCATGACTGCAGACCAAAGGAGAAGAGAAGAAGAACGCGATCAAGATATGGCACACATGAAAACACAAGTAGATCTTCTTACAAAGCATCTATTATCAGGGAAACCCAAAAAAGTTAAAGCTGTTGCGTCAAAAGAAAGAGACGAATCTGATTCGGAAGAAGAGGCCAACTACTTAAACAATCAGGGGGGTTTCCGAGGTAATACCCAAGGAAACCAAGGTCGGAACTATTATGATAAATCTGGAAACAAGGACCAAGGTAGTTGGAAGAACAAGAATGACAAGAGTGGTTTGTATGTTCCCCCAGGAAGACGGGACGCCACTACATCTGGTTCTGAAAATATGGAAGACATGATGGCCAAACTATTAAAAGGAGTGGAAGCAACCAGCGCGGGAGTACCGGAGGTAATAAATGATTTGTCTTCAATAAAGCAACTGGTTCTCACATTCCACTTCAATAAAGAAAATAGAGCAGCAATTGAGCCAACTTTCAGCAGCACTCAATCAAAGAAAGGATGTCACTCTACCTAGCAACACGGTGCAAAATCTAAGGAATGACGAATCATGCATGGCTATTACTACCAGGAGTGGTAAGGTTCTAGAAAATTCATCCCAAAGCAATCAAGTGGCCGAACATAAGAAAGATAATGATGCTACAGAAGCTGACCATGAAGTCCATGACGTCACCCCTAGTATGATACAACCTGAAAAGACCAAAATACGGAAGAAAGAGGAGAAGAAAGTTGTGGAGAGAACACTTCCCTTTCCACCACCACCACCTTTTCCTCAAAGATTGAAGAAGATTGCGAATGATACAAGGTTCAGCAAATTCATGACGATGTTAAAGCAGCTGACCATAAATGTTCCGTTGGTGGAGGCACTAGAACAAATGCCTGGGTATGCGAAATTTATGAAAGAACTTTTGACAAAGAAGCGGGCAGCAAGCTATGAGTTGAAAGATACTGTGCATCATTGCAGTGAAATTGGTACCCAATCACTAGTTCAGAAGAAGGCCGACCCCGGTGCTTTCACTATTCCATGCACAGTTGGTTCTTTAAATTTTGCCAAGGCATTATGTGATTTAGGAGCCAGCATCAATTTGATTCCATTATCTATTTACAAAAAGTTGGGGTTAGGTGATCCTGCTCCAACCAATATGAGGCTCGTAATGGCGGATAGGTCAGTAAAACGACCTATTGGTATTCTATTTGATGTATTGGTGAAGGTTTCTTCATTCATCTTTCCAGCAGACTTTGTTATTTTGGATTGTGAGGTAGAGTCAGAAGTTCCCATAATCTTGGGACGTCCTTTCCTTACAACAGGACGTGTGCTTATTGACATGAGAGCTAATGAGATTTTATTTTGATTGAATGACGAAGTGGTCCGCTTTGCTATATGCAAAGCAATGAAGCAGCCCAGCGATATGAATGTGTTCTCTGTAGCTGATGTTCATTTTGAGGATAAGAAAGCATTATCTGTAGAGAAACAGCTTACTGTTGAGCCATTATCTGCTGTGCTATTGAATGTTGAGCATAAGGATGATGAAGATTATGAAGAAACTATGTGTGCTCTAACAGAAATAGAGTCCTATTCTCATACTACTAAATAGCCGGACCTTGATCTTAAGAATCAACCGTCACCAACAGCGAAGAATTCCATTGAAGAGCCACCTGTGCTAGAATCAAAAGAGCTCCCCAATTATCTAGGGTATGCATTCATGGGAAGTGGAAATACACTTTCGGTGAGTATTTCGGATAATTTAAGTGAACAGCACGTAGAGGCTCTCATCTCTGCTCTGAAGAGGTGCAAGAGAGCTATGGGTTGGTCTATTGATGATATCATTGGGATCCTTCTTGAGTTAAGTACGCACAAGATTCATCTCGAGGGATATTGCATGCCCACAAGTAATCATCAGCGTCGTCTGAATCCATTCAGAAAACGATGCCCCATCCATCTCGATGAAGTCTAAGTAATCGAGATAGCTATGTCGTGCCGCGACAATAAATCAAGCGCTAGATGGGAGGCAACCCATCGTTTGTCATTTTTTTCTTCTTTCTTTCGTTCTATTAAGTATTTGCTTTTGATAAATAAAAATCCAAATAGAAGAGTCGTGCCACGGCCAAAACTAAGGCGCTTGATGGGAGGCAACCCATCATTCTAATCGTTTTTGTTGTTTTTGAGTAAATGTAGGTGCAAGAGGTGTAAACGAGGAGATTGGTTTCCAATTTTGAGTTGGAAGTATTGCATGTTGAAGGTGGTAAGTTAGGAATGAAGAAGCAAAAGGCTATGGATTGGGCATTGCTTATGAAAATATAGGCAACGAACAAGGCTAGGCATATGTAAAACTAGGCCACGAACAAGGCAAGGCCTATGCTATGGCCTAAGATGTCCGATTCTAGAGTGCCATAGCATAGGCGCCGCCTATGTCCAAGTATTCCATAGCATAGGCGCCGCCTATACCAATGCCTTTTGTCTCGGAATCTCATATGCCATGGCATAGGCGCCGCCTATGCCCAAGAATGCCATGGCATAGGCGCCGCCTATGCTCAACAATGCTTTGCAAAAGGCGCCGCCTATGCCAAGCATAGGCAAAGCAATAGGTGCCACCTATGGTCACTTTTGGTCTCCAAATCTGATTTTAAATGGGTCAAAACCCGACCCAAGCTTGTCCTATAAATAAGAGACTTAGTCTTAGACCAAAAACACATTGCAAACCTAGCATAAGCGCCGCCTTCCTCTCCAAAATCCTCTCAAAAATTTTCCTTTTGGTCTTTTAGTTTGCAAGAACAGCATCCAAAGGCATCAACCAAGTAAGTACTTCTTTGTTCTTCATTAATATTCCGTAAGTACTACACTACTACGCATGTTATGAATTGTTAAATCTTGAAGTAGTATTGGTGATTTGAATGTGGTTGATGTGTTATGATACAACTAAGTGAGTGAATGAATACGTAAGGATGATCTTAACGTGTTTCCAACTTGCATTTGATTTTTATACACTGTCATACTTTTGCGGAATTGACCTGGTCAAAAAAATTGCATAATCTTGTCAATAGAAAGCTTACATATTGGAATGACTTGTTCATCGAGATTAGAAGTATGGTTGACTACCAACATATGAGGTTGTGATTATTTTTAGATGCTATACCTTAATTCAATCCCTATGTAGTAGTCTTGATACATCAAACATGAAAGTATTGCTAAGATTTCAAGAAGTATGGCTGCATTGTTTATATTGTTGGAATATAGCACCTAAAACGTATATCGATGAAGTCTGAGTAATCGACACCTTTCACTTCACTAGTCTGTACCAACAAACTAAGTGTGGGGTGGTGCCACCACTGCTTCTTTATAGATTGTATCCATCGAGATGATGCTAACATGACCATGGTTTTAATCTCAGGTACAATGTCACCCAAAGAAAGACAAGGCAAAGATAAAGCAACCATTTCACAAAAAGGCAAGAAAAGAGGACGAAAAAAGCAAGGAGACTCATCCTCGATACAAATACCGCGCCGCATGTTCGGAATTAAATGGGTCCTAGAGGAGGAAGCAAAGGAGTGGTATAGGATAATAAGGAGAAGAAATATGTTCATGTTGAGCTGATACATAAGGAAAGCCTAGCAAAGAAAGAACCGCGCATGTTGGCCAAGATAATGGCGTTACATCTTGATTTCATCTTCCGAGATATGAGGGAGTGTAATCTCGATTTAACACGAGAATTATATGCCAACTGGTCACCAAAAACTACCGGAAGTGAAGTCAAGATTCGGGGCCAAGTTCTACAACTAAATGTGGAGTTCTTCAATTCCTTTCTGGGTTTGCCATCTGTTGATCCATCACCACTCAAAGAGCTGTATAACAGACCTCCGTACATACAAATTAGACACATATTGTGCGGAACAAGATCTATGGCATGATGGAGTAGACACAAGGACACCGGTCGGCACAACACCTTCCCATATGCTCCTTTGACTAGGGAAGCAAGGATATGGTTGCGTATAGTCAACTCTTGCCTAATTCTAGGGACACAGTACACAAAGATAACAAGATATAGAGTGTGCTTGGCATATGCATTGATGACGAATGTCCCTATCAACATTGGGGCAATTATTCAATCCACAATGCGGAAATCTAGGCTACACAAGAGGTCCCACATCAGCTTTGGCAATCTGTTGACTACAATATTAAGTAAGGAAAACATCGAAGAGGAACCTGCTGATCATAAACTCCCACACAACCCGAAGAAGGTTGACCTCACTATGGTGAAATATGTTGAGTCCACACATGGCGTCAACCTTACTACTGCAGAAAGGCATGCTCAGGATGAGAGTTTCTTTCGCCATCTTTATGGCATGACTCGGTTTACCATGATCATCGGAGGTTGTGTTCCAACTGCTGCAGAGCTCTAACAGCTGGATTATGACTACCTAATGAATAAGAATGCAAGGAAAATGTGTGGAGTAGGTGTGTACTTTGAGGAACCTCTTGATGACGATGTGCCAACCGAAGATGATCGTCGAATGCCAGACTCTGACGTGGAAGAGAACTCTGATGGCGACGACTCTGATGATTATTCCGACGAAGGGGGTATGACCCCAGACATAGAGGAGGAGTTTGACTAACCAGGTTCTTCTTATTTATTTTCCACAGAGGGCAGTGTGTCCCGACTAAGTGTGGGGTGCTGGTATTTGCATGCTAACCTTCTTTATCTGCATTTGCATTCATTTATGTTTGATTGTTTTGTTTTTTTAGTATGGTTTTTTAGTAAGTTTTTTTTATAGTAAGTTTGTGCATGAAATTGTTCTGATAGGCAACATGGTATTACGACAAGATTCTGTGATAAAATCATTAATATCGAGACGTTTAGGCTCTAATAGTGACTCATTATGTGATAATTGTGTATTTCAGTTCCTTCAACTATTGGGTCAAGAGTCTATACTACTTCCAATAAAGTCGACCATGTACCTTCTGTGTGTGAGATGATAGTATATTCTATGTTTGTGACTGATACTAGAACTTGCCTGGTATGTATGTAAAGCGAAATAAAGAGTGTGAGTTTAGGAGATGATTTAGGCATTTCTTTGGCAACCTATGATTGTTTACCTTCATTTTATCTACCCATGGAAATCATCCTAGATAACCCCCTTTGAGCCTTTAGCCTATTTTCTTTGACAGCCTCATATATAAGCCTAATCCATTTTTTTTTCAAGACCATAATTTGATCCAAATTCCTAAGTGCTTTAAAGTGTAAAGTCATGTAACAAAATAAGAGGAAATTGGGTGAGTATGATACTTTAGAATGTATTGGTGCTTGAAATCATTATGAAAAAGAATTGCTATCATAAGAGGTGTGTTATGAAAAGAAAAAGGAAAGGAAAACTGAAAAGTTAGTTATGTTTAAAATTGAAAAAAACAAAAGAGGAGAAAAGGGGTGGTAGAATAAAAGAAAGTAGAAAGGTTGTTTGAAAGAAAAGCGTAAATGGCATACTGTGGTGTATTAAAGCACTTAGGAACATAGTCACTATTTCTGGCCAAAATAATCCTACCCGTCCCTTAGCCAACATTACAACCTGTAAAAGACCTATTTGATCCTAAGCTTAGCATTCTGATATTTAGTGGAGCATTACACTAAGGGCAAGCCTATGGTCATCAGTTGCAACATATGAATTCTTTGTGAGAGTGAGAGAAAGGATAATCCTATACCCATGTTTCAAAAAAAAAATACAATACTTGTGAGTAATTATGGGTTATATTTTTTGAGACACACATGGTTGATGAGTTTTGGGTGGTTGTGTATGATTCTCTGTTCCTTAACTTTTGAATACGAATTAACCATCATCACCAGTCTATATTAGAGGTTGAATTGTTTCTAGTAGTGATCAGAAAACTACTCTTTGTTAATAATTGCTATGCCTGTCTTGATGAAAATTTTGTGTTGTTACTATGAAACTCTAAGTACATGGTCAGAAGGACAGGATATTTTGTTCGAGGACGAACAAAGCTTTAAGTGTGGGGTGTTGATGATAGGCGGATTTACACGCCTATAGTGCTATAATTGACCCATATTTTAGCTAAGTTTTAAGGACAAAATATATAATTCATGCACTTTTAGTCCTTTTTCCTGTAAGTGAGCTAACAAACGTGATTAGCAAGTTTTCAGGTATAAATGATGCAGATTTCAGCATTTTATGGATAACTTGACGCCAAAGGAAGCTTCACGAAAGAAGGAAAGGAGAGCTTGGACGCCAAGGACTAAAAGTGACGCATGGAAAACCTGTCCCGGGCAAAAATAACATTTTCCAAGACTTTGGGGATCAGCAGTAACCTATAAGGATTAGGATAATGATGCAGTAATTTATTAGGATTAGGATAAGTACGCAGTAGCCTAGTAGGAATAGGATATGGGTGTTATAAATACCCTATTTTGCTGGAGCATAATTCCCATCCATCCACCATCCATTCATCCATCAAAACAATTCTCCACCACCCTCATCCCTATTCCATCCTTCCCCTTTCTTTATTAATTCATTATTGACATTATTTTTCATCTATTCGACTTTTAATCTTACAGTAAGAGAATCACTATTTTGCAAAGAATTCACTCCTAACGCCATACCACACCTTACTACACGTGAGATTTTTATTGTGGTATAATGATAATGTCTATTGTGATTTCCATCGCACTCATGAATAGATAAACTTCTGTATTGGGGTTATGGAAGCCTAATGAGATACTATCTACTGCTATGAGTTTGTGAATTCGTGACACGTATCCTGCTTATATCATTATTCTCTTCATCTTAATGCAAGTTCTTGTGGGTGCAGACGCATAGAATAACGCCAGTATAGCATTAACTTGTTCGAAAGAAAAGTTATATGTCTGGAAAAGATATAATGTCAAGGTAATAGGGCACCAACCCCTGTTAAAAAGTTAGTGCTGTAACTGGATTAAACTCTTGGAGAATTCGTACCATTAGATACTCTTTAAGCTCGAAAGAGTTAAAGTAAAATAGTCCTTGTTAGGTCAAAAGACGCTTGGATTTACCATAGAATACAATTCTCTATAAGCACATGCATGTCTAAATTCCGCATAACTCATAGCCAATAGAGACTTATAACTCATAAGGTGGACATAACCCCAACTCTCAATTCTAATTGTCTAACATCTTACTAAACATTCTTTCTTTTTACTTTGCTATTTTCTGTTTTACTCTATTATTTTGTTCACATCAATTGCACGTTACAATCCCCCCTCTTTTACGATACTTGCACCAAAAGTCTAGTAATCTTTGCTTACTTGGTGATCGACTATTCTCTGTGGGATCGATACCCAACCCAGTTGGGTTATATATTTGACAACGACCGCTTTACACTCTTACAAGAGCTGTAGATTGAGTGTTATCAACTATGCTTTCAGATATGAATACCACATTTCAACATCTCAATCTCATAATTCCTCTTCTAAATACGTAACTATATGATCTCGAGTCTAACTGTATAGTACATCCATGTTGAAGCCAAATATGGACTAAAATTGTGCTAGCTTAAGCTATGGGACCCTATACCCTACTTTCCTTTTAGAATATTACTTCACCTTATCTCTATAATCAAACAACTTTTAGGATTTAAGTGGATGAGTACTAACCATATAGCACATTGTTTTATGTATCTATCAATCACGACATTCAAGTCTATATCTACTACAACCATTTTATAGATCTCCCTACTAAAAAAACAGCAACTTCAGTCATTCTTACAAAAATGCTCGCCACATATCCTCTTCCTAACTATTTCACATAAGAAGAGTTCATCTCCCTCATTCCTTATCGCCTCTAACCTTAACTCGAGCAGCCACACATAAAATTTTACCCTTAAAGAACAAGCACTCCTATATAAAAAATATTACTCCACTACTATTATCACTATCATTCTAATATAAGAAAGGTCATTGAGGGACTAGAGTACAAGCATCAGGGATGGGAGTGAGATATGGTCCAATAGGCACAAAATTCCTCATAGGAACCATCTAGATCATATGTAAAGGGTTGTTCAAGAATAACCATAAAGTATCATGAGTTCTTCAAACTGGGCACAATGAGATACATGAATGTATACATCATGATTTGTGTATTATAAAGCTGAAATTCATATATTCAAGGGATAAGACAATTATTGCTTCTTGAAGATATATCTTCTCAATTTAAGAGTCGAGAATAACCATAAGTTTGATAAACCTTATATCCCTAGTCTAGACCTTCCATAAAATGAATTGGTACATATAGAAAGCATAGTTTCTTAGAACTAAGCATGACATGAGGCCTGGATTTATGGATCATGGGTAATCATAACATAAAGCTTGAATACTTGTAAACTTGGATTGTTGAGGGACATTATTTCTTCTAGTTTGGAGATCGAAACATAGACTCATAGGCATGACTTGAATGCATAAGACATTGGTAGATAGCCTTTTAAATTAGAGTAGGAGGAGTTTTCTTGAATAGGAAAAGATTTATCATGACTCTTTCCTGAAACATGCCACTATGAGAAAATTTAGGAACTACCTTAATTCATCATCTCCCCTTAGATCAAAGGTCACTAATCTAGACTTGAGCATATCTCCCTTCAGGGACTCCAATCTTAACTTTTTTAAGGTTCCATAGGCATCACCCTATAACTTATACTCTCATAAGCATACACATTTACCCTTCTTAACATATAACAATCAATTCTTCACTACTTAATATACTAGAATTAACCCTCTAATTGCATATCCTCACAACTTAATGAAGTTTTTAAAACTAGACCAAGAGCTCACATCATCTATCTAAATTTTCCTTAATTTAACTCTAAATAACACCATATAGAAGCTCTCTAGCCTTTTTCATATTAAGAAATTAACGAACATGAACTAAGCTCACATGACAATTATACACTTAGGACCTTATCCGACAACAAGCTAACTGGGTTCAACTTATTCTTATAGACCCAACGCTCTAATCCACCCAGTGACTCAACAAAAATTCATCATTTTAACACTAATCCTCATATGTATATGTATCACAATTTTTCCACTCAAGTTTCCAACATAGTCTATTGCATACATCAAATCAAGACTACTAACTTACTCTCACAATTCACGTATCACGACACTTAAGTTAAAAGCCTTACCTCCATAATCTATATCTAAAGTCCAAACCTAGTGTCTAGCACCAATCATGTACAACCAGTGAAACATCCAGCATGATATAATAGTCCACTGAATAGAGAAATCAACCTAAATTTCTTACTTTTTTTTAACTATGACATACAAGCGTATTTTACTACAAAATGCTAGTACTACACCTTAATATTTGTTACACGCCTCACATACTGTACTAGTTTTCAACTACTTGAGAAAAAAGAGGATCAAGGGGGAAAAGTCACATAATAAGAATAGTCGAACTTACTCTTATACTATAACCTATTATGATCTATTAGCATATTCTACTTTCTCACATCATATCAATTTACCCATGCATACATTCTAACTTCCTTCAAAATTCTATAATAATCAATGAGTTCCTGCTTCTTAGATTCCCCAATTGAATGCAAAATTATAAATTGCAAGCCAATCTACCCCTTTCAGTCACAACCTAAGATTTTTTTTCTACTACACTAAGTATGTATCATGAGTTGTTTTCCTCTTCCAACTAAGTTCTACTCATCATAACTAGTGACATCCACTTCTAAAAATCATAAATCTATAAATCATTCTACAACTTTAGCTAATCACCATAAAAGGTCATACCACACTATACTCAAAGGCTAAACAACCATAACTATCTTCTTCACTTAAGAGTTACCCTCACTCTAACTTCTAAACTTATGACTTCATACCACTAAACTCAAAACCACCTTACTACACAATTTTTAACACCTTACATATACTACCACTTGGATGGAAATACTATTCAAATATTCTGCTACAAATCATTACCTTAAGAATGACATCTTCAATAAAGCTTTTGAAAAGGGACTGAAGACACTTCTTACCTCTTGGTCAAATTCATGATTGATATAGATAAGGGTATATACTTGAATTAAAAAATTTTGAAGCACTAATGGACTCCTCTAAAGTCCTTGTTTTATTTCATAACTTTATGGATAACTCAATATAAAAGGACCACATCATTAAGAATCTAAATTATTGAACTTGTACCTCCTTAATAATGAGACATGGACTATCAAATTAACGCAAGGAAGGAATTTTGATGACTGTCATATAGAGAACATTATTGCATGATCTAGAATATGAAAGGATGGGAAACATCTCATAAATGCTCGATAAACTCTTGATTATAAGGGTGGTGCACAACACACCCATAAGCAATACTCTACTAGATATGACCTTTTATAAACCCTGGGACCATGAACCATGCTTAGATACCAAGATTTTTGTGACCTAAGTTGAGGCCCTAGACGGGACGTGTATCCCAAACTTCAAACCTGTAGGGGAAGGTGGTCAATACTTTGAGAGTACTGGTATATAGAACAATCCAAAAATAACATATATTTCATGTTATATAATTGACAGCATTTTGAAAACAATTTAGCATAATATTTATATATATATATATATATATAAACATGGGCAAAATATGAAAAGTTTCCACTCATGCTTGTAAAAGATTTACTAAACTCTTTGCTTTAGTTCTGAGCTATATGGTACACCCTATATTTTTAAAATCCCACGGGCCATATGGAATCCGCCCTTGACTAAGCGTTCAAGCCCCCAATCCAAGTTTGCCCTAAGGATTGGAGTTTTAGTAAAGGGGGACAGAGAAGATCACAAAGTAGGGTGCCATAATCCCCAATCAAGTCAACATGTCATGGTAGTGCATAAGACTATAAAGCAGAACTCCTAATCATAGTCCCAAATTGGGATGACATGAATCAAAAGTACAAAAGATCATAAAGCATGGTACCATATTCCCACACTGGAAAAACACAGTTTCCAGTGATGAGTCTGTCAAATCATGTTTTCTTTTGGTAACCATCTAACTCTCTTTAATCCTAATTTTAGTATCTTCAAACAATGCTTCATTATTGTTAAAGAGTTTATTTCTTATTATGTTAAGGGCATACTATAATAGGGCATCATCATACCCAGGCATGAAAGTCATTCATATTGGACCACATCATATCCCTGGCCCTTTTTATTCAAAATTGCGTTAATGACCACCTAATGATTTATCAAATTACAAGAAATTTATTACATACAAAAGCATATGAAAATAATGAAAACATACTCTCTTTTAAAGGATTTAACATATGGTGGTCAATTCTTTCATTAATCCCATATAGTTCATCATCAACCATTTAACACAATGAGTATTTATATAACCCATATGAGAAAACACCCTCTCATTGGATCATATAACAATTTAAATCCATAATGATAGTATTGCATTTAAGTTCAAGAATTTAAAGTTGCATTTGAACACCCCATAATGTGTTAAGGAAAAAAAGAGAGGGAATTTCATAAATCATACTTATAAATCACTTTTCGAAAGTCAATACTCATTTTCACATGATTATAACTTATGTTTTATAGAGAACCTCTGAGCGATTACAAGATTTCATCATAAAATGGGGTTCATCGTGCATGATCTCCAAAAAAATCTTAAAACCCATAATTCATACATACATATATACTTCATTGCTTGTAAAAATATGAAACACATGCCTATGAAAGTATGGATAGTCCCACATACCTTTTTGATGAACAAAAATTCAAGACCTCTTGAATTTATGCCTTGAGAGCATGAGTTTTTGAATGAAACCCTATTTTCTCTCTCTTGAGAATGGACAGAAGAAGGAACGATGAGAAACTGATCTATAATGGGCAAGTAGCATTTAAAGTGTGTTTTAAATCATGGAGTAGGGTTTGAGATGAGGAAAAGATCAAAATACCCCTAAGTAAATTGAATTAAAATTGTAGGAATTTTTAGCTAATGACTAAGGTGATAGCTAATCACCTATTTGATGACTTATCAACCTAGTCATCACTCTTTAGATGGACTTGGAAATTTTCTTATCAAGGGTGATTACTTAGTTAATAGCTTATCACTTAGGTGATGGATTATCAACACAGTTGTCACCTTTATTAAGTGATCTAGGGTGTTTTATCGGTAATTTAATGAGAGGTTTATAGCTCATCACTTAGTTGATGGCTTATCACCTCAAGTCATCACCATACTGATAGATGGACACTCCAATGTAAAATAAGCATAACCTCCTACTCTTATATAGGATTAAAGTGAAATCAGATACGTTGGAAAGAAGACTCAAACATATTTAATTTGATATATAGTAGGCCGCGTAACTCATTATATTTTGGGAGATATAGTCATTGAAACCTGACATAAGTTGAAACATCCACTAAAACTCAATCGATAGAAAGGTTCTCAACTTATCTTAGAGTTAGGGTATTTTTATGAATTTACTCGATCTCAAAAGATTCTACCACAGTTTAGATTTGATCATCATACTTATATTGACATAGAATCATTAGGTTTGGGTCTATACATATAGGAACGATGGTTCAAATTCTAGCAATAAAAGGTGGGGTGTTACAAAAGCTATCTAAGGTGTTATGGGTTGCAACTATCAATACTTGTTTTCTATCTCTAAAATAGATTGCCAATGAGAGATATTGAAGAAAAAATGCCTTATGAAGCATAGATTGAGACCAAGTTGTCATTCTAACATCTTAAAGTGTTTGGATGCATATGTTACTCTTACATTCTTTAAGTTGAAAGGGATAAACTTTATCAAAGAGCCGATATTGGAATATTTGCAGGATACAGTAGCCATTTTAAAGGCTATAAGATTTTAAATCGTATTTCACAACTAATATATGTGAGTAGAAGTATTAAGTTTAATGAGAATGTTGTGTGGGATTGGAAGAAGATGGTTTTTTCTTCTTTACAGATAAATAATCAAGAAAAAAATGTCGAAGGAGAAGAATCAATTTTGAATGAAGAGGATTTTTATGATTCTGCAGTCAGAGGTATCAGATTAAATGAATATATATATATATATATATAAATATATATATATATATAAATATATATATATATATATATATATATAATAGATGCAATATTGCTATATTGGATCCAACATGTGTTATACAATGCATTGCAAATTCTAGAATAAATGGCTTTCATGGTGTAAAAGCTCAATATGATTAACAACAATGATATATTGGTACTTGTATCTAGACCTCACAAAAAATAAGTTCTTAGAAGTACATGGGTGTCAATAATAAGTTAAAATCATATGACATACTTAATAAGTACAAAGCTAGGTTGTATGTAAAGGTGTTATCCTAACAAATTGGAATTGATTTTCTTGAAATCTTTGCGCTAGTTAAAGGGTTTGATACCATCAGGTTGTTCTTTCATAGCATGCTGATTTTGGTATATAATGCTAAGTGTTGTCATTGTAGCATGTTTTGGTCATTGATATTTTGTTTTAACTTTTTATATTATACTGTTGTAAGTTCTAGAATTTAGAAGCTAGGTCTAGTGTGTGGTGGAGCTTTATTTAACCACTTGATAAGGAGACAACTTTCAGGATTTAAGGGATTTTAGATAGACCACTTTATGTATTATATAAATATCAAATATTTATTGTTAGTATTCGGAAATACTAAAGTGTTTGTGAAAGATTAACAATAAAATGACAAATAAAACATAACAACATATTGATTTGATTATAAATGGTGCTATCCTAGTAGAAACCAATATTGTATCACAAAGCGGTTCAGATATTGCTCTAGCAATGGAATCATAGAGAAATAAACAAAAATTGGTGTTAACTTCAAAGAATGGCTAGATATTATGTTCTTTTAACTAACCAAATTTGAGATCCAATGGTTCATAAGTAGAGATCCTCATGTTCGTGAAGAGGGAATGTTTGAAAACCAATTGTCTGGTTTGGAATATCTTGTGATTCATCTAAAGATAGAAGAGAATAATATTTGCACAAAAAATTGACAATAATCTTATTAAAAATGATGCTACACATAATAAGAAGTGCAAGAAATCTTCTGGACTAGTGAAAGGTTAGAATAAGAAATGGTTAAAAGACAAGTTCTATAATTATAGTGAAGATAGACACAAAGATCTAAATTGTCAATTTCTAAACAAGAACAAGAAATAAATTGGCTAAACACGGCGGAAGCAACAGAAGAGATTGAAAATCAGTGTGCTATAATAACTGAATGCAATCTACTTGGAAAACCATATGACTAGTGGTTTGATTCAAGAGACACTAGACATGTTTGTTTGGAAAAAGAGGCTTTTTCTGCTTATGATACCATTGGCCCCGAAGAAACGATCTTCATAGAAAATACTGCAACAACTAAGATTGAAGAAAGTGGAAAGATATTCATAAATATGACTTATGGCAAGGTACTAACTCTAAAAACTTTTCTCCATATTCCTACTATTAGGAAAAACTTAATGTATACAAAACCTCTCACTAAAATGTACTAAGTATGTGTTTATTATGAAGAAAGTTGTAATAAGCAAGAATGAAACATATATATGAAAGCGCTATCTCAATGAGGCACTTTTCAAACTTTATATAATAGTTGTTGATATGAATAAAGCTGAGGCTTCTTCTTACTTGCATTAATCTAATAATTAGTAGTATGGTTGTTTAGAATATATCAGTTTCAAAACCTTGCAAAACCTTATTATTTTGAAAATTGCAATAAATCAAAATGTCAAATATGTATTGAATGTAAGTATGCTAAGAATCCTTATAAATCAGTTGAAAGGAATACCTGCCTAGTAAAATTGATCCGTATTGATATTTGTGATATGAAGTCAACATCATCGCATCGTGGAAAAAATATTTTATAACTTTTATTAACAATCGCACTACATATTATTATGTCTATTAGTTGAATATTAAGGATGAAGCAATGGAAGTATTTAGGCAATATAAAATTTAAGTTGAAAATCAGTTGGATATAAAGATTAAAATTATAAAAAGTGAGGGATGGAGAGTATGAATCTCCTTTTATAGATGTATGTTTGAAAATTAGAATTGTCCATCAAACTAATGCCCCTTACACGCTTCAATCAAATGAAATTGTGGAAAGAAAAACATGAATATTGAAGGAAATGATGAATATGTTACTTATATATTTAGGTTTAGCACAAAAATTGTGGGGGGAAGTTATCCTTATAGAAAACCAAATACTCAATAGAGTGTCCCAGAGCAAGAATAAAATCTTTCATATGAGAAATGGAAAGGAATGAAACTAACTTAAAATATTTCAAAGTGTGGGGGTATCTAGCCATAGTTCATATTCCTATGCCCAAAAATATAGGACCAAATACTATGGACTGTGTTTTCACTGGATACGCTACAAACGGTAAAGCATGTCAATTTTTTGTTCACAAATTAGACATGAATATTCATGACGATATGCTAATTAAATCAAATAATGTTGATTTTTTTTGAAAACATTTATTCATAAAAAAATAGATATGAGTTGTCTAGTGAAGGTTCTAAATAACCTTGGAACGAACCAAATGAGAATTTACTTAATAAAAAGAATTCTACACATACTAAAAATTAAACGACATATACTTACTTGGATCTAATTTTGTAATATTTCTTCTTGAAAATGAGCCTCAAACATTCAAAGAAGCCATGTCTTCTTGGAATCATCCATTTGGATAGAGGCTATCAATATTAAGATTGATTCAAACTTGAACAACCATACTTAGTAGTTGGTTGATCTTCATCTAGCAAATAAACCTTTAGGTTCAAAATGGATCATAAAAATGAGAATAAAAACTGATGGAACTATTGATTAATACAAGGCAAGACATAGCATTAAAGGCATTAGATAAAAAAAACTCTTAATTATTTTGATGCATAATTATCTGTAACAACGATTACATCCATTCGCATGTTGGTTGATTTACCTATGGTATATGGTCTTGAAATATATCTATTGAATGTTAAAACATCTTTCTTAAATGGAGAATTGGAGGAAATAATTTATCTGAAATAATTCGAGGATGTTGTGGTTCTTGTAAAAGAAAGAAAAATCTATAAACTTGTTAAGTCTCATTATGACTTAGAACAAGCACCCAAACAGTGGCATGCAAAATTTGACCAAACTATGTTGGAAAGTAAATTTAAGATTGTAACGCCCCAAAAACGGTTCCTGGAGCATCACACAGTGTTTGAGGCTACGAGTATCCCCAAGCTAACCCTTTGAGCCATTTTCATTCAGTTCAATACAAATCAACAGGGTTTCTATAAATAACTCTCAAATATCAACAGAGTGGTCGTCATCTAAGAATAAAAGATATTTAGAAAGATAACAAAATACGACTTATTAGTCAATTCCCAACATCTATACTAGTCTGACAAGCCTCTAAGATATCCTTACTATGGGAGTACACCACTATATCATCGATGAACACTATGAAAACACATATCCAGATATGGTCAGAAAACTTTTAGTAACAACTTGGGTCAGTGCCTGAAAGACTGCCTAAAATTCAGCATGAGACACATTTTCATTCAATGGGTCAGCGGGTTGAGGTTGCTGAACATTATTGTTTCTTCTCGCTCGACATGAAGGCATATTTTTGAAAGAAGAGAGCACGAATCAATAGAAGAGAGAGACACTTTAAGCACGATAGACTTCTGAAAGAAAGAATCACACTTTTTTCTAAAACGTCTTGTAGCCTTTGCTTATAAATGTGGTGCGCTACACACCGATGATAAGGACTTTACTTAACGCGGCTTGTCAAACTCCTTAGGACACCTTAAAACCTTAGGATCTGATACCAAGTTTGTAACGCCCCAAAAATGGGTCCCGAAGCATCGCATGGTGCTTGAGGCTACGAGTAGCCCCAAGATAACCCTTTGAGCCATTTTCATTCAGTTTAACACAAATCAATGGGGTTTCCATAAATAACCCTCAAATATCAATAGATTAATCATCATCCAAGAATAAAGGAATTTCAGAAAGATAACAAAATACGACTTATTAGTCAACTCCCATCATCTATACTAGTCTGACAAGCCTCTAAGAAAATCAATACAACCAGCAAGCCATTGAGACATGCCCAAAATGACTCATACTCAGTTATCAAATGTAAATAATTTCGTGAAACCAACATCAGGCATCACGTCCTCGGAACATGAGGACTCACCACAACAGAGAATGTAGAACAACGTGCCAAAAAAATCACTATCGAATCCGAAACTGAGCACCTAAACCTACATTCGAAGATGTGGGTCAGTACCATGGAAAGGAATCGAGTATATGGGGGTGTATGAAGTTGTATAAACATCATCATTATAAATATTTATAAGAAATATACAGGATGTATGAAAGACTCTCTTAGCCCGAAGAAAATCATCATAATCATGAGAGGATGAAATAAGTATAATAACACATGTGCGTCATCATATAATTTGTCAATCACTTTCAGTTCATCAAGAATATCAATTGTCATAATGTAAATATCATTTAAATCTTTTGAAAGAATAAATTTCACAATTCCACTTTCAAATCACTTCAACGTTCACCATAGTCACAAGGAAACACACACACACTGGGAGATCCTATAACCGACATAAACCATGTGAGGTACATGGAGTCCAACGTACATCCTACGTTGGGGAGAGCCGTCCTATCCTTTCCATCAGAGTAGGACTATCAATATCAAATCCACACAAACTAGTGATCACTATATAAATCAGCCTTAGGCTCACTCCTACGGGGGCATGTAGTTCTAGGAAAGTAAGGTTGCTTTATACCTCCCACTTGGTGCTAAAGATTTCTCCCAAACTTAGCTCAGATCATTTCAAAGATAATTCGAAACAAAAAAATTTCAGTAATATATAAATATACATCGTGAGTCATCATGCTTCCTATCTGTCAAAATCAACCGCATTGTGGATTTCTTTAACACTCGAGTTCAAAACAACTTCATTAAGACCAAAAGGTCAAATCATTCAAAATATCTTAAATATTCAACATCAATGTGCTTATAACACTCACTTTCTAGAAAAACACAATTTCCAATAGGGATTCACGACCCAAATATCAAAATCATGATAAATATCATTCAAGATTCATGCTTTATATCACCACATATGTAAATTCATCTTTCAACATCATAAACATCAAGATTTCGTAATAATTATCATAAGATATGGGTTCATACTTAAAATTCATAAAAATCAAATAAAAATCAAGCCTTGTAAAGAAAATTACTTTTGGGCACAAGAACGAAAGAGAGATTTTGTTGAAAACCCCAAATACCTTGAATGATGATGTTTAGATCGATACTCATTTTTGAGATGTTAATCGTGTATTTGAATGATGGTTCTTGGAGTTCTTGAACTAGGAACTTGGAATATTGAATAAATTTGCAGAATTAATGGTGAACTTTGAAGGTTCTTGAAGTTGGATGAAGGATCTTAGGATTTTCTTTTTGAGGGAATTTGATGAAATATAACATATAATGCTTCTAATAGGCTTTAATATAGGGTTTGGACAAATTTTGGGTGAGGGAGAATGACCAAAATTCCCCTAAAAATCAAATAATTCTCGAATCTGTCCTTTGCTGGACTGTTTTGATAGTCTGAAGTAGATCAACCATAACGTTTTACTCCGATATCCAAATTGGATGAAACTAATTTCATTAGAAAGAGGACTTGCAGAGCTTTCCGTTGATATATATTAGATCACCCCGATTATTCTTTACATGGATTTATGATTGTTTGAAGTTGGAGAAAAAATACGCCAGGCCTCAGTACTTTTTCCTGCACATTTTACTATTCACTACTATTCACGGTTCGATCGGAATGTTCATAACTCGTCGCTTGGGTGTCCGTTTTGGATGATCCACATATCGTTGGAAAGATTATTATATACTCTACGCAATGGTGGGTCATAATTTAAGACATTCCATACAAAAAATTTATAGTTTATTCTAGAAGATTGAACCCAACACGTTTACGCACAAAATTTCAACGAAAATTTTTTTGGGATATTACAAAAATATTAAGTGTGACAAATGTCTTTACATTAAAGACACTCCAAATCACAAATTTATTATTTGCTTGAATGTTGATAACATGTTGATCGTCAATAGAGACATTTCTACTATAACTGCTATAGAGTAAATGCTAGCAAGGTAATTTGATACAAAACACCTTGGAGTTGCTGATGTGATCGTAAAAATAAGAATTCATAGAAATCCATAAGGTTTAGCTTTGGTAGTCTCACAACATTAAAAATACACTTGAATAATTTAAGTAGTTGGATATTAATATTGCCAAGAAACTAATAGATATGTACTTTACACTTCAAAGGAAAGAAGGCAAAAATAACTCACAATTGGACTATACTTGAGTATTGGGAAGTTTGATGCATATCATGGATTGTATACGATCAAATATAGCATGTGATATTAGTAAATTGAGTTGGTTCATAAGAAATCCCAATCAAATTCATTGGATTACAATGAAAAGAGTTTTGGAGTATTCATGACATACTCCAAACTTTGCCTTGCATTATAACAAATATCCATCTATGGTTGATGGATATTGTGATGCAAATTAGACCAATAGTCAATGGAAGTAAAATCCATGAGTGGTTATGTATTTACACTTGGTGGAGGAGCAGTCTCTTGGAAATCATCCAAATAGACATGTATTGCTCCCTCTATAATAGAATCTAAATTTATTGCTTTAGATAAGCATAGTAAAAAAGTTGAATGGCTCTTGAATTTCTTGGAAGATATTTCTTTCTGGTCCAAACCTTTCAAATCAATATTCATATGCTTGATATTAAAGATTCAATAGGTAGGTCCGGGATCATGAGGTATAACGATAAATCTTATAATACAATATCAAAATGTAATATTGTAGAGAACTACTCACTAATCAAATTGTTATTTCGATGATAATATGGCAGATTTACTTACAAAAGGCCTAACGAGAGAGGTAATTGAAAAATTATCAAAAGAAATAGATTTAAGGACTAGGATAAGGATTAAGGTTTGAAGCTTTTTTGTGACAGTCGGTTCAACATTGGAAAATAATTCAACTCATTTTTATGATGAAGATAATGGTCATGAAACAAGGATAAGGCTTAAGGTTTGAAGCTTTTTTTAATGGTTTCTAAGTTTGGCAGGTATGATCAAATAGTTTATATATAGTGTTAAACATTTAGAAATCAACTATGTGAGTGTGAAGTGAAAGTTTCTTCAAAGAGAATAATCATAAAGGCCAATTCTCTAAGCTCTTATGAAATTAGAACGTTGCCATGACTAAAATGAACAAAACTATGCGTACTGTAGATGGTAAAAGGTTAGTTGCGTGACCTGCATTGTATAGGTGTACAATAAAGTTTGATGGTTCAAAGATATAGTATCTATCTATTGATTGAGTCTATCCACTATAATTTCACAACATAAAGTTCAAAGAGAAACCTACTTATCCAGATGCAAATAGTATTTGCTTGTAAACCACACAATTGTCAATATATTTCTTTATATTATAGTTATACTCCATTCATATGGGAATTGTTAGGTGTTTAAGAGGTTTGAATGGAAAATAAATAGATATTTTCTTGAAAAGACACCTAGAGAAAGTGTCACAACCCGAGGCTGCCCCCTAGTCATAACATGGTGCTTAGAACCACAAGTGATCCTATGCTAACCCATGATACTTGTATAACTCATGAGTAATTAAATATTCTACATAAATTTGAATGAAATAAGCAGAAGAGAAGTTTTTGCTAAGTATGTTCAATATAAAATTGTGTAAAACGGTTACAAGTCTACTCTTAAAAATTATCCTGAAATCAAATACATCAACTCTAAATGGCCATCTATGAATCCTCTACTAATACTGACTATTAGTAGCCTGGACATTACCCCAGCTATCCTTAATCAATACAAATGAATAAAAGAATGATACTAAAACTATAGTTGACTTAAGTTAATGAATCAAAAGAACTCTTCACATGCTAACTGAAAGCTGCAAACTATCTGGTTGTGATGTGTGTGCTACAACTAGTACCTACATTATGAGACAATGTAGCACATAGACATATATGTGGGTCAACACTTCTTGAGTGTAATGAGTATGTGGAGTGAATATAGAAGAAAAACAATAACTTAATATATTCATAGACTTTCAAATAATGCATGATAAGTGTAACTGACTCACTTTGAGCTTGAATAAAGTTGAAAGTTGAAAGATCATAAACCATGAATAACAAAGCATACTGAATAAACTTTAAGAGCCACCACACTTAGTTTCTAAAAGCATTACTTTTTATTCTTTCATTTGGGATATTCTTCTAACCGACATAAACCATGTTAGCTGTCATGGAGTCCAATGTTTTACACATGTTGGGGAGACCTGTTCTAACCTTGCCATCAGAATAGAACATTAACTTAAGTGATCACTATAATGAACCCATTGTAATACCCCATATTATACTTAGCTTAGTTCAACTTCTAGTTGCATGCATAAGAGTCTTAAATCCTTAAAATTATACTAAGTGTTGGGGACTTAATCATATATTTGGCCTCTTAACATCTAGGATTTTTAAATTGGTCTTCCCGACCCCGAGATGTTGGTTTTTGAGTTAATTCATGTTTTTAAAGCTTCATATGTCCTCATTGTTATTTTCAGTTAGTGCTGGAGGGTTATGAACACCCAATACTTAGTTGTTTACGTAATTTAAATATGTTCAAAATGGTTTCAGATAAATCATGAGCATTGTCATCCAGTTAGCTATCATGATCATTTGTTTGCTTAGTTAAACTTAGTTTAATCTAGTAGTTAATATTATTTTATTTGGGAGTAGTATTTAGCACTGAGAAAACCCAGGGATAAGGGTTCACCTAGCAGTAGAGGGTGATACCTTTACTAGTAGTCCCTTAGTTCCAGAACTATGAGCTAGCATAGGTTAGAGATATCAACCTACCAGTTGAGGGTTGAAAAAGTGTTTACCTGCCAGTTGAGAGTAATACATATCTTATTAGAGTACATGGAAGATGAGATTGACTCATTATTCCCTCGGGACATTAGTTTAGTGGATCTACACAGCCCGTGTTAGTACCCATGGCACGGTACTGATGCCCTTCCAATTGGGGTTATAGGTTGGACCCAGATTAGCTCAGATTGGGGCATGTCAGTTAGATGATGGCTCCCACAGTCCCAGTATAGTATTCAATATAATTTTATTTTAGATTTTCTTGACCAAAGCATACAGATTCTCAGCTATTATCAAATTTTAATATTTAAGTTTACAGATTATTTCAAAAATATATATATGCTTGGTCATGTATTCCCAGTATTTTAGTTTTTCATACATACTTACTGTAACATCCCAAGACTACCCGTTAGTTGTCACACAGTGCTTAGGACTACAAGTGATCCAAAGTTAACCGTTGTGCTAGCATAACTCATGAGAAACTGAATAAAACACAAAAATCAAAAGAAAAATGCAGAAGATAAATATCTTCTGAACTTGATCAATAAAAATCTATATTACGATGATTATAACTCGTCTTATACAAAACAAAATTGAAATTGAATACAACAACTATACTGACTATCTATGAAGCCTCTACTATACTAACTATAGATAGCTAGCATGTGAATCAAACTACCACTAATCAACACATATGAGTAAGAAAGTAAAGTATATAAATAATATCTAATCGAAGTCCCCAATGTAGTAGGTCTTATCATCTGCTGGCTGAAATCTGCCACTGCCTGATTGTGATCTATGGACTACAACTGAACTGGTACCTATGTTATAAACACTAACCACATAGACGTATATGTGGATCAGTACTTTTGGAATGTACTGAACATGTGGATGTGAATGCATAAGTAAAACAATAATGAACTATTCATACAAACTGTCAAAAACTGCATGTTATGTGTAAGTGACTCACCTTAGCTTGAGTAATTAAAACTGTAAAATCATAAATTTTAACAAGTAAAGCGTAATGGTAATTTTGTGAGCCCCCATACTTAGTTCTAAAAAGCTGTAGTCTTATTCTATTGTCAAATCATGCTGGCTAAGTCTAAAAAAAAAGGACTCACCTTTATTATATGAAAACATAAAGCTGAAATCTGATATCTAAAAGTCTTATGTAAGACAATTTCTGAATAAATTTGTGAGCCTTTACACTTAGTTTCTAAAAACTATTCTGTTATTATTTTCTGTTACGGAATTTATTTAAATAAATTTCTGTCATTCTTTGCTAGTAGGGAGTTTCTTCTAACCGACATAAACCATGTGAGCTATCATGGAGTCTAATATCTAGTTCCCATAAGGGGAAAAACTCACGTTGGGGAGAGGTGTCATACTCTTTCGAAGGAGTATAACCTGAGCTAAGTGATCATATCTATATCTGTCATCCATATAGAAATGGGAATAATATGAATATGTACTTATGTTGGCTCAAAGTTTTGGGTAAGTAGGATGTGCTAAACCCACACCTCCCATTCGGTGCTAAATACTACTCTCTTTAATATATATGATCATTCGTTAGGAAATCAACTTTAAAACTAGCATAGGGGTTTATAATTAAAACTAGTTATGTATCTATCTTCTTTAAGCTATATTCAAAACTAATTTGTTTTTTGTAAATTGTAATAAAATGTATAATCAAAACTGTAAAGTGGATTCCATATCTAAGCTATGGATTAAAAGATAAAATCTTGTTCAAATCTGGTTGTAAACTAGTCGTAGGATGCTTAAAAGCATAATTTTTTTGGAATATCAATATTCAAACTAGGGCCTAATAAATCATGCTCTAAATTTATTTCATACAAAAATAATACTTCATGCTCAATAATTTTATTGAAATACTTAAATAATTTCAATTAAGATAATGAAGTCTAAATTACAATATGAATCTTATGGATCAAAACATGAGCATGCGTAATATTGATGCAGTTAAAGCCTTTAAATCTCATGCTTTCTTTCATATAACTTCCAACATAATATAATTCTTAAATATCAATTGAAAATATTTAAATCAAATCATAAATAGATGAGAACAAACATGCATTTTAAAGCTTAAATCCATAAATTCAAAACAAGATTGGTTTGGTAAGAACCCTAATTGCAATTTACAAAATTCAACTTTAAAACTTGTATTGGGCATAAGGATGGAAGAGTATCCTTGTTTATAAACACCACATACCTTAATGACAAAGAAATTGAAGCTTGATTCATTGTGTTCTTGAGAAGAAGAGCTTTAATAATTGTTCTTGGGAAAAAGGAAGGGTTTTTATGGTAGTTGATTCAAGAGCATGGGCAAATATTACCCGTTTTAGAGTGATAATTTGTATTTGGATGGTTGGGGATGGTGGGAAAGGACTAAACTACCCCTTGGCCTCCATTTCTCATGGAAATGAACATTGTGGAGTTCCCCCCCAGAAATGGTAATGAACTTCACATCACGCCTCCCCGAAACGGGAATAAACCTCGCGTCGCAAACCTATCGCGAGAGCTTACTGCCTCTTATGAAAAAATGATATAAGTTTTCACTCGGGCATCCTATTAAGGATAAATTTGTATTGTTTGAAAGTTAATTCAATTATCCACAATTTGGTGGGTCTTAATCTGCTAAATTCCATATGTACATTAATTTATGCTTATTCAAAGACGACCCTAGTGAAATCAAACAATAAAACTTGATCGATTCAAAAGCTCTTAGCTCTCATCACTCTAAGTGACCTTTAAGAACATTTTCACCTAGAAATCACTTGACAGACTAGTATAATGATAATGAAACTTAAATTCACACGGAAATAATTTGGATTACAACTTACACGTTTAGGAATGACAACTAGAATTCTAGCGCGAGCATATGGGGTGTTACATTATCTCCCCTTTGGAATCATTCGTCCTCAAATGATGGTTAGGAACTTATTGAAGCATTAGAGTTATGGAATAGAGTGTAAATGATATGTCCTCTAAGAAAGGATATAACTAAGATGAAACATTAAAACGTTTATCACCAAGATAATTGCTAAGCTGAACTGCCTTTATTTACTTCAAGGATTTGATTCACACTGAGAGTTTAAAATTTGCTTGAAGTGTTCATGATACGATCATACATACAGAACTTAAAAGTGATCACTTACGAAAGCATGAATCATGACACAACGAGAATTATATCGTACAAGAGATATTACATTTTCTAGGATAAAATACTTGGAAAACTGAGATTATGCACTGAACACTTATGAACTGAGTTATGACTAAATATCTAAATCTAAGACATGATGCTTGGACTGAACAGAATTCACAATATACATGGATGAGAACAGATTATCTCTTGAAATGGCCATATGCATGATACTTTGGAGAGTAGGACTGGTTGGAAAGGTGTAAAACCACAGGAACTTGTTTTCCTAATTGCTAAACTGAATTGATATCTATACGCACTGAATTATTTGGAAACTTATACTTAACTGGAGTATCTCTTCAACACACTTTCTAAAGATGTTCTAGTAACATTAAGGAGCAAGGAATTTTAGGCATGATTTGAACAAGAAATCTAACTAAAGAATCACAACATTGACACTACTCTATGGCATAGAATATAGACATATAGCTTATAAACTACTATAGAATTAGTAGGCCTTAGGCAATGCAACATCTTACTTTCAAGCTTAGCAACAATTATTAAAAACTCCCTCAACTATAATATTCTCCTTAAATGCCATACTCATTTGATTCAACTTATAATTCTCACATAGGAATTGATAAATCTATCTACTAATGTCCAAACTAAACTAAATCCTCTCACTGTGATCAAGCCTAACTCAAAATCACAAGATAGAATACGATACACAATAATACTAGACTAAACCACATGATTTAATCTTCTATGCCTCTTCCAGAGCTCGTACCTTAAGCATAACGTGCCTTACCACTTCAATGACTAACTTAGACTCTTACTATGGATTCACTAGCACATATTGCATTCCTCTACTTACTTCCCAACATGACATTCAAGCCTATAATTATAACCACTTATGAACTTCAAGAAAAACACCCATAAAAGTATGCTTCACATATTCTCTAAGCATATATCAACAACAACTTTCTTGCACTATTTTTTAAAACACACACAAATTTTCTACTAATCATGAAATGTGTCAAAGACTTGGCCTCAATATTACTTCACACTTTAGCCTTTGATAGAAAAACATAATTAACCTTTCTTAATGAGGGTCATAAACTCCCTCTCATCTAAATAATTGCTTATACATTATCATCACCACTATATTAATGTAGGAAGAGGTCACTAAAGGGCTAACACATAAGGACGACCTAAAGCACAAAAAAATACTATACATAACTCTAACACATAACTGAGGCCTAAAGAATAGAATGTCGAAGGTATTGATTCATTAAAGAGATCTAAGTCGAGGAAATACAGTATATAAACTGTATTTCACTAGGATCATGAATTAATACTTATCATAAGCTATTCAACATAAGACTGGAGTTCACAGATTCATGATGGGATAAGTAAAATCACAGAGTGAAGCTTTTACTTACTTTCTAGATGCTGAGAATGGACGAGTACACATAAAGTGTATAAGCATTGGCCTTTGGCATGGTTCTATCATGCAAGACATGGATTCAGAGTGATAATGATTAAAATCCAAGGAATACACTAGATAAGAAGGGGTCACTATCTCAATACAACTCTTATTGACATTCATCGCAATCTAATTCTCAAAACATGATTTAGTTCTACACTCTACCATCTTCCCCTTACATCAAAGCGAACATATTCTAAGCTTATGGGTCGACACATAAATTCTAAACTCACAAACATAAACTATATTTTGAACTTACTGACTTCATTCTTGACCAACCCTTTCATATACCATCCTTAACTTTATAGCTTCACTAATTATCATTAAAGACATACACTCACATTGGCAAACATGTCTACCTCACTAAACACATAATTATAGCCTACCAAGATCACACTTCTATACTTACATTCTCCCCAAACCATAAGAATCAAATTCATACTTAAAAGACTCACCACCATCTATCCACAACTCCTTAACTTAGCTATTAGGAACACCATGTACTAAATAACTAGACTTTTTCAACTTAGAAAATCAAGAGTACTACTAACCACACACAACACTTAATAACCTTAGAAAATAATGCAAACCCATATCACGTTGGGCACACCTCTACATCGTACCTATAACAATATATTTAATCTTAAATCAATAAACTTGAATTCTTGCATTTACTGTTCAAGCCTACTAGATCACCTCCATATAATTAGCATCACCCACCCAACAATTATTATTTCCAGCGTGATAGTCATTCACAATTCTAGCTTAATATCTAGTACTAGGCATGACTAACTACCCAACCTCATATACTATTCTCACTTGGAGGCTATAAAATAAAACATCAAGAAACACTTGTCCATTAGAACTTTATAACAATAATAATAGGTCATAATCCTATGTTATACCTTATTAAAATCCATTGGCACATCCTCCTTCTACACATCACAACTATTTACCCATTTATATACCTAATTACTTTCATAGCTCTATAAGTTTCAACTAAACCCCCTTTATGCAACTTCAAGGAAAGCCTAGATCAATAATAATCAACGACCAAATACTTCATTAATATCCTATACTTTATTAAAAAAATAAATACCATCAGTAACTCCTTTGATACTTCAGGCAAACAACAATTCACCTTAACTAATAAGTCCTTCTCTATATTCCACTAAACTAACACACAGGGATATTTCACTTCACTACTAACTCAATCGCATGCATAAGTTTGTCTCTATACTTTTTATTAATCATCATACCGACTTTTCTTGTCACCACACTTCTATACCCATACTTATAACTTAAAAAGAGTTGCACTATTTATAAATCATAACACTCTAGGATGCTATATTCCTTGAATGCAAACTTTATTTAACAATGTAGGTTGATACTATCTTCTTTTATTAGCACTATCTATATCGAAGGGTTAATGATGAATCTGAATACATATCTTACTCTATCTTAACCGAAGGACTCATGGGGATAAGGAAATAACTTTCAACTTGAGGAACATATATCACACTAACGGGCTCCTCTCAAGCCCCTTGTATGACTTCTGAAGTTATTGGTAGTAAATCTGAGAGCATCATTATGGGAGTAATTGGAATCGAGTACTCATGTTATCTCTGAAAGCCATAGATGAATAATTATGGAGTAACACATGATCTAGAGTATGAAAGAAAGGAAACTTTTATTAAATATCTTGTAGCGCCTCAAAGAAAAGTACAAACGTCTCTGTACAATTCCACAAGACTCTACTAGATATGGCTTTACGGAAATCCTAGGAAACTTGAACTCTGTACTCTAATACAAAGTTTGTAATGACCTGAGACTAACCCCTAGTCGTCACATGGTGTTTAGGACCACAATTGATCACAATCTAACCATTGTACAGGCATAACTCACGAGCAACTAAATAAAACATACAAATCAAAAGAAAAATGTGGAAGATAAATATTTTCTCAACTTGATCAATATAAATCTATATTAAGATGATTACAACTCTGCTTATATAAAATAAAACTAAAATTGAATATAATAAATATACTGACTATCTATGAAGCCTCTAATATACTGACTATAGATAGTTGGTATGTGATTCCAACTACCTCTAATCAATACATATGATTAAGAAAATAAAATATATAAATAACATTTAAATGAAGTCCCTGAAGTAGAAGGAATCATCATCTGCTACTGGAATGTAAGACTTGTCAAAATACTAAGCTTAACTCAGCCCGTTAAAGCTTGAAAAGAGGTCCCAAACTAAGAAATTTCAGCTAAGTGTTTACACTTAGAATTTATTTTATCCTCATAAGTTGGAAATACTATTTTCCAACCCTTATAACCTTAAAGTGTTGATTTTTAGGTTGACTTTTGATCAGGAATGTCAGTAGGTATCCCCGAACAAGTTTTGGATTTTTTGAACCTCATTTAAATCAAGTTTGGGAGTTTAAACCGATGGATTAATTTAATCTCGATGCACTGCATCGACTATCGCATAGATAATTGTTTATCCCATCTCCTAGTGTCAAATTCTAGAGAGCCGATGTGGATTTAACGCAGTGCATTGTCCATAGCATTGATATGATCGACGCAAGGCGTTGGGCTACATATTACCGGACATGTTTATAGTCATTAAAAAAGCCCACGTCCTGAGGGGTAATTATGTCTTTTTCCACCCCTATTAAGCCCCAAAAACATGATAGTAAGTCATCCCTAGGGTAAAAACATTCGCTTTCTCTCAAATTGCTCTTAAGAACAAATCCTAATGCCTTTGATTTAAAGACCAAGCTTCAAGAACACTCTATCAATCTTTACAAACTTGAATACCAAGGTATGTGAAGTGTTCATCCAAGGGTTTCCTTCCACCCTTGGAGTACAAGAAAATCTTTTAAACTACAAGTTAATTGATCTCATAGATTTTATGTTGGATTTGAATGTAATCTTGACTATATTGTTGAATGGATTTTAAATTCCATGATTTGTCACAAGTTTCATGAAAACTAGTTAGATGTTGATTAAATTATGTAAACTTTATGTTGAACTCTTGAATTGCAAGTGAATGTAGTATCCATGATAGTATTATATGTTAGTGATATATGAAATGCCCATGCCTCCCATATGTTGACAAAATAGTTATATGAATTGACTATTGCAAGCATGACATGTTATTATGTGATTTCAATCATACACAAGCCCATGCATATCTAGTGTTTTACAAACATGTCTAAATGAATGCATTAATAGTAAACAAGTACCATTGTGCTATTATAGTCATGCTGTGTATTAATTTTTATGCTATCGAGTCCTGGGGGTATTCAATACTAAAAAATCTAGCTGCTTGCCTAGAGTTACAGTAGTTAAAGAATAGTCTTAGTAGTGTCACAAATAGTAGTTCCTAAGTAACCATTCCCAGTTCTGTATTCATTTCAGAACTCAGTAGTGTTCAGTTTAGAACATAACTTAGTAGTATTCTATTCAAAACTCAATAAACTCAGTCAGCTAATGGAACTTAGTAGTACTCTATCAGATAATGGAACCTAGTGAATTTAGTTTAGTTCAAATAGACAACATGATCGGTAACATTTCAGTCTAGCCTAGTACAGTTTAGAAATCATTTGAGTATCTATTCAATTGGGAGTAGGATTAAGCACCTAGTGAACCCAAGGATGGGGATTCACTTTCTAGTATATGGTGTGATCCTTAGAAGAAGTTCTTGTATTCTAAAACTATGTAGACAACATAGGTTGATACATCAACCTACCAGTTGAGGGTTAATGAGGTATTCTACCTTCCAGATGAGGGTACCATCGATCTCGTTTAGAGCACTTGCCAAATGAGGGTGAATCAGTACTTTTCATTACCCATGGCACGGTACTGAAACCATTTCAATTAGGGTTATAGATTGGACCCCAATTCAGTTACCTCTGTTCGGGCATTTTCGTTAGATAATTATCTCCCACAATTTGTTTTTAAATCTTAGTACAGAACTTATTCTAGTTCTATAGAATCAAGACTATCAGCATACTCATACAACTCAGTATGGTACTCATCATAGTTTTGTTCTATAGAATTTGTATTGTCAAAAAAAGTCATTCATGTATTAGTATTATAGTATTAGTAAACTCAGATATCAGTTAATCATTATTCAGAATTCAGCATCAAATATTGATATGATCTCAGTTATAGTTTATGTATTAAGGCATATACTCTCATTTAGTTATATTCATGCTACGCAGTCAGTTATTTGTTCATGCATATGAACCCATGCATACAAGCCTACCTCACTTAGCATACCAGTATATTCTAAATATTGATGCATACGTTTCTTTCATACTATGTTATTTTATATCATAGATTCAGACGTACGGGCTCCTGACCATACTTAGCATCCCACTATATCAGCAGCAGGCCTTATAGAGAGTCCTCATAGTTTGAGGACAAAGTTATTATATTATTTCAGTATTTTAGTATATAGTAGTTGGAGTTAGTTGGGGGCTTGTCCCATTAACTCAAAACCCTGTCAGTTAGATGCTTTTAGACTAGAGTATTTCAGGTATGTTTCAGTATTCATATTTTAGTACATAATATTTTTTTTAGTTACAAACCTTACGACATTTATAGACTTTACTATAGTATTTATGTCACTTATAATATTATTAAAGTGTTACTATTGTTCAATACTCACAATAGGTACTAGTCATGGGTTAGCTAGTGGTCCTTTGAGGTTGCTAACACCGTGTAGAATCAAGGGTTTAGACTTGGGGCATTACAAAATTGGTATCAGAGCGCGAGGTTCAACAGATTCCTAATAAGTCTGAAAGCCACATCAAGTATAATCTTGTGCATGGGTGTATAGCGTACCACACTTATAGACAGGAGGCTGCGTTGTTTTTTGAAAAAGTTTCCCTTCTTTTAGTATTTATGTCGTGTGAGTGACCACAAGCTCAAATTAAACTCTCTATCTAATCCTTTTCTTCCCTCTATTTACAGAATATGTCTCCTAAAAAGACTAACAAAAAAGGAACTAGAAACTAGCCAGTGCCTCCACCTGTTCAAGAAGATCCCCTGAATGAGAATGTGTCTCACTCCAAACTCAAAGGCTTCTTTCCTTGCCTTAGCTTATTCAGTAGTAGCCCAGAATAATCATCTGGATACATTCCTATCTAGTCTTATGACTCAATCTCCACAGAGTAAGGAGAAGAGATTTAGTAAAAGAGGGAGAAATAATAAGAGGGCCAGAACACTAAGTCCAAAGAGTGGCCGAACAAATACTCTTTCCCTGAAATATGGTATAAACCATCAGGGCATGTGTAGGTCTTATAGTAGGTTGTGTTTTGGATGTGGCAATCCAGGCCATTGAATTAGAGATTCTTCTCAGTCAAGTTATCAAAGTTAGTATATTCGTCCCTCAGTTCGGTTTAATCGCTTGAATCAGCAGGGTGCCAATTTTAGTGCCACCAGTGAGGCAACACCTAAACAAGTTTTATGCACTTAATCCAGACAGGATTAGAAAAGTTCTCCTGATGTGGTCCTTGGTATGTTACAAGTTTATCATTTGCATGTTTATGCTTTGCTAGATCCAGGAGATTCTTTGTCCTTTGTTACTCCTTATATAGCCTTTGAATTCGGAGTTAGTCCCAAAAAAATAGTAGTAGAACCCTTCTCAATCTCTACCCTAATGGTTAAATCTATTATAGCCCGATGGGTATACAGGAACTATCCTGTTATGGTATCTTACAAACTCACTTCAGCAGACTTAGTAGAATTAGAGATGACAAATTTTGATGTCATTCTCGGCATGGATTGGCTTAATTTATTCTATGCTTTAGTTGACTGCAAAAACTGAATTGTCCAATTTCTATTTTAGAATGAACCTGTCCTAGAGTGTTGGGGTAGTACTTCAGTACTTAAGGGTCAACTTTTTTCCTACCTTAGGGCAAGGAAAATGATATCTAAGGGATGTGTCTATCATTCTTTTTGAGTTTAGGACTTTAGTTAAAATACCCCTAATCTTGAGTCAGTTCCAATAGCATTGAATCCCAGATGTGTTTCTCGATTCCATGATTTATCATAAGTTTCATGAAAACTAGTTAGATGTGTATTGAATTATGTGAAATTCATGTGGAACTCTTAAATTGCAAGTGAATGTAGTATCCATGATAGTATTACATATTAATTGATATGTGAAATACCTATGCCTCACAAGTGTTTGACAAAATGCTTTTATGAATTGTCTAGTGCAAGCATGACATGTTATTATGTGATTTCAATCATACAAGAGCCCATGTATATCTAGTGTTTGACAAAAATGTCTAAATGAATGCATTATTGGTAAACAAGTACAATTGTGCTATAAAAGTCATGTAGTGTTTTACTTTTCATGCTATCGAGTCTTAGGGGTATTCAATACTCAAAGACCTAGCTTATTGTCTAGATTTATAGTAGTTATAGAATAGTCTCAGTAGCTTCATGAATAGTAGTACCTCAGCAATAAGTCCTAGTTCAGTATTCAGTCCAGAACTCAATAGTGTTTAGTTCAGAACTTCACTTAGTAGTATTCAGTTCAAAACATAGTAAACTCAGTCAGCTAACAAAACTCAATAGTAATCCATCAGATAATGAAACCCAGTGAATTCAGTTCAGTTCAGATAGATAACATGATCAGTAATAGTTCAGTCCAGCCTAGCACAGTTTAGAAATCAGTTCAGTGTCTATTCAGTTGGTAGTAGGATTCAACACCGAGTGAAACCAAGGATGGGGACTCACCTCCTAGTAGAGGGTATGATCCATAGAAGCAGTCTTTATCTTCCAGTACTACGTAGCAAGTATACGTTGAGACATCAACCTACTAGTTGAGGGTTGATGAGGTGTTATACCTTCTAATTGAGGGTACCACTATCCTCGGTTAGAGAATCTATAAGATGAGGTTGACTCAGCACTTGTCTTTACCCGTGGAAAGGTAGTGACACCCTTCTAATTGGGGTTATATATCGGACCCAAACTCAGTTACCTCATTTGAGGCATGTCAATTAGATGATTATCTCCCACAGTTTTAGTTTCAGTCTCAGTATAGAACTAATTCTATTTCTATAGAATTAGGACTATCATACATAGTCATACAACTTAGAATAGAACTCAGCATAGTTCCATTCTATAGAATCAAGACTTTCAGAAAATAGTCAGTCAATTATTAGTATTATAGTATTAGTAAACTCAGCCATCAGAATTTAGCATCCAATATTGATATGATCTAAGTTATAGTTTATGTATTCATTCATGTACTCTCATTTATTTATATTCATGATACCCATTCAGTTATTTTTTCATACATATGAACCCATGAATATCAGCCTACCTCACTTAGTATACCAGTGCATTCAAAGTAATGACGTAGACCTTTCTCTTACACTATGATGTCTTCTATCATAGGTTTATATGTTTGGGATTCCAACAAAACTTAGCGGCCTACTCTATTAGCAACAGGCCCTGTGGTGAGTCCTCATAGTTTGAGGACAAAGTTATTATATTATTTCAATATTTCAGCATGCAGTAGTCAGAGTTAGTTGGGGGCTTGTCCCATCAACTGCAAACTCAGTAAGTTAGAGGCTTAAAAACTAGAGTATTTTATATAAATATTTCAGTATTAAGATTTAAGTACTCAATATTTGTTTAAGCTACAAACCTTATGGCCTTTACAGCCCTTACTTCCACATTTATATTAGTTATATTTTTATTAAAGTGTTACTATTGTTAAGTAATCACAGTAGGTATTAGTCATGGGTTAGCTAGTCGTCCTTCAGGGTCGCTAGCATCATGTAGCATCCAAGGTACAAACTTAGGGTGTTACATGAAATCTACAACTGCCTTATTGTGATCTATAGACTACAACTGAACTGGCAACTACATTATAAACAATGTAGCACATAGACGTATATGTCAATCAATACTTTTGGAATGTACTAACCATCTGTGGGTGAGTGCATAGGTAATATAATAATGCACTATTCATACAAACTGTCAAAAACTGCATGTTAAGTGTAAGTGACTCATCTTGGCTGAGTAATCAAAACATTAAAATAATAAATCATGAGAAGTTAAGCATAAAGGTAATTTTGTGAGCCACCATACTTAATTCTAAAAAGTTGTAGTCTTATTCTATTTTCAAATCATTCAGGAAAAGTGGTAAAAAAAGGACTCACATTTATCATATGAAAAATAAAAGATGAAATATGAAAACTAAAGTCTGATGTAAGACAATATCTGAGTAAATTTGTGAGCCTTTACACTTAGTTTCTAAAAATTGTTCTGTTATTCTTTTTCTGTTAGGGAATTCGTTTAAAAGATTTTCAACCATTCTTTACTAGTAGGGAGGTTCTTGTATCTGAAATAAACCATGTGAGCTATCATGGAGTCCAATGTCTATTTCCCCTAAGGGGAAAACCTCACTTGGGGAGAGGTCTTATACTCTTTTCAAGGAGTATAAACTGAGCTAAGTGATCACATCTGTATTTGTCATCCATATTAAAATGAGAATAATCTGAATCTGTACCTACATTGTCTCACAGTTCTGGGGAAGTAGGATGCACTAAACATACACTTTCCATTCGATTCTAAATACTACTATATTTAATCTTTATGCTTATTCAGTAGAAAATCCACGTTAAAACTAGCATAAGGGTTTGTAATGAAAACTAGTTATGCATCTGTCTATTTTAAGCTATAATAAAAAATAATTTGTTTTCTGTAAACTGTAATAAAATCTATAATCAAAACTGTAAAGTGGATTTCATATCTAAGCTGTTGATCAAAAGATCAAATCTAATTCAAACTTGAATGTAAACTAGTCATAGAATGCTTAACAGCATAATCTTTATGGAATATCAATATTTAAAATAGGGATTAATAACTCATGCCCTAAATTGTAATAACAAAACAATACTTCATGCTCAATAATCTTCTTGAAATTCTTCAATAATTTCTATCAAAATAATGAAATCAAAATCATAATATGAATTTTATGGATTAAAACATGAGCATGCATAATCTTGATGCACTTAAAGCTTTTAAATCTCATGTTTTCTTTCATATAACTTGCAACATAATATCATGCTTAAATCTCAATTGAAAACTTTAAATCAAAGCATAAACAGATGAGAACAAGAATGCATTTTAACACTTAAATCCATAAATTCAATACAAGATAAGTTGGGTATGAATCCTAATGGCAATTTACGTAAATTCAACTTTAAAACTAGTTTTGCTTATAAGGATGAAAGAGTATCCTTATTCATATACCCCAAATGCATTAATGACAGATAAATTGATGCTTTATTTCTTGTATTCTTGAGAAGAAGAGCTTGAATTATTATTCTTGCGAAAAAGGGAGGGTTTTTATGTGAGTTGATTTGAAGAAGATGGGCAAATAAAGCCCCCTTTTGAGTTATAATTCTGTTTTGACGGCTGGTGATTGTGGAAAAAGACTAAACTACCCCTTGGTCTCTCTTTCTCGTGGAAATTTCCATGATGGTGCGACACCCAAAAACAAAAATGAACCTTGAGTTGTGCCTCCCAGAAATGGGAATGAACCTCGCATCGCGAGCCTATCGCGAGAGCTTACTGCCTCCTATGAAAAATGACATAACTTTTTACTCAGGTATCAAATTAAAGAGAAATTGGAATTGTTGGAAAGATAATTGGATTATCTACAATTTGGTGGGTATTAATATGCCAAATTCCACACGTACATTAAGTTATGCTCATTAAAATATGACCCTAGTGAAATCAAATACCAAAACTTGATTGATGCAAAAGATCTTAGCTCCTATTACTCTAAGTTACCGTTATGAACATTTTTAACCTAGAAATCACTTCACACACTAGGATAGTGATAATGAAACTTACATTCACATAGAAATCATTTTTATTATAGATTACACACGTAGAAATGACAATAAGAATTCTAGCATGAAAATGCGGGGTGTTACAGTATCTCCACCTTGGAATCATTCATCCTCGAAAAATGGTTAAGAACTTGTTTAAGCCTTAGAGATATGGAATACAGTGGACATGATAAGTCCTCTAAGAAAGGATATAACTAAGCTAAAACATTAAAACTTCTATCATGAAACTGATTTTTAAGCTGGCTTGCCTTTACTTACTTTAAGAAGTTGATTCATGCTGAGAGTTTAGAATTTTCTTGAAGTGTTCATAATACAATCATACATATAGAACTGGTAAGTGATGAGTTATGCATGCATGAATCATGAAACAATGAGACTTAGATCATACAAGGAGTATTACATTGTCTGAGCTGAAATACTTGGAAAACTGAGATTACGAATTGAACACTTATGAACTGGGTCATGACTAAATAGCTGAATTTGAAACATGATGCTTAGATGGAACTGAATTCGCAATTTACATGGACCTAGGAATGTCCATACACCTGAGACTTCGAAGTGTAGGACTAGGTGGGAAGGTGGAAAACCAAAGGAAATTGTTTGCCTGATTGCTAAACTAAATTGCTGGCAATACAGACTGAATTATACTGGAAACTTATACTTATGTGGAGTATCTCTTCAATACTGATTCTAAAGAAGTTTTAGTGACATTAGGGAGGAAGAAATCATAGACATGATTTGAACAAGACATCTAAGGTATCACAACATTGGCACTACTCTATAGCATGGAATATAGACATTAGATTACAAGCTATGATAGAATTACTAGGCTTTAGGCAATGCAATTCTTACTTTCAATCGTAGCAACACTTCTCGAATACTTTCTCAATGATACTATTCACCTTAAATACCATACTCATTTGATTCAACTTGTAATTCTCACATGGGCATTGATAAATCTATCTACTAATGTCATAACTAAACTAAATCCTCTCACTGTGATCAAGACTAACTCAAAATTACAAGATACAACACGCTACACCATAATACTAGTATAACCACTTGATTCAATCTTCTATGACTCTTCCAAAGCTCACACCCTAAGCATAACGTGCCTTACCACTTTAATGACTAACTTAGAACTCTTACTACGGATTTAATAGCGCTTATTGGATTCCTTCACTTACATTCCAACATGACATTCAAGCCTATAATTATAAAAATATATAAAGTTCGAAGCGAACACCCATAAAGGCATACTTCACATATTCTCAAGACCTCTATCAACAACAACTTTCTAGCACTATTCTTTAGAACACACACCAATTTTCAACTAACCATGACATGTATCAAAGACTTGGCCTTAATCTTACTTCACACTTTAGCCTTAGATAGAAAAAAATAAGTGACCTTTCTTAATGAGGGTTATCAACTCCATCTGATCTAAACCATTTCCTATCCATTATCATCACCACTACTTTAACGTAGGAAGAGGTCACTGAAGGTCTAACACATAAGGACCTAAAGCACAAAAGAATACTATACATAACTCTGACACTTAACTGAGGCCTGAAGAATAGAATGTCAAATGCTTGGCCTCATTAAAGAGATCTAAACTAAGGGCATACATGATAGAAACAAGATTTCACTAGGGTGATGAGTTTATACTTATCATAAGCTATTTAACATAAGACTGGAGTGCAAAGATTCATGAGGGAATATCTCAAATCATAGAGTGAATTTGTTACATGCTTGCTAGTTGCATAGAATGGACTTGAGTATGCATGAAATGTATAAGCATTGGCCTTTGGCATATTTCTATCACGCAAGACATGGATTCGGAGTGATAATGACTGAAATCCAAGGAATATTCTAGAGTAAGAAGGGATCATAATTGTATTACAACTCTTATTGACATTCATCACAATCTAATTCTCAAAACATGATTCGGTTCTACACTCTACTATCACCCCCTTAGATCAAATTGGACATTCTAAGTTTTTGGGTCTACTCATAAATGCTTAACTAACAAGAATAATGTATATTTAAAACTTACTGACTTCATTCTTTAACAACCCTTTCATATACCATCCTTACCTTTTTAGCTTTAATAATCATTATTAAAGACTTACACTCTCATTTGCAAACATCTCTACCTCACTAAACACATAATCATAGCCTACCAAGATCACACTTCTACACTTACATTTTCCCAAACCATAAGAAGCAAATTCATACTTAAAAAACTCAATACCATGTATCAACAACCCCTTAACTTAGCTATTAAGAAGACCATGAACTAAAAAACAAACCTTCTTCCACTTAGAAACTCAAGGGTACTACTAAACACACACAACACCTAATAAACTTAGAAAATAATGCAACCCTATATCACCTTTGGCACACCTCTACATCATACCTATAACATCATACTTAATCTCAAATCAATACACATAAAATTCTTTCATTTATTGTTTAGGCCTACTAGATCACCTCCATATAACTAGCATCACCCACCAAGCAATCAATATTTCCACCTTGATAGTTATTTATTATTCCTACTTAGTGTCTAGTTCTAGGCATGATTAACAACCCAACCTCACATACTATTCTTACTTGGAAGTTATAAAATAAAATATCAAGAAATACTAGTCCATTAGAACTCCATAACAAAAATAATCGCTCATAATCCTATGGTATAACTTAATAAAATCCATTAGCACATTATACTTCTAAACATTAAAACTATTTACCTATCTATACACCTTAATTACTTTCATAGCTCTATAAGTTTCAACTAAACTCTTTTTTTGCAATCTTAAGGGAAGCCTAAATCAATAATACGCAACAACCAAATACTTTATTAATAACCTATAATTTTCTAACAAAATAAATTCCATCAATAACTCCTTTAATACTTTAATCAAACATCAATTCAGCTTAACTAATAACTCCTTCTCTACCTTCCACTAAACTAAAACACAAGGACATATCACTTCACTACTAACTCAATTACATGAACAAGTTTATCTCTATACTTTTTATTAATTGTCATTCCCACTTTTCTTGTCACCACATTTCTATACCCATACTTACAACTATAAACGAGTTCTACTGCTTATAAATCATAACACTCTAGGTTGGAATATTCCTCAAATGCAAACTTTATTTAATAATTTAGGTTCATACTTCCTTTTTTTATGAGCACTATCTATATCAAAGGGTTAATGAAGAATCTGAATACTTATATTACTCTATCTTAATTGAAGGACTCATAGAGATGAGGAAATAACTTTAAACTTGAGGAACGTATATAACACTAATAGGCTCCTATCAAGCCCCTTATATGAATTCTAAAGTTACTGATAGTAAATCTAAGACCATCATCTTTGGATAAATTAGAATCTAGTACTCATGTTATCTCAAAAAGAAATAGATGGATAATTATTGAGTAACACACAAATAGATAGAAGTTTTTTAGATAACAACATTATAGCATGATCTAGAGTATGAAAGAAAGGAAACTTTTCTTAAATACCTTGTAGCCTCTCTAAAAAAGTACAGGCATTTCCATATAATTCCACAAGACTCTACTAGACACATCTTCATAGACACCCTAGGATACTTTAACTCTGATCTCTAATACCAAGTTTGTAATGACCCAAGACTACCCCTAGTCATCACACGGTGCTTAAGACCACAAGTGATCCCAAGCTAACATTGGTACTGGCATAACTCATGAGCAACTGGATAAAACACATAAATTTGAAGAAAAATGCGAAAGATAAATATTTTATTAACTTGATCAATACAAAGATATATTAAGATTATTACAACCTACCTTATACAAAACAAAACTAAAATAGAATAAAAAAGCTATACTTACTATATTTGAAGCCTCTACTATACTGATTATAGATAGTTGGTATGCGACTCCAACTACCACCAAACAATACATATGAGTAAGAAAATAAATTATATAAATAACATCTAACTGAAGTCCCCAAAGTAGAAAGACTCATCATCTCCTGGCTGAATACTACAACTACTTAATTATGATCTATGGACTACAACTAAACTGGTGCCTATATTATAAACAATGTATAATATAGAAATTTATGTAGATCAGTACTTTGGAAATATACTGAGCATGTAGGGGTGAATGCACAATTAAAACAATAATGCACTATTCATACAAATGGTGAAAACCTGCATGCTAAGTGTAAGTGACTCACCTTAGGTTGAGTAATCAAAATTGTGAAATAATAAATCAAGAGAAGTAAAGCATAAAGGTAATTTTGTGATCCACCACACTTAGTTCTAAGAAGTTGTAGTCTTATTATGTTATCAAATCATGTTTGCTAAGTGTAAAAAAAAGGAATCACTTTTATCATATGAAAACATAAATCTAAATTCTGATAACTAAAGTCTTATGTAAGGCAATATCTAAGTAAATTCTTGATCCTTTACTTAGTTTCTAAATACTATTTTGTCATTCTTTTTCAGTTTAGGAATTCGTTTAAAAACTTTTCTATCATTCTTTACTAGTAGGTCGGTTCTAACCGACATAAACCATTTAAGCTATTATGGAGTCCAATATCTAGTTACCCTAAGGGAAAAACCTTACCTAGGGAGAAGTGTCATACTCTTGCCAACGAGTATAACCTGAGCTAAGTGATCACATCTGTATTTGTCATCCATATTGAAATAGAAATAATCTAAATCTATACCTACGTTGGCTTGCAGTTCTGAGAAAGTAGGATACGCTAAACCCATACTTCCCACTTGTTGCTAAATACTACTTTCTTTAATCAGTATGGTCATTTTGTAGGAAATCCACTTTTAAACTAGGATAAGGGTTTATAATAAAAATTAGTTATGTATCTGTCTGTTTTAAGCTATAATCAAAACTAATCTATTTTCTATAAATTGTAAGAAAATCTATGATCAAAATTTTAAAGTGGATTCCATATCTAAGTTGTGGATCAAAATATTAAATCTTGTTCAAATCTGGTTGTAAACTAGTCATAGGATGATTAAAAGCATAATCTTTTTGAAATATCAAGATTCAAACTAGGTCTTAACTCATGCTTTATATTCATGTCAAATCAAAATAATACTTCATGGTCAATAATCTTCTTGAATGCTTCGATAATTTCAGTCAAGATATTGAAATCAAAATCACAATATGAATTTTATGCATCAAAACGTGAGCTTGCGTAATATTGATGCACATAAAGACTTTAAATCTCATGATTTATTTAATATAAATTGCAACATAATATTATGCTTCAGTATTAATTGAAAATCTTTAAATCAAAGCATAAATAGATGAGAACAAGGATGCACTTTAACACTTAAATCAATAAAGTCAAAAGAAGATGGTTGGGTGTGAACCATAATTGCAATTTATGTATATTAAACTTAAAAAATAGTTTTGGGCTCAAGGATGAAAGAGTATCCTTATTCATAATTCCCACAGACCATAATGACGAAGAAATTGAAGCTTGATTCCTTGTGTTCTTGAGATGAAGAACTTGAACTATTGTTTTTGGGAAAAGAGGAGGGTTTTTATGTTAGCTGATTTGAAGAAGATAGCCAAATAATGCCCTTTTTGAATTATAATTTGTGTTTGGACGACTACGGATAGGGGAAAATGACTAAACTGCCCATTGGCCCCTCTTTCTCGTGGAAATGACCATCATGGAGAGACCGCCCAGAAATAGAAATGAACCTCACATTATGCCTCCCAAAAATGACAATGAACCTTTCATAGCGAGCCTATCATGAGAGCTTACCACCTCACATGAAAAATGACATAAATTTTTACTCGAGTATCAGATTAAGGCAAAATTGGTAATATTAGAAATATAATTCCATTATATACAATTTGGTGGGTCTTAATATTGGAAATTACACACTTACATTAAGTTATGCTCATTAAAATATAGCCCTAGTGAAATGAAACACCAAAACTTGATCAATTTAAAAGCTCTTAGCTCCCATTACTCTAAATGACCTTTATGAATATTTTTCACCTCAAAATCACTTCACACACTAGGATAATGATAATGAAACTTATATTCACATGGAAATTATTTGGATTAGAGCTTATGCTTGTAGGAATGTTGACTAGAATTCTAGCACAAAAATGCGGGGTGTTACACTTACTCAATTGTCTTATATTATTTACTTAGTCATTAATTTATGCATAGTTAGCCCATGTATTTCAGCCTAACCTCTCAGATACCAGTACATTCAAAGTGTTGACCGCAAAGTTTTTTCATGCTATGATATCTTATATCATAGATTCAGATGATCAGTTTCCTGACCATGCTTTGATAGTTTAGCTTATCAACAAGAATATTTATGGTGAGTCCTTATCTATCGAGTACATGATTTATTTATTTCAGTTTATCTCAGTAGTTTATTATTTCCATTTAGTTAGAGTTAGTTGGGAGTTTGTCCTATCAATATTACAGTCAGTCAGTATGAGGCTTTTCAGAGACCCAGACACTTAGTATATTAGTCGTTTAACAGTCATTTTAGTATGTCTTTATACATTTCAGATCTATGATTTAATCGTGTTTTAGAATTTGAACCTTATCACGATTGACAACTAATTTATGAATATATGGATTTTGTTAATTATTCAGTTCTCACAGTAGGTACCAGCTAATGGGTTAGCTTGTGGTCTCTTATTACCGTAAGAACCATTGTACAGACTAGGGGGTAGCTTTGGTTTGTCACAAAACATCGTATCAGAGCCTAAGGTTTAATAGTGTCCTAGGGTATCTAAATTGACACGTTGAGTAGAGTCTTGTTCTTGGGTATAAAGTGTACCACACTTATGGACAAGAGGCTACAAGATATTTTTGGAAAAGTTTCCCTTCTTTCAGTATTTATGTCGTGTGTGTGAGAATAAGATCTATTTAAAACTCTTTTTGTGACTCGTTCTTCCTTCCATTTACTGCTAATGCCTCCCAAAATAAATAACGGAAGAAAAAATAGAAATCAGCCCGCTGATGATAGGCGATATTACGCGCCTATATCAATATATTTTGCCTATATTACGCGCCTATATCAATATATTTTGCACATATCAATATATATGGAGAGGTTCAAGGCGAAGCTAATGCGATGCCCAAACCATCATATGACCAATGTCCACTAGATGGAGATATTATACAGAGATTTGAATTCGGTGACCAAGCCAGTGGTTGATAATGTGGTTGGAGGATCATTTATGGACCTCACCTTTTGTCAAGCAAGCAATATGCTAGATCGTATGACAAAACAAAGTAGAGCTTGGCACACCAGGGATTCTGAGGTAGCAAGCCCCACTTTATCTGTTGGCATGACTGCAGAACAAAAGAGAAGAGAAGAGGAGCGCGATCAAGATATGGCGCATATGAAAACACAAATGGATCTTCTTACAAAGCATCTATTATCAAGGAAGACCAACAAAGTCAAAGATGTTGCGTCAAAAGGAAGAGAGGAATCCGACTCCGAAGAAGAAGCCAACTACTTGAATAATCAGGGGGGTTTCCGAGGCAATGCCCAAGGAAACCAAGGTCGGAACTATTATGATGAATCTGAATACAAGAACCGCGATCAAGGTAGTTGGAAGAATAATTCAGACAGGAGTGGTTTGTACATTCCTCCTAGAAATCATGAGGCTGAGGCGTCTGGTTCTGAAAAGATGTCTATGGAAGATATGATGGCCAAACTGCTGAAAGGAGTGGAGGCAACCAATATGGGCATAACTGAGGTGAAGAACGATTTATATTCAATGAGTCAGTTGGTTGACTCACATTCCATTGCAATAAGACAACTAGAGCAGCAATTCAGTCAACTTTTTGCAGCACTCAACCAAAGAAAAGCCGGCACTTTACCTAGCAATACTGTGCAAAACCCAAGGAATGATGGGTCATGCATGGACATAACTACCAGAAGTGGTAAGGTGCTGGAAACTTCAGCAAAAGGCAAGAAAATGATTGACGAAGTTGTGGACATAGATGACAATGCAAAAGGAGAAGATACCCCAGCTACTACTCCTGACGTCAAGGACGCCACATCCAGCACTGTGCAGCCTGAAAAAGTGGAAAAATAGAAGCAAGAGGAGAAGAAAACCGTGGAGAGAACACTTCCATACCCACTACCACCTTTTCCCCAAAGATTGAAGAAGGTGGCGGATGACACAATGTTTAGCAAATTCATGAATATGTTAAAGCAGCTGACTATTAATGTTCCATTGGTGGAGGAACTTGAACAAATGCTTGGGTATGCGAAATTTATGAAGGATCTCTTGAAAAAGAAGCGGGCAGTAAGTTATGACTTGGCGGATAATGTTCATTATTGTAGTGCAATCGCTACAAGGTCGCTAGTTCAAAAGAAGGCAGATCCTGGAGCTTTCACTATTCCTTGCACAATTGGATCGTTGGATTTTTCCAAGGCATTGTGTGATCTAGGTGCTAGCATCAATTTGATGCCACTATCCATCTACAAGAAGTTGGGGTTAGGCGATCCAACACCAACCGATATGAGGCTCGTGATGGCTGATAGGTCGGTAAAATGACCTGTGGGTATCTTGAATGACGTGTTGGTGAAAGTTTCTTCATTCATCTTTCCTTCAGACTTCGTTATTCTAGATTGTAAGGAGGATTCTGAAGTTCCCATAATCTTGGGACGTCCTTTCCTTGCAACTGGAAGTGTGCTTATTGACATAAAAGATAATGAGCTTTTGTTCCGAATTAATGACGAAGTGGTCCGCTTTAATATATGCAAAGCAATAAAGCATCCTAGCGATATGAATGTATTATCTGTAGCTGATGTGCATCATAAGGATAAGAAAGCATTATCTATAGAGAAACAGCCTACTGTTGAGCCATTGTCTGCTGCGCCACTGAATGTTGAGCATGAGAATAATGAAGATTATAAAGAACATATGGGTGATCTAACAGAAATAGAGTCTTATACTCCTAAGCAACCAGATTGTGACCTCACAAATCAACCAATAGCAAATACTCCCATTGACGAGCCACCAATGCTAGAATCGCAAAAGCTCCCCGATTATCTAAGGTATGTGTTCTTGGAAAATAGAAATATACTTCCGGACAGTGCAGATAGTTTAAGTGAACAGCACGTAGATGCTCTCATCTCTGCTCTGAAGAGATACAAGAGAGCTATGGGTTGGACTATTGATGATATAATTGGTGACTCTCCGGGGAAACGTATGAGCCACCTCGAAGAAGATCGCAGGCCCACAGGTAAGACTCATTGCCGTCTAAATCCTTTCAGAAAATGATCCACCATTTACCTCGACGAATTCTGAGGGCTCGAGGTAACTACGTCGAGCCACGACAATAAATAAGGCGCTAGATGGGAGGCAACCCATCGTTTTATTATTTTATCGTTTATCGTTTATCGTTTATCATTTTCTTTCATTCTAGTACTTGTTTTGCTTTTGATAAATGAAAATCCAAAAATAAGAGTCGTACCATGACCAAAGCTAAGGCGCTTTGTGGGAGGCAACCCATCGTACTAATCGTTTTCATTGGTTTTGAACAAATAGAGGTGCAAGAGGTATTCAACGAGGAGATTGGTTTCAAATGACGATTTGGACGTATTGTATCGTAAAGGTGGTAAGTTAGGAATAGTGATTCATAAGGCTATGGATTGAGCATTTCTCATGCCAAAATAGGCATCTAGGAAGGCTAGGCCTAGGTAAAACTAGGCCACGAACGATGCAAAACCTATCCTATAGCCTAAGGTCTCAGAATCTAGTGTGCTATACACTATGCGCCGCCTATTCCTAAGTGTGCTTTTGACTATGCGCCGCCTATGCTATGGCATTAGGTCTCAGTATCTCATATTCCATAGACTATGTGGCGCATATGTCCCTAAATGCCATAGACTATGCGCCACATATGTCCCATTATGCCATAGACAATGCGCCGCATATGTCATGACTATGCCAAGCATTATGCGCCGCATATGTGGCATTTTTGTCTCCAAAACCGATTGTAAATGGGTCAAAACCTGACCCATTCTCTTCCTATATAAAGGGGACTTAGTCTTGGAACATAAGAACATTGCAAAGTGACCTAAAGGGGCCGCATATTCATACAAATCCTCTCAAAATTTTCTTTTTGCTCTTCCAATTCACAAAACCATCTCCAAAAGCTTCAAGCAAGTAAGTACTCTCTTATTCTTCACTTATTTCTCGTAAGTACTACGTTGCTATGTCTATTATGAATTGCTACATCATATAAGATTGTTGGTGATGTTCATGTGTTTGGACTGTTGATACAAAACAATGTGAGGAAATATATACGTTAGAATCATCTTGACTTGTTTCCGACTTGAATTTAGTTCTAATAGAATTGTTATACTATTTGCGAAATTGCTATGGATATGAACATTGCTTAAGATTGTTGTTTGGATACTTACATGTTAGACTATCCCGTTCATTGGAATAAGACTTATAACTGCCTACCGACATAGGAGGTTGAGTTTATTGATAGAAATGATACCATGATGTAATCCCTATGTAGTAGTCTTGTAATACCTAACATGAAAGTATTGCAAACGTTGCAAGAAGTGATATATCTCTGATTTTCTCATTGGAATATAGCTCCTAAAACGCATGTCGATGAAGTCTAAGTAATCGACCACTTTCACTTCACTAATTTGTAGCAACAAACTAAGTGTGGGGTTGTACCCCTACTTCTTATGTATTGATTGTATCCATTGAGATTGTGCTACCATTAACACTATTTCATGTCTCAGGTACAATGGCACCTAAAGAGAGACAAGGCATGGAGAAGGCTACCACTTCCCAAAAGGGCAAAAAAAGAGGCCGCAAGGAGCAAGGAGAACCCTCCTCGCTGCAAAACACCTCGACTCACGCTTGGAATTAAGTGGGATACTTATGATGAACTTTTAAGGATGATGACTCTAATGATGATTCCAATGCAAGGGGTATGACCCCAGACATAGAGGATAAGTCCGACCAACCAGGTTCTTCGTATTTATTTTCCACTGAGGGCAGTGTCCCGTTTAAGTGTTGGATGGCGGTATTGCATGCTATGCTTCTCTATCGCATCTATGTTTATTTACTTTGTTTTATTTGTTTCATTTTTTTAAGTTTTTTAGTAGTAAATTTTTTTACTTAGCCTCGCATGAAACTATTCTAATAGGCAGCATGAGATTATAACAAGAGTATGTGCCGCAATTGTGATTATTGAGACGTTTAGTCTCTAATTATGACTCATTATGTGATATTGTGTGGTTCAATTCCTTCACTTGTCGGGTCAAGAGTCTATATTACTTCCAATTAAGTCGACCATATGCCTTGTGTGTGTGAGATAATAGTATATTCTATGTGTGTGCCTAATGCTAGAACTTGCCTGGTATGTATGCAAAGCGAAAATGAGGAGTGTAAGTTTAGGATATGATTTAGGCATTTCTTTGGCAACCTATACATGTTTACCTTCACTTTTACCTACCCATGAACATCATCCTAGTTAAACCCTTTTGAGCCTTTAGCCTATTTCTTTGACAACCTCGTATGTAAGCCTAATCCATTTCTTTCAAGACCGTAATTTGATCCAAATTCCTAAGTACTTTAAAGTGAAAAAGTCATGTGACAATATAAGAGGAAATTGGGTAAGTGTGATGCTTTAAATCGTAATGGTGCTTGAATATGTTATGAAAAATAAAGTGCTATCATAAGAGGTATGTTGTGAAAAGAAAAAGGAAAGGAAAGCTGAAAAGTGAGTTGTGCTTACAATTGAAAAACAAAAGAGGAGAACAAGGGTGGTAGAATAAAAGAAAGAAGAAAGGTTGAAAGAAAAAAAAAGTGTCAATAATACAACGTGATGTATTAAAGCGCTTAGGAACTTAGTCACTATTTCTGGCCAAAATAGCTGATCCTACCCGTCCCTTAGCCTACATTACAACCATAAAAAGACCTACTTGATCCTAAGCTTAGAATTATGACATTTAGTAGAGTATTACATTAAGGGCAAGCCTATGGTCATCAGTTGCTACATATGAATTCTTTGTGAGAGTGAGAGCAAGGACATTTTGATACCCATGTTTGAAAAATATGCTATATTTATGAGTGATTATGGGTACTATCTTGTGAGACACACATGGTTGGTGAGTTTTGGATAGTCGTATATGAATCTACGCACCTTAATGTTTGCATGCGACTTGATCACCATCACGAGTCTATGCTAGAGGTTAAATTGTTTCTACTTATAATCGAAAAGCTACTCTTTGTTGATAATTGTTGTGCTTGTCTTGAAGAATGTTTTGTGTTGTTGCTGTAAAACCCTAAGTTGATGTGTAGAGGGACATGATATTTCGTTCGAGGACGAACAAAGCTTCAAGTGTGGGGTGTTGATGATAGGCGATATTACGCGCCTATATCAATATATTTTGCCCATATTTGTGCCATGTTTTGAGAACAAATTATATATTTCATGCACTTTTAGTCCTTTTTCCGGTAAGTGAGCTAACAAACATGATTAGCAAAGTTTTAGGCATAAATGATGCAGAAATCAGCATTTTATGGCTTACTTGACGCTAAAGAAAGCTCACAAAAGAAGGAAAGGGAGTTTGGACGCCTAAAGGACCAAAAGTGATGCATGGGAAATCTGTCCCGGGCTAAAACAACATTTTTGAAGACTTTGGGGACTTGCAGTAACTTATTTGTATTAGGATAATGATACATTAACCTAGTACAATTGGGTTAAGTACTTCATTAGTTTATTTGGATAATGATACATTAACCTAGTACAATTGGGTTAAGTATTTCCCTAGTTTAGTAGGATTCGGTTAAATATTTCATTAGCTTAGTAGGATTAGGATATGGGTATTATAAATACCCTATCATGCTAGAGATTTTCATTCATTCATTCATTCACCATTCCACAATTCACCATCCATCCACCATCCATCCATCCATCAAAACAATTACTCTTCTATTAATTCTATTTTTCTTCTTCTATTCATCTATTCTTAAATTCCGCACCAAGAGAATCGTTACCTCGCTAAGGAATTCACGCCTCACTCCTATCACTTGATTTACATGCCATTACTCAATATTGTGATATAATAACAATGTCAATCGTGATTTCCTTCGCATTCATGGGTAACTAAACCTCTCTGTTGGGGTTCTGGAAGCCGAATGAGATACTATCAATTGCTGTGAGTTTGTGAGTTCGTGACACGTATATTGCTTATATCATTATTCTCTTCATCTTAATCTACATTCTTTGCGGTTGCAAATGCAAGAATACGCCAGTCTAACATTTAACTTGTTCGAGAGAAAGGTTATTTGTCTGGAAAAGAGATAATGTCAAGGTAGTAGGACACCCTTTCCTATTAAAAAGCTAGTGCCGTAACTGGACTAACCACTTGGAGAATTCGTACCGTTAGACACGCTTTAAGCTCGAGAGAGTTAAAGTGAAATAGTCCTTGTTGAGGTCGAGAGACGCTTGGATTTACCATAGAATACAATTCTCTATAAGCACATGCATGTCACAATTCTACACACTCATAGCCAATAGAGACGTATACCTCAGAAGGTGGACATAACCCCAATGCTTCAATTCTCATTGTTTACAACTCATGTGACAATCTCTCTCTTTACTTTATTATTTTCAGCTTTTGTTTACATTACTTGCCCGACAAGAATCCCCCCTTTTTACGAGACTTGCACCAAAAGTTTAGTAATTTTGCTTACTTGTTGGCCAAGCTATTCCTTGTGGGATCGACACCCAACCCAGGTTGGGTTCTATATTTGCTAACGACCGCTTTACACTCCTATGAGAGCTGTAGATTGAGCGTTATCACCCGCACCTCTACCTGTTTATGAAGATCCCCTGAACAAGCACGTCTCTCATAATGAGTTTAGAGCTACATTCACTATATTTTCTCACTCAGTAGCTTCTTAGAACAATCAAAAGGGTTTTTCCTGAGCTAATAAATTGGCAAATATAGATACACATAGGATTTTGTATTTCACCTGCTTGAATACCCCTTTATTTCTAGAATCCAAGTTTGAGGAGTATCTGTAGGATTTTATTGATAAGTTTTAGAACTAATATCGTGGGTTTCACTTTTAGTAGAAGTGTAGATTTGACTGCTTACGCTTTTTAGGATGTATCTCACACCTAGTTTAAGAAGTGGAAGGAGGATAGGGGTGCCGAGGGAAGGCCTGTAAAGTAGGAGGAGTTTACTATAACCTTTTTAGACAGAGTCATTCCTTTAGAGTTGAGGGAAGCGAAGATGTAAGAATTCATTAATTTAAAGTAGGTTAATATGTATGGGTAGGAGTATTCGGTTAAGCGTACTCAGTTGGCAAGGTATGCTTCTTCAATGGTGGCTGATAATAGGTCTAGAATAAGTAAGTTTGTTTTTGGTGTAGCTGATAGTATGGTCAATGAGTGTAGGACTACTATGTTGATTAAGTAGATAGACCTATCTAGGCATATGGTTTATGCTCATCAAATTGATGAACATTAGCTTAAACAGAAAGTGAGAGAGAGAATAAGAGAGCCAAAATAGGTAGCTTTACCTTTTCTCAATCAAAGTTAAAGTGCGGTAATAGTTCTCAGTTTTGTCTGAAGTTTTCAACCCCAGCTCCATCTTCATCTAGTTCTCTAGTACTAAAGTTTAAGAATGATAGTCGGGATAGGGCACCAGGCTTTAAGACCAGGGTAGTGTCAACAACGGTCGTAGTAATCCTCTTTGCCAAAAAAGTGGTAGAAATCATCAGGGTGTGTGTAGAAATAGTACTGATGTCTATTTTTGGTGTGGTAAGAAAGGCCAAAGAGTCAAAGATTTCCCAAAGAGTGGTCATCAGAGTCACTTCAATCATTCTCCAGTTCTATCTGGTCTCCCAACTCAACAGGGTGCAGCATCCAGTTCATCTAATGGTCAGCCCAAAATAGATTGTATTCACTCTAGTACCTTCATGATTAGGAAAGTTCTTCTGATTTAATTATGGGTACGTTATAGGTCTTTTATCTTTATGTTTATGCTTTGTTAGATCTTGGAGCTTTACTTTCTTTTGTAACCCCCTATATAACTTTTGATTTTGGTGTAAGTCCTAAAACTTTAGTAGTGCTTTTCTCAGTGTCTACCTTAGTCGCTAAATTTATCAAAACCAGATGGGTGTACAAAAATGGCCCAGTTACAGTATCCCAAAAAATCACTTTAGTAAACCTTTTGGAGTTAGAGATGATTGATTTTGATGTCATTCTTGGCATGGATTGGCTCCTCTCATGATATGCTTCAGTTGAATATTGAAATACAGTCATCAAGTTTTAGTTTCCCAACAAACTAGTTATTAATGGATGGGTAGCACCTTAGAGCTTTGGAGTTAGATTATTTCATATCTTAGAGCTAGAAAGATAATCTCTAAAGGATGCATGTACCATCTTATTCGAGTTAAAGACTCTAATTATAAGACCTCAAGTCTTGAGATAGGTTTAGTAGTATGGGAATTTCTAGATGTGTTCCTTGAAGATCTTCTTGGAGTTCCCCGAAAGGGAAATTGACTTTGGAATTAACCTCCTTCCAGATACCTAGCCTATCCCAATTCTGCCCTATGGAATGGCTCACTATGAGTTTAGGGAGTTGAAAAAATAGTTGATAGATCTCTTAGATAAGGCATTCATTAGGCCTAGTGTTTCACTATAGGATGTTTGAGACCTTTTCATGCATAAGAAACACGATTATCTCGGAACGTGCATTCACTACGGTCAATTGAATAAAGTTACAGTCAAAAATTAGTACCCACTTCCCTGGATTGATGACTTGTCCAACCAACTTTAGGGTGCTAGTTATTTCTCTAAGATAGACCTTAGATTTGGCTATCATCAGCTAAGAATAAGTGAATGTGACATTCTAAAAACTACTTTCAGAACTCGATATGGCCACTTTGATCCTAGATATGTATTTTTTGATTAATGTATGACCCAACAACTTTCATGAACTTTATGAACGGAGTGTTCAAGTAGTACTTGTACATATTCATCATGGACTTTATTGATGATATTCTTCTCTACTCCCGTAGTGAAAAAGATCATGCAGACCATCTCAGAATCATACTGCAGACTCTTAGAGCCCATTAGTTATTCGCCATCTTAAGTGCATGGGACTTTTGGCTAAGATCAGTAGCTTTTCTTGTCCATATTATTTTTTATGATAGCATTAGAGTTGACCATCATAAGATCAAAGCAGTGATAAATTGGCCTAGAATAGTATTTCTAGCATATATGAAGAGTTTCTTAAGTTTGGTTGGCTATTATAGGAGGTTTATTAAAGGATTTTTATCTATTTCATCCCCCATGACTCGATTGACTCAGAAGAAAGTCAAATTTTAGGGGTCAGATTCTTATGAAAAAGTTTTCAGGAGTTGAAGGCTCGACTCACCTCAGTCCCAGTCTTGACTTTGCCGAAGGGTTCAGATGGGTTTGTTGTTTACTGTGATGCTTCCTGAGTTGGTCTTGGTTTTGTATTGATATATAGAGGTAAGGTCATAGCTTAAACCACATGAAAAGAATTACCCTAACCATGATCTTTAGTTAGCAATTGTTGTTTTTGCCTTGAGGATTTGGAGGAATTATCTTTATGTTCTTTATGTTGATGTGTTCATAGACACAAAAGTTTGAAGTGAGTGTTTTCACAAAAATATTTAGATCTTTGTCAGAGAAAGTGGTTAGAATTGTTCAAAGATTATGATATGAGTGTGTTGTATCATCCAAGCAAGGCCAATGTAGTGGAAGATGCCCTTAGTAGACTTTCTATGCATAGTGTTTCTAGTGTTGAGAATAATAATAAGAGGTTAGTTAAGGAGGTTCATCAGCTTACTAGATTAGGTGTTCTGTTGGTTGATTTAGATAAAGGTAGTGTTTGGGTTTACAATAATTTAGAATCTTCTTTGATTACCAAGGTGAATGAGAAGAAAGATATGGATCCCAATTTAGTAAGTTGAAGGAATCTTTCAAAGATCAAAAAGTAGAGATTTTATCCCAACGGGGAGATGGTGTCTTACGATATCTGGTTATGCTGTGTATGTTGTGTGTTGATGGTTTGAGACAATGAATTTTAGTAGAAGCACATGGCGTGCATCATTCTATTCACCCAGGAGACACTAAGATGTACCGTTATTTGTGGGAAATCTATTGGTGTAGTGGTATGAAGAGGGATGTTGTAGATTTTGTAGCTTAGTGATCTAATTTTTAGCAGGTTAAAGTTGAACACCACAGGCCTAGTGGTGCAATGTATGAGTTCGACATTCCTACTTGGAAGTGGGAAGAGGAGAACATGGATTTTTTTATGGGCTTGCCTCATTTGCATCATCAGCATGATTCGATATGGGTTATTGTAGACAAAATGACCAAAGCAACCAATTTGTTTCCAGTTCATGATTGTTATTTAGATGAGGACTATACCAAGATATATATTAGAGAGTTGGTTAGGTTGCATGGAGTCCTATTGTCTATTATTTCAGATAGAGGTTCTCAGTTTGCCACTCACTTTTGGAAAGCTTTTCAGAAGGGTCTTGATACCCAAGTTCAACTCAGTATAGATTTTCATCCTCAGACTAATGGTCAGGTAGAGATGAGCATTCAGACCATAGAGGATATGTTGAGGGTATGTGTTCTTATCTTGAAGGGTAGTTGGGATGATCACTTACCATTGATCAAGTTTTCCTATAATAATAGTTATCACTCTAGTATTCAGATGGATCCATTTGAGGCTCTTTATGAAAAGAGATCTTGATCTATTATAGTTTGGTTTGAGGTAGGTGAGACTATATTGATAGGTATAATTTTAGTGTTTGATTCAATAGATAAAGTTTAATTTATTAGGTAGAGGTTTAACATAACCTAAAGTCGTCAGAAATCTAGGTAGGTGTGAGAAGAAGGGATCTTGATTTTGAAGTTGGAGATTTATGTATTTGACAGTCTCTCCCATGAAGGGAGTGAAGAGATTTAGAAAGAAGGGGAAACTAGGTCCCCGATATGTTGTCCCTTACCAAATCTTGAGTCATTTTAGAAAGGTAGCTTATAAGCTTGAGTTGCCTAAATATTTGGCATCAGTGCATCCATTGTTCCATGTTTCATTATTAAATAAGTGTATTGGTGACTCAACTATTGTAGTTCCTTTAGGAAGCATCGATGTTCAGGATAGCATTTCTTACAAAGAATTCCTCGTCGAGATCCTTGATCATCAGATTCATGTACTAAGGAACAAAGAAGTTTCCTTGGTCAAAGTTCTTTGAAGTAATCAGTCTGTTGAGGGATCCACTTGGGAAGCAGAAGTAGATATGTATACAAAGTGCCCTTATCTTTTCTCTGCAAACTCAGACTCAACCTACGGTATTTGGATTCCTTAGAGTGACTATTTTCCATTCTCAATTATAGCTATATAATCATTCTCATGTCTTTGCATGCATTTATGAATTTAGTTCAGTCATGTATCATGTATCAGGATCACTCATGTAATCATATTTTTAGTTAAGCATGTTTAGTATACGATTTTAGTTTCCCCAGTATTCCGAGCTTAATAATCCTTATTCAATGATAAATGTTTCCAAGGGTGAGATATTGTAATCCCCTATATTATACATAGCCAAGTTCAACTCCTAGTTGCATGCATAAGAGGCTTAAAGCCTAAAATTTTCACTAAGTGTTGGGGACATAGTGTTATTTTTGGCCTCTTAAATTTGAAGATTTTTAAATTTGTCTTCCCGACCCTGAGATGTTGGTTTATAAGTTAATTTATTGTTAGGGGTGTAAGGATTATGTCTCAGGGAGGTTTTAGATTTCTTAGATAAGGATTGAGTCATGTATAGATTTCGATTCCAATAGCTCATCGTGAAAGTGGTGCATCACAGAGGATACAGCAGTGGAAGCCTCACTACATCACGGTGGCTCTTTATCCTGATTCCAGTTGCGAATTTAATTCTATGGGGAGGAAATTGAGTCTTTTCCCCTTATTCCAATTCATCAAAACATTGGTTAGGGCATTATTTTCCCACATTTTCCAATTTCGTCTAAAAACCAAACACTAATAATCCCCCAAGTTCATCAATTTCCTTTCTTTCTCTTCAAGAAAAAAAACACAAATCAGGTTCCCAAGTCCAATAACTTTCAAGAAAAGCTTCAAGATTTTTTTGATCTTTCAAGCTGAAGTATTTAAGGTATGTATGTTATTCATCTATGGGACCTTTTAACCCATGGAGTCCAATAACCCTCTTTTAACATCAAATTATGAGTTTTTACACATTTATTGATGAAGTGTCTCCATGAAGTTGTTATTGATTTTGATTAAGAGTTATCTTACAAGTGTTTTTCATTGGAATGAGCTCTTATATGATTTGGGTATTTAAATCCTCATGTTAAATACCTAATTCGTGGTTTTAGTATTTTAACTATGTTTTCAATCACATGCATTACCCATTCCCACGCTTAAATTCATGACTCCCATGTGTTTGATAAAGTGTCTAAATGTGGGGTTTAGAGTAACGATCCTTTATTATGTCTTTTAAAGCTTAATATGTCCTTATTATTATTTTTATTTAGTGTAAGAGGGTTATGGACACCTGCTACTTAGGTGTTTACATAATTATAGTATCTTCAGAATAGGTATAGATAAACCATGATCATTTTCATTCAGTTAGCTATCATGATCAGTTGTTTTCTTAGTTATACTTAGTTAATTCCAGTAATCATTGTTAGTTTAGTTGGGAGTAGGATTTAGCATCGAGCAAACCCAGGGATGAGGTCTCACCTGCCAGTAGAGGGTGTGACCTTTAGTAGTAGTCCCTTAGTTCCACAACTACGTAGCCAGTGTAAGTTAAAGATATGAGCCTATTAGTTGAGGGTTGATAAAGTGTTTATATGTCAGTTAAGGGTAACACGTATCTCATTAGAGCACCTACTAGATGAGGGTGACTCATTATTCACTTGGGCTATTAGTTTAGTCAACCCCGATTAGCTCAGATTGGGAATATCGATTAGATGATACCTCCCACAATCCCAGTATAGTATTCAGCATAATTTTAGTTCAGGTTTGCTTGACTAAAGCATATAGATTCTTAGATATTCAGTTATTATATTTTAGTATTTCAGTTTACAGATTATTTCAGAAATGTATATATGCTTGGTCTTGTATTCTCTGTATTTTTGTTTTCATACATGTTTACTCATTTATCTAATATTATTCAGTAAGCCATTATTTTATGCACAGTTAGCCCATGTATTTTAGCCTAACCTTATCTCATATAATAGTATATTCAAAGTACTAACCGCATAACTTTTTTAAGCTATGATGTCTTATGTCATAGGATCAGACACTCTGTTTCCTAACTGCGCTTACATAGTTTAGCTTATAAGTAGCAACAATTATGGTGAGTCCTCATCTATCGCGGGCATGATTGATTTATTTAACTTTATCTTAGTATTTTAGTGTCTGTATTCAGTTGGAGTTAGTTAGGGGTTCGTCTATTCAACTCCACAATCAGTCAGTTATAGGCTTTTCAGATACTCAGATAGTTAATCAGTTTATCAGTTGTTTAACAATCTTTTTAATATGTCTTCATATGATGTAGATCTATTATTTAATCATGTTTTATTATTTAAAACTTTTGGAGATTGACAGTTAATTTTTGCACATGTGTATTTTATTACTTTATTTAGTGGTCACAGCAGGTAACAGCTCGTGGGTTATCTTGTCATCACTTCTGATCGTAAGCACCATTGTCATGACTAGGGGATAGGTTTGGGTCATGAAAAAACTTTATATTAGAGCTTAAGGTTTTACAGTGTCCTAGGGAGTATGAAAATCCACATTGAGTATAGTCTTGTGCATGGGTGTGAAGAGCGCTACACTTATGGACAAGAGGCTACAAGACATTTTTGGAAAATTTTCCCTTCTTTTAGTTTTTATGTCATGCATGTGAGCATAAGCTCTATTTACAACTCTTTTTCTAACTTATTCTTCCTTCCATTTACCAACAATGCCTCCCAAAAGAAACAACAGAAGAGGAAAATATTCACTACCTTAGATCACTCAGTAGCCTCTTAGAACAATTGGTAGGTTGTTACCCCATCTCATCTAGAGAAAAATATATACGCAGCTAGGATTCAGGATTTTACCCACATGAGTCCCCCTTTGTTTTTGGTATCCAAGTCTGAGGAGGATTCGGAAGAGTTTCTTGATATGTCACATAATGTGACTAATATCATGGGTGTAACTTTGGGTGAGCATGCAAATTTGACTGCTTATAGGTTACAGGATGTAGCTCACGCCTGGTTTAAGCAGTGGAAGGAGGATAGGGGTACCAAGGTAGGGCCTGTAGAGTGGGAGGAGTTTTCCACTGCCTTTTTAGAAAAATTCTTTCCATTAGAGTTTAGGAAATATAAGGTGATGGAGTTCATTAATTTGAAATAGGGTAATATGAATGTGAAGGAGTATTCGCTTAAGCCTACTAAGTTGGCGAGGTATGCTCCTTCGATGGTGGCTGATAATAGGTCTAGAATGAGTAAGTTTGTTTCTTGTGTAGATGATAGTGTGGTTAAGGAGTGTAGGACTACTATGTTGATTAAGGATATAGACCTATCTATGTGTATAGTTAATGCTCAGTAGCTTAAGGAATAAAAACTTAAGGATAAAGAGAGAGAGAGAATAAGAAGGCAAGAATAGGTAGCTTTAAATTTTCTCATCTAAAGTCAGAGGGTGGTAACCGTTCTAATTTCTTTCATATTTTTAAAACCCAGATCCATCTTTTGATAGTTCACCTACACCAAAGTTTAGGAATGATAGTAGAGATAAGGTTCTAGGCTTTAAGCCACTTGGTAGTATGAACAACGGTCGTACTAATCCTCATTGCTAGAAATATGATAGGAATCATCAGGGTGTGTGTAGAAATGACAGTGATATGTGTTTTGGGTGTGGCGAGCTAGGCCACAAAGTCAAAGATTACCCAAAGAGTTCTCAGGAGAGTCAGTCCAATCGTTCTTTAGTTTGATCTGGTCGCCCAACTCAATAGGGTGCCGCATCTAGTGCAACCAATGGTCATCGCCAAAAAATATTGTATGCACTTCATTCCTGTCATGATAGGAAACCTCTCCTGATGTATTTACGGGTACGTTACATGTCTTTTATCTTCACGTTTATGATTTGTTAGATAGTGGAGCTTTACTTTCTTACATAACCCCCTATATAGCAGTCAATCTTGGTGTAAGTCCAAAAACTTTAGTAGATCCTTTATTAGAGTCTACCCCAGTGGGTCAATCTATCACAACCAGATGGCTGTACAAAAACTCCCCGATTACAGTATTCCAGAAAATCACTTTACTAGACCTTATAGAGTTAGAGATGACTTATTTTGATGTCATTCTTGGCATGTATTGGCTCCACTCATTCTATGCTTTAGTTGACTGTTGAAATAGAATCGTCCAATTTCAGTTTTCAAACAAACCAGTTATTAAATGGAGGGGTAGTACCTCAGAGCTTAGGAGTCAAATTATTTCATATCTTAGAGCTAGGAAGATGATTTCCAAAGGGTGCATGTATCATCTTGTTCGAGTCAAAGACTTTAATTATGAGACCTTAAGTCTTAAGTTGATTTCAGCGGTGAGGGAATTTTAGGATGTGTTCCTTAAAGATCTTCTTAGAGTTTCTCCCAGAAGCAAAATTGACTTAGAAATAGATTTTCTTCTACATACCTAGCCTATCCTAATTCTGCGCTACAGAATAGCTCCATCTGTAGAGAGTTGAAAGAATAATTTAGAGATATTTTAAATAAGGGATTCATTAGGCCCAGTGTTTACCCATGGGATTCTCCAGTTCTTTTTGTTCATAAGAAACACAATTCTCTCAGAATGTGCATCGACTAACGTCAGTTGAACAAAATTAAAGTAAAAAATTAGTACCCACTCCCCAAGATTGATAACTTGTCCAACAAAATTTAGGGTGCCAATTATTTCTCTAAGATAGACCTCAGGTCTGTCTATCATTAGCTCAGAGTCAGTGAATGTCACGTTCTAAAAATAACTTTCAGAACTCGATAGGGTCACTTAGAATTCCTAGATATGTCTTTTTGACTAATGAATCAACCAACAACTTTCATGGACTTTATTAATAGAGTGTTCAAGCAGTACATGGACATGTTTGTCATAGTCTTCATTGCTTATATTTTTTTTTACTCCCATAGTGAAACTAATTTTGCAGACAATCTCAGAATTGTATTGTAGACTCTTAGAGCCTATCAGTTATATGCCAAATTTAGTAATTGAAAGTTTTTGCTAAGATCGGTAGCTTTCCTTGGCCATATTTCTTTTGGTGATGGCATTAAAGTTGACCCTCATAAGACTGAAGCAATGAGAAAAAATCCCAGAACTATCTCTCCATTAGATATAAGGAGTTTCTTATGTTTAGTTAGCTATTACAAGTTGTTTGTTAAAGGATTTTCATCTATTGCATCCCCCATGTCTCGATTCACTCAGAATAAAGTCTAATTTCAATGTTCAGATTCTTGGGAAAAGATTTTTCAAGAGTTGAAGGCTCGACTCACCTTAGCTTAGTCTTGACTTTGTTGGATGGTTCAGATGGGTTTATTATTTACTGTGATACTTCCAGAGTTGTTCTTGGTTGTGTATTGATGTAGAGTGGTAAGGTCATAGCCTATGCCTCTAGACAACTAAAACCCCATGAAAGGAATTACCCAACTCATGATCTTCTGGTAGTAGTTGTTGTTTTTACCTTGAATATTTGTAGGCATTATCTTTATGGGGTTTATCTTGATGTGTTCACAGTTCACAAAAGTTTGTAGTAAGTGTTTTCGCAAAAATATTTAAATCTTCATCACAGTAGATAGTTAGAATTGTTACAAGATTATGATATGCATGTGTTGTATCATCCGAGCAAGGCCAATATAGTGGAAGACAGACTTAGTAGTCTGTTTATGGGTAGTGTTGCTCATGTTGAGAATGATAAGAAGGGGTTAGTTCAGGTGTTTCATCATCTTGCTAGATTTGTTGTTCGGTACCAAAGTTTATCTCAGTATAACTTTTCATCCTCAGACAGATGGTCAGGCAGAGAGGACCATTCAAATCCTACAGAAAATGTTAAAGGCGTGTGTTCTTGACTTTAAGAGTAGTTAGGATGATCACACACCATTGATCGAGTTCTCCTATAATAAAATTTATCACTCTAGTATTCAGATGGCTCCATTTGAGGTTCTATGGGAGAAAATATAGATCTATTATTGGTTGGTTTGAGGCAGGAGAGAGTATGTTGATAGGTCTTAATTAAGTATTTGATGCAATAGAGAAGGTTCAGTTACTTAGGGAGAGGCTTAAGAATGCCCAAAGTCATCAGAAATCCTTTACAGATATGAGAAGAAAGGATCTTGAGTTTGACGTGAGGGATTCGACATATTTTAAAATCTCTCCCATTAAAGAAGTAAAAAGATTTTGAAAGAAGGGGAAACTTAGTCCCTGATACATTAGCCCTTACCAAATGTTTATTCATTTTGGGAAGTTAGCTTATGATTTTGACTTGCCTGCAGATTTGTCATCAGTGCATCCAGTGTTCCATATTTCCTTATTAAAGAAGTGTATTGGTGACCTAGCTATTGTAGTTCCCATAAGAAGTATTGATGTTCAGGATAGCCTTTCTTACAAAGGAATCCTATATAGATCCTTGATTGTTAGATTCGTTGAAGAAGAAACAAAGAAGTTTACTTGGTCAAAGTTCTTTGGTGAAATCAATTTGGTGAGGGAGCCGCTTGGGAAGAAGAAGCAGATATGCGTACCAAGTACCCTCATATTTTCAACGGAAACTCATACTTAGCTTATGGTAATAGTTTTCATTTGATTGTCTCTGTTCCATTCTTAGTTCCAAAAATATAATAATTCCCATGTCTTTACATGCATTCACGAATTTAGTTTAGTCATGTATCATGTTTCAGGCTCAGTCATGTAATCATGTTTTCATTTATGCATGTTCAGTATGTGATTTTAGTTTCCCATGTATTCTCTGCTTAATCAGTCCCATTCAAGGATAAATGTTTCCAAGGAGAAGATATTATAATACTCCATATTATAATTAGCTTAGTTCAGCTCGTAGTTGCATGTATAAGAGGTTTAAAGCCTAAAAATTTCACCAAGTGTTGGGGACTTAGTCTTATTTTTGGCCTCTTAACTTTGAAAATTTTTAAATTGATCTTCCCAACCCCTAGATATTGGTTTTTGAGTTAATTCATGTTCAGGGGTGTAAGGACTATGTCTCGGGGAAGTTTTAGATTTTTCAAATGAGGATTGAGTCGTGTTTGGATTTCAATTCTAGTAGCTCACCGAGATAGTAGTGTGTTATGGTGGCTATAGCATTGGAAGCCTCACAACATTGCAATGGCCCTTTAATGTGCGTTCTTGTTGCGAATTTAATTCTTTTAGCAGAAATTGAGTCTTTTCCCCTTAATCCAATTCGTAAAACATGAATTAAAACATCGGTTAGGGCATTATTTTCCCATATTCTCCAATTTTCTCTCAAAAACAAACCCTAATCATACCCTAAGTTCTTCAATTTTATTCCTTTCTCTTCAAGCAAAACCAATAAATCAAGTTCCCAAATCCAAGAACTTTCAAGAAAAGCATCTAGATTGTGTTTCTCTTTCAAGCTTAAGGATTTCAGGTATGTGTGATGTTCATCCATGGGCCCTTTTCACCTATGGAGTCCAAGAATCCCCTTTTGATATCAAATTATGAGTTTTTATACATTTTTGATGAATTATCTCCATTAAGTTGTTATTGTTTTTATTACAAGTTATGTTACAAGTGTTTTTCGATGGAATGGGCCCTTATATTATTATACTATTGAAATCCTCATGTTAAATCCTTAATTCATGGTTTTGGTATTGTAACTATGTTTTTGATCACAATTTTTACCCATTCCCATGCTTAAATTCATGACTCCTATGTGTTTGATGAAATGTCTTAGTGTTGGGTTTTGAGCAATGATCATTTATTATAGTTTTTAAAGATTCATATATGTTTCTTATTTTTTTAACTCAGTGCTGGAGGGTTATGAACATCCAATACTTAGTTGTTTACCTAATTGCAATATCTTCAGAATGGTTTCTTAGTTTGCTCAGTTAAACTTAGTTTAGTCCAATAATAAATATCAGTTCAGTTGAGAGTAAGATTTAACACCGAGAGAACCCAGGGATCGGGGCTCACTTTCCAGTAGAGGATGTCACATTTAGTAGTAGTCCCTTAGTTGCAGAACTACATAGCCAGTGTGGGTTAGAGATATCAACCTGCCAGTTGAGGGTTGATAAATTGTTTACCTGCCAGTTGAGGGAAACACATATCTCATTAGAGAACCTACCAAATAAGGGTGGCTAGTTAGTCCCTTGGGACATTAGTTTAGTGGATCCACACATACCATTTTAGTACCCATGGCACGGTCCTGACACCCTTTAAATTGGGGTTACAGGTTGGACCCCAACTAGCTCAGATTGGGTCATGTCAATTAGATGATACATTCCACAGTCAAAGTATATTCAGTAAAATTTCAGTTCAGGTTTGCTTGACAAAAGCATATAGATTCACAGCTGTTCGGTTATCAGATTCTAGTATTTCAGTTTATAGATTATTTCAGAAATATATATATGCTTTGTCTTGCATTCTCAGTATTTTAGTTTTTTCATGCATGCTTACTCAGTTATCTCATATTATTCGGTCAGTCATTACTTTATGCAAAGTTACCACATATATTTTAACCTAACTTCATCTCATTTAGCAATACATTCAAAGAACTGACCACATACTTTCTTTGCGCTATGATGTCTAATACCATAGGTTTGGACGCTCAGTTTTTTGACTTTGCTTAAACAGTTCAGCTTATGAAACACAATAGTTGTGGTGAGTCTTCATATACTGAGGACATGATTGCTTTATTTTATTTTATCTTAGTAGTTCAGTATTTCCATTCAGTCAGAGTTAGTTGGGGGTTTTTCCCAACAACTCCACAGTCAGTAAGTTAGAGTCTTTTCAAACACTCAGACAGCTAGTCATTTTATTAGTTGTTTAACAGTATTTTCAGTATGTCTTCATATATTTTAGATCTATGATTTAATCGTGTTTCATATTTAAATTTAATAGCCATTGACAGTTCATTTCCACATATGTGTATTTTGGTATTTTATTTAGTGCTCACAGCAAGTACCAGCTCATAGGTTAGCTTATGGTCACTTATGGCCGTAAGAACCATTGTCACGACTAGGGGATAGCCTCGGGTTATGACACCTATATTAGGACTTAAACGTATGGTGGAATGTAGTTCTAGGGAATGTCACCTCAGACTCTACCCAACTCGGTACTAAATACTACTTCCATAATACTTTTGTCCTTATACTTTAGGAAATCCACCTTAAAATAACATAAGTATTTATAGAATAAAAATCACTTATGCTTCTCTTTACTTTAAATCATAAAGATGAATACATGTAAATTCCATAACTTACCTTAAGATCAAAATATCAATCTTATCTTTGTATCATAAGGGTGATAAATGATTGTGAATTTCAACCTTATCTTCAAATCAAAAGATTCAAACTCTTATTGTAAACTTAGTGCTCAAACTCAAGCCTTGAATCTTATACTATCTTTCATATAACTTGTTATACAATATAATGCTTAAAATTCAATTGGAAATCCTTAATCAATGTTTCAAATCAAACTCATGATATTCAAATCATCATAGAAAATATTCAAGTCAAAACATAAATAGATGAGATAATGTGTGCCCTTTAATACTTCAATCACAAGATAATATCATAAACTCATAACAAGATAACTTGGGCATGAACCCTAATTACAATTTATGTAACTTAAACTTTAAAAAAAGTTTTGGGCACAAAGATGGAAGAATGTCCTTGTTCATAAACCCCCCATACCTTAATTTAATGAATTCTTGAAGAAATCTTAAAATTGAATCTTGAATCCCTTTTTTCTTGAGAGGAAAATATTGGATTATTTTACTTGGTAAAGGGGAGGATTTTTTTTACATGAGTTTCTTTCAGGATAATGGGAAAATAATGCCCTTTTGGGTGTTATAATTCGTGCCTTGGACATTTAGGGTTGAGGGGAAGGACCAAAGTTCCCCTTGTCCCTTAATAAGATGAAAGAGTGAAGGAATAGATCCCACGGTGCGCCCTCTAGTCTGTGGGGGTAGCCCTAGTGATGTCCGCCCTATTCCAAGGGAATAACGCCCACGATGCAGGCTTATCGCTTGCCTTTACAGCCTCTCACAAAAAAGGCCATAACTTTTTGCTCGAGTATCGGATTAAGGCAAAATTGGTATTGTTGGAAAGATAACTCAGTTATATCATTTGGTGGTTCTTGACATGAAAATTTTCAAATATATACAAAATTATACATGTTCAAAGTATACCATTGTATAATCCAATACAATTATTTGGCTGAATCAAAGGCTCTTAAATCAACTTTCCTCTAAGTGATTTCCATGAACATTTTTCACCTCCAAAGTATTCTTAACACTAGGATAAAAATCATGACACATGAATTAAAATATAAATAGTTCAATTAGAGTTTAAACACATAGGAACGATGGTTCAAAGTCTAGCCTAAAAATGTGGGGTGTTACATTATCTCCCCTTGGAATCATTCATCCTCGAATGATGGATAGAAACTTGTTAAACTCTTATGAGTATCGAATGTTGTAAACATGACATGTTGGTAACAAAGGATATAGTTGAGCTGGAACATTATAACTTTAATCATGAACTGATTCCTGAGCTGACTTAACTTTACTTACTAGAAAGAGTTGATTCATGCTGAGAGTTTAGAACTCACTTGAAATGTTCATGATATGATCTTGCATATAGAAGTGCAAAGTTATAACTAATGTAACAAAATCCCAGCAGTTAATAAGGATGGAATAAGGTACGAAACTTCTTATTAGGAACTCTCCCTCAATAAAACACGTTTAAGAATCAAGAGAGAAGGGCTTTATAGATCACCATGTACATTATACAAACACGAATCATGAGGTAATAAGATAAGATCGTACAAAGGGCATTACACTGTTTGAGATGGAATACATGGAAAACTGAGATCATTCACTAAACACTTATGAACTGAATCATGACTACATAGGTGAATATGGAACATGATGAATGAACTGAACTGAATTCGTAACTTTCATAGACATGAATGAATTACATCATGGAATAGCCATATTCAAGAAACCTTGGATAGTAAGACTAGATGAAAAAATGAAAAATCATATGAGCTTACATATATGACTGCTAAACTGAATTGTTGGCTATACAAACTGAATTATACAAAAAAATCCATACTAACTGGAGTATTCTAAATAAGATATCTGATTAAGAATCTTAATATGGTTACAACTCTGTAACATGGATAGGCCTATGAAACATAAGCTATGATAGAATTACTAGGACTTAGGCAATCCAACTGCTAACTTCCAAGCATAGTCACTCTTTCCAAATACTTCTTCATCCATACTTGCCCTCTTTAATATTATGCTTATTTATTCAACTTGAATTTTTTCACACAGGCACATAAAACTACTCTAGCCAAAGTCTGAGTTGAACTACACACTCTCACCATGTTCCAGCCTAACTCCAAATCACAAGGTAATGTATATAACACCATAATACAAGTATGAGCCATGAATTCTATACCCTGTGAATTTTTACAACTACTCATATCAAGAATAATTCTTATTACAAGTTCAAAAACTACATTCTACCTCTTACTACGAATTTTCAAACTCATAATGAATTCTTCCACTTATATACCAACATGACATTCCAGCCAATCATTATAACCATATGTAAACTTCTAAACAACCACATATCTTTCTCAAATTCTCTAAACCCCTATCAATAACAACTTTCTTGCACTATCCTGAGGAAGAGACACATAGAATTACTAACTAACCATGACATCTAACAAAAGTTGTACCTCAATCATCCTTCATACTTAAATGCTAAGATACAACAAGCATTAAATAATATTTCCCCAACATGAGACATATATTCTATCGTATCTAAGCAGTTACTCATCACCACTATCATTACATAAGGAGAGGTCATTGGAAGGTTAGAACTTGAGGACCTAAAACATGAAAGAATACTATGTATAGCTTGAACACTTAACTGAGGACTGAGGAATAGAGTATCGAAAGCATGAATTCATCAATGGTATAAAAACTGAGGGAATAAATGTCATAATCCAAATTTCACTAGTCATTGAGATTGTACCACGAGTACTTGGAACAGAACATATACAGAATGAGTACAGGAGTCATGAGTTTCATGATCTGAGTTTGGAGATAATAAATTCCTGAAATATGTGCATCCCGATGGCATTACTTTCTTCTGAGATGCAACTATTAACTTTCTATATAACCACTAGTCATCATGTAACAACTTAAACACTTACTAACATAAAATTTTTAGGAGTATCATCATACCATAAGTTTACACTATCTAGAATTTCAGCTCTTCTTTCTAGTAGCTCAATCATCTAAGATTAAAACTTAGATTCTCACACATAACATGGACATTCCCAAACCTTTAATTACCCATAATACTTCCATCATAGCCTACTAGTATCACATCTCTAAACTTATGTTTTCCCCTAGACCATGACAATTACCGTTACATTTGAATATTTGACATCAACAACCTATAGCTCATAACTTAGTTGCTAAGAACATCACATACTACATTACTATCCTCATTCACACTTATCAACTCAAGGGTACTATCTAAGCACACACATTTTAAATATTTAGAAATACTACTATCCCATGTCACGTTGGGTGAACCTTTAAATTATAATCACACTATCATACTTAACTTTGAATCAGTAAACATAATTTATTGCATACAATGTTTCAAGAATATTTGTTCATCTTTCATACAACTAGCCCCACAGATATATAATCTACTAAATTCAAATAACACTATCCCCAATTTACTACTGCTAAACTTCAGGGTTAATACTTCTAATTCTGGATCATATTTTGTCTTAGGATACTAAAAAGGGATCTCGTAGCTGACTTTAGCTCAATGCATAATTTACATAATCATGAATGAAATCTTTCATACTTTGGAACATAAAGGCACTGATGGGATAATTTTCAGCCTTTATATAATCCCGTAACTGTCTGTAGGGACTTTTTGTAATGCCCCGAGTTTGTACCTTAAATGCTACATGATGCTTACGAGCCCGAAGGACCACAAGGTAATTAATGACTGATATCTATTGTGAGCACCGATGTATGATACTGTAATAAATACAGAAAATAGGCTAAAATGCCATAAAGGTCAAAATTTGTAAATACTGCTAAAGTGTATTAACTGAAATAACAATTTGCCAAACTAAACACTATCTGAAAAGTAGTTTGAAAAGCTTTTAACTAAAATTGTCTGAAAGTGGATTTGATTGGACAATCTCTCAACTAACTCTATCTGCTGAAATACTGAGTCTACTAAAATAATGAAACAAAGAATATCCTCCAATAATGAGGACTTAATGCTAATCTACTAATATTAGATGAATCTGAATCAATCTATGTGTGAACATAAGCATCCGAACCTATGATATGAGATGTCATATCACAAAGAAAGAGTATGCATCTGTACGTGAAATGTACTAGTATACTAAATGAGGTAAGACTGAATACAAGGGTTCATATGCATGAACAATATCTGACTGTATGATATAGAGTAACTAAACATGAGAGTACATAGATAATAGATACTGAGTATGCATTACTATGCATATAAGTAAATACTGTGACTAATCTTGTATGAAGCTAAGTACTGAATTCGGATACTAAGTAACTAATATCTGAAGTTACTGTTAACTGAGTTACTGATATTGATTGACTTTATCTGGATGTCCTTATTCTATAGAACTGAACTGATTTTTATTCTGTAGACTGAAGCTGAGATCGTGGGAGATAATCATCCAACGACAAGCCCCGAATAAGATAACTGAGTTAGGGTCCAACCTGTGACCCCAGTTGAAAGGGTGTCAGTACCATGCCACAGGTAAAGACACTCAAGAGTTACCTTCATCTGGCAGGTACTCAAATGATAATGGTGGAACCCTCATCGTGTAGGTTAAAATAGCTTATCAACCCTCAATTTGCATATTTGATGTCACAACCTATACTAGCTACGTAGTTATGGAATGCAAGGGTTGCTACTAGAGATCACTCCCTCTACTAGTAGGTGAGCCCCCATCCTTGGGTTCACCCAGTGCTGAATCCTACTCCCAACTAAAAGATACGGAACTGAGTATACTTAACTAGACTAGAAAGATATTGAACTTACTGTGTTTTCCTAAGTTCAATAACTGATTGAATTCTACTCAGTTCTGTAACTGATTAAGAGTACTACTGATCGTGACATAATTAAGATTCTCTAACTAACACTGGATCTAGGTACACAACTAAATTTTTGAGCATTAAATACCCCTAGGACTTGATAGCATGAAAAATAAAGCATAATATACTCTTGAAAATCATAACAATGTATACTTGTCCATAGTTCACTCATAGAGGCATTTAATCAAACACTTGTAATTCATCTACTTATACATGAATAGGGAATACATGTTATAATGGTATTATTTCATTTATATAGGCATTTTATCAAAAACATGGAGAGCATGATTAGGTTATACAATAATCAAAAACATAGTCTTCATGGCTACATCAATCAACTTGCAAATTGAAGGGTTTATCATGAAGATCATGTAGTTGAACAAATACAATGATTAATTTCATGAAAGCATGTAATTTAATCATGGAGTAAAACCCAACAATAACATTAACATGAATTCATTTCAATTTAAGCATGGATGTTCATAATTCAACTATCTTGTCTTTTGAAAATAGATTTGTGTACTCTATGTGTGACAGACACCCATAGATAAACACATAACATAGCTTAATTTTTGAGTTTGTTGAAGTACTTGGTGAATCCTCTGAGATTGCTCTGTTTTTCTTGAAGCTAGGGTTTGTAATTTTGAGAGAGAATGCTTTTAATTTGGGAATAAATTGAGTAAGTAATGACTTAAAATATTTTTAGGGATTAAATCCCGTATAAGGCCATGTTAAAATCATGGGAAAAATACTATTTTAACCTTGGACAAAACATTTAATATCTCTCAAAATTTTTTGACATAGGCACCTGGCACGACGCGATGCTATCGTTCCGTGTCTCTTGAAATTGCCAATTGGGAAAATGCTTGGTGGCGCGATGCTTTGGTTGGGACTTGGAAGATCACCGTGATGCGGTGAAATCATGTTGGTACACTGTAAATGGATAATTATGAAAATAAGTTGTAGTAAGACGAGCCGGTATCGTGGTACCTCACTGGAAACTGATAATTGCCATTTTGACATACTCCACGACGCGTAAATGATGGCTTTTAGCGATTGTATTTTAAAATAGCCAGAACTTCTTACCCGACTATCGAATTTAGACAAATTTTATATCATTGAAAAGTTAATTCAATTTGCTATGTAATGGCAGGATCTAAACTAAAAAATACTGAGCGTTTCTAAAATTTTATATTGGATAAATCATGAACTAAGAGTTAAGTTAAGCTTGAGGAATATGGGGTATTACAATATCTCCCCCTTGATAACATTGATCCTTGAATGAGACTGATTAAGATGAGACACTGATAGACTGAGTTTACCCACTTAACGTACATATGTAATACTTGACTACATAATTTAAGTACTAACAAACTGAGCTCTTACACCAAACATGTATATCTAATGCATAAAATTGATGACTGAAGCTACTGACAAACTGGGTTTTCATACTAAACATGTGTAATGCCCCGATTTGTTGAACCAAAATGCTACACGAGGATCATTACCCCAAGGAACCACAAGCTAACCGATGAATGATATTTGTACTTGTATACTGCAAATCATGACATAATAATGCAGAATACATAAAAAATAAGGACATAAGGTTCAACTGAATAAGACCATGTCTGAAAATTATAATGTCCATGTGGGTGAAAATACCTAAAGCAACTCAATCTGAAAGCTAAGTCTGAATGTAAATCTGAAAGCCTCTAAACTATCTGAATAAGGAGTTAAAGGAACATGTCTCCAACTAACTCCGTAACACTGAACTGAATAAATAAATAAATGTATCAAATCATATTGTCCTTGAATCAATGAGGACTCACTATGTCTCTGCGACTGGAATGCTACCGCTACTACTGGGCTGGAGCTCCTATCTCGAAACCTATGGTGTAACATGAAAAGAAATCACCATAGTGAAAATGCGCCAGTACAACTAGAGTAGTGAGTATACGAGGAGTGTAGGCTGAACATAAAGGGTTTCATGCATAAACAACACTGACTGACTAATATGAATATGGGAGTGTAACCATAAATATATAGAAACTGGGACCGTTAATGCGTGATAGAAAGACCTGTAAACTAATACATGGTTTACTGATAACTGTCATGACTGCTACTGTAAGCTGATAACATGGACGACTGTATCTGATAGTCCAATATATACTGAAATCTAAAGAACACCTTGAGTTCTTTTATTGAGACTGATACTAAAACTGTGGGAGGTAGTGTTTAACCAATATGCCTCATGTATGCCGTTATGGCTAAGCTGGAGTCTAATCTCTGCCCTGATTGAAGCGGTGTAAATACCGTGCCACGGGTAAGGATAAATGTGAGTGACCCTTATCTAGAAGGTACTCAAATGAGAATGGTGGGAACCCTAAATTGACAGGTTGAGACACCTCACCAACCCTAATCTGATAGGTTAAGATGTCTCAACCTACGCTGGCTACGTAGTTCTGGAGAATAAGGATGACTGCTAGGAATCACACCCTGAACTGGCAGGTGAGTTCCTATCCTTGGGTTCACTCGGTGCTAACCTCTAATACCATATGGAAGGACTATATATGAATAACTAACTATAAAGGACTTACTCTTACTGAATTCTATTGATTGGCATAATGTTACTGATATCTGACAACTAACTGAGATTATGAGGTTTTCCTGAGTTACATGACTGACTGAAGTCTATGAAATCATCGCTTAAGTTCGGATATCATGAAACATTACATGGCTTAAGGAACACAACTATACTTTTTCGGTACGAATGCCACTAGGACTCGATAGGAGAAAATTGACACACATGATATGAATTGATCACAAGATTTGAGTTCACAATTCACAATATCATAAGCAGGGGATAGTATACTTCATGTATTTATTCAACATTTCAAACATGATAGGAAAAGCATGGATATATTTTGTGTACATAATTTATATCTCCATTATCATTCATGCTTTATACCACAATAATAACAACACATAATTTGCATGGAAATTTATATGGAAGTGTATGGCTAACATGAACTTGTTATTTAGATATCATGAAATCATGTAAATATGAAGTTCTAACATACTAGGCATTTTATCGAACACCTTGCATGCATTCTTTAAGGCATAGGTATATTTCATACTTTCTTTCTATCAATCCATCTAAAGATCATGTTTTTCAACTAACAACATAACTTTCATAAGATATAATGTCATGATACTATTATATACCAAAACAAACAAGCATCAATATGGGTATGATCATATCACGACAAGCAACCAAGATTTTTTATTTTAAAGATTGATTCTGAACTCCACGGATGAAAGGAATCCATGGATGAACACTACGCATACCTTGTAAGGGAGGTTCTTGATGATTGACGGACGAATTTCCTTGAAATTTGATCTACAAGCTTGATTGCGCAGCCCTAGTTGTTTTTCTCCTATGGTGCTATTGGATAATGAAATTTGAGATGTTAATAGGGTTGTAATCTATTTAGAAGCTATAAATTTCGTGAGGTTAAGTTTAGGGACATGGAAGGAGTGTTAAAAGACTTAACTACCCTCAAAATAAGTCAAAAACTAAGTGTTTTCGTGGCTGAAATCATACATAGGCGCCGCATATGATATCGCCTATATTATATAGGTGCCGCATATGATATCGCCTATATTTACATAGGAGCCACATATGATATTGCCTATATTTATATAGGAACCACATATGATATCTCCTATGCTTTCAAGTGGCCATGTGCGATTGGTTAGGCGACGCATTTTATTTTGAAAGGCCATAACTCCTTGCTCGAGTGTCAGATTTTGATGAAATTGATATCGTTGGAAAGCTAATTCGATTCTCTACAATTTGGTGGGTATAAATCTGCCAAATGTATCATCTCAATCACGTTATTCTTCTTCAAAGATGACCCTTGTAAAATCAAACACTAAGACTTGATGGATTCAAAAACTCTTAGCTTGCATCACTCTAAGCGACTTATATGAGCATGATTAAGACATCGCAAGCTATCATATCGCTAGGATATTCATTGTAAGTCATGCACTAAAATACTACTCAACGGATAGAAGGATTCATACGTAGGAAAACTTATTCATTTCCTACCTTATAAATATGTTGGGTATTACAATATCTCCACCTTATGAACATTCGTCCTCGAATGACAATTTACTGAGAGGGGATACAAGACAACAGAACTTGAACTGAACATGAAGAACTGAAACTTGATCTTATGACTGACATGCTAATCATACTCAACTCGTGCATATTATATGCACAGACAACTGATACATGAAAGCATGACTGAGTATGCAACGGTTAATAGGTACCAATTTTATACTGAAAACATGAACATGAAATTGAATAAGCTTAAGGAGAACTATTACCTTGAGCTTGATCTGAATTGGCGAGGAAGAGGTGAGGATACTTGGTACGCATATCTGCTTCTACTTCCCAAGTAGCTACCTCATAAGACAAATTTTGCCAAAGAACCTTGACTAAAGTGACTTCTTTGTTCCTCAATCTACAAGTCTTATAATCTAAGATTTTGACTAGAATCTCTTCTTAAGATGGGTTGTTCTGAATATTGATGCTCTGAATAGGGACAACAACTTCTGGGTCACCTATGCACTTCTTAAGCGAAGAGACATGGAGGACTGGATGGACTAAGGCTAGATCTGAAGGCAACTCAAGCTCATAAGCTACCTTGCCGGAGAGACAGAGAATTCTGAAGGGACCGACATATCAGGGACTGAGTTTTCCTTTCTTGACGAACCTCTTCACTCCCTTCATGGAAGATATATTAAGATAGACATAGTCATTGACCTAGAACTCTAGATCCTTTCTACGAATATCTACATAGGAATTCTGTTGGATCTGAGCAGCTTGGAGTCTCTCTCTGATCAACTGAACTTTCTCTAAGGTGTTGAATACTATGTCAGGACCTATGACTGAGGCCTCACTAACTTTGGACCAACCAATCTGAGATCTACATCTCTTACCATAGAGACCTTCGAATTGAGCCATCTGAATACTAGAATAATAGCTACTATTGTATGCAAACTCAATCAAAGGCAAGTGGTCATCCCAACTTCCCTTATAGTCGATTGCACACGCCTTTAGCATATCTTCAAGAGTCGAAATGGTCCTCTCTACCTGACCATCTGTCTGAGGATGAAACGCTGTGCTGAGATCGAATTAGGTACCAAGACCCTTTTAGAATGCTTTCCAAAAGTGAGAGGTAAACTGGGTACCTCTGTTTGAGATGATAGATTGTGGAACACTATGTAACCTGACTAACTCCCTGATATAGAGTTTGGCATAATCCTTGGTGGAATAAAAAGTATGAACAGGAAGGAATTTAGCTGACTTGGTTATTCTATCTATAGTAACCCAGACTGAATCATGCTGATGACGAGTTCTAGGCAAACCCATCACGAAGTCCATGTTCACTTCTTCCCATTTCCATGTAGGAATGGTGAACTCTTGAATGGAACCACTAGGTTTCTGATGCTCTATCTTAACCTGCTAAAATGTAGAGCACTTAGCCACAAACACTATAACATCTCTCTTCATCCCCCTCCACTAATAGATCTCTCACATGTCGCGGTATATCTTAGTGGCCCTTGGATGAATAGAGCATCATGCACTATGCACTTCTGCAAGAATTTGCTGCCTCAATTCATCTACACCTGGAACACATAGATGACCCTGACCATGAAGAACACCATATCTCCCTTGGGAGAAAACCTTGACTTTCTGATTCTGAACTAACTCTTTGAGCTTGACTAGGCTAGGATCCCTGTCTTGCTTCTCTTTCACCTTGGAAACTAGAGATGACTCTGAACTACTGTGAACACATACACCACCCTCTAAAGAATTGACTAAGTGAACAACTAGTCTGGAAAGATGATGGATCTCCTGAGCCATCTTTTCTTTCTACTCTCAATGTGAGAAATACTCCCTATGGATATTTTACTGAGAGCATCGGCCTCAACATTGGACTTGCCCGGATGATGAAGAACACTCATGTCATAATATTTTAAGAGCTCTAATCATCTTCTCTGATGAATATTGAGATATTTCGAGGAAAAGACATACTAGAGGATTTTATGGTCTCTGAAGACATCTACATGAACTCCATAGAGATAATGCCTGCAATTCTTCAAGGCAAAAACTACAACTGCTAATTCAAGATCATGAGTAGGATAATTATTCTCATGTGGCTTTAACAGTATGGAGACGTAGGCTATGACCTTACCATGATGTATTAGGACACAACCTAAACCCACTCTGAATTCATCGCAATAGACTACAAAACCGTCTGAACCATCTGGAAAAGCTAGAACTGGAGCTGAAGTGAGTTGAGTCTTTAACTCTTGAAAGCTCTTCTCACATGAATCTGACCACTAAAACTTAATCTTCTTTGGAGTCAATCTGAACATGGGAGATGCAATAGAAGAAAATCCCTCGACAAACCATCTGTAATAGCCATCCAAACCCAAGAAACTCTTGATATTTGATGGAGATACGGGTCTGGGATAGTTGCTTACTGCCTTTGTTTTCTGAGGATCTACTCTAATTCCATCACCCGAAACAAAATGGCCAAGAAATGCTACTGATCTTAGCCAAAATTCACACTTGCTGAACTTAGCAAATAACTGGTGATCCCTGAGAGTCTAAAGAACAATCCTGAAATGGTCTGCGTGATCACGCTCTGTGCGAGAATAGACTAGAATATCATCTATAAACACTATGACAAACATGTCCAAGTACTGCTTGAACATACGGTTCATCAAATCCATGAAAGCTACAGGGGAATTGGTAAGACCAAATGACATGAATAAAAATTTAAAGTGACCATACCAAGAACGAAAAGCTATCTTCTAACAAAATGTCACATTCTCTAAATCTGAGCTGATGATAGACAGATCTGAGGACTATCTTGGAGAAGTAACTGGCACCCTGAAGTTGGTCGAATAGATCATTATTCCTGGGAAGAGGATATCTGTTCTTGACCGTGACCTTATTGCGTTGATGATAATCAATACACATCCTGAGAGAATCATTTTCATTGCACACGAATAATACTGGCACACCCCATGGGGAAACACTGGGTCCGATAAATACCTTATCTAAAAGATCCTTCAACTGATCTTTTAGTTCCTTGAGTTTTGCTGGTACCATTCTGTATGGAGGAATACAAATAGGTTGAGTATCCTAAAGAAAGTCTATGCCAAAGTCTATTTCCCTTTCAGGAGGAATGTCTAGAAGATCTTCGGGAAAGATATCTGAGTATTCATTAACAACTGGGACTATTTCAAGATTAGGAGATTCAGAACTGGAATCTTCAACATGCATGAGATGATATACACACCCCTAAAAAATTATTTTCTTTGCCCGTAGGTAGGAAAAAAGTTAAGCCTTCAACGCTGAAATGCTACCCTTCCACTCTAGGACGGGCTCATTCGGTAACTGAAACTAAACTATCCTATTTCTGCAGTTGACTGTGGCATAGAAGGAATGAAACCAATTCATGCCTAGAATGACATCAAAATCAGTCATCTCTAACTCAACTAAATCTGCTGATGTGGATTTTTTAGATATCATAACCGGGTAGTTCCTATATACCCACCGGGCTATGATGGTTTTACCCACTATGGTTGAGACTGAAAAGGGCTCTGCTAGAATTTTGGGACTGATTCCAAAATTTCCTGCAATGCATGGAGTAACAAAATGCAAGGATGCACTGGGTCTAGCAAAGTATAAACATAAACATGGAAAATCTGTAACGTACCAGTATCGACCTTAGGAGAATTTTCCTGATCCTGCTGGGATTGAAAAGCAAAGAGTCTGTTTGGGCGTTGCCTATTGGTAGCACTGGAAACTGCACCATGCTGGTTCGGGCAACTGGGCTGAGCTGTAGAATGATTTAGCTGACCCTAAAGACTTAACTGTGGACACTCCCTAATCCTATGGCGTGGCATGCTACAACCAAAACTGACATCACTACTAGATCTGCAAATTCCCTTATGGTTCTTAGGACAAGTTTGACAAAGTGAATTTTTTCAGGCACTACTAACACTGCCCTGAGATTTGGAGCTTGGCGATTTGTCTTTGTTGCCATCTCTGAACATAGGCACTAGAGCATTGGTAGAGGAAGGGTTTGGAATGGCTGACTTGGAGTGAAACTATGAACGATTTCCTCTATCTGACTTGGGGTGAGCAAATTTGAAGTTACCTGACCTTGCTTTCTTGTTCTGCCTCTCCCTAGTCTTAACCTTCTGATCTTCTACTTCCTGGGCATGAGTTAAAAGTCTAGATAAGGTTATGTCACTGGTCAGAATTGTGGACCTACACTCATTTACCATGCTATATTTGACCCCTAACATAAACTTGCCCATATTAGCCCTATTGACTGCAACCACATGAGGAGCATACCTGGCTAGCTGAGTAAACCTGAGAGAATATTCCCTGACCATCATATTCCCCTACCTGAGGTTGAGGAACTCAAGAACTTTGTCTTCCCTTAGCTCTTGGGGAAACGATCTTTCTAATAAGGTCGTGACAAATTCCTCCCACTCAATAGGGCCTGCATCATCTAACCTTTCAGACTTTTACTATTTGTACCAATCATGAGCAATATGCTGTAACTGGTAGGCAGCTAACTCGGCACTCTCAATAGAAGTAACACACATGATGTCAATGACCTTCTGGACTTGGTCAATGAACTCCTGAGGGTCCTCATCAGACTTATACCCATGGAAGGATGAAGGGTTTATTCAGGTGAAGTACCGAACCCTAGCTGCTATGGGATTTCTACTAGATTGGCCGAAATGACTGGTAGCCATTAATTTTGTGTAGCCATAGACTGAGCAAATGTGGTAAATATGGCTCTAAACTCCGCATGGGAAACATGTTAGCCCAAAGGATCTTCAGGCTGAGGAGCAGGGTGGTTTCTTCTCTTTGGGGCCATGGTCTTGGAATAAGAGAGGAATGGATAAGATTGAGAGTTTAAATTGTGATTATGCTCACTAGCATGACATGAATACTGAAGAAATGGGATTGTTCCTAAAACATCTTATAGACTCCTCTGTATAAATGTGGTACGCAACACACCTATGTACAAGACTCTACTAGATGCGGCTTTCAGAATTCTTAGGACACTATTAAACCTTAGGCTCTGATATAAAGTTTGTAACGCCCCAATTTGATGAACCGGAATACTACACGGTGCTCATGACCCCGAGGGACCACAAGCTAACCCATGACTGATATCTATACCTGTATACTGCAAATCATGACATAATAATGCAGAATACGTAAAATGGTAAGGCCATAAGGTTCAAATAAATAACACCATCTCTGAAAATCATAACATCCATGTGGGTGAAAATACCCAAAGCAACTCAATCTGAAAGCTAAGTCTAAACATAAATCATAACATAAATTTGGAATCCTCTAAACTATCTGAATAAGGAGTTGAAGGAAAATATCTCCAACTAACTTTCTAAAATTGAATTAAAGAAATAAATAAATGTATTAAATCATATTGTACTCGAATAAATGAGGACTCATTGTGTTTTTGTGACTGGAATGCTACCACTACTACTTGGCTGGAGCTCGTGTCTCAGAACGTATGGTGTAATATGAAAAGAAAGCACCATAGCACAAATGCGTTAGTACAACTGGAGTACTGAGTATACGAGGAAGGTAGGCTGAAGATAAAGGGTTTCATGCATGAGCAACACTGACTGACTAATATGAAAGTGGGAGTGCAAACATACATATATAGAAACTGGGATCGTGAATGCCTGATAGCAAGACCTATAAGATAATACATAGTTTATTGATAAATGTCATGACTGATACTTTAAGCTGATAACATGGACAACTATATCTGACAGTCTTGTATATACTGAATTTTGAAGAATGCCCTAAATTATTTTACTGAGACTGATACTGAAACTGTAGAAGGTAGTGTTTAACCGACATGCCCCATGTATGCCATTATGGCTAAGCTGGTGTCCAATTTCTATCCCGACTAGAGGAGGGTCAATACCGTGCCATGGGTAAGGATAGTTGTTAGTGACCCTTATTTGGAAGGTACTCAAATAAGAATTGTTGGAACCCTAAACTAACAGGTTAATCCACCTCATTAACACTAATCTGACAGGTTAAGATGTCTTAACCTATGTTGTCTACATAGTTCTAGAACACAAGGATGACTGCTAAGAGTCACACCCTGAACTGGAAGGTGAGTTCCCATCCATAGGTTCACTCGGTGCTAATATCTACTCCCATCTAGAGGGACTGGACATGAATAACTGACTATACATGACTTAATCTTACTAAATTCCATTGACTAGCGGAATGTTACTGATATCTGACAACTAACTGAGATCATGAGGTTTTCCTGAGTCACATGACTGACTGAAGTCTATGGAATCATAGCTTGAGTTCGGATATCGTGAAACATAACATGGCTCAAGGCACACAACTATAGTTTTCGGGTACAAATACCCCTAGGACTCGATTGGAGGAAACTGAAACGCATGACATAAATTGATCACAAGATTTGAGTCGACAATTCAGAATATCATAAGCAGGGGATAGTATACTTCATGTATTTATTCAACATTTCAAACATGATAGTAAAATCATGGATATATTTTGTGTTCATAATTTATCTCTCCATTATCATACATGCTTTATACCACAACAATAACAACACATAATTCGCATGGAAATTCATATTGGAGTGTATAACTAACATGAACTTCTTATTTCGATATTATGAAATTATGTAAATATGATGTTCTAACATACTAGGCATTTTATCGAACACCATGCATTCATTATTTAAGGCATAGGTGGATTTCATACTTGATTTCTATCAATCCATCTAAAGATCATGTTTTTCAACAAACAACATAGCTTTCATAAGATATAGAGTCACGATACTATTATATAGCAAAACAAACAAGCATCAATATGGGTATGATCATATCACCACAACCAACCAAGATTTTTTATTTTAAAGATTGATTCTTGAACTCCACGAATGAAAGTAATCCACGGATTAACACTACGCATACCTTATAACGGAGGTTCTTGATGATTGACGAAGGAATTTCCTTGAAATTTGATCTTCAAGATTGATTGTGCAACCCTAGTTGTTTTTCTCCTATGGTGCCCTTGGATTATGAACTTTGAAATGTTAATATGGTTTTAATGTGTTTAGAAGCTATAAATTTAGTGAGTTTAAGTTTAGGGACATGGAAGGAGTGTTAAAATATTTAACTACCCTTAAAATAACTCAAAAACTAGGTGTTTTCGTGGCTGAAATCATACATAGGCGCCGCATATGATATCGCCTATATTTACATAGGTGTCACATATGATATTGCCTATATTTACAAAGGCGCCACATATGATATCTCCTATGATTTCTAGTGGCCATGTGCAAATGGTTAGGCGGTGTATTCTACTTTGAAAGGCCATAACTCCTTGCTCGGGTGTCAGATTTTGATGAAATTGGTATCGTTGGAAAGCTAATTAGATTCTATACAATTTGGTTGGTCTAAATCTTCCAAAATGTCCCATATCAATCATATTATTCTTGTTCAAAGATGACCCTTGCAAAATTGAACACTAAGACTAGATGGATTCAGAAACTCTTAGCTTGCATCACTCTAAGCGACTCATATGAGCATTCTTAAGACATCGCAAGCTATACTATCACTAGGATATTCATTGTAAGTCATGCACTAAAATTATACTCATAGGATAGGAGGTTTGATACGTAAGAAAACTTATTCACTTCCTAGATTAGAAACATACGGGGTATTACAACATTCATATCGATGCATAAGTACATGTCTGAACTAATTCATAAATGCATGACTGAATATGCAAAAATGATAGATATCAAGTTATAATTATAGCTTAACATGGAACTGAGTAAAGCTAAGGAAGACTGTTACCTTAAGTTGGATCTAAGGTTGCAGAGAAAAGGCGAGGATACTTTGTCGGCATATCTGCTTTTGCTTCCCTAGTAGCTTTCTCTGCGGACTGATTTTGCCAAAGAACTTTGACAAGGAGACTTCTTTCATCCTTAGTCTACAAATCTGATGACCGGGGCCCTGGACTGGAACCTCTTCAAAAGATATATCATTCTAAATATTTACATGCATTAAAGGAACTATGACTGCTAGGTCATCAATGCATTTCTTTAGCAAGGTGACGTGGAATTCTAGATTCTTTGAGGCTAGATCTAAAGGCAACTCAAGCTCATAATCTACCTTTCCAAAACAGCTAAGAATTCTATAAGGTCCGACATGTTAGGGATGGAGCTTTCCCTTCTTTACAAACCACTTTAATTTTTTCACTGGAGAGATTTTTATGAACACCAAATCCCCGATCTCAAACTCGAGATCCTCTCTCCTTACATCTGTATATGATTTCTGTTGGCTCTGGGTAGCCTTAAATATTTCTCTAATTAACTGAACCTTCTCAAAGTCATTGAACATAAGGTCAGGTGCTATTATTGTGGCCTCACCTACCTCAAACCATCCAATAGGAGATATGCATCTCCTACCATAGAGAGATTTAAGTTGAGCCATATAAATACTGGAATAATAGTTGTTATTGTATGTGAACTCGATCAAAGGCATATGGTCATCCCAACTACCCTTAAAATCAAAAATGCATGCTCTTAGCATATCTTATAGATTTTGAATGGTCCTTTTTTCTTGACAATCTGTCTGAGGGTCAAAGGTTGTACTAAGCAAAACTTGGGTACCAAGACCCTTTTGGAATGCTTTCCATAAATTAGAGGTAAACTTGGTACCTCTATCTTAGATAATGGATTCTGGAACTTCGTGTAACCTGACCAACTCTCTGATATAGTGTTTGGCATAGTCCTCGGCTGAATAGAAACTATAAACTGGCAACAAATAAGTTGATTTTGTCATCCAGTCTAAGATAACCCAAATGGAATCATGATGAAGATGTGTATGAGGCAAACCCATCACAAAGTCCATGTTCACTTCTTCCTATTTCAATGTGGGAATAATGAACTCCTGTGTAGACCCTCTAGGCCTGGTGTTCTATCTTAACTTTCTGATATATAGAGCATTTATCTATAAATTTTGCAATATCCCTCTCATTCCCACTCTACCAATAGATCTCCCGCAAATTATAGTACATCTTAGTGGCCCTTGGATAAATCAAGTAACGCATACCATGCACTTCTGTAAGAATTCATTGCTTCAAGTCATCTAAACCTGGCACACATAATGACCCTAGAAACGCAACTCTCCATCTCTCCCTTAGGATAAAATCTCTACTATCTAATCTCTGACTAATTATTTTAACATAACAAGACTGGGATCTCTATTTTGCTTTTCCTTCACCTCAGAAACTGGAGAGGATTCGGAACTATTCTGAACCCATATACTACCTTCTGCTGAATCAACTAAGAGAACACCTAGTCGAGAAAGTTGATGAACTTCCTAAACTCACTTCTTCTCACTGTCCTCAACATGATCAACACTTCTCATAGAAAATCTACTGAGAGCATCATCCACTACATTGGCTTTTCCCGAATGATAAAGAACACTTATGTCATAATCTTTCACTAATTCTAACTACCTTCTCTGATGCAAAGTTAAATATTTTTGAGAAAAGACATACTACAAGGTTTTTTGATCTGTGAACACATCTATATGCACCCCATACAAATAGTGCCTCCAAATCTTTAAGGCAAACACTATAGTTGCTAACTCAAGATAATAAGTTGGATAATTATTATCATGGGTCTTAAGTTGTATAGAGATGTAGGCTATGACCTTACCTGTATACATGAGGACATAACCCAAACCTACACTGGATTTGTCATAGTAAACAAAAAATACATCTAAACCTTTGGTATAGTCAAAACTGGGGCTGAGGTGAGTCGAGTCTTCAACTACTTAAAACTCTTCTTGTAAGAATCTGACCACTGAAACTGGACTTTCTTCTAAGTTGATCAGGACATAGGGGATGCAATAGAGAAAAACGCTTTAACAAAATGATGGTAATATCCATCTAAACCCAAGAAACTCTTGATATCTGATAGAGAGATGGGTCTAGTCTAGTTTCTCACTACTTTGGTCTTTTAAGGATCAACTCTAATGCAATCACAAAAAATAATATAACAAAGAAATGCTACTGAAGTTGGAGAACAACTGATGAGTTTTGAGAGTCTGAAGTATGATTCTAAGGTGATCTACATGATCATTCTCACTACAAGAATAGATAAGAATGTCATCGATGAAGACTATAATGAAAATATCTAAAATCTATTTTGAACACGCGATTCATTAAGTCTATAAAAGCTATTGGGGAATTAGTAAGACCAAAGGACATGACTAGAAACTTGAGTGCCAATATTGAGTTCTAAAAGCTATTTTTGGAATGTCACATTCTCTGAATCTGAGCTGCTGATAGCCTGATCAAAGGTCTATCTTTGAGAAGTAACTGGCACCCTAAAGTTGGTGAAACATGTCATTGTTTCTGGGAAATAGATATTTATTCATGAATGTGAATTTGATCAACTGAGGGTAGTCAATACACATTCTATGAGAAACACCTTTCTTATGCACAAATAAAATTGGTGCACCCCACGGGGAGATACTGGGTCTGATGAATACCTTATCTAGGAGATCTTTTAACTGTTCTTTTAACTCCCTATGTTCTGCTGGAGCCATTCTATATGGTGGAGTAGATATGGGATGAGTATCTGGAAGAAGGTCTATTCCGAAGTCAATTTCCCTAACGGGAGAAAATCCAGGAAGATTTTTGAGAAACACATATGAGAATTTATTTACTACTGGAACTGACTCAAGACCAGGAGTTTCTAAATTAGAGTCCTTGACACACAAAATATAATAGACACATCCCTTAGAGAATATTTTTCTCGCTCTAAGGTATGAAATCAACTGTCCCTTAAGCACTGTGGTACTACCCCTCCATTCAATGAATAGTTTATTTTGAATCTAAAAATGAAAAATTATGTTTCTACAATCAATTGAGGCATAGCTTGAGTGGAGACAATATATATTGAGAATGACATCAAAATCTGCCATCTCTACCTCTATAAGGTCTATCGAAGTAACATTCTAAGATATCATAACCAGGCCCTTCCTATATACCCGTAGGGCTATAACAGATTTACCCGCTAGAGTAGAAACTAAGAAAGGCTCTGCTAGGATTTTTAGACTGACTGCAACGTTAACGACCATATAAAGAGTTATGAAAGATAAAGAAGCTCCTAGATAGAGCAAGGCATAAACATTTAAATGGAAGATCTGTAATGTGCCAGTGACCACATCAGGAGAATTTTCTTGATCTTGTTTGGACTGAAGTGCATAAAGCCTATTTGGGCATTGCCCATTGGTGGAACTAGAATTTACACCTTGTTGATTCGGACAACCTAACTAAGTTAAAGAATGAGTATGCTGACCCTAAGAACCTAAATAAAGACAATCTCTAACTAAGTGGCCTATCTTGACACACCCTAAACAAACATCACTTCCATCTCTACAGACACCCTTGTGGTTTTTGCCACATGTCTAACAAAGAGTATTTGTTCGAGTACTGTTGACATTACCCTGAGATTTAGAGCCTACCTCATTATCGTTGTTACCATTTTCAAACTTAGGTATTGTAGAACTAGATGAGGATGGAGCTGGAACCAAATATTTTAGATAAAACTGGGAACAGTTACTGCTCTCTAACTTAGGTTGATTGAAATTAAAGCAGCCTATTATAGCTCTCTTGTTCTACTGGGCATGGACCCTAAGCCATGATATATCCATCTCCTTAACCAACATCTTTGTTCTGCACTCCTTAACCATACTATTTGACACCAAAGACATGAACTTGCTCATTTTAGACTTACTATCTATTACTACATAGGGAACATACTTGGATAATTGAGTAAACTTGAGGGAATAATCTTTTACACTCATCTACCTTGCCTGAGATTTATAAAATCTACCACCTTGGCTTCTCTCAGCTCTAAGGGAACAAATCTATCTAGAAAAGTGATAGCAAACTCTTCCCACTCTACGAGCTCTGCTTCTGTGCCTATGTCTACCTTCCACAACTTAAACCACATATGAGTTACATCTTGTAGCTGATAGACAGATAACTCATCACTCTCAGTGGATGTCATTCCTATGATATCCATGACTTTTTAAACCAGATTGAGGAACTCTTATGGATTCTCTTCTAACTTAGATCTCGAGAATAGAGGAGAATTTATTCAGGTAAAGTCTCAAATCCTGGCAGTAGTAGTATTATCAATTAGATTGGTCGAAACAGTAGTTCATCATCTAATTTGGGCTGCTACTAAATTCGGTAGAGTAGTGAATGCAGCTCTAAATTCTGCATGGGAGACATGCTCGTCCAGGGGATATACCTGAATGGGCTAAGGTGATGACTGATTTCTAGTTCTTCTTTGGTTAGTCCTTTCAGGAGGCATGTTCTATAAATAAAAAGGAGAAAATAGATTCACATAGCCTCATGTCCGTAAGTGTGGCATGCTACACACCCATGAACAAGACTCTACTTGATGTAGCTTTCAGACTTCCCAAGACACTATTTAACCTTAGTCTCTGATACCAAGTTTGAAATGCCCCAATTCTATACCCCGGATGCTGCACGATTCTTACAACCCTAAAGGACCACAAGCTAACCCATGACTGATATCTTCTGTGAGCATTGACACATAATAATATAATAAAAGCAAAAAATAGGCTAAAATTCAATAAGGTACAAAAGCTATAAATACTAATAAAGTGTATCAACTAAAATAATAATCTGTAAAGCTGAAAACTGTCTAAAAATAAGTCTGAAAAGTCTCTAACTGAATGACTAAACCCTTGAATGATGAAATTATAATTGAATCATGATGTTTAATTGTTGTAAAATGTTGTCTACATATACTATGCCTACAATGTATTTGATTAAATGCCAAGAGGAAGGAAAAATGTCCAAATAGTATGATATTATGAAATACCCATTTATGTACAAGCTTATGCATATCACATGTTTGATGAATTACCTCAATAAGTAAATTATGGATTATGATGTTGGTCATGTATTCAAGAAGTCATGCTTTGTCAGTTTCTTTCCATCGAGTCCTGGGGTACTTATACCCGACAATTTAGCATTATGCCTAGAGCCAGTGCCATGTTTTCATGATATCCTCAATCAATCCAAGATTCATAGAACTCAGTCAGTCCTGTGACTCAAGAAAGCTCAGTAATTCAGTAGTCTCAGTGATTTCAGTCAGTTTCAGATATCAGTAGCATTTTGTCTGTTAACAGAATTTAGTAAACATAGTCTATATTCAGATTAGTTAATCATGTTCAGTGTCTATTCAGATAAGAGTAGAAATTAGCACCGAGTAAACCCAAGGATGGGAAAACACACTGTAAGATGAGGGTATGATTCTTTGAAATCATTCTTGCATTTCCAAAACTATATAGCCAGCATAGGTTGAGACATCAATACTTTGGAATAAGGGTTGATGAGGTGGATATCACTGTAACATAAGGGACCCACCATTATCTTTTGGGATACTATCAGATAAGGGTCACCGACAGCTTGTCCTTATCAGTGAAGCGGTATTTATACCTTTCTAATTAGGGCACAGATTGGACCCCAATTCATTTATAATGCATTATTTGGGGCATGTCAGTTACATGACTACTTTCCACAGTTTTATGTTACAGAATTCAAGACTATAAAATACAATAAACTTAGATACAATACAAAACTCATCTAGTTCCATCAAATTTTGGTCTGTCAGATATAGTCACTCCAGTTATCAATTATTAGAACTCAGTCATTAGTTAAGTTAGTTATCAGTAAACTCATGTTATCACGATTTCAAATATAGTTACTATGTATGCATGCATTTATTCTCATGTTCATATTGGTCTGTTAGTCTGTATTATTCATGCTTATGAACCCCATTCATTCACCCTACCTCACATGAATACCAGTACATTCAAAGTACTGACGCATTTGCATTATGGTGTCTTAATCAATAGATTCTGGTATCAGCAGTTAGAGCTAGAAGTGCGTCCTCATATTTCGAGGACATGATCATTACTTTATTATCTTATAAATTAATTTATTAGTTAGAGTTATTTGAGGACATGTCCCATCAACTCCTTATTCAGACAGTTTAATTAGTTAGAGGCTTTTCAGACTATCATGTTCAGACAGTTGTTTCAGCTATTTTGGGTATTTCATACCCCATCCAAATGTTATATTTTTATTAGTTATGTTACAGTTTTGAACCTTATGGCCTTTTAGTTCATGTTTATACATTATTTAGTATATCATGCAGTATAGAGGTAAAAATATCAATCATGGGTTAGCTTGTGGTCCTTTTGGTTCATGAGCATCGTATAGCATTTTGGGTACCAGATTTGGGGCGTTACACAGAATGACAATTCCTATGGTTTTTCATCTTCTAATCTAATCTTACTACCCAATGTTTCATGAATATGGCCATTCCAAGAGATAGTTTATTTGCATCCATGTAAATTATTAATCCACTTCAATCCATGCATCATGTTTTAGATTCCAGATATTCTGTCATGATTTAGTTCATACGTTCCCCATCCATCACCTCAAAGTCAGTATTATTCGGTGGATGAAATATCCCAGGGGGGAGATATTGTAATACCCCAAGTTTTCATGTACAAAACCTCTCCACTTTTATTTACAAAAATAGATCTATCCTGAGGCAGTGGTTACTCACAAGTTGACTCTCTCACTTTTATCTCATCCTTATAACCATTCTCAAGTCCTTGCATGTATTTATGAAATTAGTTTAATGATGTATCACATTTAGACTCGATCATGTAATCATATTTTAGTTATGCATATTCAGTATGTAATCTTAGTTCCTCAAATTCTCAGCTTAATCATCTCATTCGAGTACGAATGTTTCTGAAGAGGAGATATTGTAAGACCCCATAAGATCCTAGCTCATTTCATCTTCGTAGTGAATGTTAAAGGGTTCCAAGACTTTGAATATTTCACTAACTATTAATACATAATCATTTCTAAAGCTCCTAAGCTTTGAAGATTTTATTTTCGACCTTCCCGACATCGGAACATTAATTTTTAGTTGATTCATGATTGGGATTATCGATAGTACATCTTGGGTGTGCTCTAGAATTTTTTAATTAGCGTAAGGGTGTGTTTGGACTTCCTAAGACAGTAGCTTCCCACGACTAGCCCGTAGAGCAAACTTCATTTCACCCTAGGGGTGTCCACGATAGTGCCTGCGGCGCACGCTTCAGTCTGGCGCTCTAGAGCCCGCGACACTCGCTCTATAGCATGCCCCCTTATTTTCCATATTTTTTTCATTTTTACAAGGTAAATTGGTTCTTTTCCCTTCACCCATTTGGTCAATAACACAGGATTTAGGGTCTCAAAAGTATAATTTTCTATCTTATTCACAAAATCCTCTCAAAAGAAATCCTTCTCACTCAAGATCAAATCCTAGGCTCTTCAAGATTCGACCTCAAGCTTCAAGAAAACCACCATGAACTGTAACAAATTCTTTTATTAAGGTATGTGTGATGTTCATTCATGGGTCCTTTTCACACATGTTGACCATGAATCTATTTTCAAGTTTAAAGTTATGATTTTTACATATTATTATGAGTTATATTCAAGAAGCTATTATGAACTTTGATTTCAGTTAAGTTTACCATGTGTTTTTCGTTGGAATTTTCCCCTGACACATTTGAATGGCGATTTTTTCTTGTTAAATCCTCAACCCATGATTTTAGTATTGAGATTAAGTTATAATCACATAATTTAACTATTCCCATGCTTTAACTTATGACCCTTATGTGTTTGATGAAATGCCTAAGTGTTGAATGTTGAACAAGTATGCCTCTTTATGGTTTAAAAGTTTTCACATGGTCCTATTATTATTGATATCAAGTCTTGGGGGTTATGATACCCAAAACTTAGTAGTTTAATTTGTCTCAATATTTTTATAATGGTTTCAAACATGTATGAGCATTATTAGTTCAGTCAGTCATCATGTCAATCAAACTTAGATCAGTTCAGTAATTCCAGTCAGAACCTTCTCTAGTTAAACTTAGTTCAGTACCATAATAAGTGTCAGTTTAATTAGGAGTATGATTTAGCACTGAAGGAACCCAGGGATAGAAGCATTCCTGTTAGTATAGGCTTTGACCCTTAGTAGCAAACCCTGAATTAGAAAACTATGTAGCTAACATATGTTTGGGATGTCTTTCTGCTAGTTTAAGGTTGACACATATCTCATGTGTCTTCTTATTAGTTTAAGGCTCATATGATGTCGTGCTGCTAGTTTAGGGTTTACACAACCATTGTTAGTACCCATGGCACGATATTAGAACCTTTATAGTTTGGGACACAGGTTGAACCCCGATCAGCTCAGTTTTAGGGCATGGAGGTTAGATGATATCTCTCACAATTTCAGTTTTAGTATTCCGTACAAAATTTAGTTTAGTTTTGCTTGACCATAGCATATAGTTTATCAGTATTCAGTTACCAAATTTCAGTATCTTAGTTTATAGACTGTTACAAAATCATTTTATATGCTTGTTCATGTATACTCAGATTTTACAATTTTCATGTATCTATGCATCAGTTATTGCATGCTATTCAGGTAGTTAGTTATTAGTCTTGTTCAGTCAGATTTTAATATTTCCATGCATGTATGTTATTATTATTTTTATGCACAGTTAGCTCATGCATATCATCCTAACCTCATCTAGCATACCAGTCCATTCAAAGTACTAATCGCATACTTATTTCTTATGCTATGATATCTTATATTATAGGTTTGGATGTTCAGGTTCCCAACCATACTTAACCATTATAGCGCATCAACAATAGCAATAGTGGTAAGTCCTCATATATAGAGGACCATTTATGTTTATTTTAGTCTTTCAGTTCAGCAATCAGAGGAAGCTAGTTATGAGCTTGTCCAATCAACTCCTCAATTAGTTAGAGGCTTTTCAAAAATTTAGGCAGATAGTCAGTTATTAGTTATTTTAAAAAGTCTTTTCAGTATGCTATTAGGCATTCAGATTTATGATTTAGTACGTTAAAACCTTAAGGCATTTTTTAGTTAAATTCTGCACATGTTCTTTTGTTATTAGTTTTAATTAGTGCTCATAGTAGGTAGAAACTCATGGGTTAGCTTGTGGTCTCTCAGGACCGTAAGCACCGTGTTGCGACCACGGTGTATTTCTAGATAATTACATAAGGCAGAGTTGGCATAAATGGATTCACAGAAGAATATCCATAAGTTTTTTATAGAATACTTCTATTGAACGATTTGAGAAATAAAAGATAGGGAAATATTTCTTAAATGCCCTGCTACTTCTCGTACAAAAGTATGGACGTCTCTGTACCATTATGCATGATTCTACTTAAGACTACTTCATAGACACTCTAGGATACTTGAACTCTGGGCTTTGATACCAAGTTCTTCATGAAATGAGGCTACCCCTATCATAACACAGTTCATAGAACCACCAATGATCCTAAGATAACTCATGATACTTGTATAACTCGTGAGCAACTCAATATGCTACATAAATTTGAATGAAATAAGTGGAAGAGAAATCTTTGCTAAGTATGTTCAATACAAAATTGTGTAAAATTATTACAACAATGGTTGTGAAAAACAAAACTAAAATCAAATACATAAACTCTAAATATCAGTCTATGAAACCTCTACTAATACTAACTACAGGTAGCCGGGACATGAGTCCCAGCTATCCCTAATTAGTACGACTGAATAAAACAATGACACTGAAACTATAGTTTACTTGAGTCCACGAATCAAAAGAACTTTTCATCTGCTAACTCAAAGTTGCAAACTGTCCAATTATGATATGTGTGCTATAACTGGTACCTACATTATGATACAATTTAACACATAGACATATATGTGGGTCAGTACTTTTGGAATGTACTGAGTATGTGGGGGTGAATGAATAAGTGAAATGATAACTTAATATATTCATAGACTTTCAAATAATGCATGCTAAGTGTAAATGACTCATCTTGATCTTGAATAAAAGTAAAAGATGAAAGATCATAAACCATGAATAATAAAGCATACTGAATAAATTTTGTGAGCCACCATACTTAGTTTCTAAAAGCTTTACTTTTTAATCTTTCTTTTGGGAGATTTTTCTAACCAACATAAACCATGTGAGCTATTATGGAGTCCAATATTTTACCCACATTGGGGAGAGTTTATCTACTCTTGCCATCAGAATAGAACCTTACCTTAAGTGATCACTTGACTTAACCCATACTCGGACTTAAACCTATAGTGGCACGTAGTTCTAGGGCATGTGACCTCGGATTCTAACCAACTCGGTGCTAAAAACTACTACCATATTACTTATATGCTCATACTTTAGGAAATCTACCTTAAAATAGCTTGAGGATTTATAGAATGAAAATCAATTATACTTCTCTTTACTTTAAATCATAATCAAGATGAATAAATCTGGATTCCATGCTTTATCCTAAGATCAAAAGATCAATGTTTTCTTTCTTATAACTTGTAATACAACATCATGCTTAAAACTCAATTTGAAATCATTAATCAATGTTTCAAATCAAACTCATGATATTCAAATCATAATAGAAAATCTTCAAGCCAAAACATAAATAGATGAGATCATGTATGCACTTTAATATTTCAATCACAAGATAATATCACAAACTCGAGACAAGATAACCTGGGTATTAATTGCAATTTATGTAACTTAAACTTTAAAACAAGATTTCAGAACAACGATGGAAAAATTTCCTTGTTCATAAACCCCACATACATTAATTGAATAAATTCTTGATGAAATCTTAAAATTGAAGCTTGAATCCTTGTGTTCTTGAGAGGAAAAGATTGGATTATTGTTTTTAGGAATGGGGAGGTTTTTTCGCGTAATTCCCTTTAGGATAATGGCCAAATAATTTCTTTTTGGGTGTTATAATTTGTTCCTTGGACATTTGGGGTTGAGGGGATAGGACAGAAGTTCCCTTTAACCCTTAAGAAGATGAAATAATGAAGGAATAGACCCCGCAGCTTGCCCTCTAGTCCATCGGAGTATCCCCCGCAATGCCCACCTTATTCCAGGGAATAACCCCCCTCGCAGTGGCTTAGCTCCTGCCCTTACTGCCTCTCACAAAAAAATGCCATAATATTTTGTTTGGGTATTGGATTAAGGCAAAATTGGTATCGTTGTAAAGGTAGCTCAATTATATATTATTTAGTGGGTCTTGATTTAAAAAATTTCACATATATAAAAAGTTATTCATGTTTAAAATAGACCCATTGTAGAATTGAATACAAAGATTTGGCTGAATCAAAGGATCTTAGCTCAACTTTCCTCTAAGTGATTGCCATGAACATTTTGTTTGGTTTGAAATTGAGAGGGCATTATGCGGAATCTTAAAGTTTTCAAACCAAGACGGTGATAATTCAGATGACATATAAAAATATATTATTGGATATAATTTGGCAGACTATTCTACACAAGAAACTAATATTAAGAAAATATGAAAGCTATAAACTATTGGGTGAAAATCTCCCCCTAAATTAGACACTTTAAAGACTACATTGTGGATGCTATTGTATTATTTTTTGAGAAGGGAGGGTCTTCTATTTATAGAGTTTCAAAATATTTCCTCCAAGAAAGTGGTTTTCCAAATATGGAAAAGTTTTATATTTTTCTTTAGGGAAAAAAATAAAGGTAATTATGGTTACTTTTACTTAACTTCCAAAAAAATTAAAACTTTAATTTGGTAAAAAAAATCAGGGCAAAACCCCTAACAAATCTCCCCTTTTATGCTTGATTTTCTTGAAAAAAAAAATCTGATCTTCCTTCTTCACATGATCTTCATATATCACTGTTGCTTACCATGATTAAAAACTGGTATGGATTAAAAATTGAAGCCTTATGCGCTAAAATAAAAGCATGAGTTGATATTATAGGAGCCTTCTAATATAAGTAAATAGGGTTGAAAGTGGAGCCTTGTGCATTAAAAGTGAGCATAGGTTAACAGTGGAGCTCATGCATTAAAAGTAAATACACGAGTTAAAAGTAGCCCAAGCATAAAAATCTGCAAGGGTTGAAAGTTGTTGACTATAAACATGGGTCAAAAATTAATTTTCGTTTTAAAGATGGATTAGCAGCAGGATTGTTGAAAATTTTTTTGAAACTTTTTATCCACATGTAGTATCTTGAATATATATCTTCATTATCATCAAATTGGTTGCAAATTGATTTCGAACTTCCTTGAACTTGTCTTCAACCTCATTTTACCAAATTATTGGGCCTTTGAACTGTATTCTCTAATACCACTTGTTGGGTTTGAAATTGAGTGGGCGTCATACAGTAGCCTAAATTATGCAAACCAAGACGGTCAAAATTCAGATGACAAATAAAAATATACTAAAAATATATTATTGGATATAATTTGGCCAACTGTCATACACAAGAAGATAATATTAAAAAATATGAAAACTATAAACTATTGGGAGAAAATCTCCCCACAAACGAGTGTAATACCCCAGGAAATTTTCTTCATAATGATTTCGTAAGAAACGTATCAACTTCAACGCTTTAGAGCTATCTATAAATTTTCTGTGTAGTATTTATAAGACAATGACCTACCATTGTGTAGAGTATTGAATAATCTTTCCAAATATATGTAGATCAATGAAACTGCACACTCGAACGATGAGTTACAACCATTCCCATCGAACTACGACCATTCCGATCGAAATATGAATAGTAAAACGTGCAGGAAATTAAAAATTACTGCAGCCAGGCAAATTTTAGGGTCAACTTCAAACAATCATAAATCTTTGTACATAATAATCTGGGTGATATACAATATATCAATGGAAAGATCTGCGAGTCCTCTTTCTAATGAAATTGGTTTCATCCAATTTGTCTATTGGAGCAAAAAGTTATGGTCGATCTACTTCAGCCTATCAAAAGTGAATTTTTGGGTCAACTTCAAACAATCATAACTCCTTCTACACAATGATCTGGGTGAGATACTATATATCAACGGAAAGATATGAGAGTTATCTTTCTAATAAAATTAGTTTCTTCCAATTTGGATATCGGAGTAAAACATTATAGTTGACTTACTTTAGACTATCAAATCAATCCACCAACGGACAGATTCGAGAATTATTTAATTTTTTAAGGGCATTTTGGTCATTATGCCTTCACTTCATGGATGAAAACTGTCCATTTATACCTTTATTGAGCCATAAAATTCATGTTCTTCCATAAAAAACATTGAGAGAACTAAACCCTAGCTCCACTTTGAGATCTAAATATCTTCCAATTTCACCGTAGAAATTCAAATTTGATCCGATAATCAAACTCATCATCTCGAGGACTTCTAGGAGCACCCCTTATTTGTGTGGGCAGGATTCCATAATCAAGATGTCAATTTCAAGGTATGTGGGATTTTGAACAAGAGCAATCTTCCGTTCTTTTGCCCAAAGCTTTAATTTTATTATGGTTTTACATGATTTTGCAAGTGAGATTATGTCTAAATAATTCGATTATGAGATTATGATGGTTGAATGAATAAACTTTAATTTATATGATTATCTCAATATTTTCATGATATGATTTAATAATTATTATTGCAAATTACACACTTTTACCACGAGGTGGTATTTTGAATGATTTTGGGACGTTTGTGGAGATGGTATTTTGGAATAATATTTTGAGGTATGTGTCAAGCTATAGACTTCTCAATGAGGATTTGAATTATTGAATATATATTTGAGACACTAGATGTCCTGATATCCATAATTGTAAATTTCATATTTTTATTTTGACTGATTTTGAGATATATGTTGAAATGGAATTTTGAAATGATTTTGAGATTTATGATAAGCTTAAAGCTTCTTTTTGACGAAATTGAATGATTGAGCATATTGAGATATAACATTTGGGATGTTACCATGAGTCTTGATATATTCTCAAAAATATTGATGTTGTCATGACTTGATAAATTGTTACATTTTGACATTTAAAAAGATTGACTTCTATTATTGAAATTTCATGACATTCGAAAATGGGTATACACTCAAATTACTTTATGAAGGATTTATAAGTCTTTGAATTTTTTCCAATATGGATATACATGATTACTTCATTACTCTACTTCTTAAATTGAGAATTTATTCTATGAATTGCATACTACTAAAATGAATGGATATTTCTAAAGGCTTTTGAGATAAAAGTTGTGGCTTGAGTTTTACTATGGGATACGTATTCTTATTATGTACTGAAGGTTTCAAGTGCTTTTCCAAAGCTGTTGTCATGATTTAATAATTGAATTAAAAGAATAATCATTTAAGTACATTGACCTTGAAATCGCCGAGTCGAGATGATTTTGACTATGAAAAAGATTGATTTTCATATAGATGTTGAGATGAATTTTGGTATTTTTTTCGGATGATTTTCATGAGTTGAATAGTTGAAAATATTACGTATTGAGTCTTCATATCCTTGTCCAAATGTCGAGTCGGTTATGGTTCAATGCATTGATACCTTGTCGATGTTGAAAAAAATTGAAATGTTTTAAGCCGAAGTTGGGGTTAGAAATCCACAAATTGTTGGTGAATTACAAATTGAGATATTGTTTTGGTCTTTATGATAGACCCTTGTGATGATAACGGTGAATTTTCTAACGCGTGCTGAGCTTGTTGGAGAGCAGTACATAGCACCGAGAGGGAAATTTGGTATTTCCCCAAACCTATGTGCCACCGTAGGGTTGCTTGATGATGATATTATTGGCTAGAGAGCCCGATTGTGATTATTGCAGATTTAAGGTCGTACTCCCTAGCAAAGATTATGACGCCCCCGCCAACGAGGGTTTCAAACGTTAGTATTACACATAGCTCAGGTGGGGTTGTCGGTTATAGGAAACTCCCCTATCCATAAAAGTCATATATCTTGAATTACCGAGTCACTCCGAGATTTGAGTCAAAGAGTTGAGATATTATGATGAATTATGATTACCTATGATGAATTTTAACGATATGATAATTTATGATGATTTATCATAATTTATGACTTTTGATGATTTACATGGATTATGAGATTTTACCATTTAAACTATTTATTATGAAAGTATGAAGAGTATGATTTGATATAACTCAAGCCAAGTGAGTAATCATTGTCTGTATGCATGTTTTCATGAAATTGATGATGTTATTTAAAGTATTGCATGCACCCCCACATACTCAGTATATTCTCTTTGTGCTGACCCCAATCTACTATTCTATTCAGTTGCAGCATCTGGTCAGCAGGTAAAGGAGTCCTTATAGTTCAAGGTCTTGTGTTGGTTGTTTCAATTAAAAGACACTGTATCTTCTTCTGCGGCCATATTGAGTGGGATGGTTGGGATTCATAACCCGTTTATTTATAGGTAATACTAGTAGAGGCTTTATAGGCAGTAGTAGTGGTTGATGTATTCAGTCTCCTTCTTGTATATGTAAATGTGTTAGTAGAATTGTCATCTTGTAATTCTAATATTATATTGAACAGATTCTGTATTATGATATTTTCAGCTTCATTCTCTCAGAATAATGTTTTAAATCTGCTACTTCTGAGTTATAGCTATGAAAGGGTTAGCTTGGGGTCACTTGTGACCCTAAGCACCATGTGGCATCTCAGAACATGATTTTCATGGCATTACAAACTTGGTATCAGAGCACAGAGTTCAAGTGTCCTAGGGTGTCTATGACGCTAGGAAAGGTTGCTGCGCTTTCAAGTGTTGAATCGTGCAATAAGTTTAAACCAGATAAGCTACAAAATTTCTTTTCAGGATCTATAAGTGACAGTTTGTACTTTTCTATCTATGTGTTATTATTGAGATAGTATGAGCAGCAAGTCCTGGTTCTTTTCCTGATAATATTTTCAGACTGATTAGCTAAATGTTTTAGAAGTCTCATAAAAGTGGCTTCAGAAGAGCCTCAAAATTTGTTATAAGTTCACAAAGTTTCCTGTTATGTCCTCTTCTCTATGACTTGTTCAGCTAAGACTGAGTAGATGCGTACTCCTTGATCATGAAATATGGTATGCCAAGTTCCTATCTCCCATAATCTTGCTATCATCATGCTGTTGAAAAAAAAAGTCTAGTGAAGCTGTGTGGGGCTCTTTCGATTCACTAGCACAGCTGTTTTGTTATTCACCTCAGACTTTTTTCAAAACTCATATTCAAAGCCTAGTGGAGCCGTGTGCGGCCTATTTAGATCCACTAGCAACTTTTAGTTCTTCTTGTTCCTTGTGCTGGCTAAAAATGTGGGATTTGGAGGTGTAGTAGTAAGAAGGATGGTAAGTATGATTTGTTGAGCATAAGTATAGAGGAATCCGTTTTTGCATCCATTTGGGGTTAATAGGGAGTGATATATCCTTGTATGTCAATTTAGTGATGTAATTTGTTCGAGGTATGAAATGGGTGTTGAAGTTATTTGTATGCCAGAGAGTATAGGTTAGTAATGGAAGTACTCGGTGGGTGAGTGTTGTTAAATTATGCCGTTTCCGGGTTGCAAGAGGAAGTTATGTTAAGACGTAGAGAGCTATGAACTAAGTTATGTTGTGTATGAAGGATAAATAGTAGTGACGCATGAAAGAAGGATGTGTTAATGGATTGTGAATAAGATAAGCTATATGATTATTACCAATTATTATTGTTATGAAGTTTAAATGGGCTAGCATTTGTTGAGGATTGTTCTATAGTTTCTAAGTGGAAATTTCGTGCGAAAAAATTTAAGTTATATTGTGTGCTAATAGTTAAGTTTGAATGGTTGGTGATCGTGAAGGTGACTGTGACGATTTCTTTATTAATGGTATTAGTTGTTAGGAAAAGATATAGTAGGCTTGAATACCGGATATAAGAGCCTAAGTTTGGTAGATTGGCTATTAAGTTTGATGTTGTGTTTATGATCAGAAAGTTCACCCAAGATATTATGGGACTGCTTTAATTTCGAGGATTAGTGTATGAATGTAATGGTTGAGCTTCTTAGATGTGATTTTGATTCTTATGGTTTAGAAATATAAGTTTACAAGAGTGATTTTAATAAGCAATAACAGAGGTAGCGTGGTCCATTAAGGATAAGGAAAATATGAGTTGAGCGTTAGACTCTAAGATTAAAATTTTGAAGTTGAGCAGAAAGCGTGGAAACTCTAGATGGTGTATACTCCGACTATCGGGTTGCTTATATGGATTTGAGATTATAAAGTGTGCAAGTGTTAGGTGTTGATTATTAGTGTTATAGAAGGATAGGTGGTAATGTGAAGTAAGATTGAGATTAAGTTTTCATATATATTGTGGTTAGTTGAAGTTTTAAGTGGTTGAGGGATTGTGGTGTACATGTTTCAGATTCTGGAAGCTAGTTATGCTTCAATTCGTAAACTTCTACAAAACGATCTTTGTTTTCCAAGTATTCCAGCTCAGTCAATCAGAATCGTATAGTGTGCCTTCTAATTTATCATTTCATCATGTTATCTAAGGATCTTAGGAATGAAATTATTTCCATATGGATCATATCAGTAGTTACGAGTATACCTCTATTCGTGCGTCATGCATATGAGCTAATTCAAAGGTGCCCCGTGCACAGTCTTAGTGACCCTGTGAAATAAGTGTTGTAGAGGAACATAGAGTCCCAATGGAGAGATACCCCGTGACTTATTAAAGCTTCCGTGTTTTAACTACATGCTCAAGTTCTCATTACGAGCCTTGAATTGGCTATTGTTGCATATGCATTCTTACATTCCAGAGACAGTTCAGCTAGATATTTATGCATCAGATATGCATGTTCAGTATGAGGACTAGGAAACTATAATTCCAATCGCGCCGATATGTATAAGATGTTCGTGTCCCTTAAGAAGGTCAATTAATAAGTACTTCTATCGTATCAAGCGACATTCGAGGATGAATGTTTCCAATGGGGTGATAATGTAATACCCCGGAAAATTTTCTTCATAAAGATTTCGTGAGAAACGTATAGAGTTCTTTCCTTTAGAGCGATCCATAAATTTTGTGTTGTATTTCTAAGTCGTTGTCCTACCATTGCGTACAGTATCAAATAAGCTTTCGAACGATATGTAGATCATTGAAAACAGACACTCGAGCGATAAGTTACGACCATTCTGATCGATCTAGGACTATTCCGATCGAGCTGTGAACAGTAAAACGTGCAGGATATTAAAAATTACTGCAGCCAGGTGAATTTCAAGGTCAACTTCAAACGATCATAACTCCTTGTACATAATTATATGGGTGATCTACTATATATCAACGGAAAGCTCTGCGAGTCCTATTTACAATCAAATTGGTTTCTTCAAATTTGTCTTTCGAAGCAAAAAGTTATGGTCGATCTACTTCAGCCTATCAAAAGTAAATTTTTGAATCAACTTGAAATGATCATAACATCTCGTATAGAATGATCTGGGTGAGATAATATATTTCAACGGAAATAAATGAGAGTCCTTTTTCTAATGAAATTAGTTTCATCCAATTTGGATATCGGAGTAAAACTTTATGGTTGATCTACTTCAGACTATTAAAACAGTCTACCAAAGGATAGATTCGAGAATTATTATATTTTTTAAGGGCATTTTGGTCATTATTCCTACACTTCATGGACGAAAATTGTCTATTTATACCTTTATTGAGCCATAAAATTCATGTTCTTCCATCAAAAATATTGAGAGAACTAAACCCTAGCTCCACTTTGAGCTCCAAATATCTTCCAATTTCACCGTGGAAATTCAAATTTGATCCGATAATCAAACTCATCATCTCGAGACCTTCTAGGAGCACCCCTTATTTGTGTGAGCAGGATTTCATAATCAAGATGTCAATTTCAAGGTATGTGGGGTTTTGAACAAGAGTAATCTTCCGTTCTTTTGCCCAAAGCTTTAATTTTATTATGGTTTTACATGATTTTGCAAGTGAGATTATGTCTAAATAATTCGATTATGATGGTTGAATGAATAAACTTTGATTTATATGATTATCTCAATATTTTCATGATATGATTTAATAATTATCATTGCGAGTTACACCCTTTTACCATGAGGTAGTATTTTAAATGATTTTGGGACGTATGTCGAGATGGTATTTCGGAATAATATTTTGAGGTATGTGTCAAGCTTTATTCTTCCCAATGACGATTTGAATTATTGAATATATATTTGAGACATGAAATGTCTTGATATCTATAATTGTAAATTTCATATTTTTATTTTTAATGATTTTGAGATATATGTTGAAATGGTAATTTGGAATGATTTTGATATTTATAATAATCTTAAAGCTTCTTTATGACGAAATTGAATCATTGATCATATTGAGATATAACATTTGAGATGGTACCATGAGTGTTGATATTTTCTCTAAAATATTGATGACATTTTGACTTTTAAAAAGGTTGAGTTCTATTATTGGAATTTCATGATATTCAAAAATGGGTATACACTCAAATTACTTTATGAAGGATTTATAAGACATTGAATTTTTTCCAATATGGATATACGTGATTACTTCATTACTCTACTTCTTAAATTGAGAATTTATGCTATGAATTGCATACTACTAAAATGAATTGATATTTCTAAAGTCTTTCAAGATAAAAGTCGTGATTTGAGTTATACTACGGGATATGTATTCTTATTATGAATTGAAGGTCTCAAGTGCTTTTCAAAAGCTGTTGTCATGATTTAATTGTCGAATCGAAAGAATAATCATTTGAGTACATTGACCTTGAACTCGCTGAGTCGAGATGATTTTGACTATGAGAAAGATTGATTTTGATATAGATGTTGAGATGAATTTTCGTATTTTTATTGGATGATTTTGATGAGTTGAATTGTTGAAAATATTACGTATTGAATCTTCATATCCTTTTCCAAATGTCGAGTCGGTTATGGTTCAATGCATTGATACCTTGTCGATGTTGAAAAAGATTGAAATGTTTTAAGTCAAAGTTGGGGTTAGGAATCCACAAATTGTTGGTGAATTATAAATTGAGATATTTTTTCTTTTCGTCTTTATGATAGACCCTTGTGATGATGATGGTGGATTTCCTAACGCATTTTTAGCTTGTAGGGGAGTAGTACATAGCACCGAGAGGGAAATTTGCCACTGTAGGATTGTTTGATGATGATATTATTGGCCAGAGAGCTCGATTATGATTATTGCAGTTTTAAGGTCATACTCCCTGGCAAAGAGTATAATGCTGCCGCCAACGGGGGTTTCAAATGTTTGTATTCCCCGTAGCTCACGTGGGATTGTTGGTTATAGGAAACTCCCCTATCCATAAAACTAATGTTTCTTATATTACCGAGTGACTCCGAGATTTGAATCAAAGAGTTGAGATATTATGATGAATTATGATTAACTATGATAAATTTTGACGATATGATAATTTATGATGATTTATGATGATTTATCATACTTTATGATTTTTGATGATGTACATGGATTATGAGATTTTACCATTTGAACTATTTATTATGAAGAGTATGATTTGATATAACTCAAGCCAAGTGAGTCATCATTGTCTGTATACATGTTTTCATGAAATTGATGATGTTATTTAAACTGTTGCATGCACCCCCACATACTCAGTATATTCTCTTTGTGATGACCCCCATCTACTATTCTATTCAGTTGCACCATCTGGTCACAGTTAAAAGAGTCCTTATAGTTCAAGTTCTTGTGTTGGTTGTTTCAGTTCAGAGATACTGTATCTGCTTCTGCGGCCATATTGAGTGGGATGGTTGGGAGTCATGAACCGTTTATTTACAGGAAATACTAGTAGAAGCTTCATAGAAATTAGTAGTGGTTGATGTATTCAGTCTCCTTCTTGTATTTGTAAATGTGTTAGTAGAATTGTCATCTTGTAATTCCAATAATGTATTGAACAGATTCTGTATTGTGATACTTTCAGCTTCATTTTCTCAGAATTATATTTTAAATCAGCTGCTTCTGAGTTATACCTATGAAAGGGTTAGCTTGGGGTCACTTGTGACCCTAAGCACCATGTGGCATCTCGGGACATAATTTTTAGGGCATTACAAACTTGGTATCAGAGCACAGAGTTCAAGTGTCCTAGGGTGTCTATGAATCCGTGTCTAGTAAAGTCTTGCAGAACGGTACAAAAACTTCTGTACTTTTCTTCGAGAGGCTATAAGACATTTAGGAAAGGTTGTTGTTCTTTCAAGTGTTGAATTGTGCAATAAGTTTAAACCAGATAAGCTACCAAATTTCTTTTCAGGATCTATAATTGACAGTTTGTACTTTTCTATCTATGTGTTATTATTGAGATAGTATGAGCAGCAAGTCTTTTCCTGATAATATTTTCAGACTGATTAGCAAAAAGTTTCAGAAGTCTCATAAAAGTGGCTTCAAAAGAGCCTCCCAGTGTGTTATAAGTTCCTAAAATTTCATGTTATGTCCTCTTCTCTATGACTTGTTTAGCTAATACTGAGTGGATGTGTACTCCTTGATCATGGAATATGGTATGGCAAGTTCCTATCTGTTGTAATCTTGCTATCATCATCTTGTTGAAAAAAAAAAAGGAAAGTCTAGTGAAGTTGTGTGGGTCTATTTCGATTCAGCACAACTATTTTGTTATTCACCTCAAACTTTTTTTCAAAACTCATATTCAAAGCCTAGTGAAGCCGTGTGCGGCCTATTTCGATCCACTATCCACTTGTAGTCCATCTTGTTCCTTGTACTGGCTAAAAATGTAGGATTTGGAGGTGTATTAGTAAGAAGGATGGTAAGTGTGATTTGTTGAGCATAAGTATAGCGGAATCCGTTTTTGCATCCATTTGGGGTTAATAGGGAGTGATATATCCTTGTGTGTCAATTTAGTAATGTAGTTTGTTCGAGGTATGAAATGGGTGTTGACGGTATTTGTATGCCAGAGAGTATAGGTTAGTAATGGAAGTACTTGGTGGGTGAGTGTTGTTAAATTATGCCGTTGCCGGGTTGCAAGAGGAAGTTAAGTTAAGATGTAGAGAGCTATGAACTAAGTTAAGTTGTGTATGAAGGATAGATAGTAGTGACGTGTGAAAGAAGGATGTGTTAATGGATTGTGAATAAGATAAGCTATGTGATTATGACCAATTATTATTGTTATGAAGTTTAAATGGTCTAGCTTTTGTTGAGGATTGTTCTATACTTTCTAAGTGGAAATTTCGTGCGAAAAGTTTTAAGTTATATTGTATGCTAAAAGTTAAGTTTGAATGGTTGGTGATCGTGAAGGTGAATGTGACGATTTATTGATTAATGGTATTAGTTGTTAGGAACTGATCTAGTAGGCTTGAATAGCGGATATAAAAGCCTAAGTTTGGTAGATTGGTGATTAAGTTTGATGTTGTGATTATGATGAGAAAGTTCACCCAAGATATTATGGGACTGCTTTAATTTCGAGGATTAGTGTATGATTGTAATGGTTGAGCTTATTAGATGTGATTTTGATTCTTATGGTTTACAAATATAAGTTTACAGGCGTGATTTTAATAAGCGATAACTGAGGTAGCGTGGTCCGTTAACGATGAGGAAAATTTGAGTTGAGCGTTAGACTCTAAGATTAAAATTCCGAAGTTGAGCTGAAAGCGTGGAAACTCTAGATGGTGTATACTCTGTCTATCGGGTTGCTTATATGGATTTGAGATTATAAAGTGTCCATGTGTTAGGTGTTGATTATTAGGGTTATAGAAGGATAGGTGGTAATGTGAAGTAAGATTGAAATTAAGCTTTCATGTATATTGTGGTTAGTTGATATTTTAAGTGGTTATCTTGAGGGATTTTGGTGTACATGTTTCAGATTCGGGAAGCTAGTTATGCTTTAATTCATAAACTTCTTCGAAACGATCTTTGTTTTCCAAGTATTCTAGCTCAGTCAATCAGAATCTTATAGTGTACCTTCTCATTTATCATTTCATCATGTTATCTAAGGATCTTAGGAATGAAATCATTTCCATATGGAGCATCTCAGTAGTTACGAGTATACCTCTATTCGTGCGTCATGCATATGAGCTAATTCATAGGTGCCTCGTGCACAGTCTTAGTGACCCTGTGAAATAAGTGTTGTAGAGGAACATAGAGTCCCAAGGGGGAGATACCCCGTGACTTCTTAAAGCTTCCTTGTTTTAAATACATCTAGTTCATGCTCAAGTTCTCATTACGAGCCTTGAATTGGCTATTGTTGCATACGCATTTATACATTCCATAGTCGGCTCAGCTAGATATATATGCATCAGATATGCTTGTTCAGTATGAGGACTAGGAAACTGTAATTCCAATCGCGCCGATATGTCTCAGATGTTCGTGTCCTTTAAGAAGGTCAATTGATAAGTGATTTTATCCTATCAAGCGACATTCGAGGACAAATGTTTCCAAGGGGGAGATAATGTAATACCCCAAAAAATTTTCTTCGTAAAGATTTTGTGAGAAACATATAGAGTTCTATCCTTTAGAGTGATCCATAAATTTTGTGTTGTAATTCTAAGTCGTTGACCTACCCTTGCGTACAGTATCAAATAAGCTTTCGAACGATATGTATATCATTGAAAACAGACACTCGAGCGATAAGTTATGACCATTCTGATCGATTTACGACCATTCCGATCGAGCTGTGAACAGTAAAACGTGCAGGAAATTAAAAATTACTGCAGCCAGGCGAATTTCAGGGTCAACATCAAACAATCATACCTCCTTGTACATAATGATTTGTCTGATCTACTATATATCAACGGAAAGCTCTGCGAGTCCTATTTACAATAAAATTGGTTTCATCAAATTAGTCTATCAGAGCAAAAAGTTATGGTCGATCTACTTCAGCCTATCAAAAGTAAATTTTTTGATCAACTTCAAACGATCATAACTCCTCGTACACAATAATCTGGGTGAGATACTATATATCAATGGAAAGATATGAGAGTCCTCTTTCTAATAAAATTAGTTTCATCCAATTTGGATAACGGAGTAAAACGTTATTGTTGATCTACTTCAGACTATCAAAACAGTCTACCAAAAGACAGATTCGAGAATTATTTAATTTTTCAAGGGTATTTTGGTCATTATGCCTTCAATTCATGGACGAAAACTGTCCATTTATACCTTTATTGAGCCATAAAATTCATGTTCTTCCTTCAAAAACATTGAGAGAACTAAACCCTAGCTCCATTTTGAGCTCCAAATATCTTTCCATTTCACCGTAGAAATTTAAATTTGATCTGATAATCGAACTCATCATCTCGAGACCTTCTTGGAGCACCCCTTATTTGTGTGAGCAGGATTCCATAATCAAGAGGTCAATTTCAAGGTATGTGGGGTTTTGAACAAGAGCAATCTTCCGTTCTTTTGCCCAAAGCTTTAATTTTATTATGGTTTTACATGATTTTTGAAGTGAGATTATGTCTAAATAATACGATTATGAGATTATGATGGTTGAATGAATAAACTTTGATTTATATGATTATCTCAATGTTTTCATGATATGATTTAATAATTATCATTGCGAATTACACCCTTTTACCACGAGGTAGTATTTTGAATGATTTTGGGACGTATGTCGAGATGGTATTTTGGAATAATATTTTGAGGTATGTGTCAAGCTTTATGTTTTCCAATGATGATTTAAATTGTTGAATATATATTTGAGACATGAGATGTCTTGATATCTATAATTGTAAATTTCATATTTTTATTTATAATGATTTCGAGATATATGTTGAAATGGTATTTTGGAATGATTTTGATATTTATAATAATCTTAAAGCTTCTTTATGACGAAATTGAATCATTGAGCATATTGAGATATAACATTTGAGATGTTACCATGAGTGTTGATATTTTCTTACAAATATTGATGTCGTCATGACTTGATAAATTATTACATTTTGACATTTAAAAAGGTTGAGTTCTATTATTGGAATTTCATGATATTCGAAAATGGGTATACACTCAAATTACTTTATGAAAGATTTATAAGACTTTGAATTTTTTCCAATATGGATATACATGATTACTTTATTACTCTACTTCTTAAATTGAGAATTTATACTATGAATTGCATACTACTACAATGAATTGATATTTCTAAAGGCTTTCGAGATAAAAGTCATGATTTGAGTTGTACTACGGGATATGTATTCTTATTATAAATTGAAGGTCTCAAGTGCTTTTCAAAAGCTGTTGTCATGATTTAATTGTCCAATTGAAAGTATAATCATTTGAGTACATTAACCTTGAACTCGCAGAGTCAAGATGATTTTGACTATGAGAAAGATTGATTTTGATATAGATGTTGAGATGAATTTTGGATTTTTTTTTCGGATGATTTTGATGAGTTGAATTGTTGAAAATATTACATATTGAGTCTTTATATCCTTTTCCAAATATCGAGTCGGTTATGGTTCAATGCATTGATACCTTGTCGATGTTGAAAAAGATTGAAATGTTTTAAGTCAGAGTTGGGGTTAGGAATCCACAAATTGTTGGTGAATTATAAATTGAGATATTTGTTTTGGTCTTTATGATAGACTCTTGTGATGATGATGGTGGATTTCGTAATGCATTTTGAGCTTGTCGGGGAGTAGTACTTAGCACCGAGAGGGAAATTTAGTATTTCCCCAAACCTATGTGCCACCGTTGGATTGTTTGATGAAGATATTATTGGCTAGAGAGCCCGATTATGATTATTGAAGTTTTAAGGTCATACTCCCTGGCAAAGAGTATGATGCTCCCACCAACAGGGGTTTCAAATGTTGGTATTCCCCGTAGCTCACATAGGATTGTCGGTTATAGGAAGCTCCCATATCCAAAAAAGTCATGTTTCTTAAATTACCGAGTCACTCCGAGATTTGAGTCAAAGAGTTGAGATATTATGATGAATTATGATTACCTATGATGAATTTGGACGATATGATAATTTATGATGATTTATCATAATTTATGATTTTTGATGATGTACATGGATTATGAGATTTTACCATTTGAACTATTTATTATGAAAGTATGAAGAGTATGATTTGATATAACTCAAGCCATGTGAGTCATCATTGTCTGTATGCATGTTTTCATGTAGTTGATGATGTTATTAAAAGTGTTGCATGCACCCCCACATACTCAGTACATTCTCTTTGTGCTGAGTCCCATCTACTATTCTATTCAGTGGTAGCATCTGGTCAGCAGGTAAAGGAGACCTTATAGTTCAAGGTCTTGTGTTGGTTGTTTCAGTTCAAAGACATTGTATCTTCTTCTGTCGGCCATATTGAGTTGGATTGTTGGGAGTCATGACCCGTTTATGTAGAGGAAATACTAGTAGAGGATTCGTAGACAGTAGTAGTGGTTGATGTATTCAGTCTCCTTCTTGTATATTTATGTGTTAGTAGAATTGTTATCTTGTAATTCCAATATTGTATTGAACAAATTCTATATTTAGATATTTTCAACTTTATTCTATCAGAATTATGTTTTAAATCAGCTGCTTTTGAGTTATACCTATGAAAGGGTTAGCTTGGGGTCACTTGTGACCCTAAGCACCGTATGGCGTCTCGGGACTCAATTTTCGGGGCATTACAACGAGACTCTTTAAAGACTACATTATGGATTCTATTGTGGGAGGGTTTTATATTTATAGAGTTCCAAAACCTCTTCTCCAACAAAGAGCTATTGCTAAATATGAAAATGTTTTATATTTTCATTTATGAAAAAAAGTAAAAATAATTATGGTTACTTTTACTTTCCTTCCAAGAAAATTAAAACTTAAATTTAGTAAGAAAATCATGGAAAAAACCCTAATACATTTTTCTTCTCAAAAGCATTCTTAACACTAGTATAAAGATCACGATACATGAATTCAAATATAAATCATAAAATTAGAGTTTATATTCATAGGAATGATGGTTCAAAGTCTAGCTCAAAAATGCGGGGTGTTAAAGAAAGGATGCTGTTCAAATAGGCACCTTTTCACTTTGGATGGTTATGACCTTTCCAATGGGTTGTAATATTTTCAGAGAGTTGCACCTTTATGAAGAGGTGCACCTTTCTGGACTATTAATTCTTTTATGAAGTAACACCTTAATGGTTATATATACCTATTGCATCTTCACATTTTCCATACAAATTTTTTGAATTTCTACTCTTCTTCTTCTTGCACTTTTATACTCTTCCTGCATGATTTTCTACCACTGAGTGAGTTTGATGTTCAGCGAATTTGAGGCATCACTATTCTGTTGAAGTAAAATACTCTATACTGAGATGATATATTCCATTAACATAGAGTAGTTGAGGAAAATAATTTTCTTAAGGACACACTATGAATTCGGTATGTTTGATTCTTCTATATTTGTCTCTTACTTTATTTGTTTACTATTTTTTCTGAAATTGTTTGAACTTCATTTTTGTTCTTTCATACGTTGGTTTGAACTTATTATGGAAGTTCATATTTGTGAATACATAGTTATAATGTCATTTGATTTGTCATAATTTAGTTTGAACTTGTTCACAAAATTTAATACAAACTTTATTAAATAAAAAATAACAATTTCACAGTTTTTTCTGCTTCCATTTAGACACGGTATGGAGTTCACCTACATAGAAGCCTGTTCAAATTTACTATTTTCTAGTTAATGGTGTTGGCACTTTGTTACCAGTGTCAATAAAGTGTGAAGCTAGGTTATGCAGGATATCAAGTGAATATTGAATGAGAAACTTGAATAAATAAAAGGTTTGAGTCTTCTAATCAAGTGCTTTAAATTTTTGTTTAGATAAAATTCTACCATCTCCTTTACAACCAGAAAATCATTGTTTACTACTACTATACAAAAGGATTAAGAAATGAGGAATTATTTTCTCTCTTTGTCAAGTGTCACTCATATCAGAGTTCCCTCCTGACTATATCTCATATTTCTTATTTCTAATCCTATTTCTTTACAAAATTTCATGGGCAGAAGGATTCGCACTATGCTCCTACTTATAATCTCCTCAAGCGGGAAGTGAGATCAACGAACACCTACCCTTTGCAAGGTATTTTTAGACAACCTATTGGATGATCAAAGAAAAATTCATCTTCAGCTTGAGCTAACAAGTATTGAAATGATGGTGTCACTATATGAGCCTAGACCTTTGACGTAATAGGCATCCCACACTAGTGAAGGCCCGAGAAGACACCTCAGTGTGTCATCATAGGCATATTCATTTATAATTGTGTAAACTGAAACCCAATAATATAAAATTCAACTTTAATAGAAACAAAATACCAAACTCTTAAAATACAACATAATGACTTTAGTATGCATCATCTTACGAAGAATCTAACATCATGAATGAATAATTTAAATCAAAACATGGCCCTGATGATATCATAAAAACTAAATAGTCAATAACTAATAGAAGAAACCATATGTCTGCCTTAAGATGGAGTGCTCACCACTTGCTAGTAGTTTTCCTGAGAAATCCTCGTGCTATACAGAATGACAAGTAAATGCCTCAAAACCTACAGTATCAAATAAAGTAGCATCCGGGCAAGGTCAGTACGACAAGTACTAACATGCAACACAGGGGAAAGGACGAAACAGTTTATAAAGCAAGTCATAAGATTCATAATATAAATCAAATTGAGCAAAGTATGGGACAAGTATTTGAAGACATAAAAATATAATCATTTGACAACTTTAATTCTGAACTATGCAGTTTGCATAGACATTAACTAACTCATGGGTTTTATGGATTCATTCCATACCCAACTAGTGGGGACTCAATTCATGTGTTCAACATGGGGATAAGATAATGTTATTTTTCAATCATATCATAACACCATCATAGAGGAAACATCATAAGGTCATCTTGTTAGGAAGTGAGCCATCCCTATGTTGACAAAATACAAGTTTAAGGCGTTGAGTCATAAGGACTTACACTTTCTCCGTGAATTACACAGTTTGATTTAAGCCCAATTCTTAAATTTTCATACACATTTGCCATTTAACACATAATGAGTCTTTCTTAGGGAAAATCATCGACTAGGTATCGTCATGCAAAGACTTACAAGTCGTACATATCATGCAATAATCTTTACATATACTCATCAACTCAATCTCCCCCACCAACTTTTAAGTCTTATATTAACTTTTTTGAAAATCCCTTAATAATTATTAAATTTCACATTTAAAGATAATCGTTTTACAAAATCAAGGGGTATAATGATTTTACCCTTTTTTCACCAAAACCAAGTATAGAATGCCAAAAGGTGAATTCATAATATAAATATTAGTACTTGACTCCAACATGTCCAACAATCTTCATTATAGAAAATTATCATAATTTATTCGATAAATTTAATTTCTCAAATTCAAGTAACAATTAGAGAGCAATTAAAAGAAAAGGTTCAGAATATTAAATCAATTCATCATTTGAAAATCATTCCAAGATTCATATTTTAACTTCACAGATAAACCACTATTATAATAGCGAAATCAATATACTAATAGTTTTAGTTTATAAGAAGATTGTTCAACATACCTTTTGACGGAAGGAAATTCGAGAAAACTTGACTTGAGCCTTGAAACTTGAAACCCTAGTTGTTCTTGATTCTAAGAATGTTTTGGGGAGGAATGAGATGATTTATGATGAATAAATTTTGTAACCTTAGAGTTTCGGTTTGTTTCATGTAGGTGGGGGTAGTTTTAACCAAGGAAAGGACCAAAATATCCCTCAGAAAACATTTTAAAATTGCAGAAAATTCCCCTATAACTATTCACATGACAGACTGTCAAACCCTTTAAAAACCGTCACCTGAACTGTCAAAACATGGCCAAAGTTTGGGCCTACTGTTTAATCTTACCTTGACATATCATCAAAAATGTGATGGTTTTGGAGACAAACTGTCACACTTTGGCAGACAGACACCTCTTGGTAAATTTAGTATAACATTTTACTACACTATCAGATTAATGAGAAATTTGATGTGTTAGAAAGAAGATTCAAAGAACTTTTGTTTAATAGGTCTTGGGATTCAAAATTCTTTGGATTTTAGGAGTTATACTCATTTGAAGATGATCCTAGTAAAAACTTTTACAAAAACTACATCGGCAAAGAAGCTTCCAACTTAACTTTAAACTAAACGTTCCTTACATCCTTAATTTATATTCAAAACACTTCATCACACAATGGAATTGATATGAACACCTATATACCATTAAAATCATTATTTTTGGGTCTATACAAGTTTGATAAATGGGTTGCATCTTCACTTAGAAAATTTAGCATTTTACAAATCGTTGGTTCATGTATGATACCGGCATGACACATCTCTTTTTTTGAATCTCTCCTATGTATACTACACAATGAACTTTTGAAACACCTCTAGATGTTAAAGACCTCCTTAGGATTCCCATCATCACAAAGGATATTTGGTACACTCTAAATGTTGAAGAAAAGGAAGGAACAAGAATTTAGACAATTCTGTAGTAAATGGAATCTCTTTTAATGTCTAGATACTTAGTTTTTTCTTAAATGTTGGGTTTGAGTATGTATACAAGTTAATGGCAAGTTTCATACCCAACACGTGAGAGACAATGGCACATGAAGTTTCACATGGTTTTTCCCACTGTGTTATTATCAAAGAACATAGACCATAAATTTTAAAGAAGAACAACAGTCCCCATTGATACTCATGATTTGGAACGGAAGTACCATTAGAAATAAGAAAAGCAAGAATAGATGGAATTGATGATGTAGTTCTGGACCACATGATTTGAAGATATAGTTATAGAGAATTGAATAAATGCTTCAATCTCTTCTATTAAAACTTGACAAATTATAATCCTTCATCCTACCATCCAGAAACTTAAGGCCCCATATAAACATAATCAACAAACATCAGCACATGGCTTTGCCCTCAGTTTTTAGTGACAAGAACTTGAGCTCCAACCAAAAGCCTGTCTATAACCTTTTGTATAAATAACCTCCCTTCTGTGATATATTATCATCAACTACTTCAAGTATTATCTATTTAGACAACAAATTAATCTAAATTTTTTGTTTACTTTCTTAGTTCCAATCTTCCAAGCAAAATGACAATTCTTAGCTCTAAGAAACTCATCAAGATGGTCATGAAATGGTAGATTTTTGCAGTTATGCAACGGAGGAGGATTTCATATTTACAAAATGGCAGTGATGTAGATGGTTGTAGTATATCATCATCCTCTGTAGTTGAAAAGGGACATTTTGTAGTCAGTCTATACAATTGATCAAAGGCATTATCCATTTCCCTTGACTTACCTTGAAAATAAGGTCATCAAACAACTTTTAATCATATCTGAAGAAGAGTTTGGCCTGTCAAGTACTGGCCCCATTACATTACCCTGTGATTTATCCTTCATAGACTATATTATTTCACTTATGAAGAAAGGTGTAGCAGTAGTAGACCTTCACAAGGCGTTGCTTCTCTCAATTACTTCATGTTGCTATGCAACTTCTTCTCTGCAGAAAGTGAAAACCATCTACTTCTTGTTTTCTAAGTCATACTATCATGTTTTGTAAATAATATCTGAAACTAGATTGTATAGTGGGTGAAAAATAGATAACTAAAAGCTTGTATTGTTACAGAAAGAACCAGTTCTATAAAACCCATTTTTTAATTTGGGAATTGTGAAGTTTTAATATTCTCTTCTTGATGTAGCATTATTTTACTGTGGGGAAAAATGGTTTACACCAGAGTACCTTTTATAATCAAATAGCACTTCATCAAAGTAAATATACATGACTAATATACTGACATTGGCTAATTTTGTAGACCACTCCATTCAACAGGTGCAACATGAAATAAAAAAGAAAATGCAGTTTTGAAGATTTTGGCAATGCATATACCTTAGAATATTGAAATGGACAACATACACATATACAACCAATTGTTGTTTTATCAGAATTCAAAACCATCCCAAAAATGTAAAAGTTGTTCTAAACCAAATAACCCTAGAGACATACTAGCAAAACATAATACCATTGAGGAAATGAGACAAACTAAGTATCTAAACTATCTCATCTTTTATTTGGATAAACATTTGATACTTGAATGTTATCCCCCATGACAGTCTTGAGTAAGTAAAACTTGGAATATATCTAGTCGTTACAGTTGCAATACCCCTTCTAAGGGGTATCATCCTAAGAATCTTGTCTTTTGGGTTATAAAAAAGTGGTTGTGAGCCGTTTTTTCCTTGCATCAAGATTTCTCCATTATTCTAGATTATGACTGGTTAATATTTATGATAACAAATATTAAGCCCAAAACCACTGGCCCTAAACAAGTGAAAATGTGATCTTTATTCTAAGATTCAACTATTCCATACTCTTTCATCTACCATATATCAATATACCCAAAATTGATACTGCTATCATCAGTTTAACATAAATGACTACCCAACTATACTAGTGTTAAATTCGAGGGTGGACGTCTAGATCTCACCAACTCTGCTTAGGTCAAATTCTTGAATGGATAAACCATACCAGGTAAACCTGACACAGACTTGAGCTTTTCAGTCTCAATATCAAAGTAGTAAATGCTGACCTTATTGATGGGATCCATTCAATGAGCCCAATTCAAACAAACCTGGCCAAAATCATGCCATACAGGATATGGAACTTAGGCCAAATGTCTCTATTTATCATCATTTCCAAGAGTATACAAGATATAGAACTCCAAATTTACTTATACTTGTCACTTATAAAATGGATTTCCAATTTTACTTATCACTTTTTACATATCAGGAAAAAATAATTATTATATTTTTATTACCCTAACATTAATTACTTATTCTTCAAATTATTTTTCAATAACTAATACTAAAATCAGTTAATAGGGATAGTATTGGTAAAATAATTATTATTCTCTTAATGGGCATGCCAATTCATAATTTGACAAGTAAAAATGAATGGAGGGATTTTCTCAAAATAGATTGTATAATAGGCAAAAAAATAGGAAACTAAAACCTTGTATTATTAAAGATTGGAATAGAGCTTTTTCTTTAGATTAACCAAATTTATAGCTTCTATTTTTCAACAAAAACTTAGAAGTTTAACATTTCAATTAGTCATTTGTAACGACCTGAGCAACGGCCATAACCGAAGTGGGAATCCCGAACCACAAAGGCTCGAGAGACCCCTTAGCATACTATCATAAGCATAATTTATACAAAATAAAAGCATAGAAGATATAATGAAATTTAAGGAAATTTTATGGTCAAACTATTTTAATAAAGTTATGACAATACAATAACAAAATCCAGTCTACAAAGCCTCTACTGAAGACTAACTACCTAGGTCGGGACAAGGCCCCCGTCCGGACCATAAAACTGAAGAAATGAACATAGGAATAAAATGCCTTCTAGAAGATGGATGGATCACCCACGCTGACTTTTATGAAAGTTCTATTATGAGTCAATGTAGCCGCCCGAGAATGGTCAATGCTTGGAATGTATTAGTATGCAGTACTAATAAAAAATGAAACATTTTTATACAACATCACAAAAGCATCATGAAAATAATTTAGTAATATGGAATCAAGTACATGGGCATAAGTAAAGTATAAGTTATAGTCGATTTCATAAGAAAAATGTAGACAAAACTCTTTGATTTACTTCTAGGCTAGATGGTGTCCGATTTACATGATACCCATGAGCTATATGAGTCTACCATTAACTTGTCAGTCAAGCCTCCTATCCAAGTTTGCCATAAGAATTGGAGTTCTGTATGATTATAGACCATAATTATCTCCTTTTTAGGATAGCATACCATAATTATCCCCTTTTTAGGATAACATAACTTAAATTCTCGACAAAATACTATTTTTAGCAATGAGCTATCTAAACTCATGCCTTTTCGGTTAACCATCTATCCCTCTTTAAGACCAATTTTAGCCTGTTAAAACCATGCTTCATGTTTATAAAAATCACATTGTTCTTATTTGAAAAACTACATCAAAACTTATGCGAGAAAATTCTCCTTTCAATACATTAACGTAGGGTTATCATCTCATTCATAAATCACACGCAATTCTCCATTAGAATAAAGGAGTATTTAGAAAAAAAGGAAAAACACTCTCTCATGGAACACATAGCAATGTCAATTCATAAATGATCATAAAGTATTTAAAAACAAGCTTTCTGTCATTCGTTTAAACAAACCCTAAAATTTTAAAGCAACAAAATTTTATAATAGGAGGGGGAACTTCATAATTCATGTTATTAAATCAATTATCAAAATCCACAACGCATGCACATTTAAAGTTTGTAGAATACCCCACAGTTAATACATAATTTAATCATAAAAAGGGATTTCATAATTTATGCTTTTAAATCAATTTCAAACTTTAATGTATACATATACAATATAGGGTTTATTAGAAACACCATACTTATGTACATGAGTTTTAGGATAGTTCTACATAAATTTAATGGAGCAAAATTAAAGAAAAACGTTGAGTTTGAAACCTATGAGCTTCAAAATTGAGCAATCCTTCTTGATGTTCTTGGAAGAATGAGAATGAGGAATATGGGAGCTTTCTACTAGTTTTGGACGAACTTAGGATTATAAAACAAATTGGGGGAATCATAGGGGATGAAAGGTTCATTTTTCTCTTAATTTAATAAGGGGGGAATAAATTTCAATGTCTAGGTAGGGAGGGTCATGCCACTTGCTGAATCGCATGACTCCAGTTGTGCCTTGCGACCCCAATCACGTGTCATAAGTCTTTCCATGTGCAGCCTATTGCGTATCCTAGACAATGTCTCACTAAAATGCCTATAACTTTTTACTCCAAACTCAGATTGAAGAACGGCTAACTGTGTTGGAAATAAGACTCAAAGGTATTTAATTTGAGATATAGTAGTCCATATAAGTATTTCTATTCTAGGATTATTGGTCACTTGAATTTGGCCTAAGTTGTAAAATCTACTAAGACTCAATCGGTAGGAAAGTTCTCAACTCAACTTTGAGTTTGGAGATTTTTATGACTTATATTCATCTCCAAAGATGTTTCCACACCAAATAATTAATATTCACACTCATATATCTATATAAACTATTAGGTTTGGGTCTATATACGTATGAAGGATGATTCAAGTTCTAGCCCAAAAATGTGGAGTGTTACATTATCTCCCCCTTGGGATCATTCACCCTCGAATGATGGATAGAAAAATTTGAATCTCTAGAAGTATGGATTAAATGATATAACATCACATGAGGAATTTTCCCTTAATGAAACATACATAGGCGTCAAAGAAAAAGCTTCATGACAATACCAAGTTAATCGTGTAAGTATGAAGCATGAGATAATAAGTCTTGTCTTAGATATAACCTTGGATATGAGTTCTATGGAACATGATTATTACAACATGAGGCATAAATTTATTTGCTGATAATATTTCCTTATTTATATTGATACTTGACGTGAAATAAGGGTTCATAGGACATAGAAACAGAAGTATCCTCCACCTTAAATGATATGACCAACAACCTGTAAATGTAATAAAACTTCTCAACTATGCATTCTACTTCAAAAAACACACTTCATCATTTCTAACTTTCAATTCCCGCATAATATGCCTAACTACAAGGGTATGAGCCTCACTGCATATTTCTTCTATGTTGAAGCCTAACCCAGAGTAAAAGGTGCTAGATTAAGCTATGTGAACAACTGGTTCCTCTTATCTCAATCTTTGATTAGGAACTAACGAAGGTGGATTTACTGGCATGTAGCTCATATTTTTCATTCCTAAATAGTAGATATGTAATGCCCTGAGTCTATACCCTAGAGACTACACGGTTTTTACAACCCCAAAGGATCACAAGCTAACCCATGACTGATATATACTGTGAGCACTGAATAATATACTGAAATAAATACAGAAAATAGGCTAAAATGCCATAAGGTTAAAATATCTAAAATACTGCTGAAAATATCAAACTATAATTATAATCTATAAAGCTGAATATTATCCGTAAACTTGTCTGAAAAGCCTCTAAAATAATATTGTCTAAATGTAGAGTTGATGGGATAATCCCCCAACTAACTCCATCTACTGAAATACTGAGTCTACATAAATATGAAACAAAAGAATATCCTTGAATGATGACGACTCACTGCTAATATATTGTTATTAGCTAAATCTGAATCTATCTATGCGCGAGCGGGAACCTGAGCATCCGAACTTATAATATAAGACATCATAGTGCAAAGAAAGAGTATGCGTTTGTACGTGGAATGTACTAGTGTGGTAGATGGGGTAAGGCTAAATGCAAGGGTTCAAATTCATTAACAATAACTGACTACATGATATTGAGTAAATGAACATGAGTGTATATAGATAAATTGTACTACAGTAAATACTAAGTGTGCACTAATGTGCATATAGATAAGTATTGTGACTATGCTTGTCTTAAGCTAAGTTCTAAATTTTGACTGAATAACAGATATCTGAAGTTACTGATAATTGATTTACTGATATTTGTTGACTGTATCTGACAGTCCTGATTTTGTAAAACTGATCTAAGTTCTATTTTGAAGACAAAAACTGAGACTGTAGGAGGTAGCCCCAAATAAGATAAGATAACTGAGTTAGGGTCCAAACCCTGACCCTAGGTGGAAGGGTGTTAGTACCATGCCATAGGTAAAGACACTGAAGAGTTACCCTCATTTGGTAGGTACTTTAATGAAAATGGTAGAACCCTCATCTGTCAGGTTAAAACCCCTCATCAACCCTCAATCTGACAGGTTTGATGTCTCAACCTACGCTGGCTACGTAGTTCTGGAACACAAGGATTGCTTCTAGATATCACACCCTCTACTAGTAGGTGATCCCTATCCTTGGGTTCACTCGGTGCTGAATCCTCCTCCCAACTGAAAGACATTGAAATAAGTATACTAAACAGGACTAAACTGATACTGAGCTTACTAAGTTTTCCTGAGTTCGGTAACTGACTTAGTTTTACTGAATTCTATAACTGACTGAGTGTACTATAGATCATGTCATAACTAAGATTCTATGAATTACACTAGCTCTAGGTACACAGCTAAATTATCGGGTACTAAATACCCCCAGGACATGATAGCATGAAAAATAAAGCATAATGTACTCTTAAAAACCATAATTATTCATAGAGACATTTTCTCAAACACTTGTAGGGCATAATCTTATACATATACTAACATTCTATGATTTCATTAATTCATTCACATGGAGATTCTATCAAACACCTAGAGATCACAACTTAATCCACATAATAATGGTTAACACATAAGCATGTCAATTACAATGCCCTAACTTACAAATTCATGGATTATGACATAGGAATTTTATAATTCAATGTACATGCTATTCAAACTTCATGGAATTTAGATTTAATCAAGAATTGGAACTCATTGAATATCAAGAGCACTAATACAATAAAATTTAAAGATTGTAAATCATGAATCATTGTTCTTGAAGTTTTAAAAGTAGATTCGTGGACTCTATGGGTTAAAGGGACCCATAGATGAACGCCTAAGATACCTTGGAATATTTGTTCTTGAAGATTCTTCGAGAAATTCTTGAGATTGATCTTGATTTCTTTGAGCTACGGTTTGTTTTCTTGAGAAAAAATGATTTTTATTTGGGGGAAAATTAATTAAGAACGACCTTTAAAATGTTTTTAGGGATTAAATCCCGTATTTGGTCATACAAAAATCATGGGAAAAGACCAATTTATCCCTGTACATCACTTTTAATTTTTGAGAAATTTTCTCGACCAGGACCCCTAGCACGACGCAGCGCTATCGCGCTGTGTCTCTGGAAAATGACAATTGGGAACTAAAGGCTTGGCACAACGTGGTGGGATCGTAACACCCCTTTGGTTTTGAAATTTGGACTCATCACGACACGGTGTGATTGCATTGATACACTAGAAATTGACAAACATGAAAATAAGCCTTGACGCGATGCACCAATATCATAGAGCAACATTGAAAAATGACAATTGTTATTTTGACATACTCCGCAACGTGCTACTGGCCTGAATGACAGTGTTTAACGACTGAAACTTAAAATATCCATAACTTCTTACCCGACTATCAGATTCAGGCAAATTTTATATCGTTGGAAACATAATTTAATTTCTTAAATAATGGAATTCTCTAAACTGAAAAATACTGAGTATTTCAAAAAATATATATTTGATAACTTATGAACTAAGGGTTAAGTTAATCTTGAGAAATATGGGGTATTACAAGTTTCTTGAATAAGTGCTCCATTGTATTCTCTAGTTTTGGTACTATCTTGTTGTGTTGTTTTTTTATGTTTGGCACTTGTTTTGTGGCCATATTTGTATAAAAAAAATTTTAAAATCTTGGTAATTATTGGGGAAGTTTGGTCCCATGATTTTTTACTCTTCACACCAAAGGGTTTTCCACATAAATATGGTGTCTTGCTATTCTTGTCTCACTGTATTTGTATGGTTAATTTATTTGCTGCTATATTAATTTGTTTTTTTTATTTTTTCTTGTCTCTTCTTGGTTCAAATGAAATGGAAAGTTTAGACTTGGGTATTCTTTTGTTTCTACCCTATTATGTATTTAGATTATGCCCTTGTTTTTCCCAACAAAGTGGTATCAGAGTGAGGTTGTTGTTGATTGTCGATTTGAATGAGGGAGACCAATATGAGAAAAATGGTGTATTTAAATTGTAGTAATTGTCATACTTGGAAAGAAAAGTTGAAAGATCTTCTATTTATCAATAAAATGCAACCTATGTTTGCATGTACTAAAACTCTATCCATGATAGATGAGGATTGGGAATTTGAGCACCTACAGTGTAATGCCCCAAATCTGGTACCTAAAATACTACACAGTTCTCATGACCCCGAAGGACCACAACCTAACCTATGTCTAATATCTGTAACTGGGCACTATATAATATACTGTATAAATGTAGAAAAAGGATGAAAGGACATAAGGTTCAAATATTTGATAAAAATAACATCTAAAAAATATTGTATATCAACACCAAAATGATTGAAATAAATGTCTGAACATATTATAGTCTGAAAGCCTTTAAAACTAACTGAATAAAGAGTTGATGGGACATTTCCCAAACTAACTCCAACTACTAAAATAAACTACGTTCTAAAAGACTGAAATAACCATATAACAACATTCTCAAACGATAAGGACTCACTACTAGTCTAACTGAAACTAGAATGCTACGGATGATCTGGAGCCTGCGCTTTTGATCCTATGGTATAAAAATCTAAAGCGGAAAATAAAATTATGTGTCAGTACGATTGAATTTACTGGTATGCAAGTGAGGTAGGCTGAATGTAAGGGTTCATATGCATGAACAATACTGACTGACTGAGTAACATGAACATGGGAATACATGCGTGAATACATAACTGTAAATGAGATTGTGACAACACTTATTACTAATGATAACATGGATTTTCGTATATTTGATATACTATTATCTAAATGACTGTGTCTGACGGTCCTATTTCTATTGGAACTAGTTGAGTTTCGTACTAAGCTAGATGACTGATCTGACTATCCTGAATTTTGTAGAAATATCTGAGTTTTTTACTGAGACTAAGACTAAGACTATAACTGTGGGAAGTATTTATCTAGCGGATATTCCCTAAATCATATAATCTAATTGAGTTGGGGTCCAATCTGTAACCCTAATTGGAAGGATGTCAATACCGCGCCACTAGTAAGGACAAATTATGAGTAATCCCTGATCTAATAGTTACTCCAAGGAGAATAGTAGGACCCTCATATAACATATTAAGAAACCTCATCTACCCTCATCTAGCAGGTTTGATGTCTCAACCTACGCTAGCTACGTAGTTTTGGAGCATAAGGATTGCTTCTAAGAATCACACCCTCTACTCATAAGTGAGTTCCCATCCTGGGGCGCACTCGGTGCTAAATCCTACTCCATCTTATTAGATACTGAATGAATTATACTAAACTAACTAGACTGAGTACACTGAGTTCCGTTGACTATGTAATATTACTGAGATTTGATAACTGACTAAGATTACTGAGATTACTGAGTTTTCCTAAGTAATGAGACTGACTGAATTCTATTGAACATGGCTTGACTGAGAGCATCTTAAAAACTGACACTGGCTCTAGGAACATAGCTAAATTGTTGGGTACAAGTACCCCCAGGACTTTATAGCATAAAACTGACAAGACATGACACTTCTTGACACATGACCATAGTCAATAATTCATAGTACAATCATTGGGAATTTTCATGAAGTATTTGTATGCTATAAGTTTAAACATGAATAGGAATGCATGTAAACATATCATAAATTAATAAGTCTAATCTCATAAGCATTACGTCAATACATTACAAACCATAACAATAACGTGGAAGTCATATAAAACATAAGGGAGAAACATGGATTCATCAATTTTTGTCACAAATGAGTCATAGGCAAAATTCCTATCCTCTTAGGCATTTTATATAACACCTTGCATGCATATCTTTAATCTTAGGCATGAATATTGAAATAATACTTCATGGCAACATTTTACACTTCCAATGCAAGAAGTTCAACCACATACTTACATATTTTCATGATAGTCATTAAAGACTTCAACTTGGAAATCAAACAACAATATAAACATGGATATAATTCAATTCATATCATGGAATTCAAATAGGGTTTCTTGAGCTTCATGGGTGAAAGGAACCAATGAATCAATACTTGACATACCTGAGTAGATGATTTCTTGAAGATTGGTGGAGGAAAGATTAAATTCTTGCCTTGGGATTAAATACCTAGGGTTTTTTGTTCATCGGGATTGATCTTTGAGAGAAACCCTAATTTAGTGCTATGGATGAATAAAGAAGTTATGAGCTCTTGTTTGGTATAATTAGGGGTTAAAATGGGTTGAAATAGACCTAAATACCCTTTTAAAAATGGCTTAAAATTACTGATCCGAACTTGCGATGGTTTGGGCAATGGTCCATTGCTAGCTCAACATCTGTCAGTCCATCCCTTCGTACTTGGCTAGAACATAAACTTTCTACCTCGTCTGCCTCAGTTTGGGCGATGGTCTGTTGCTAGCTTTATGGTCCATTGTTACTGGACATTGCACCAAAAGTCGGGTTCACTGCCTTAGTCGTAATGGCTTGGGCAACAGTGTGTCACTAGCTCGATGGTCCTTCAGCCTAACCGTTGCTTCTGGTTAGTTCTGACAGTTCTCTGTAAAATGTCCATAACTTTTTACAACAATACCATATTTGGATGAAATTGGCATCGCTGTAAATTTAATTCAATTTCCCATATGATAAGAAGTCAAAATTGGAAATATTCTATCTGATTTAAATATTAATCATTTAGAAAGTCATCACTAACTCTTCAGGAGACTAGATTTGACTTAAAGAAAGTTTGAGGTATTAGATACAGGTTTGTGTCTGTATTAGATAATGAGTTGAAGATATTGTTAGAAACCAGATTTTGAATAAGACACGTGCCAAAAGTTTGTGGAAAATCTCAAGACACTTTATGCTTCAAAGACTGGCAATAACAAGTTGTTATTTCTAAAGTAATTGATGAATATTTGTTAAAAAGAGAGCAGTCCTATTTCTGATCATATAAATGATTTTAAGGGTGTTGTTAACTACCTGTCCAAAATGGGTGTAAAATTCGATGAAGAAATTTAGGTAATTAAGATTCTTAATACTTTACCTGACTCCTGAAAAAATCTTCTAGTTTCATTGACTAATTCTACTCCTGGTGGTTTGTAACGATTGAATATTTTAAGAGTGGTTTCTTGAATGAAAAGATGAGAAGAAGATCATAGGCATCATCTTCTTCATCTTCACACTCTGATATTTTGTATACTAAAAGAGAGGAAGAAACAAGTCTAGAGGTCTAAGTAATAGAGATAAAAGTAGAAGAACGTCGAGATCCAAATTCAAGAATGTTGCAAGTGACTATTGCAAAAAAAAGGCATATCATGAAATATTGCTACAAGCATAAGAGAGATATGAGATGAAAAAATAAATAAGATGATAATGATAATCATGTTGTCGTTGTTACTAATGATGAACTTCTTATTGATTGTGGTTCGAATGCGATTAATCTTATTCGTAATGAGTTTATCTGGTTTGTGGAATCTAGTGCTACATCTCTTGTTATGCCAAAGAATAACTTATTTTCTTCATAAAATTCAGGTAATTTTGAGATGTTGAAAATATGCAATAATGATAAAGTTAAAGTACTTGGCATTAGCAATTCTTGTTTGAAAAGTAATAATGATTCCAAACTAGTTCTCAACAATGTCAAGCATGCTCCAGATATCTGCTTGAATCTGATTTCTGTAGGAAACCTTGATGATATGGATTATGTTAACACCCTTGGTGATGGACAGTTGAAGCTTACTAGATGTTCGATGATTGTGGATCGAGGTGACAAGTTGTCTAACTTATATGTATTTTAGGGATCCACTTTTAGAGGCTCAGTAAATTTGGTTGAGAATGATATTTTATAAGATTTATGGCATAAAAGGTTGGTTCATATGAGTGAGAATGAGATTGATAGTTTTTCTAAGAAAGATTTAATTTCTAGAGTGAAACAAGCATAGTTGAAGAAGTGTATTCATTGATTAGCTGGTAAATAGAAAAGAGTTTCTTTTCAGAGTCATCCGCCTTTAAGAAAGCTTGATTTACTGGAGTTGGTAAATTTTGATTTGTTGGTCCTTTTAAAGTAAGGTCTTATGGTGGTTAACTTTATTTAATGATCATTCTCACAAACTCTAGATATTTCGTTTGAAGTCCAAGGATCAAGTACTTGATGTGTTTAGGTTTTCAAGGCCTTGTTTGAGAGGCAGACAAGGAAGACATTGAAATATATCCGCTTAGATAATGAAGATGAGTATATTGATAGTTTTCTATAGATATTGTAGTAAGCAGGGTATTCATCCTCAAGAAACTCCTCAATTGGATAGTTTAGCACAGAGGATAAATAGAACTCTAGTTGAGAGGGTTAGATGTATGCTTTTAGATGCTAAGCTTCCAGATTCCTTTTGGGGAGAAGCACTTAATACTGTTGCTTATGTTATCAATTTATCTTCTACCGTTGCTTTAGATGGTGATGTACCTGACAGATTTTGGTCTGATAAGAATGTTTGTTATGATCATCGTAGAATATTTAGTTGTAAGGTTTTGTGCATGTTCTTAAGGAGGAAAGGTCAAAGTTGGATGTTAAAACTACATAGTATATCTTCATTTGTTATGATCAAGATGAATTTAGATATCATTTCTATGATCCAGTTGAGAGAAAACATGTTAGAAGTTGTGATATTGTGTTATTTAAAGACCAGAAAATTGAAGATTTCAAAAAAGATGAGAAGATTGATTCTCAGAGTAGTGAGAGTCTATTTGATGTTGATCTAGTTCCTTTAACTATTTCTCTTGAAGAAAATCTTCATGATGATGAACATCAAGTTGATAATGAAGATGATGATCATGTCTAGAATGATCAGCAAAATGTTGTTGATACTCTAGTGCAAGTAGATATGGTTGATCAGCAACCAATTGTTGATGCTTTAGAGAATTCTCTTAGATGATCTACTATGGAGAGAATACCTTTATCTCATTATTCTTCTAATGAGTATGTACTCTTGACTGACAGAGGAAAACCTGAGAGTCTTGATGAGGCCATTAAAAGTGAAGAAAAAGAAAAGTGGTTTGATGCTATGGAAGATGAGATTTAATATTTGCATGATAATCACACCTTTGATTTGGTTAAGCTACCTAAAGACAGAAAAGCTTTAAAAATTAGGTTGGTTTTTTGGGTAAAACATGAATATGTAACCGAGTTCTATGATACAAGGATGGATTAGTTGTAAGGGAATTTAACCAGAAAAAGGGAGTTGATTTTGATGACATATTTTCTCCAATACTGTAGATGTCATCCATTCATATGGTTCTAGGCTTAGCTGCAAGTCTAGATTTAGATGTTGAGCAAATAAATGTTAAAACTTCTTTTCTCTATAATGACTTAGATGAAGAAATTTATATGGAGAAACCCGAAGGTTTGAATTCAAAGGAAAAGAGAATTATATTTAAAAATTGATGAACTTGTATGGTTTGAAATAAGATCTCAGGAAGTTGTACAGAAAGTTAGTCTTCGGGGTTTTTTACTCTTCAGACTGAAGGGTTTTCTACATAAATTTTCTATCTTGTTATTCTTGTTTTGCCCTATTTGTGTGGTTGATTTATTTTCTTCCATATTACTTTGTTTTTCCTGTGTTTTCTTGTCTCCTTCTAGTTCAAATTAAAAGGGAAACTTTAGACTTGGGTATTGTTTGACTTCTACCCTATCGTATATTTTGATTGTGCCCTTGCCTTTCACAACGCGATGGAACCCTATACTCTACGTCCCTTAATAATATTACTCTAGCTTGTCACTATAATCAAATAAACTCTAGTTTTAAATCAAGGAGTACTATCCACATGACACAATGTTTGTGTATCTATCAATCACAATATACAAGCCTATCTTTACAACTCCCACTTTATGGATCACCCCACCAAAAACCAACAACTTTAGCCACCTTCACAAAAATTGTCACCACAAATCCCCTTCCTAACTATTCACAAACAAAAGTTCATCTCCTTTTTTCCCTCTTTGCCTATAAACTTAGCTCAACTAATCACTCCAAAATTTTCACAATAAGAAAAATATCTACTCTCTTATCTAAAACATTATTATTCTTCCATAACCAATATCATCCTAACATAAGGAGGGTCATTGGGGGACTAGAGTACAAGCATCAGGAATGGGATAGACTCTATTTAATTATAACTTATATTTGTTGTACTACTCAAGGTAGGTTGGCGTAACATAAGATACAATAGCCATGAAGTGCTTAACATAACAACCACCTAGATTATAAATTAAAGGTCGTTCAAGAATACACATAGCATAGCATGAGTTCTTAGGACTAGTGGGCACAGTGAGAAACATGGGTTCAAATATTATGAGTTGTATAACATAAAGATGAGATTCATAAATTTAAGGAATATGACTAGGATTGTTTCCTGAAGTTTTTGCTTTTCATTTGGGGACCTAAGAATGGGTAAGAGTTTGCAAAGAGAATATCACCTTAGGTTACGTGTAATGGGGGACATGGATTTATGGATCATGAGTGTCATAACATAGATCTTGAATACTTGAAATATTAGATTGCTAAGAGACGTTGTTACTATTAGTTCTGGGTTGAAGAATGGACATAAGTTTCATAGAGAATTCAGACCATAATCATAGGAACAAGTTGAATGCATAAGACTTGGTCGAGTATTCTCTTAAACTAAAGTAGGGGGAAATTCGCTATAATAAGAATAGAGTTATCATGACTCTTTCTTGAAACTTGCCACCATGAGTAAATTAAAGATCTACCTTAGTTAATCATCTCTCCCTTTAGGTCAAAGGTCACTATCCTAAACATACAGACATATCCTCTCGGTAAATCAGTAAGAACAACACTCAACACAATAGTGTTAGCACTATGCACATGAACTCTACAGTTGCCCTAATAAACTGTATAGAAAAAGTACTAACTTTTTGCTAAGACAGTCTTTCAAGGGAGTAATAATCTTAACTTCCTCTATCCACCAAAGTCATCTTCTTATAACTAACATTTTCATGGGCATTCATAATCACTTTCTCATACACTTAACAATCTAGTCTCCTCCTTTTAGTCTAGTAGCATTATCCCTCTAATTCAAATCCTGCCTTTTTAAAGAAACTTAAATCTACATCAAGAGACTCAACATTGTCTATAAAAGCTATAATTCCATTAATCTAATTCTTAATAAAGTTTAATTTTAACTACCTAGCCTCCTTTATACTGAACAAATTGGGAGCATTAATTAAACATAACAATTATTACTTAAAACCATACCTACAACATAATAACTTGGGTATAATTTATCCCTATTAACTTAAGGCTACTATTCACTTAATAACTTAGACATAATTTCTAACTCAATACTAGACCTTGTGTATATATCATAATTTCCACTGGAATATTTCATAAGTTATCATCCTAAGCTCTCTCACACATTAGACCAAGCCTACTAATTCACTACCACAAATCTTGTGTCACTATTCTTGAACTGTCATTTCTTCCACCACAATCAACATCTAAAGTTTAAACTAAGTGTCTAGTATCAACCATAGACTGCTAATGAAACTATAACGACCTGAGACTAGCCCCTAGTCATCACACAGTGCGTAGGACTATAAGTTATCCCAAGCTAACCCTTGTGCTAGCATACTATTAAGAAACTGATTTAAATATACATAAAATGACTGAGTTTACTGTGTGGAAATATAATCATGATGAAATCTAAGAAAAATACAATACTGATACAATTTTACATTCTGGTAAAAATGAAGAGCAAAACTGAAATTACATGACTGACTCTGACTGACATTTGTGAAACATCTACTATACTGACTATAGGTAGCTGGAATGCGACTCAAACTACTACTAATCAATGCATATGAGTAAGATAGTAAAGTACATAAATAACATATAATTGAAGTCCCTGAATTAGTAGGACTCATTATCTGTTGGCTGAAATCTGCAACTATCTGATCGTGATATAAGGACTACAATTGAATTGTTATCTACTTTATTAAATAATGTAGAACATAGACATATATGTGTATTAGTACTTTTGGAATGTACTGAGCTTATGGGGGTGAATGCATATGTAAAACAATATCTCAATGTTCGTATAAACTTGTTAAATAATGCATGCTAAGTATAAATGACTCAAATTAGCTGGAATAATTGAAAGCTAAAAATCATGAATCATGAATGATAAAATATACTATATAAATCTTGTAAGTCATACCACTTAGTTCTAAAATTAGTAGTTGAGTTCTATCTTTAAATCATGCTACCTAAGTATAGAAAGGACTCACTTTTATATCTGTGAACTGAAAGCTGAGCTCTAGTAGCTAATCTCTTATGTAAAGTGATAGCTGAATAAAGTTGTAAGCCTTTACACTTCGTTTATAAATACTTTTATGTTATTATTACTCTTTTTTGTCGGAAGGTCCTTATAACTGACATACACTATGTGAGTTATCATAGTGTCCAATGTCTAGTTCCCTTATAGGAAAACCTCACATTGGGGAGAGGTGTCATAATTTTGCCAAGGAAGATAACCTAAGCTAAGTGATCACATCTATAACTATCATCCCTATAGAAATGAGAATAATCTGATAATCTGAACCTACATTGGCTCATACTTATGGGGCATGTGAACATTCCCAACTCGATGCTAAATACTAATCCCTTTAATTTGTATGCTCATTCTATAGGAAATCCACTTTCAAAACTAGTATAAGGATTTGAAAAACTAATCATGCATCTATACACTATAAACTATAATAAAACTATAAAGTGGATTCCATATCTAAGATGAGGATCAAAAGATCAAATATTAGTTCAAAATATAAATATAAACTAATCATGGGATGCTTTAAAGCATAATTTTCTTGAAATATCAACATTCAAACTAGGGCTTCGTAACCCAAACTTCAATTTTATGTCAAATCATCATAAAGTTCATGCTTGATAATGAAAGTCTTGATGTTTCAATTCTAAATCTGAAAAAATAATGTCACACGTATAAAAATATGAAAGCAGACATGCAAGTCAACATCTAAATCACTTGTAATCTCATAACCTTCAAATTGTAATGAGTGGATATAAACCCTAGACTGAAATTAATATAATTTCATGTAGAATTTAACTTTAAAACTAATTTTGGACACAAATATGAAAGGATTATCCTTGTTCATAACCCTATATACCTTAATAAATGAATAAATGAAGAAGGTTGAACTTGGAATTCCTATTTGTTCCATTGAAGATTGATTTTTGAACATATTGAATTGACAATCTAGAATTTTAGGCTATCTTGGAGAAAGAATGGTGGAATTTGGATTTCTGAATGTTTGGAATTTGATGTTCTAAGGTTTCTTGGAGAAAAATTTTGGTAAAAGTGAGAGTATAAGGTTTAGAATAGGTTCAATCTAGTGTTTTTCACGATTTGGGGGCTTAGGAAAAGACTAAGTTTCCTTTTGGAAAATTTAGTTTGGAACTGGAAATCCCAATTTTGCACTCCACCACGATGCGACGCTTTCGCGGTGGCTCACTAAAAAAAGGACGGGTGCCATTTTGCACTTTAGCATGATACAGTGCTATCGCATTGCATTACTAGAAGCTATCACGTTGCATTACTAGAAATGGAAGAGTGAGAATTTTCACTCCACCATAACGCGATATATATTCCATCAAGAATTTTGGTGCGATACTAGAAAATTATGATAGCTACTTCAAAAGGGATAAACAGGAATTTAGACTTCACCACGATGTGGAGTAATCACGGTGCTTCACTAGAAATTGGACAATTTCGAATCCGCACTTCACCATGATGTGGTGCTATTGCAGTGAACTACTGCTTTTCACTAAAAGTTCCATAACGTCTCACCCGAGTATCGGATTAAGGCAAAATTGTTATCATTGGAAAACTGGCCTTATTATCTACAATTTCGTAGGTCGTGATCTGAAAATTTCTGTATGGATAAAAATTTATACTCATTCAAATATGACCCTAGTGAAATTGAACACCAATGGCCGAATCAAGGGCTCTTTTCTCACTAGGTTCTAAGTGACACTTTGTAACACACTGTATTATTGTACTAGAATTCCAACCATTGTTCTTACACGTATAATCCTTAATAAAAATTATTACCATGTGAAAATAAGTTTTGTGATAATTATCCTAGTGGGTGAATTTCCTAGTAGGTGAAAACCGTTCATAGAAATCACTTAGAGCCAAGTTGACCTAAGAACCTTAGATTTTTCTACAGTTTGATGTTAGATTCTACAGGGGTCAACTTTTAAAGTGTATAAACTTTAATTTATTCATAAATTTTCATATATATACCAACAAAAAGTTATATATACCAATAAATTTATTTATTCATAAATTTTCATATATAGATTCTACAATGATACCAATTTTGCCTTAATCCAATACCCGAACAAAAAGTTATGCCAAATTTTGTGAGAGGCAGTAAGGGTGTGCGGTGGGCAATGCGCTACCCAACCAAACTTAGGTGATGGGAAATACAATGCAGGCTTGGGTGATTGACTGGGCGACGCCTAAGTCATTGCCAAATGCCAAAAACAGTCTGTTCTGACTTATATCAAAGGAGTTAAAGTCATTTCACACCATCAAACCACCCCTAATCACTACAAATCGTTATAAGGGGGTTTTTAAACACATTATTTACAATACATAAGCCCAAAATTAGTCAATTTAAGATCCAAATCCCTTTTCCATTCCCAAGAATAAGATTCAAGTATTTTTCACAAGAAATCAAGGAATTCAATCTTAAAGGACTAATCTTTTCACAATTTTGTCATTATTAAGGTATGTGGGGTTTATGAAAAAGGATACCCTTTAGTCCTTGTGCCCAAAACATGGTATTTATTTAAGATTTCATATTTTCCAACTTAGAGTTCATGCCCAATTATAATTATTTGAAGATTATGATGTTACAAGTGACTTAAATGTTGAATTGCATGTCTATTTTCATATCTTTATGCGTATGATATGATTTTACAGATTTTCAATTATATTTTAAAGCATGATATTAAGAGTTTGATTTTATTACTTTGGATATTGTTGAAGTATTTCAAGAAGTATATTGGGCATGATGCTTTACGTTGAACTTGCATGAGTTTAGAGCATGGGTTTTACGCCCTAAGTCTACGTATTGATATTTCAAGAACATTATAATTTTTAGACCCATTTATGAGTTGTTTACCAAGATTTAAGAAAGAAGCTTAATCTTTTGATCCTAAGATAAGACAAGGAATACACATTGTTTATACAGTTTGAGATTTAAAGAAAGAGAAGCATAATTGGTTTTAATTACAAACCCTTGTTCTATTTTAATGTGGATTTCCTAAAGTTCTGAGCGATACATAAGGGATTAGTATTTAGCACCGAGTTGGGTATGATTCCAAAGGTCATATGACCTAGAACTACGTGCCACCACAGGTTTATAATTTGCCCATAGTGGGCTAAGAGAATGATCACTTAAGATAAGGTTCTATTGTAATGGCAAGGGTAGAATAGCTCTCCCGAATATGGGTAAGATGTTGGACTCCATGATAGCTCACATGGTTTATGTCAATTAGAAGAACCTCCCAAAGTCCTTAATTTCTATGTCCTAAAGAGAATAAAATAACAAATTTTAGAAACTAAGTATCAAGGATCACAATTTTACTTAGATATTGTTTTACATAAGACATTAGCTATGAGATTTCAGCTTGCAGTTTATAGATAATAAAGGTGAGTCCTTTTAAACTTAGAATTCAATATTTGAAAAAAGGTTTACCTTCAGTCCTACTTATTCCACTAATAGAAAGAGTAAAAGTATGTCTTTTAGAACTAAGTGTTATGGCTCACAAGATTTATATAGCATGCTTTGTTTCTCATAATTTATGATTTTTAGCTTTTAGTTATTCAAGCCAATATGAATCATTTACACTTAGCATGCATTATTTTAGAAGTTTATATAAACACTAAGATACAACTTTACTTATGCACTTACCCCCATATTCTCAGTACATTACAAAAGTACCACATCTATGTCTGTGTCCTACATTGTTTAATAATGTAGGTACCGATTGTAGCATGCATATCACAATCAGACAGTTACAGATTATGGCCCGCAGATGATAAGTCCTCCTACTTTAGGGTCTTCAGTTAGATGCTATTTATGTAATTTATTTTCTTAATCATATGTATTGATTAGTGGTAGTTGGAGTCACATCCCAGCTATCTATAGTCAGTATAGTGGAGGCTTCATAGAGAGTCAGTATAGTTGATATATTCAGTTTCAATTTTGTTTTGTATAAATAGAGTGGTATTCATCTTAATATAGAATTGTATTGATCAAGTTTAGAAAAGATTTGTTTTCTGTATTTTTCTTCAGATTTATGTGTTTTATTTAGTTGCTTATGAGTTAGGCTAGTATAAGGCTTAACATAGGATCAATTGTGTCCCTAAGAACAGTGTGACATCTCGAAACCCATTTTTGGGGTATTACAAACTTAGTATTAGAGCATATAGTTCAAGTGTCCTAGGGTGTCTATGAAGTTGTTTCTAGTCGAGTCTTGCAAAACAATACAGTGAGGTCCATACTTTTCTTTGAGAGGCTATAGGGCATTTAAGAAATATCTCTTTTTTTTATATTATAGATCGTGCTGTAAAGTTCTTCTCACAGAAACTTTTGTTGATTTGTCCGTAACTCCATAGTTCTCCCTCTGTGACTTATTTGTGAGATAAGATGATTAGCAAGTTCCAATTACTCCAAAAATAATGCTCTCATATTTACTATCAGTAACTTTAGAAGTCACACAAGTGGCTTGAGAAGAGCTCGTTAGTGTGTTATAAGTTCCTCAAGTTGATAGCTATGTCCATATCCTTATGAATTATCCATTTAAGACAGAATAACATATGTGTCCATATTTCTCATTAATCTTTTAATACAGATAGTGCTTATAAGAGAGATAGTATAAACTTAGATTATTAAGCAGAGTTTACATTCAAGGGATATTGCAACCTAGAGGGTTATGATTTATGACTAGTAGAACGTTGATATTGTTTGAAGTATGGGTTTAGAAGTGTAGTGTCTAGAATGGTGGAAATGATGATTGATAGAAAGTATAGAGATAAGTTTGTGCATGTTATCAAGGTTGTGTTGAGGTAATATTTCCTTGTGTGTTAGTTAAGTGGAAGGTAGAGAATGAGTTATTGATGGTATTTATTGTGTTAGAAAAGTATAGGATATTCATGAAGTATTTGGTGGTTTAGTATTGTTAATATAGGATTCCCCAAGTAGCTATTATTTGTTGATGCTTTAAGATATAAAGATATAATTTAGGTGTATAGATGAGTAAATAATTGTAATGGATAGAAGGAGAATGTACTAATATATTTTAATAAGTTACACCATATGATTATGATCGACTATTGTTGTCATGAAGTTCTAGTGGACTAGTGTTTCTTAATATGTTATTTTATAGCTTCCAAGTGAGAATAGTATGTGAGATTCGGTTGTTAATCATGTCTAGCACTAGACACTAAGTTTGAGCAGTGGATGATCATTACGGTGGAAGTAATAATTTCTTGGTTAGTGATGCTAGTTATATGGCGGTGAACTAATAAACATGAAAGAGTGAATGCAAGAAATTAAGTTTAATGATTTGAGATTGAGCATGATGTTGTAGGTATGATGTAGAGGTGTTCCTAAGGTGATATGGGGCTGCATTATTGTCGAATTTTATTAAGTATTGTGAGTGGTTATTAGTACCCTTAAGTTATTAAGTGGAAGAAAGCTAGTTATATAGTACATGGAATTCATAATAGCTAAATTGAGGAGTTTTGGATAGATGGTGTTGAATCTTTAAAGCATGAATTTGATTATATGGTTTGGGTAGAATGTAAGTATAGAAGTGTGATCTTGGTAGGCTATAATTTTGTGTTTAGTGTGGTAGATATGTTTTATAGTGAGTGTGTAAGTCTTTGATAATGATTACGGAAGCTAGAAAGTTAAGAATAGTATGTATCAAGGGGGTGTTCAGGAATGAAGTTAGTATAGTTTGTTAAAATATTGGGAATATCCATGTTAAGTGCTAGAATCTAAGTTTGAATCTTTGAATATTGAGATAATAGAAAGCTGAATTGAAGAACTAGATGGTGTCAACTCATGGTATGGTGATACACTCGAAGATTCCAAGTTATTAGCTGATGACTATTGGGGCCATAGAAAGATAGAGTTGTATCTTAGAATGAAGTATTAGTACTGGGTTTTACACTTTCAGGTGTTGTCTTTCAGGGTAAGTTTGTTATTTTTGTGTATTGTTATATCCCAGACTCTAGAGTAAAGTGATTACAGTTTAGATTAGAGTTTAGTAAAGAGTTCCATAGACTTAGAATGATGGCTTTAATCTGAAGGGCAGATGATAGTAGTGATAAACAGTTGTTAAGATAGGTTTTTTCTTGTTTAGGAAAGATTGTTTCCTACTTGCTAAATGTTTGTTTTATATGAGGTTGTAAGTATGTAGTAAGATCGAGACTAAGTTATTTGTATGCGTCATGGTTAGTTGAGATTTTGTATGTGTCTTCTCAAGAATAATGCTAGAAAGTTGTTAATAATAGAAGTTTAGATATTATGAGGAAGAGGTTTTTATGGGTATTTTCCTAGAAGTTATTATATGGTTAAAATGATAGGCTTGAATGTTATGTTTGTAGATAAGTGGATGGGCACATTGTGCGATAAAAGTTTTCTAGTAAGAGGTTGAATTTTATTATCGATGTGATAAGAAGAATTATCATAGAGAAAATAAGTTGTGAAAATGCTTGGGGAATTGAATTCATGATTCAGATATTGTTATAATGTTATGTGTAGTACGTTGTGATTCAAGTTAGGCCATGTTGAGAGAATTTAGTTCAGATCCGACATTATCATATGAAATTATATATACCAGTGTGAGCATGGTATTCAGTGGGAGAAAGTAAAGTTGAAGAGAGTATTTGAGAAGTCTTTTTAAGCTTGAAAAATCAACAGTTGCATTGTCTAAGGCCTAGCAATTCTAAACTAGTTTATGTTTAATAGGCCTATGTTCCATGTTATAAAGTTATAGCTATATTGAGAATTCCTTCTTCAGATATCTCACTCAGATCATACCTAAGAATCTTTTTCCCTAATGTTATTAGAACTTCTTGCAAAGAGTGCTAAAAACATATTCCGGTTGAGTATAAGCTTTCAGTATAATTTGGTCCGTATAACCAGCAATTTAATTAATAATCGACAGACAAGTTCCCATGATTTTTTATCTTTTCTATTCCTGAGGCTATTCATTCATGTCTATGAAAGTTCCAAATTCTTTTCAGCCCAAGCATCATGTTTCAGATTCATCTATTTAGTCATGACTCAGTTCATAAGTGTTCAAATCATAACCTTAGTTTTTCAAGTATTGCAGCCCAGATAGTGTAATACCCCTTGTACAATCTTATTCTTGTTGTGTCATGGTCTGTACTTGCATGAGTCATCACTTCAAAGAAGAATATGTTTGATTGTATCATGAACACCTCAAGTGAGTCCTAAACTCCAAGTATGAATCAGTTCCTGATGGTCAGTAAAGTCAAGTCAGCTCAGAATTCAGCTTCATGATAGATATTTTCAAAGTTTCAGCTCAACTATATCCTTCATTAGAAGAAACATTATTCCATACTTTTAATGTTTTAATAAGTTTCTACCCATCATTCGAGGATGAATAATCCTATGGGAAAGATAATGTACACCCCATATTTTGGTGCTAGAATTCTAACTGTTGTTCTTATGTGTATAAGCCCTAATACAAAGGATTCCCATGTGAAAATAAGCTTCATGATAATTATCCTAGTGTGTGAAGTTACTAGTAGGTGAAGAATGTTCATAGAAATCACTTAGAGGAAATTTTAGCTAAGAACCTTAGATTCGTCTACAGTTTAGTGTTTGATTCTACAAGGGTCAACATTAAAATTGTATAACTTTTGATGTGTGTAGAACTTTTCATATAAATACCAACAAAATTGTATATAATTGAATTAGCTTTCCAATGATACAAATTTTGCCTTAATCCAATACACGAGCAAAATATTATGCCCATTTTTATGAGAGCCAGTAAGGGCGGGTGATGGGCAATGCCCCGCCCAACCAAATTTGGGTGATGGGAAATGCAACGCAAAGCCTATCTTGGGCGATTAACTAGGAGATACCTAAGTCATTTCTAAGTGCCAAAAACACACTGCTTTGACTTATATCATGGGTGTGGAAGTCATTTCACACCCCTAAACCATACCTAATCACTCCAAATCATTATAAGGGGGTTTCTAAACACATTATTTACAATCCCCAAGCCCTAAATCAGTCAAGTTACGATCCAAAGACCTTTGTCATTCCCAAGAACATGATTCAAGTGTTTTTCAAAAGAAATCAAGGAATTCAAGCTTAAAGGTCTAATCTTTTTACAATTTCGTCGTCAGTAAGGTATGTGGGGTTTATGAACAAGGATACCCTTTCATCCTTTTTCCCAAAACATGATCTTTATTTAAGATTTCATATTTTGAAACTTAGGATTCATACCCAATTTTCATTTTTTGAAGATTATGAAGTTACATTTGACTTAAATGTTGAATTGCATGTCTATTTTTTCATGTTTATGAGTAAGATATGATTTTACAAATTTTAAATTAAGTTCTTAAGCATGATATTGTGAGTTTGATTTCATTACTTTTGATATTGCTGATGTATTTCAAGAACTAAATTGAGCATGATGCTTTAATATGAACTTGCATGAGTTTAAAGCATGGGTTTTACGCCCTAAGTCTAAGTATTGATATTTCAGAAAGATTATGATTTTTATCCCCTTTTATGAGTTTCTTACCGAGATTTAATAAAGAAAGTTGAATTTTTTATCCTAAGCTAAGACAAGGAATCCACATTCTTTACACAGTTTGATGTTTAAAGAAATAGAAGAATAATTGGTTTTAATAACAAATCCTTGTGTTATTTTAAGGTGAATTTCCTAAATTTCTGAGTGGTAAGTATGGGAGTAGTATTTAGCATACAATTGTCTATGATTCCAAAGGTCTCATGTCCCAGAACTATGTGCCACCGTAGGTTTATGATTTGCCCATAGTGGACTAAGATTTTGATTATTTAAGATAAGGTTTTATTTCGATGGCAAGGGTAGCATAGCTCTCCCCAACATGGGTAAGACGTTGGACTCCAAGACAGCTCATATCGTTTATGTCAGTTAGAAAAACCTCCCCAAGTCCTAAAGAGAATAAAAGAACATATTTTAGAAACTAAGTGGCAAGGCTTACAATTTTACTTAGATATTGTTTTACATAAGACATTAACTATGAGATTTCATCTTTCAATTTATGGATGATAAAGGTGAGTCCTTTTACACTTAGACTGCATGATTTAAAAATAGATTTACCTTCAGTCCTACTCATTCCACTAACAGAAAGAGTAAAAGTACAACTTTTAGAACTAAGTGTTATGGCTCACAAGATTTATATAGTATGCTTTGTTTCTCATGATTATGATTTTTAACTTTTAGTTATTCAAGTCAATTTGAGTCATTTACACTTAGCATGCATTATTTTACAAGTTTATATGAACATTGAGATATGGCTTTACTCATGCACTCACCCCCACATGCTTAGTACATTCCAAAAGTATTGATCCACATATACGCCTATGTCCTACATTGTTTAATAGTCTAGGTACCCATTGTAGCATGCATACTTAATCAAAGAGTTGCAAATTCTGGCCCGAAGATGATGAGTCCTACTTCGGGGACTTCAGTTACATGATATTTGTGTACTTTATTTTCTTACTCATATGTATTGGATAGCGATAGTTGGAGTCGCATCCCAGCTATCTATAGTCAGTAGAGTAAAGGCTTTATAGATAGTCAGTATTGTTGATGTATTCAGTTGTAGTTTTGTTTTGTATAAGTAATGTTGTATTCATCTTAATGTAGCTTTGTATTGATCAAGTTCAAAAAATATTTATTTTTCACATTTTTCTTCAGATTTATGTTTTTTATTTAGTTGCTCATGCGTTATGCCAGTATAAGGATTATCTTGGGATCACTTGTGGTTCTAAGCACCGTGTGATGTCTCGAGACACATTTTCGGGGTGTTAAAAATTTATGAACATCTTTCCCACCTCATAATCTTTCTTAACACTGGGTTAATGATAATGAAACATGGATTCAAGTATTAATCACAGGACTAGAGTTTACACTCATAGGAATAAAGGTTTGATTTCTAGCTTAGAAGCGTACACAGCATTACAATATCTCACCCTTGGGAACATTCTTCCTCCAATGAGACTGATTGGACTGAGAGTTTTGAACTAAGGCAACTGAGATCACTTACTGAACATCACATCAGGAAACATACATGACTAAATCAAAAATATTAAAAATCTCTATCATGAAACTAATTTCTGAGTTGACTTTACTTACTATAAGGAGCTGATTCATGCTAAGAGTTTAGAATTCTCTTGAAGTGTTCATGATACAATCATACATATAGAACTGCGAAGTGATATATTATGCAGGTACAAATCATGAGACAACGAGGCTAAGATGATACAATGGGTACTACACTATCTGAGCTGGAATACTTAGAAAACTAAGATCATTCACTAAACACTTATGAACTGAATCACCACTAAATATTTAAATTTGAAACTGATATGTATGAACTGAGATGGATTTTCAATTTACCTAGATGCAAACAAATTACCTCTTGGAATGGTTATACTTACGAAACTTCAGATAGTAAGTCTAGACAAGATCTTAAGAATGGAAAAACTATAGAAATTGGGTTGGTTGACTACTAAACTGGATTGCAAGCTATATGGACTGGATGATACTTAATGGTCGTACCTAAATGGGGTATTTCTTCAACACTCTTCCAGAAAATTCTAACGATATTAGGGTGCAAAGAACTCTGGGCATAATCTGAACAAGACATCTAAATAAGGAATTACACCATTGCTACAACTCTATAGCATGGGACATAGACCTATAAATTATAAGCTAGGATAGAATTACTAGGCCTTAAGCAATGCAACTTCTTACATTTAAGCCGAGCAACACTTCTCAAGTACTACCTCAACTATACTATTCCCCTTAAATATCATACTCGTTTGATTTAACTTATACTTCTCACATGGGCATTGATAAGTCCCTCTACAAAAGTCTAAACTAAACTGAATTGTCTCACTATTATAAAGCCTAACTCAAAATGAAAAGGTACTGCACATAACACCATAATATTAGTATTAACCGTGAATTCAGTACCTAAGCGTTGTGATAACTACTTACCTCTAGGATAATTCTTCTTATCACTTTTAAAACTAAATTCAACTTCTTACTAGGAATTTACTAGCGCACAATCCATTAATCCACTTATACACTAACATGACATTCAATCCTATCTTCAAAACCACATATGCACTTCGAAACAAACACCTATAAAAGCATCTTCCTCATATTCTGTAAAACCTTTATCAATAACAACTTTCATACACTATTCTTAGGAAGACACGCTTACAAATGTACTCAACTAACCAAGTCATACATAAAAAGCTTCACCTCAATGATTCTTCATACTTATAGACTTATATAAATTAAGCATACAAAAATCTTTCCAAACATAACATATTTACTTTCTCCCATCTACACAATTGTTCATCATGTCTATCTTGACGTAAGGGGAGGTCACTAAAAGGTTGGAATATCAAGACCTAAATCATGAAAGGATACTCAGCATAACTTGACACTTTATTGAGGCCTGATGAATAGAGTATTCACAACATGGATTCCTTACAGAGGTTAAAATTGAGGATATAGATGGCAAAATTTGCATTTCGCTGATCATTAAGAGTGCAACATAAGTACCCAAAACCAAACTACTATAAATCATGAGTAAATAGGTCATAAGCTGCATAACTTGAGTTTGGAGTTCATAAATTTCTGGAACACGATTCGTTCTACTAATAGACTGGAGCTCCTCATACTAGGAATTGGGGGAGTACGTAATTCTCTATTATGTGCATGAACATGAACTGTGATCATGAAACTGACACATAATGCATAGTTATATATCGGAATAATGAAAGTACAAAAGCTGAAATACGAATGGGTTGGGTATCAACATCCCTTACTGCTATTCTACAACATACTGACATCCCTACTAGAGTCTAAGATCTTGACTTTGTTACTTGTTCTATCATCTCCCCCTTAGCTTTAAGTCATCGTTCTAAGTCTGTGGAACTCGTTACTAAACTCTAAACTAGAATACAATCACTGTATTCTATATTCTAGGATACAATAATACACGTAAATAATAAACTTACTCTGAAAGACTACACCTAAACGTGTAAAACCCACTGCTAATACTTCCTTCTGGGATACAACTTTATCTCTCTATAGCCCAATAGTCATCATATAATAACTTAAACACTTACTAACTTAGAATCTTCATGAGTATCACCATACCCTGAGTTCACGCCATCTAGATCTTTAACTCTTATTTCAATTAGCTCAATCTTCAAAGATTCAAACTTAGATTCTAACAATTAACATTGATATCCTCATATCTTTAACGAACCATACTACTTCCACCATAGCCTACTAATATCATATCTCTAAACTTATTTTTTATATTTTTTAAGACATGAGAATAAAAATCATACTAAAATGCTCAACGTCATCTATCCATTACTCCTCAACTTAGCTATTAGGAACACCATGCACTATATAGCTAGCCTTATTCCACTTAACCACTCAAGGGTACTATTAATAGCACACAACACTTAATAAGCTTTAAAAATAATGCAGCCCTATATCACCTTTGGGCATATCTCTACAACATACTTAATTATGAATAAATGAACTTTAACTCTTGCATACACTGTTCAAGTCTACTAGATCACTTTGATGTGTGAGCAGATTCTAACACATTTGAGGTTTTTAACTGAGAATAATTGCATAGTCTTAAGCAACTTTTATCATTTTTTATTATTTTCTCTTTGTTATTGCAGGAAAAGTCAAGATGAAATAAAACCAACAACAATTGATACAAAAGAGTTGAATTTTGAGAAAAACAAGAAGGGAAGTATAGTTGATGACTTATCTGATAAGTCATTAATTCCCTAATAAGTTATCGGACTCATCGCCAGCCTTAGACAGAGAATGAGATTCATCAAAACTTTATGATGACATCTGTGATAGGCCATTAGAAGTATGATAAGTTTTCAAACTCATCGTTAGGCTTAGACAGAGAATGAGCTTCAGCTGGAATGTGTGATGACATCTGTGATAGGTTGTCAGAAATATGGTAAGCCACCAGGCTCGTCATCAGTCTTAGGCATGGAATGGATTTTAAATTAAAGAAGTATGACATCTCTGATAAGTTGTAACATGTATTATAAGTTGTCAAACATCATTATCAACAGTAGGAAGAGATTATCAAAGTGAAGAGAAGCTAACAATATTCCTGATAAGCTGTCACACACATCGTCACCTGTCCGAGAATAAACTGTGATCTATGATTTTGTTTTCATAATTAGACTGAAGTATTTAAAGCATATGTTAGGGTTTTCATTCATCATATTGGACATCTGGAACTCACGTTTTTAAGCATTTTTCTCTCTATCTTTTGGCTTTAATTCTTTAGAGAGATTATTATAATTGTTTTGGGATTTTCTACTGGATCAAACCTGAGAAACACTTATTGCTATTCATCTTGCTATAAGATCATATATCTAAGTGTGAATTCAAATTGTTGTCTTGCTTATTTTATTATGAGTAGCTAAATTCCCTTAACCCGAGTTGTGGGATCTATGGGTTTGGGTTTGTAACATAACTAAGTGTTCAAGATTCTAAAGGTGGTAGGAACTTCTTGTTAATTCCATTATTTTACATGCTGACTATTGGTTGAAAACACTAGACTTTGCTTACGAGTAATTTGCTTGAGATAAGAAATCAACCTAGTAAGAAGTGAATTATCAACAGGGACTTGGAAACATTAAAATTCCATTTAATAATTAATGCTACAACAAGATTAATTAACTTGGGATAACATCCTATTATTAAATATAAATTCCCTAAGTTCAAGAGAATTAGGTAATTAAATGTTTAAATAGGTTGAGAAACATTTAGATATAACTTAGACAAGGATAGTCTGTTGTTCCTACCTACCACAAGAATCTTGAACCGTTACTAGCTTGTGTCCAATACCAATACCCATAGTGAACATTACTCTTGTTTTCCTTATCGTATTTATTTCAAACACTGAACTAAAAAGTAATTATTTGTTACACTTCTGAAAACCCCCATTCATAGGAAACTAGTAACTATCAATTGATTAACCCGTAGATAACTCAAATTCACACCCTATTCCCTGTGGGATTCAACCCCAACCAAGTTGGGTTATATATTGACAACGATTACTTACATTCTCATAAGAGAGGTGTAGTTTGAGAGTTATCAAAAATGGTGCCATTTCCGAGGAATACGGTTATAAATTAAAGTTTATGTGTGCTAATTGACTGTTAGTAAAGTTTCCTAGTTTTACATTTATTTGTTATTTATTTTTTATGTAGAAATTTTTTCATGTATTCCAAGAACTAGAAGTTTTGGAGGACCGTTATTACCATTTAATCTGGAACCATAACTAATCGGTAGAGTAGCAGACCAACAGGAGGCTGATAGGTTAGCAGCCTTAGCTAGAGCTCAGATAAATCTGCAGAATGTTGGTCAACAAGTACTGCATCCAAATACTGAGGATAAAGATTTAGGAGACAAGGAGTTGGTGAACCCTGGTAACCCAAGGCGTGCAGAGCAAATAGCTGCACCAGTAAAACATAATGCTAACAGGAACCGTTCATTCTACGAAAGGCAAGATCACCAGTCGTTCTAATATGACCTTAATGATGATGGTGGTGGAATAGATGAAGAAGGTGCAACAGGTGCAATTATTCCTCCAGTTTTAGCACTTGGGGAAAAATTCAACAATACGAGTACTAGGGATGATTCGAACTTGAATTTAGTGAAATTTGTCACAATCTATAAATCTTTTGATAACTAAGGAGTGGTTCAAATTGCTATCCATTTAATATTATTTCTTTTGTCTCTGTTTAGGGAGGCAACATTGTGGTTTAATAAGTTGACACCCGATTTTATCACGAACTAGAGGTAGTTGAAAGGAGCTTTCCTAGAAAGGTTCTTTCCACATTCCAGGAGGGTATAGTTGAGGGATGAGATCAGTAATTTTAGATAGCTCCCAATTGAAGCCTTGTATGAAACCTGGGAGTGATTCAAAAAGAAGCTGACGTAGTGTCCAAACCATAATGTGATGGACATACACTTGATGAAGACTTTGTACAGGGATCTTAACTCTTTGACATAACCAATTGTAGATAATGCTTCTGGTGGTTCGTTTATTGATCTTAGAGGCTTCAAAAATGCTAGAGAGAATGACTAAACAGATTCAGGCATGGCATACCATTCCAAGAATTTCCAAGAGATGTTGTCATGAGTTGAACTTTATTGTGAAATTGTGAGTCTTTGAGGATGAATTATTTATTCTCCAAGAAGTTTACTTATATTTCCATGTTGTTGAGATTTTAAAACATTGATTAAAAGTCAATCAAGATTTCAAGAAAAAAATTGAGTTTAGATCCTAAGCTAAGAATGAAATCCATATTAATTGTTTGATTTGAGATAAAGGGGAATAATATTGGCTCCTATTACATATTGTTGAATTTTTTAAGGTGTATTTTCTTAAAAATATGAGATAATTAAGTGAGTAGTATTTAGCACCGAGTTGGGCCTGATTCTGAGGTCTTATACCCTAGAACTACGTGTCCCCATGGGTTTCTTATTTACCCCAAGTGGGTTAAGATACTGATCACTAAAATTTAAAGGTTCTACTTTGATGGAAAGGATAGAACACCTATCCTCAACATGGGCAAGATATTGTACTCCATGAGCAAGGTTGATATAATGATTGATATGTTGTGAATGTTAGATGTACGAGAATGATCTAGTAGGCTTCAACAGTGTGTGAAATAGCTTAAGTTTATTTGATTGGTAATCAAGCCTAATGTTGTAAGAATGATGTAGAAGTACGCCCAAGGATCTTTGGGGCTGTATTATTTTCGAGTATCATTGCATGTTGTGTGGTTAGTAGTATGATTGAGTTGTTAGGTGGAGAAAGACTCATTAGATAATGTATGATGTTCTTGATAACTAAGTTAAGGAGTTATAATTGAAGATGTTGAGCCTGTTAAGTATGATTTTGATTCTCATGGTTTAGAAAATTAAGCTTCATTATATTAGTAGGCTATGATTGAAGTAGTATGGTCAGTCAAAAGTTTGGAGATACCCATGTTAAGCGTTAGAATGTAATTTTGAAAGTTGGGAGATTGAGATAATAGAGATAAGAGTTGAAGCACTAAATGGTGTGCACTCCGACTATGTGGATGCTTATATGGATTCGAAGTTAGTAAGTGATAAAGTATTATAGGATGACTTTTAGGGCTATAAAAAGAGAGGGTGTAGCTCAGAAGGGAGTATTAGAAGTTGGTCTTACACTTTCAGATGTAGTAACTTAGGTTAAGTTCTTTTGTTTATGTGCATTATTATATCCCAGACTCTAGAGTAAAGTGATAGTAGTTAGACTATAGTTTACATAGTGGTTCACAGCCTTAGAGTGATGGCTTAAGTATAAGGGGGGATGATAGAAAAACTAACCAAGTGCACAAGTAACCAAGTCAAGCTTTCAGATTCTAGTAGATGTACCAGTAACTTATAAAATAACTGTAAGGAATCATGATGCCCAACCGAATCTTATTTTATTATTTCAGTTGTCCCAAAACCTTCTTATGTCTTACGTTCAGTCCCATGATCTTAATTCATGGTCATGGATATGATAGAGAATTTTGTACTACCTTAATTCCCAAGAATAAGGATTTCCAGTTCTTTCAGCAGTTGGAATCATGTTCCATAAATTATGAACTCCAAATTTAAGTCATTTACCTCATGACTCATGTAATCAAGCTTTACGGTATGTTCAGTTCAAGTATTTAAGCAATAATTTTAATGATCAGCGAAATACAGGTTTATATCATGTATGTCCTCGGGTTAGACCTCTTTGATAAGTTTATGATGCTAAATATTCTATTCCTCAAGCCTTAGTTGAGTGTTAGGTTATTCACCGTATCCCTTCATGTATTAGGCCCTCATTTTCTAAACTTTTATTACCTTTCCTTCGGTCAAGATAATGATGATGATCAGTTGTCTGGATGGGAGAGAGTAAACATTTCTTGTTGATAAAAAATAGTTATATTCTTATTTTAGCTAAGGTAGTAGCGTGTGAAGTAAGATTGAAGCCAAGTCTTTAATACATGTCATGGTTTGTCGATGTTTTATATGTGATGTTTGGGTAGTTGAAATCTTATGTATGTCTTCTTAGGACTAGTGCATGGAAGTTGTTCTTGATAGAGGTTTGTAAGTTGTGACAAAGGTATTTTATGGGAGTGTGTTTAGAAGTGTATATGTGGTTATAAAAGTAGGTTTGAACATCTTGTTTGTATATATATTAGAATGAATGTATTGTGTGTTAGTAAACGTCTAGTATGAGTTCAAATATGGTTGTTGGAGTGGTAATGAGAATTGCGGATGAGATGAGAAGTTGTGAAATGCAAGGTGTGTTGAATTTATGGTTTAGGCTAGTATTACAGTGTTATGTGGTGCATCCTATGATTTTGAGTTAGGTTTGATGATGGTGAGAGAATTTAGTTCATTCTAGACATCAGAATATGGAAATATTAGTGCTATATGAGAATTGTAAGTTGAATAGAGCGAGTATAGTATTTAAGGGGAATAGTATATATGAGGGAGTATTCGAGAACTGCTGCTAAGCTTGAAGGTAAGAAGTAGCATTTCCTAAAGCCTGGTAATTCTATCCTAGTTTATGAGTAATATGTCTATATTCCATGTTATGGAGTGTTGAAGAGATACTCCAACTATGTATAAGTTTCCAGTGTAGTTCAGCAAGTATAGCCAGCAATATTTTTCACCCAATCCTACTAATTGAAGTCTCATACATATGACCATTCCAAGATATAATCTATTCCATCCATGTAAATTGCAAATTCAGTTCAATTGGTACATTAGTTTTAGTTTGAAGATTTGGGTATCTAGTCATGACTTAGTTCATAAGTATTCATTGAACAACCTTAGTTTTCCAAGTATTCTAGTTCAAACAATGTGATATCCATTGTGTAATCTTAGCCTCATTTTCTCATGATTATGCCTGCATAAGCATTTATTTCCCAGTCTATAAATACGATCATGCCATGATCTTATTAAGAGAATTCTAAACTCTCAGCATGAGTCATCTCCCCATGATAAGATAAAGCAAGTTAGCTCAGAGTCTGACGAAGATAATAGACTTCCTTAATTCAGTCCTTTTTTTAATCAAAGATTCAGCTATATGACTATTCTTATTATGAGTTCATGCATTCTATGAAGTACCCAAAAGTCAAAGATAAAGTAGAGTCAGTTTAGCAAGTTATTTCAGCTGTGAATCCCTAGTTTTCTTTGTACTATTATACTTACGAGTGACATTCGAGGACGAATATTCCCAAGGGGGAGATATTGTAAGACCCTGTAAAGTTCCCTCGTCATTAAGGCTTTCGAAATGAAGAAAAAAGAAGTCTTACACTTGGAAATTTTGCTAAGTGCTCAACACTTAATTTATTTTTGAACCTGAAAACTTTGGGGAATTATTTATCGACCTTTACGACCTCCGTTTATTGATTTTTTTGTTGTTTTGCGATGGATCAAGGTAAGAGTACATCTCGAGTGAGTTTCAAAATTTTTAGATGAGCCTAAGGGAATGTTTGGATTTCAGAAACAATAGCTAAAGGCTATAAGGATACGCCACCCAGCTTCGTAAAGGCTCTGGTCAAGGCGCCGCCTAGCTTAGCAAAGGCTATGGGCAAGGCACCGCCCAGCTTAGTCAAGGCTCTAGCCAAGGCATCGCCCTGGCCATAACCTTTTTGTCTAGTTTTCATCTTCTTTACTCCATCTCATTAAGGGTAGAAATGGTATTTTCCACCCTTTTATCATCCTTAACACGGGATTAAATCCCCAAGAAACCAAAATAAGTTTATTTTCTCTCAAAATCACCAAGGACATTCATTAGGGTTTCAACCTAAAAACCCAAATATCTTAAGATTCAACCGTACGTTTTTGCTAATTTTTCAAGATTCGGATTCCGTATTGTGAGTTCTACAATAAAAACCTATCAATTGTATGAATAGCATCCTAGAAAGAAAGAGTCTGTAATTTAAGGTATCTGGGGTTTGTACAAGAACACTCTTTAGTTCTTATGCCCAAATGTTTTAGATTTTCTTAAATAATTTGGTATTTCCAAGATGAATTCATATTTGATTGCTATATTTCAAGTTTATGAGATTATGAAATCTTTCAAGTCTTGAATTGCATGATTATTTTGTTCAATTATGATCTAAATTGAGAGTTCATGATATAAATTGCACATTCCTATATTGATATCATGTTTCCAAGAATTTCGGAGAGTTGTTGTCATAAGTGGAACTTTATTGTGAAATTGTGAGTCTTCGAGGATGAATTATTTATTCTCCAAGAAGTGTACATATATTTCCATATTGCTGACATTTTAAAACTTTGATGAAAAGTCTATTAAGATTTCAAGAAAAGAACTGTGTTTTGATCCTAAGCTAACAAAGAAATCCACATTATTTGTTTTATTTGAGATAAAGGGGAAGCATATTGGCTCCCATTACATATTGTTGAATTGTTTAAGGTGGATAGTCGTAAAGTTCTAAGATAAGTAAGGCAGTAGTAATTAGCATCGAGTTGGGTTTATTTCGAGGTCTTATGCCCCAGAACTACGTGCCCCCATATGTTTTTGATTTACCCCAAGTGGGTTAAGCTAGTGATCACTAAAAGTTAAAGGTTCTACTCTGATGGAAAGGATAGAACAGCTCTCCCCAACATGGGCAAGACATTGGACACCAGGTCATCTCACATGGTTTATGTCGGTTAGAAGAAACTCCCAAAGTTATGTAATCCCGAATCCTAAGTGTCCCAAAGTCTCTTAAGTTCTCTAGAGTCTCAAGTCTTAAAGATCCTATAGTATCAAGTTCTTGAGTTGTAAAGAAATTTTACTATCCTTAAGCTAAAAGTGCAAGTTTGAAGGTATACTGATTTTGAAGGCTATGACCCTATGATTTCTAAAGTTTTCAAGTTTCATGATTATTTAGTTCCTAAGAAGTTTCTTGCTTTCATGAGATTATAGCTTATGTCCTTCAAGTTGATACTTTAAGATTTCATCTAATTTACAATTTGAGAACAAATACAGAATATAGATCCAGAATAAAGTAAAATGACTCACGTGATTTCTATTATTTATTTCCTAAGCATAACTTATGAGAATTTTATTCAAGCTATGTGGGTCATTTAAATTTAGCATGCATGATTTCTATAAATATTGATGATATTGCTTAACTATTCATACACTCTCATATACTCAGTACATCCTCAAAGCACTAATCCACATATACGTCTATATGCTACATTGTCTCATAATGTAGGTATCAGTTCAGTTGTAGCACACATACTTTATTCAGAAGGTTGCAGCTTCCAGTCAGCATGTAATGAGTCTTTTTGATTCAAGGGCTCGAGTCAGTTCTACAGTTTGATATTTTCTTTATTCAGCCGTATTGATTTGGGATAGTTGGGGGTCATGTCCCGGCTATCTAAATTCAATGCTAGTAAAGGCGTCATAGACAGTCAGTATAAGTTGATATATTTAGTTTCAGTTTTGTTTTTAAGAGCAGAGTTGTAATCTTGTAAATTCAATTTTGTATAGTATAGATTCAGAAAGAGTTATTTTCCGCTGATTTTGTACAATTTTATGTATTTAATTTAGTTGTGTATGAGTTATGCTAGTAGAACGGTTATCTTGGGGTCACTTGTGACCCTAAGCACCATGTGATGTCTCGGGACTCATTTTCGGGGTATTACAAAGTAGTAAGTCTAATTCTAATCAAATTTTTGTTTTAATTAATGATTATTTTAAATGATTTCATCATCATTCTTATATATGTACTGATTTATTTTAGATTGTCCATCCGTGGCTTGTTCTGACCAACCGAGAGTTGAAGATGCTATTTTTTCTTACTTTACACTCTTTGCAAACTTTACCAGACCCTAAGTTCGTTGATAGAGTAAAAATGCAATTTTTCGGAGCAACAACCATCACAAGAAAAACAATTTTGGAGGGCAGGCTTGTTGTTGTTGATGATGTTAGTTGTAGTGGTAATGGTGCTGCTGTTGGGCCTAATGATTATGATTATAATCATACTGGTTATACAGATTTTTCTCCAGATTTTACCGCATCTAGCGAATGTTATGCATGCAAATGCCAAGACTGCAGGGCAAAACATGATGTACTAATTTCTTCTGTAAAGAAAATGACATCTAAGAGGAGTGTCATTCCATTAAAGAGGATTTCATATCCATACACTCTACTAGAGATCAAGGTGGCTAAAAGAAGAAGTAAAGTTATTTCAAGGCATCATCAAGCATCAAAATAAGCAAAATTATATCACCTTTGTCTTTGTCTTAAATCGTTGTTCAGTGTACAAGGGCCATAGGAGAGCAACATGATCTGAAGAAGGTGAATGTACATCATATGTTCCAACAAACAAACAGGCACATATCTATTTCAATAGATGATACATCTGCTGAAAATTATCAAAAAAATATATACATTTGTTGCAACTGTTGTCTAACCTGCTGCATCAGATGTGTTATCTGTTACAATGGATGAGTCTTTTGTTGCAACAGATAGGTCATTTGTTCGAAATTATCGTGCTGCTCTGATTTACCTATTTGAATTTACTCCAACAGATGATCCATCTATTGCAAAAAAAGACTCATCTATTGCAATAGATGGACAATATGTTGTATATCTGTAATTATCTTTGACAATTCTGGCATTCTCGGTGAATGTCATAGTAGAAGCTACTGCTGAAAAGCATAATATCATAGTTGATAATCCATCAACTGCTTCCGGTGAAGAAGAAGAATTGGAGCCTGTTAGTTTGGGAGAACGGGAAGAATTACCCATTTGAATGGCATAACATCTTGGATGAGGCTCCAGAAAAAATAACACAGTTGATCAACAACTATTTAGAATAGATTACCAATGGACTATGAAAGCATCATCTTGGCAGGTACATAAATTAATTTTAAACATATAGGTTTATAGAATTCTTGTTGTAAGAACATGATATTAACAGATATAAATTATCATGTAGAAAATAAAATGACGAACACTACAAAGTAAATGAATCGAGTCTTGGTTTTGATATGTTAGACTTTGTTGTTGTACATCTCAGAATAAAAAACTTGGTTCTATTTGATGTCACAGCCCTAAACTTGCTGGAATAATGAGGTTTAAATTCCATACATATTACTATTAATTAATACTTTATTTAGTTACATCTGCGTATTAATTTTTTCATCACGTAATTTAAAATATTTGATAAGCACATCAATATCATTTTTTACTACCTCCGAAATAAGGCCAAGTTGTAAACACAAGAATAATACAGGTAAACGACAGAAAATTATTTGTATAAATTTTACATCAATAATGCCTACGATAGGCATTGTCAACAACAGCCTAAAGTTTCTAAAAATGAGAAATGATTAATCAACATCATCATATATTTTAGCATTACAGTTGGCTTACCGTGGCATTTCGTTGATGAAGTATACATCCTAATTAATTATGGTGATGAATTACATTGGGTGTTGGTTGTTGTCAAAACACAGGCGCATCCGTGTTTATGACTTGATATCGTGAAGGAGACATTTTGGACCATCATCTGAGATACAAAATATTGCCTACTTACCTTGATATGAGTGGCTTTTTGGACCAAAAGGTTTCTACTGATTGGTCAATGATTAAAGAATATCGGGATAAAATGAGTAATCTATTTGATGTACAATAAGTTGAAGGAATTTATCAGCAAACCATTGGTAGCCTGTAAGTTTAAGTTTCATGATTTAGATTTATTTAACAAATTTCACAACTCTTGCATGAACTGCAAGATATAGATTATCTATTTTTTTAAAACGCAGGGATTGTGGTCTTTTTGTTGTTGCCTACGCTGAGTATTTAAGCGATGGATTACAAGTACCAAATGATGGACTTGATGATGGATTACTCCACAAAAGATATTTTTCTCTTTTATGGAAATATAGAGAAGCAAAAGCGAAGAAGACGTATGTAAGAGATATTAAAGATACAGGATGACCAAAGCTGAATTCCGTAGCACCGGATGAAGAACAACTTGTCAATATTGACTAGATCATTATAAATTGAGTATGTCAATATAATAACCTGTCCTCCTTATTTTAACTTGTTGATTTATTCGTAGAGTAAATCTGTAATACATCGTATTTCTACCTAGCTTGAAATCATCCCAAGAATGTTAGAAACTTACTTTGGAAGATTAATCCACTTTTGTACACATGAAATTTTTAAGATTTTCACTTTTATTCATGTGGGAAATTCGATAAGCTTTCCAATGATATAATATTCACCTAAATTTGATAACCGAGTAAGAAGTTATGACTATTTCAACTTTCCATCGTAAACAGTGCCATATTAGTCAGCGGCGCGCCGCGCCACAAGAGAAAATGCCATTTGTCAAATTCTAGTAAGGGACCACGATAGTGGTGTGTCACGCCAAATTTCTAGGTCACAAATGAAGTGGCAACGCAATGGCTCCGCATCGCGCCATTCCTCAATTTCCTAGTTGTCAAATTCCAGTGACACAACGCGATAGTGTCGCGTCGCGCAAAGGGTCCAGGTCGGGAAATTTTCACCAATTTAATAAGACGTATCCAGGGTTAAAAGGATCAATTTCCCACCCGTATTTAAACCCAATAATACATGATTTAGCTATTCTTCACCCAAAATATACTAGTTTCTCTTAATTTTCTCTCAAGAACAAACTAGGGTTTCAATTGGGGATTCAATTTCAAGAAAATCTCTCCATCAATCTTCGTTAAATCAAGAACTAAGGTATGAGTTGTGTTGATTTATGGATTCCTTTCATTCATAAAGCTCAAGAACCCTATTTCAAAATATAAATCATGATTATTATCTTACGTGTTGCTCAAATTATGTGATGGTTGTTGTTTGATTCCCATGTTGGGATCCTTATGTGAAATTATGAAAACTACGTTAGCATATAAATTGAAATCCATGAATTTGGTGGTTTATGATTTGTGAAATTTGATGATTTTGCCTATGCCTTAAGTTGTGCATGTAAGGTGTTTGATAAAATGCCTAAAGTGATAGAAATTATGCACTATAGCTAAATTGTGACCCAAATGACAATTTATGTTTTAACCTTATGTTCAAAATGACTTCCATGTTATTCTCATGTATTGAAATTGTTGTTGGATTTCACATGAGTTAGCCTTACGAAATTATTCTATGTATACATGCTATCTTATTCATGTACCAAGCTATGATAATAAAATGCCTATGAAATATCTCTAATTATTGTGTTATGGTTTGTTGATGTAGGTCACGTATTCAAAAATGTCATGCCTTATCACTTTCCCTCTATCGAGTCTTGGGGGTACTTGTACCCGACAAGTCAGTTGTATGTCTACAGCTAGTGTCATGTTTTCATGATATCCTCAGTCAAGCCATGGTCCATAGAATTCAATCAGTCATGTGACTCAGGAAAGCTTACTAATTTAGTAATCCCAATAGTATTTCATTAGTTAATGAAACTCCATGAGTTCAGTCTAGTCCAGTTCAATTAATCATGTTCATTGTCTATTCAGATGGGAGTAAGAATTAGTACTGAGTGAACCAAAGGATGGTATCTCACCTTTTATATGAGGGTGTGATTGTTAGAACCAATCCTTTCATTCCAGAACTATGTAACCAACATAGGTTGAGATATCATAGCCAGCTATATGATGGTAGATAAGGTAGCTTAACCTGTTATATGAGGGTTCCCACCATTCTCACTAATGTTTCCTGTTATATGAGGGTTACTCACACATTGTCCTTATCAGGGCGAGGTATTGACACCCTTCCAATTTGGGGTTACAGATTAGACCCCAACTCAGCTATAATGGCATATTAGGGATATGTTGGTTAGATGACTACTTCCTAAAATTTCGATCACAAAATTAGGACTATCGTATATTGTCATTCAGTCTTAGTAATAGAACTCAGATAGTTCTACAAAATTTAGGGCTGTTAGATAAAGTCAACTCAGAATAGTGTGGAACTCAGCTAGTTCCATCAGAAACTAGATTATCAGATATAATTGCTCGGTATTAGTTTTTTAAGTTATACCGTTATCAGTATCCCATGTTATCATTACTTTGACTAAATAATCATGTTATGACGACCCTAGTTACAGTTATTATGCATTCATGCATGTATTCTCACATTCATATTATTCAGTCAGTTGGTATAGATTATGTATGTAAACCCTTTACAATCAGCCTTCCCCACATACATACCAGTACATTCAAAGTACTGACGTATTTGTGATACGGTGTCTTATACCATAGGTTTAGAAGAACGAGTTCCAGAGCATCAGGAGCATTCCAGTCTCTGCCGTTAGAGTTAGCAATGAGTCCTTATCTTTCTCGGACATGATCATTTCTTTAATATCTCATTAATTAGTTTATTAGTTGGCATTAGTTGGGGACATGTCCCATCATTTCCTTATTCAGACAGTTATGTTTTAGAGGCTTTTCAGACTACAGTATGTTTAAACAGTTTTGTTTAGGGCATTTATACTCCATCCAGATGATATATTTTATCAGATATTATGTTACAATTTGAACCTTATGGTCTTTCAGTTCATGTTTCCACATTATACAGTATATCGTGTAGGATATAGGCACAAATATTAGTCACGGGTTAGCTTGTGGTCCTTCAGGGTCATGACTACCGTATGGTGTTTCAGGTACCAGGTTTTGGTTGTTTCTCTCTTTTTTCTACAGAACATGCCTTCAAAAAGAAGAAATTGGAATCATTCAGCCCCTCAGCCCAAAGAACCTTTGGACGAACTTGTTTCTTATGCTGAGTTTAGAGCTGCATTCACTACTCTTGCTCAGTCAGTTGCCGCTCAGAATGAATGACCATCTATTATTTCGACCAATCAAGTGTCCAATACAGCTGCAGCCAGGATTCGAGACTTTACCTAAATGAATCCTCCATCCTTTCTCGAGTCTATGTTAGATGAGGACTCTCAAGAATTCATTGATTAGGTTTAGAAGGTTACTGACATTATGGGGGTGTCAGTTGTTGAGTGTATTGAGCTAGCTGACTATTAGTTGTAGGATGTTTATCAAAATTGGTACAAGCAGTGGAAGTAAGAGAGTTCAATTGATGTAGGACCTATAGAGTGGAAGGAGTTTGTCACCGCATTTTTAGAAAGGTTCTTTCCCCTAGAGCTGAGAAAGGCTAAGATGTTAGAATTCATCAACCTTAGGCAGGGCAACATGACCGTGAAAGAGTATTCTCTTAAGTTTACTCAATTGTCCAGATATGCCTCTTATGTGGTTGCAGATAGCAGGGCTAAGATGAGTAAGTTTGTTTCTGAGGTGAATGATAGTGGGGTCAACGAGTGTAGGTCTGTGATGTTGAATAGTGACATGACTTTATCCGGGCTTATGACTCATGATCATTATATAGAAGATCAAATTATTAAGATGAGGGAGAAGCAAAATAAGAGAGCAAAGATAGGTAGTTCTAAATTTTCTCAGCCTAAATCAGAAGGAGAAAACCATTCTCAGTTTTGTCCTAAGCCATCAGTTCCAGCTCCTTTGTTATCTAGTGATCCATATACTAAGTTCAGGGATGGTAACAAATATAGAGTGCCAGGATCTAAGTAACAGGGCAGTATTAGCAGTGCCCATACCTATCCTCATTACTAGACTTATGGCAATAACCATTAGGGTATTTGTAGAGCTGACAGTGGTATTTGTTTTGAATGTGGCAAGCCAGCACACAGAGTCAGAGACTGTCCTCAGCCAGGACCTCAGGGTCAGCAAAACTATTCCTCAACTTAGTTCGATTCCCCAAATCAGGTGGGGGTTCCACTTTTTGTACTACTAGTAGACAACGCCCAAATAGACTCTATGCTCTCCAGTCCTTGTAAGATAAGGAAAATTCTCCTGATATAGTTACTGGTATGTTACAGATCTTTTATGTGCATATTTACACTTTGCTAAATCCAGGAGCTTTTTTGTCTTTTGTTACTCCTTATATAGTAGTTGATTTTGGAGTCAGTCCTGAAATTCTAATAGAGCACTTTTTAGTCTCTACCTTAGTGGGTAAAATCATCATAGCCTGATGGGTATACAGAAACTGCCCAGTTAGGATATTTCAGAAAGTCACCTCAAAATATTTAGTCGAATTAGAGATGATGGATTTTGATGTCATTCTCAGCATAGATTACCTTCATTCCAACTACACCATAATCGACTGCAGAAACAAAATAGTCCAGTTCCAGTTTCCAAATGAACCCATCCTATAGTAAAAGGGTAGTTTATCCGCTTTTAGAGGTCATTTTGTTTTCTACCTTCGGGCATGGAAAATTATATGTAAAGGATGTGTCTATCATCTTGTTCGAATTAAGGACTCTAGTTCTGAAACTTCCAGTCTTGAATTAGTTCCAGTTGCAAATGAATATTCAGATGTCTTTCCCAAAGAACTTCCAAGAATTCCTCCAGAAAGAGAAATAGACTTTGACATTGATCTTCTTCTAAATACTCAGCTTATATCTATTTCGCCATATAGAATGGCCCCTACAAAACTCAAAGAACTAAAATAACAGTTGAAAGATCTCTGAGAAAAGGGATTCATTAGGCCCAGTGTGTCTCCGTGGGGCGCACCAGTCTTATTCGTACGCAAGAAAGACGGTTCTGTTAGAATGTGTATTGATTACCATCAACTCAATAAATTTATGGTAAAAAAAAGTATCATCTTCCCAGAATTGATGACTTGTTTGACCAACTTTAGGGTGCTAGTTATTTCTCTAAAATAGACCTCAGATCTGGCTATCATCAGCTTAGAGTCAGAGAATGTGACATTCTAAAAATAGCCTTTCATACTCGGTATGGTCACTTTGAATTCCTAGTCATGTCCTTTGTTCTTACCAATGCCCCAGCAGCTTTCATAGACTTGATGAACCATATGTTTAAGAAGTAATTGGACATATTCATCATAGTCTTTATAGATGATATTCTGGTCTATTCCTGCAGTGAGCATGATTATGCAGACCATCTCAAAATCATACTTCAGACTCTCAAAGATCATTAGTTGGTCGCCAAATTCAGTAAGCGCAAATTTTGGCTAAGGTCAATATCATTCCTTGGCCATATCATTTTAGGTGATGGCATTAGAGTAGATCCTCGAAAGATCAAAGCGGTAAAAAACTATCCCAAACCTGTTTCTCCATCAGATATCACGAGTTACTTGGGTTTTGCTTGTTATTACAGACAATTTGTTACAAGATTTTCTTCTATTGCATCCCCTATGTCCAGATTGACTCAAAAGAAAGTCAAGTTTCATTGGTTAGATCCTTACGAGAAGAGTTTTTGGTAGTTGAAGACTCGAATTACCTCAACCCCAGTTTTAGATCTTTCAGATGGTCCAGATAGATTCGTAGTGTATTGTGATGAATCTAAAGTAGGTTTGGGTTGTGCCATCATGCATCATGGTAAGGTCATAGACTACGCCTCCAGATATCTTAAACCCCATAAGAAGCATTATCCTACTCATGATCTTGAGTTAGCAGCCATAGTATTTGACTTAAAGATTTCGAGGCATTATTTATATGGTGTTCATGTAGATGTGTTCACAGATCATAAGAGTCTCCAGTATGTCTTTTCTCAGAAAGATATCAATCTTTATCGGAGAAAGTTGTTAGAGCTCTTGAAAAATTATGAAATTAGTGTCTTTTATCATCTGGGCAAGGCCAACATAGTGGTCGACGCTATCAGTAGACTGTCTATGGGTAGTGTTGCTCATGTTGAGTATATAAAGAAAAATTTAGCTCAGTAAATCCATAAGCTTTCCAGATGATTCATTCGCTTAGTCAATACAGAAGAGGGTGATATACGGGTTCAGAGTAGTTAGAATCATCTCTAGTTTCTAAGGTAAACGAAAAGCCAGATAGAGATCCCAGTCTAGTCAAGTTAAAAGAGTTAGTAAAGGAACAGTAAGTAGAGGTTTTCTCCCAAGGGGGATATGGTGTTTTGCGTTGTCAGGGTCATCTGTGTGTTCCAGGTGTAGATGACTTAAGGCAGCGAATTCTTCCAGAAATGCATGGTGTGCACTACTATATTCATCCAAGGGCCACAAAGATATACCGCGACTTGCGGGAGATCTATTGGAGGAGTGGGATGAAGAGAGATGTTGCAGAGTTTGTGGCAAAGTTATCTATATATTAGCAAGTTAAGATAAAGCATCAGAAGCCTAGTGGGTCCATACAAGAGTTCAATATTCCTACCTAGAAGTGGGAAGAAGTTAACATAGACTTCATGACGGGTTTGCCTCGTACTCGTCATCAACATGATTCAGTTTGGGTCATTTTAGACAGATTGACCAAATCAACTTATTTTCTTCCAATCCTTACCTTTTATTCAGCCGAGGATTATGCCAAACTCTACATCAGAGAGTTGGTCAAATTTCATGGTGTTCTATTAGGTATTATCCCAGACAGAGGTACCCAGTTCACTTCTTATTTCTGGAAAGCATTCCAAAAAAGTCTTGGTACCCAAGTTCTTCTCAGTACAACCTTTCATCCCCAGACATATGGTCAAGTAGAAAGGACCATTCATACTTTAGAAGATATGCTAAGGACCTGTGCAATCGATTTCAAGGGTAGTTGGGATTACCATTTTCCTTAGATTGAATTTGGATACAATAATAGCTATCATTCCAGTATTAATATGGCTCTATTGGAAGCTCTCTATGGTAGGAGATGCAGATCTATAGTTCTTTGGTTCGAAGTTAGTGAGGCCTCAGTTATAGGGACTGACTTAGTATTTGATGCATTAGAAAAAGTCCAGTTTATCTGAGAAAGACTCTAGGCTGCTCAAAGCTGAAAAAAGTCTTATGCAGATGTGTGTATAAAGGATCTCAAGTTTGATTTTGGTGACTATGTCTATCTAAATATATATACCATGAAGGGAGTGAAGAGGTTTGACAAGAAGGGAAATCTCAGTCCCTGATATGTCGGTCCCTTCAAAATTCTCAGTTACTTCAGTAAGGTATCTTATGACCTCAAATTACCTTCAGATCTTGCTGTAGTCATCTAGTCTTCCATATTTCTTTGCTCAAAAAGTGCAAAGGTCACCCGGTAGTTGCAGTCCCTATTCAGAGGATATATGTTCAGAATATCCTCTCTTATGAAGAGATTCCAGTCGAAATCATAGACTATCAGACTCGTAGATTGAGGAATAAAAAAATCCCTCTAGTCAAATTTCTTTGGAGAAATCAGTCCGTTGAAGGAGCTTCTTGGGAAAAAGAAGTAGACATGGGTACCAAGTGTCCTCACCGCTTCAATGTTAATTCAGATCTAGCTCAAGGTAAACATTCTCCTTATGCTTTTCAGTTTTCATGTCCAGATTTTAGTTACAACTTTGTATCAATCTCATCATGTTCATAATTCCATGTTTAAACTTGGTATGAAGTACCATTCCATATTCAGTCATATGTTCATGCATCATATTAGTCATGTGTTCATGCATCAGACATGTATTCTCCTAGTGAGAGACTCAGTTATTAGAACAATCAGTCATATATTCATGATTCAATTACACATGCATCAGATATGCATGTTTAGTATGATATATATACATTTCAGTTACCAGTCATGTCAGTCCTGAGATCATGTTCCATCTGTTCATGTTCAGTGTGTATGTCTGTTTATCATCTACCCTCTTACTCAATCTCATTCGAGGATGAATGTTCTCAAGAGGGAGATATTACAATAACCCGTATTTCTACCTAGCTTGAAATCATCCCAAGAATATTAGAAACTTAATTTTAAAGATGAATACACTTTTGTATATGTGAAAATTTTAAAATATTCACTTTTTTTCATGTGGGAAATTCAATAAGGTTTCCATCGATATAAGATTTGCCTAAATCCGATAACCGGGTAAGAAGTTATGACTATTTCAAGTTCCAGTCGTAAAACAGCACCATATTAGTCAGTGGCGCACCATACCACCAGAGAAAATGGCATTTGTCAAATTCTAATAGGGGTCCGCAATAGTAGTGCATCTCTCCAAACTTCCAGTTTGCAAACGAAGTGGCAACGTGATGGCTCCACATCGCGCCAGGGTTCCAGATCGTGAAATTATCACTAATTTTAAAAGACGCATCCAGGGTTAAAAGCATCAATTTTCCACCCCTATTTAAACCCTATAACATGTTATTTAGCCATTTTTCACCCAAAATGTGCTATTTTCTCTCAAGAACAAACTAGGGTTTCAATTGATGATTCAATTCCAAGAAAATCTTTCCATCAATCTTCGCTAAATCAAGAACTAAGGTATGTGTTGTGTTGATTTATGGATTCCTTTCATCCATAAATCTCAAGAACACTATTTCAAATTATTAATCATAATTATTATGTTGTGGGTTTATCAATTTATGTGATGGTTGTTGTTTGACTCCCATGTTGGGATCCTTATGTGAAATTTTGAAAACTACATTAGCATATAAATTGAAATACATGAATTTGGTGGTTTATGATTTGTGAAATTTGATGATTTCACCTGTGCCTTAAGTTGTGCATGTAAGGAGTTTGATAAAATGCCTAAAGCGATAGAAATTATGCATTTATATCTAAATTGTTACCCAAATGACAATGTATGCCTTAACCTTATGTTCAAAATGACTTCCATGTTATTCTCATGTATTGAAATTGTTGTTGGATTCCTCACGAGTTATCCTTAAAAAGTTATGCTATGTATACATGAAATCTTATTCACGTACCAAGCTATTATAATCAAATGCCCATGAAATATCTCTAATTATTGTGTTATGGATTGTTGATCTTGGTCACATATTCAAAAATGTCATGCCTTGTCAGTTTCCCTCTATCGAGTCCTGGGGGTACTTGTACATGACAAGTTAGCTGTATACATAGAGCCAGTGTCATGTTTTCATGATATCCTCAGTCAAGCCATGGTCCATAGAATTTTGTCATTCATATAACTCAGGAAAGCTCAGTAATTCAGTAATCTTAATAGTATTTCGTCAGTTAACGAAACTCCATGAATTTAGTCTAGTCCAGTTAAGTTAATTTTGTTCAGTGTCTATTAAGATGGGAGTAGGAATTACCACCAAGTGAACCTAAGGATGGGGACTCACCTGTTATATGAGGGTGTGATTCTTAGAAGTAATCGTTGCGTTCCAGAACTATATAGCCATCATAGGTTGAGATATAATAGCCTGCTATATGAGGGTAGATGAGGTGGATTAACCTGTTATATGAGGGTTCCTACCATTCTCACTAGAGTTACCAGTTATATGAGTGTTACTCACAGATTTTCCTTACCAATGGCGCGGTATTGACACCCTTCTAATGGGGGTTACAGATTAGACCCCATCTCAGCCATAATAGTGTATTAGGGGCATGTCGGTTAGATGAATACTTTCCATAGTATCGGTTACAGAATCAGGACTGTCAGATATAGTCATTCAGTCTCAGTAATAGAACTCAGATAGTTCTACAGAATTCAGGGTTGTCAGTTACAGTCAACTAAGAATAATGTGGAACTCAGCTAGTTCCATCAAAAACTAGTCTTTCAGATACAGTCGCTCAGTATTAGTTATTTTAGTTATACAGCAATCAGTATCCCTTGTTATCAGTACTTTGACTCAGTAATCATGTTATCACGACCTTAGTTATGGTTATTATGTATTTATGCATGTATTCTAACGTTTATATTATTCAGTCAGTTAGTATAGATCATGCATGTAAACCCTTTGTATTTAGCCTACCTAACATGCATACTAGTACATTTGAAGTACTGACGCATTTGTGCTATTATTTCTTATACCATAGGTTCAGAAGTATGAGATCCATAGCATCAGTAGCATTACAGTCTTCCAAATCAGAGTTAGCAGTGAGTCCTCAGCTTTTGAGGATATGATAATTTATTTAATATCTCATTAATTAGTTTATTAGTTGGAGTTAGTTGGGGACATGTCCCATCATATCCTTATTCAGACAGTTATATTTTAGAGGCTTTTCAGATGACAGTATGTTTAGACAATTTTGTTTTGGGCATTTATACCCCAACCCAGATGTTATATTTTATTGGATATTATGTTACAGTTTGAACCTTATGGCCTTTCAGTTCATGTTTCCGCATTATACAGTATATCATGTAGTATATAGGAACAGATATCAGTAATGGGTTGTCTTGTGGTCCTTTGGGGTCATGAGCATCGTGTAGTATTTTGGGTACTAGATTCGGGGTGTTACATGATCATTTGTACCCATAATGATTATTTTACATTTCATTTAATTGTTGAGTTATTTCATGTAATTTCCAAAAGATTGAATTTATTTTATGTTGTTTATGAATATAATTTAATCCTTAGTTTTGAATATGTTAATTGAAATGGAATACTAGATTCAAATATTGCAACAGATAATATATTTGCTGCAACAGACGACATATCTTATAAAATAGATTTAAACATATGTTGCAACATGCGATGCAACATGTAGGTCATCTACTGGAAACTATATAATAGGTATTCCTACTTTTTTTATTTTCTCCAACAGATTACCTATCAGTTGTAACAGATATATTATGTATTGCAACAACTTGTATATCTATTGTGACAGACAGACTGGGAACATCTGCATAATGCAATAGATGACTAACCTATTTCAACAAATAATCAATATGTCACAATAGATACTATATCTATTACAACAGATATACAATCTATTGCATTATAAAAAATCTACTTTTACCAGACATAAAAATTATTGCCACTACATGTAAAGTGAAATGGCTTGAAATAAAAACTTGTTATCGTATTCGTCTCTGTCTTTTTACATATTCTTATTTATACATGGGCTCCAACGATTTATTTAGGTCATCTGCTGGAAATTATATAATAGGTCTTCCTACTTTCTTATTTGTTCCAACAGATTACTTATCAGTTGCAACAGATAGATTATATAGTGCAACAGATTGTATATCTGTTGTGACAGACAGACTGGGATATATCTGCATAATATAATAGATGACGAACATATTCCAACAGATAATCAATCTATCATAACAGATATAAAATATGTTGCATTATAACAATTTAACTTTCGCCAGACATAAAAATTATTGCCACTATATGTAAAGTGAAGTGGCTTGAAATAAAAAATTATTATCGTGTTCGTCTCTGTCTTTTTACATATTTTTCTTTATACACGAGTTCCAACCATTTAGTTAGGTCATCTTCTATAAATTATATAATAGGTCTTCCTACTTTCTTGATTTCTTCCAAGAGATTACCTATCAGTTGCAACAGATAGATTATATGTTGCAATGGATTGTATATCTGTTGCGGCAGACAAACTGGGAAACATTTGCATAATGAAATAGATGACCAACCTATTCTAATAGATATTTAATCTGTCACAACACATATTATATCTGTTACAACAGATATAAAATCTGTTGCATTAGAAAAATTTAACTTTCACCAGACATAAAAATTATTGCCACTACATGTAAAGTGAAGCGGCTTGAAATAAAAAATTGTTATCGTGTTTGTTTCTGCCTTTGTACATATTATTCTTTATGCATGGTCTCCAAGCATTTTGTTAGTACCCCATAAGCCCATACCTCTTCCATCTTTCCCATAATAGTGTCGCACATACCAATCATTTCTGTGCCGGTCAGCAAACACTCGATATATGCATGCGAGCTGTTCTATTTCTTTTGAGATAGATGTTCTTATTCGACCTTAAGAAACCCATGATTCCTTTCTCAAGACTTCCTCTGACAAATGATCCATCAGCTTACTCTACTTCAAGAACTTAGGGAACAACATCAAGAGTGGATTCACGTGGGTTAAAAATGTGTCCACATTGAAGATAGGTAAGTTGCAGTCATAAACCTTTATCTTTCCCTCATAGAGTAGTTTCTGAATAGTGAAAAAATGTTTGACTTCCACGTTCATGACTGCAATGATTATCTTTGGCTTGGTCCAGCTCTTACCGTGTAGATATGGCCTATTCCCTTTAACATATTTAATAACATCTTCATCCCATTCGAACGTAAAAACTAACTTATCAAATCTCTGGACATTGGTACCAGCCCGCCCATGGAGATCATCATACCTATTCTTGAAATAGTTGAAGAAGTTGAGGTTTATTATCCTATCAACAGCACCATAAGAATCTAGGTACACCAATTGCCTGCCCCTCATGAGGCAGAGAATTTTATCAACATACTTTGGTATAAGAAGATAATTTTTAAATAAGTTAGAATTGTAAAGAATAAAAACATAGTGAAAAGATTCTGTTGTAGAGGGTTCTCTGAATTAGTTCAAATATTACCCAGCTAACGTAACTTATGCAACAGATGTGTATTACAATGCAACAGAACACCCAACTATTGCAACAGATTACACATTTGTTGCTAGCTTCTTCTTCATGGAGTAGATTGGAAGGCTAAGTTAGAAAAAGTAAACATACATTGTCCACGTACCACACACGCATAATTTTCATACTCCTGAAGTCTTTGTCGTCAAATGAATACATGGTGTATTCTTCTAGAGGTTTCATATCATCCTTCATGATCTCTTACGGTTCCTTCTTCTCCTCGGCGCCATGTTTCATGTATATTTCTACCTTCTCAGTGGCCCCTAAAATTTAACAACTCTTGGAGTGAGAGAAGATGCAATTTTTGATGTTTTATAAATAGAGAGTACTTGTCTAATGTTTCTTGTCTTCCTCCTAACCACCACTGTTGGAGTGTATGACTCTCTAACCTTATTGGATGGTATGACACCCATCTTGGATTTCAACTACTCGGCAGCTTTAATAATAGCCTCTATTTTTTCAAGGAGTTTATCCTCTCTATCTTTGCATACTGTGCATTTGCAATGGAACATGAGGGTGAAGAGGGGTGAGAAAGATCACTGTAAGGGTAGAAGGGACCGGTGTAGGGGTGAAAGGGAACTATGCAAGGGGTGTTTTCAAATGCATTTATTTTTTCTAAGCACCAACATTCTCATAATCACGACTTGTAGCAGTAGTATCCGAATAGCTTCCACCAACATCAACAACTCCACCAAAAACATCCCCAGAAGACGCATCCTGATCTGCAGCAGTAGCTTTAACATTAGGCTGACCTTGCCTAACTGCTCTTCTTATGAATGGTGCTCCAACCAATTCCTTCTTTATTAACTCCACCATTGGGTTTTATTTTGTATAAATAAGACCTAGAGTAAGAAAAAAAGTCATCCCCAACTCATCAACAGTCGGCACGATCCAAGGATGCACAACCTATAAAAATAAAAGATAGGGGAATTTAAATTATATAATAAAAATTTACATTTAGTTGGGTTACATATTAACACAGTCAACTTATGCAACAGATGATCTATCTACCACAATAGCTGATATGTATGTCACAATAGATTGACAACATATTGCATCAAATTACCCATCTGTTGAATAATTTGTAGTAGATGGGTAATCTGTTGAGTTAGGTTCAGACAACCAGAGCAACAGATGGTTAATCTATTGAAAAATATGGATCGGCTGTCATAATAGATTACCTATATATTGCACCAGTTGCAGTTGATGGGTAACCGGTTGTAAAGGATGACCCATCTGTAGCAAAAGATGGCATATTTGTTTCAATATCTTTCTTTGAGGCAAATTATTTTAGTTTAAAGAAGATGTACTGCATCATCCTAAGAGTTAAAGAGATCTGCAGCCTCCTTAATATTTTTGCTGCCATTTGCAGCCAACCACCTAAGGATCCTTGGAAGAGAAACCTCATTCGGGTAAACCTTGAACTGCTTTTGAAAGGGAGGAATGGCTTCACATGCCTAAGCCTAATAAATATAAACAGAAAGCAAGCAAAAAAAGACATAATAACCCATCAGTTAGAACAAATGGGGAATCTATTTGAAGACCTATTTAATATCTACCAAGAGATCTTCCACCTATTGCAATAGAGGAACCACCAACACCACAACCAATGCCACCATAACTACCACCAATTCCACAAATAGCAACACCAATACCACCAATACCACCACCAAAAATACAAATACCGATACCAACAACAACATCTACCAATAATACTAAAAATACTATCCAACAATACCACGACAGTCAAAAAAACACTAAGACAAAAACTATGGTTTTCTTGCATGCTTCCAATATTTTTAGCATCAAAACACAAAATTGTTAACCCATTCTCAAAGTTAATATGACTAAAAGTCTTTTTTTTATCATTAACTAAAAATTCCTAATTTTTAGAATAAATAAAACATGTAGAACTCTTCACGATCTCTGTTAACTATGAAGACAGAGAAAATGATGGATACAAGCAAGAATGAGTCGAAAATAACAACTATGTGGTCGAAAATAAGAAGAAAATCAATCTATTTTAAAGTGTTGAGCAATATGTTGAGTAGTTATTATCTGTATTATTGTGAGAGAGTGAAAGAAGAGGGAGAACTGGAGATTTGAAATGAGGAAAAGTTTTTCCAACAAATTGATGATTTGTATAAGTTGATTTATAATTTTGGAAAAGAATAACAAGTTTTAAGATTGTTAATTTGGTCTGAATTGATGTTAATTAATTTTTAAAATTTCAAAAGATATAATTTTTAAAATATTAAGTTAATGAGAACTCATTTCAAATAAGAGTGATCGATCGATGACTCGAGTAGGGATGAACGCAATACTAACATCATGCAAATACAATGACTCAATTGAAGTTGTTGTTGACCCTATGTACTCATTTACCCGTATTTCCACCTAACTCAATTTAGGTAATATTAATATTAACATTAATTCAATGAGATCTAATTTCAACAAAGAATGATCGATCAACGACTCGGGCTGGGATAAACGTAATACCAACACCATGCAATTGAAATGACTCAATTAAAGTTGTTGTTGAACCTATGAACTTATTCATCCCAAGTTCTACCAAAATTATTTTAGATACAATTAATCTTCAAATTAAAGTAATGAGAACTTATTTCAACTCAGAGTTTTCGATCGACAACTCGGGTCGGAATAAATTCAATATCAATACCATGCTATTGCAACAACTCAATTGAAGTTATTGTTGATCCTATGAACTCATTTATCCCTAGTTCCACCTAAATCGATTTAGGTAATATTAATCTAAACATTAAGTTAATGAGAACTCATTTCAACTTAGAGGGATCGATCGACGACTCAGGTCTGGATGAACGCAATACGAACACTATGTAATCGCAATGAGTCAATTGAAGTTGTTGTAGACCTTATGAAATCATTCATCCCTAGTTCCACCTAAATCAATTTAGCTAATTTTAATATTAACATTAAGTTAATGAGATCTAATTTCAACTGAGAGTGTTCGATCAACAATTTGGGTCGGGATGAACACAATACCAGCACCATGCAATTGCAACGACTCAATTGAAGTTGTTGTTGACCCTATGAACTCATTCGTCCCTAGTTTCACCTAAAATAATTTAGGTGCAACTAATCTTAACATTAAGTTAATGATAACTTATTTCATCTTAGAGTGATCAATCGATGACTCAGGTCAAGATAAACACAAAACCAACACGATGCAATTGGACCGACTCAATTAAAGTTGTTGTTGACCAAATAAACTCATTCATCCCTAATTCAACCTAAATTAATTTAGGTACTATTAATATTAAAATTAAGTTAATGAGAAGTTATTTTAACTAAGAGAAATCAATCAACGACTCGGGTCGGGATGAATGCAATACCAACACCTTGTAATTGTAATGACTCAATTAAAGTTATTGTTGACCCTAAGACCTCATTCATCACTGATTCCACATAAATCAATTTAGGTACTATTAATCTTAACATTAAGTTAATGAGAACTTATTTCAACTTAGAGTGATCAATAGATGACTCGGGTCAGGATGGAGCAATACCAACACCATGGAATTGCAATGACTCAATTGAAGTTGTTGTTGGTCCTATGAGCTCATTCATCCCTACTTCCACCTAAATCCATTTAGGTACTATTAATATTAACATTAAGTTAATAAAAACTCATTTCATCAAAGAGAGATCGATCGAAGACTTGGGTCGGGATGAACACAATACCAACACCATGCAATTGCAACGACTCAATTGAAGTTGTTAAACCTATAAACTCATTCATCCCTAGTTCCACCTAAATTCATTTAGGTACTATTAATCTTAACATTAGGTTAATGAGAACTTATTTCAAATCAGAGTGTTCGATCGACGACTCGGGTCGGGATGAACGCAACACCAACACCATGCAATTGCAATGACTCAATTGAAGTTATTGTTGAACCTATGAACTTATTCATCCCAAGTTCTACCAAAATTATTTTAGATACAAATAATCTTCAAATTAAAGTAATGACAACTTATTTCAACTCAGAGTTTTCGATCGACAACTCGGGTCGGAATAAATTCAATATCAATACCATGCTATTGCAACAACTCAATTGAAGTTATTGTTGATCCTATGAACTCATTTATCCCTAGTTCCACCTAAATCGATTTAGGTAATATTAATCTAAACATTAAGTTAATGAGAACTCATTTCAACTTAGAGGGATCGATCGACGACTCAGGTCTGGATGAACGCAATACGAACACTATGTAATCGCAATGAGTCAATTGAAGTTGTTGTAGACCTTATGAAATCATTCATCCCTAGTTCCACCTAAATCAATTTAGCTAATTTTAATATTAACATTAAGTTAATGAGATCTAATTTCAACTGAGAGTGTTCGATCAACAATTTGGGTCGGGATGAACACAATACCAGCACCATGCAATTGCAACGACTCAATTGAAGTTGTTGTTGACCCTATGAACTCATTCGTCCCTAGTTTCACCTAAAATAATTTAGGTGCAACTAATCTTAACATTAAGTTAATGATAACTTATTTCATCTTAGAGTGATCAATCGATGACTCAGGTCAAGATAAACACAAAACCAACACGATGCAATTGGACCGACTCAATTAAAGTTGTTGTTGACCAAATAAACTCATTCATCCCTAGTTCAACCTAAATTAATTTAGGTACTATTAATATTAAAATTAAGTTAATGAGAAGTTATTTTAACTAAGAGAAATCAATCAACGACTCGGGTCGGGATGAATGCAATACCAACACCTTGCAATTGTAATGACTCAATTAAAGTTATTGTTGACCCTAAGACCTCATTCATCACTGATTCCACATAAATCAATTTAGGTACTATTAATCTTAACATTAAGTTAATGAGAACTTATTTCAACTTAGAGTGATCAATAGATGACTCGGGTCAGGATGGAGCAATACCAACACCATGGAATTGCAATGACTCAATTGAAGTTGTTGTTGGTCCTATGAGCTCATTCATCCCTACTTCCACCTAAATCCATTTAGGTACTATTAATATTAACATTAAGTTAATAAAAACTCATTTCATCAAAGAGAAATCGATCGAAGACTTGGGTCGGGATGAACACAATACCAACACCATGCAATTGCAACGACTCAATTGAAGTTGTTAAACCTATAAACTCATTCATCCCTAGTTCCACCTAAATTCATTTAGGCACTATTAATATTAACATTAGGTTAATGAGAACTTATTTCAAATCAGAGTGTTCGATCGACGACTCGGGTCGGGATGAACGCAACACCAACACCATGCAATTGCAATGACTCAATTGAAGTTATTGTTGACCCTATGAACTCATTCATACCTAGTTCCACTTAAATCAATTTAGGTAATATTAATATTAACATTAAGTTAATAAGAACTAATTTCAACTAAGAGCGATCGATCAATGACTCGGGTCGGGATGAACGTAATACCAACACCATGCAATTACAATGACTCAATTGAAGTTGTTGTTGAACCTATGAACTCATTCATCCATAGTTCCACCTAAATTAATTTATCTAATATTAATCCTAGAATTAAGTTAATGAGAACTTATTCGAACTCAGAGTGTTCGATCGATGACTCGGGTCGGGATGAACGCAATTCCATGACCATGTAATTGCAACGACTTAATTGAAATTATTTTTGACCCTATGAACTCATTCATCCCTAGTTCCACCTAAATAAATTTAGGTACTATACATATTAAAATTAAGTTAATGAGAACCTATTTCAGCACATAGTCGATAAACGACTCGGGTCGGGATGAACGCAATACCAACACCATGCCATTGCAATGACTCAATTAAAGTTATTGTTGACCCTATCAGCTCATTCATCACTAGTTCCACCTAAACCAATTTAGGTACTATTAAACTTAAAATTAGGACGATGAGAAATTATTTTAACTTAGAGTGATCGATCGACGACTCGGGTCAGGATGAAGCAGTCCTAACACCATGGAATTCCAATGAATCAATTGAAGTTGTAGCTGGTCCTATGAGCTCATTCATCCCTAGTTCCACCTAAATAAATTTAGGTACTATTAATATTCAAATTACGTTAATAAAAACTAATTTCACCTAAGAGTGATCAATCGATGACTTGGTTCAAGATGAACGCAATGCCAACACCATGCAATTGTAATGACTCAATTGAAGTTGTTGGTGAACCTATGAACTCATTCATCCCTAGTTCCACCTAAATTAATTTACATACTATTAATTTTAACTTTATGTTAATGAGAACTTATTTTTCAACTCAAAGTGTTTGATCGATGACTCGGGTCGGGATGACCGCAATTCCAACACCATGCAATTGTAATAACTCAATTGAAGTTGTTGTTGACCCTATGAACTCATTTAAACTTATTTCCACTTAAATAAATTTAGCTCCTATTAATATTAACATTAAGTTAATAAGAACTAATTTCAACTAAGAGTGATCGATCAACGACTCGGGTTGGGATTAACGCAATACCAATACCCTGCAATTACAATGACCCAATTGAAGTTGTTGTTGCACCTATGAACTCATTCATCCCTAGTTATACCTAAATTAATTTAGGTAATATTAATCTTAGCATTAAATTAATGAGAAATTATTTCAACGCAGAGTGTTCGATCGATTACTCGCATCGGGATGAATGCAATACCAACACCATACAATTGCAATGACTTAATTAAAGTCATTGTTGACCCTACGAACGCATTCATCCCTAGTTCCACCTAGATCCATTTATGTACTATTAATATTTGCATTATGTTAATGAGAACTCATTTCAACTTAGAGTGATTGATCGATGACTTAGGTCGGGATGAACACAATACCAACACCGTGCAACTGCAGCGACTTAATTAAAGTTATTGTTGACCCTTTGAAATCATTCATACCTATTTCCACCTAAATCTAGTTAGGTACTATTAATCTTAATATTAAGTAAATAAAAACTCATTTCAACTCATAGTGATTGATCAATAAGTTGGGTTGGGATGAACTCAATACCAACACCAAGCAATTGCAATGACTCAATTAAAGTTGTTGTTGACTCTATGAACTCATTTGTCCCTAGTTCTACCAAAATCAATTTTAGTACTATTAATCTTAACATTATGTTAATGAGAACTTATTTCAACTCAGATTGATCGATTGATGACTCAGGTTGGGATGAACGCAATACCAACACCATGCAATTGCAGCGACTCAATTGAAGTTGTTGTTTATCCTATGAAATCATTCATCCCTAGTTCCTTCTAAATCAATTTATGTACTACTAATATTAAAATAAATTTAATTAGAACTTATTTGAACTCAGAGTGATCGATCGATTTACTTGGGTCATGATGAACGCAATACCAACACCATGCAATTGCATTGATTCAATTAAAGTTATTGTTCACCCTATGAACTCTTTCATCCCTAGTTCTATCTAAATCAATTTATGTACTATTAATCATCAAATTAAGTTAATGAGAACTTATTTCAACTCAGAGTGATCGATTAACGACTCGGGTTGGGATGAATGCAATACCAATACCATGCAATTGCAATGACTCAATTGAAGTTGTAGTTGACCCTATGAGCTCATTCATCCCTAGTTCTGCCTAAATTAATTTAGGTACTATTAATCTTAACATTAAGTTAATAAAAACCCATTTCAACTCAGAGTGATCGATCAATGACTTGGGTCGGAATGAACACAATACCAACACAATGCAATTGCAACGATTCAATTAAAGTTGTTGTTGACCCTATGAGCCCATTCGTCCTTAGTTCCACCTAAATTAATTTAGGTACTATTAATATTAAAGTTAAGTTAATGAGAACTCATTTCAAATCAGAGTGATCAATCGATGATTCGGTTCAGGATGAACGCATTACAAACATCATGAAATTGCAAAGACTCAATTAAAGTTGTTGTTGACCCTATGAAATCATTCATCCATAGTTCCAATCAATTAAGTCTCTATCTTAACATTAAGTTAATGAGAACTCATTCATACATAGTTCCACCTAAATCAATTTAGGTAATAGCTTAACATTAATTTAATGAGAATCTTTTCAACTCAAGTGATCAATCGACGACTCGGGTCAGGGTGAATGCAATACCAACACTATGCAACTGCAAAGAATCAATTTAAGTTATAGTTGACCCTATGAACTCATTCATTCATCCCTAGTTCCACCTAAATCAATTTCAATAAAATCTGTTAGAACAAACGACTGAGTTGTTGGAAATTTCTAATGGATATTCATATCTATTGCAATAGATGACATATCTTAATGAATTATCAAATAAACATTTGTATCTATTGTGACAGATGATTGAGCTATTAGAAATTTTCAAATAGATATTAATATTTGTTATAACAGATGATATATATGATTTAATTATCAATTGGATATTTACATCTGTTGTCACAGATGACTGAACTGTTGGGATATTTAAAGAGATATTGATATCTTTTGTAATGGTTTAAATATTTCATTTAATTATCAAATGGACATTTGCATCTGTGAGCTGTTAGGATTTTTAAGTAGATATTTGTATCTATCCTAAAAGATGATTGTTCTGTTAGGATTCTTAAACAGATATTGCTATCTATTACAACAGATGACATATCTATTTGAAAATACTTTTTTTTCTTTTATGTTTAAAGAAAGCTTATGTCTGAGTAAATAAATTAGTCCTACAAAATGCGATAAAAATGAAGAGTTTCTTGGATAACTTTAAAATGAGTTCATTGAGTAGTCTTATCTTGTCATTTTAATGTCACTAGTCTTCCTAGTGCCCCTCAAATTATTAATGAATATTAATTATATTAATTAATTAATATTGAAACCCATGTCTACGTATACAATACATCTAGAATTACCTCATCTCTCCTTCAGCTTTAGCCTTAAATTTATTTTACTCATCTCTCATCTTTTTCTTACTCTCCTCTTTAAGGTTATCACAACCTTTTTTCTTTGTTTTTCTTCTCTTTCTCAAAAAGATCCTTTCGTATATAAATCGATCCATATCTTTATTGACTAAAATTATTGTTTTGATCCCCTTTTGACATGAAGGTATGGTTCACTATTGCTATTTCATTCCCATCTTCTTCTTTGCAAGTTATTTACATATATTTTTTTATTTTATTACCATTTACCCATATCATATTTATTTATAAAATTTGAAGGAACTTTTAAGTGTTGAATAAATTAATTTAGAATTTTTATTATAATATGCAGAAAAATTCATCTGTTGGGAGAAGTTTAAAAGCCTTGTTGGCAGTATCATTTTTTGTATGTATTTTATTTGTTTCTTTATTATTGATATTATTATTGATGTTTTTGGTAGGGTTGGCATTGATAGAACTTGGGGTGTGGTGATATTGATGATGTTGGAAGAAAGGATGTTGCTTTTTTGTTGTTGATGATTTTATTAATGTTGTTGGAACAAATATTGTTGTTTCTTTGTTTATGATGTTTTTTATTTGTTGGTTCTTTGTAGTTTATGTTGTTGTTGGTGTTGCAATAGACGGAGAAACTGTTATAAAAAAGTAAACCACCAGTAAGGCTGGTTTGATGTAGTCCAACAGACTCCATATCTGTTGCACCAAACTCCACATCTGTTGCATCAGACTCTCTATCTGTTGTAACAGACTCCACATATGTTGTAATAGACTCTACATCTATTGCAACATACTCCATATCTGATGCAACAGACTCTACTTCTATTAAAACTTTAAGAGGGGTTGTAAAACACTTAATTAAGGTTTTTCTTCTTTTACTTTAGTTTATTTATGGATTTTATCTAATATTCATCCATGGTGATTATGGTTATGTCCATGAGTGGCTAAAAACCCTTTTTCCGGGGTTAAGCCAAGAACATGAGTACTATTGCTTTTAATTGATTTAGTTTTGTTGTTTTATCATAGTTGGTTGTTTATTTATCCTTACTATAACTATTTTAAGGATTTGTGATCCTTAGAATACATCCATTGTCATCTTTGTGAACTCCCGAGGGGTAAGACTATAGAACATGGGGGTAAATAGTGTAAGGTTCTTATTCTTTTATAAAATAAGGAATTTCAATTAGCATCTAGGATAGGGATATACCTAGAATCCTTATTTGGTTCGTTTACAGGATGACATCTTAATCCATCTAAATGAATTATTGCATCCCTGCTCAACAATGTAGTTGTAATGTCTAGTTTGGTAGAAGATTAGAGGATCGGGAGACTAGAATCATACTATAACCGCTGCAAATCAACAACCAAGATAAGTAATCTATGCAATGAAGTTCAATAGTTAGTATGATTATTCGCAGTGCTTTAATTCTGGGTTTCTCATCATTGATAATCCAAGTCTTTTACTTTTTCGCATTATCTATTTTACCTTTAGTGTACAACTCTAAAACTCTTCTGATTACTTTTAAACTACAGTTTAATCTTAATCATGAACTAAAATTTTATAGTTGTTAAAATAATTCCCTATAGGATCAATACTTGGCTTCTAAAGGGCCACTTTACTACTTGGTGATACCATGTATACTTGTGTGTGTGCAACAACTTTTTGGCGTCATTACCGGGGATTTGTAAATTGGAAACTATTTTAGTTTTAGTTTTACTTTTTAGATTTATTTGATACTTTACACTTGGTCTTGGTGTTGAATTTATAGGAAATAAGTTTACAGACTAGTAAGCTGGCAAGAGATAGGAAATTGGTTGAACCATGCCCAAACCCAAGAAACACTTTCACCAATTGAGGAGAGAAGCAATGATTATTTACCATATCCCGCAAATTCAAGAGGAACACAACAATCCTGCTCTCATGGATGAAGATCCACCTGCAGGGTGGAATTAAGAAAGAATGATACCTTCTGCTCGCTTCGAACTCATAGAAAAGAGCAGAGGGTACTTGGCTCGCATATCATCTTCGGCATCCCAAGTAGCACCCTTAACAGATTGATTTTTCCAAAGCACTTTAATCAAAGGAACTTCTTTGTTCCTTAGCCTACGGATCTGAAAATCCAAAATCTCAATTGGAATCTCCTTGAATAAAAGGCTATCTTGAATATCAAAGATTTTGGAAGAATCAACCATGACAGAATCATCAATAAACTTATTAAGTATAGAAACATGGAATACCGGATGAATGTTAGACAACTTTGCGGGTAACTCCACCTCATATACTACTTTCCCAACATGGCTCAGAATCCTATATGGACCAACATAACAGGGACTAAGCTTTCCTTTCTTCTGTAATCTCTTCACCCCTTTCATGGGTGAAACCTTCAAGTACACCAAATCATTAACATTAGACTCAAGATCTTTGCTTCTCACATTTGCATATGACTTTTGATGACTTTGAGCAGCCTTCTATCTTTCTCAAATCAACTTAACTTTTTCCATAGCCTCAAACACAGCATCATGCCCAATCCCAGCTGCTTCTCCTACTTTAGACCAACTTATAGGCAATCTACACCTTCACCCATACAAAGCTTCAAATGGGGCCATATGATTACTAGCATGGAAACTATTGTTATACGCAAATTTGATCAATGGCAAGTGCTCATCCCAACGACCTTTGAAATCAAGCGCACATGCCGTCAATATGTCCTCAAAAGTATGAATAGTCCTCTCAACCTAACCATCAGTCTGTGGATGAAAAGCAGAACTCAAATGAACTTAGGTACCAAGACCCTTCTGAAAGGGTCTCCAAAACTGTAAAGTAAACTGAGCACCCCTATCTGAGATGATAGATAAAGGAACTCTATGCAATCTAATTAACTCATGGATATACAGTCTAGCATAATCCTTAACTGTATAAGACAAATGCACTGGCATGAAATGAGATAATTTAGTTAACTGGTCTACAACAACCCAAATCGAATCATGTTGACGATGAGAAGGAGGCAAACCAATTACGAAATCAATATTTATTTCTTTCCACTTCCAAGTAGGAATGCTAAAATCTTGCATTACACCACCGGTCCTTTGGTGCTCTACCTTAACCTGTTGACAAGTAGAACGCTTTGCCACAAATCCTGCTATGTCTTTCTTTATACCGTTCCACCAATAGATTTCTCGCAAATTACAGTATATCTTGGTAGCACTGGGATGAATAGAATATCGCATGCCATGCGCTTCATCCATAATTCTCTACCTTAGATCATCAAATTCAGGAGCACACAATCTACCCTGCAATCTCAACACACCATCTCCCCCTTGGGAGAAAACCTCTACCTTTTGATCCTTAACTGACTCCTTCAGTCTGATCAAACTAGGATCCCTGTCTTGCTTTTCCTTTACCTCCGAGACCAAAGAGGACTCGAAACTACTCTGAACTAACATATTCCCTTTAGCAGAATCAATCAACCTAACACCCAACATATCCAAACGATGCACATCATGAGCCAATTCTTTCTTATTATTCTCTACATGAGCTACACTACCCATAGACAACCTGCTAAGAGCATCTGCCACAACATTGGTCTTTCCCAGGTGATACAACACACTCATATCATAGTCTTTTAGCAACTCTAACCATCTTCTTTTTCTAAGATTCAACTCCCTCTGAGTAAACAATTTTGAAAAATTAATGTTCTTGAATGAAACCCTAGATATATTTTCTTAAGAAAATTGGAAGAGAAAATGAAGAAATTAGGGTTTGGATAGGGATTCTCATATATATAGGGGCCTTCAAATGATGAGAAAAGAACAAAATACCCTTGCAAAAATGTCCTTTAATTGCTGAAAAAATAGCTGACGACATTTGTGACAAGTCGATAGACTTATGACAAGTAGTCACAAAATGTCATCACAAAAGGGTGGAATTTAGGACTTTCTGCTTAAGGTGATGACATGTTGTGACTAGCCGTTAGAATTATGACAAGTCGTCACTAAATGTCGTCACATAGTTTCTAGGCTGACAGGCTGGAGTAAAATCAACATAAATTTTTGCTCTGATACCGCATTTGGGAGAAATTAGTACCGTTGGAAAGCTAATTCAATTATCTATCTGTTGGTGGGTCATGAGATCAAAATTGCTTAGTGTAACAAGATATATGCTCATTTGAAGTTGACTATGAGAAAATTCTTCTCAAGAATTCAATCGGTAAGGGATTTTTTGATTCACCTAATCGCTAGGACATCATTGAGGCCATAATACACATCACACTTGATTAGGAAAAAATCAAAGCACTATAATTTATTTCTCATGAGCTTGATTCAGGGTGGCACTATTGGTTAGAGTTCTCGGGGTATTAAAATATCTCTTCCTTGAAAACATTTGTCCCCGAATGTTGCCAAATAGGCCAAGAACAAGAAAAAAATAAGGACGTATAGCTGGAATGACTCACTCAAAGGACTTATTTCACTCTATACCTTCGGATACTATACAAAATACATGAATTCATGATGGAAGTAGGCACACAGCTAAATCTTTAATAAGGACAGTTCGCGAAGTGTCAATCCTACTTTTGACGAATTTGACCTCCCCTTTTGAAAACATAGTTGCTGGAGGTAACTTTGAGCTGAAAGAAAACATGGCGAAGCTTTTGATCAGCAATGGATAGTTTATGGGGCTTTCACATGAAGATCCAAAAATCCACCTACAGAACTTCTTGGTGATCAGTGACACATTCAACTCTATGGGTGTGTCAACTGACTATGTTAGGCTGACACTTTTCCCCTTTCCACTGTTAGGAAAAGTGAATAAGTGATTTAACGCTGAGCCGGCAAGTTCAAACTCAACCTGGGATGACTTAACCCAGAAATACCTCATCCAATTCTTTCCATCTAGCAAGACTGTGAGACTGGGCAGTGAGATTATTCACTTCAAATAGAGGCCAAATAAGAACTTATATTATGGATGGGAGAGGTTCAAAGCTCTTCTTTGAGACTTGAACCTGCACTAATAGGTAGTAAAAAGAGGCAAGATATCGCCCTCGAACCAGTAGTAATGGATAATAACAAAAGGAAATGTTCCGTATTTGAATTGGACATAGTGGGTAATAATGATAAGCCACATATACAATATACACCAGAACTCATAATTAGATGATGGACTCGAACTGAAACTTAAAGGAACCACAACCATAATGATGCTGGACTCGAACCAAAACTCAAAGAAACCATACCCAAATGTAATACTAAAATCAAACCATACCCAAACAATGTCAACGTGGTACTAAAATTCAAAATTAGTAATCGAAATAAAGTATATGCTGAACCTAAACAGAAGCTAAAATATGTCTAAATAACCATTCACATATCTTAATTAAAAAGGGATAAATTCAAGGTTTTGTAATTTAATTCACATCCTAAAATAATATATGCTATATCATATTGAAAAGACAAAATTCAAAAATTTACTAGAACAGGGTCCTAATCCGAATAAATACGACAAGTGTTATATATATATATCAAATAATACATAGCTACAAGCACTTATCCAAAGCTATCATAATAGTTCACAATTTTAGTAGATAAGCTCAATCTAAAGGTAGGGTAAGCCTAGCCTACCTGGACGCCAAAGCTAAAAATATCTTTCTGAGAAGCCTTAAAATAGAGGTACTAGAACCCGAGGTTGAATAACTTGATTCGGATAATTGATTACTCTTCAGTTTGAGATCCTAAAAATATCAACCATCACTCTAACTTATTCCACAATCAACCAATCTATACTCCAATTCTCCAAAATCCAAGGAATTCCTAGAAAATATAGGATCCAAATTCCCAACACACCAAATAAGACCACCTTTTAACTATGTTCACATGCAGCAGAGTCACCAATACCATACATCAAATATCCCCTATTAAAAACTAAAAACATTTACCCTTCTCACCAAAGAAAAAACATCAGACACAGAAAAACCCAAAGACACAGGGATATGACACAATAAAAAAAACAACAAATTTTACCAGAATACCAAAAAAATAGTATTAAAGAATAGTTCAACAATGGGCAAAAGGTTTTCTTCTTGTTAACTTAGGAATAACAAATCAAGAAAAGGGTAACAAAAATACAAGAAAAGATGTTGGATTGTGTAAGGAGAGAGAGAAAGAAAGATTTGGGAGGTTATTGGTTACATGAAAGAATTTGCCAAAAGTAAAAAAAATACCAATAAGTTGCTGACCACTTTCTTCACCCCACGTGCGGTGGTATTGACCACAAGTAATAATTTTGAACATTGTGAATATATTCAGGTATTGTATTGGTTCGTGGTAAAATAAATATAATATTTTGAATATATCATAAATAATAGAAAATTATTTCTAAAACTTCTATTATATAATAATAATAATAATATTTTAACATTTCTAGATGTAATACCTCTGCTTAACATATTAATAGGCTATAAAAAACTATTAAAAAATAATATAAATATCGTTACATAAAGAATTTTATCAGTATTCAAATATTCTAGAAAGGTATAAAATTATATTTTTACCAAAAGTTAGTTAAAATTAAATATTCCACAACACTAGATATCACTAAAGTTAATCAAACGAACTGCCTGGAAATCAAACTAGCAGTCCCAGTAAGTCATAAATAACTTGGGGCAGTTATATGAAGTCTCTACATATAAAAAAATGTGTCAAAACATTAAAAATAACTGTGAGTGTCACTACAACATCTACAACTAAAAGGACTTTCGTTCGCAAAAGTAAAAGATAAGAAAATATCTGAAGGGTCAAACAAGTAGGGATACTGGGCGCGCATATCCCTCTCGGGAGGAAGGCCGGGTAGGTCGATTGAAAACACATTAGGAAAATCATGAACCACAGTGATGGAGTCATGCAATAGACTCTCAACACTAACATCCCAAACATATGCTAAAAATAACTCAAATCCCCTTGATATCAATCTCATAGCCGAAATGTAAAAATAATCCCCATCGGCATGCGACAAACATAACCCTACCACACAATTGAGGTATGACAAGAAAGGATAAAGTAACGGTCCTAACAAAACAATCCAAAATCACATGATAAAGAGATAACTAATCCATGCCTTGAGTCATATCAAAATCTACCATATTTAGGATAATGAGATCAACCTGGGTACCAAGTTCCCAAATGTAACGCCACGAAAATAGGTCCCAAGATGTCACACAGTGCTTAGGACCGCAAGTGATCCCAAGATAAACCTTTCTACTGGCATAACTCATGAGCAACTGAAATAAACATATGTCTGAAAGAATAATGACGAAGATTAATCTTTCCTGAATGTGATCAATACAAAGCTATATTAAAATGATACATGTCTAATTATACAAAGAAAAACATGAATTAAATACATCAACTTTAGTAACTATATATGAAGCCTCTACTAGTATTGACTATAGGTAGCCAGGACATGACCCCCAGCTATCCCGAATCAATACGACTGAATAAGGAAAACAAGATGCTACTCAAGCTAAAGTTTACTCGAGTACTTAAATCAAAAGAACCCATCATCTTCTGACTGGAACCTGCAAGCTGTTTGATTATGAAGTGTCTGCTACAACTAGTACCTACATTATTAAACAATGTAGCACATAGACGTATATATGGATCAGTAATTTTGGAATGTATTAAGCATATGGGGGTGAATGCATTAGTAAAACAATAATGCAATTATTCAAATAAACTTTAAAACTGCATGCTAAATATGAGTGACTCACCTTGTCTTGAATAATAAAAACTGACAAATCAGAAGTCATGAGTAATAAAGCATAAAAGAAATTTTTGTGAGCCACCACACTTAGGTCTAATAAAATTGTACTCTTATTATGTCCTTTAAATCATGCAGGCTAAATAAAAAGGGCTCACCTTTATCAATCTTAAAACTTAAAGCTGAAGTCTTAGGTAAGACAATATCTGAGTAAATTTGTGTGCCTTTACACTTAGTTTTCTCAAAACTGATCTTACATTTTATTTTAGGACTTCGGGACTTTAGGAGGTTGTTCTAACTGACATAAACCATATGATCTATCATGGATTCCAACATCGTTCCCACATTGGGGAGAGCTATTCTATCCTTGCCATCGGAATAGAACCTTAACTTAAGTGATCACTATATTATCCCACTATGCGCAAATCATAAACCTAAGGTGGCACGTAGTTCTAGGGCAAAAGACCTTTGGAATCTTACCCAACTCGTTTCTAAATACTAATCTCATATTAATCATGCAGAACTTTAGTAAATCCCCCTTGAAACAGCACAAGGGTTTATAATAAAACCAATGATGCTTCTCTTTCTTAAAATCACAAACTATACGAACAATGTGCATTCCTTAACTTAGCTTAGGATCAACAGAACAATGTTTTTCATAAATATTGGTAAAGAACTTATAAAAGAGGTTGAAAATCATAATATTGTTGACATATCAATACTTAAACTTAGGACTTTCAAACTCAATCTTTAAAGTCATGCAAATTCATAGAAAAATGTCATGCACAATATACTTCTTGAAATACTTCAACAATATCAAGGTAATGAAATCAAAATCACGATATCAGGCTTGCATACTCAATTAGAAATATGTAAAATTATATCATACACATAAAGAGATGAAATAGACATGCAAATCAACATTTAAATCACTTGTAACATCAAAATCTTCAAATAATGATAATTGGGTATGAACCCTAAATTTAAACTCATGTAAATTCATCTTTAAAACTAGTTTTAGGCACAAGGACGAAAGAAGTATTCTTTTTTATAACCCCGCATACCTTAATAGGCTTGATTTGATGTAGAAAACTTGACTTTGAAACCCTTGGAGATGATCTTGAAAGCTTTTCTTGAGATTCTTGGATTGGAGAACTTAATTCTTGTTTTTTCTTGAAAAGATTGGACTGGAGTCCTGAAGTTCTTGGATGGAGATTAGGGTTTTGTTCTTGGAGTGGAATTATGAATAAAGGAGGAAAATAATGCTCCTTGGGGCTTTGATTATGTGTTATGGACGAGTTAGGGTAGAGGAAAGGACTTATTTGCCCTTAAAGGCATGGAAAGAGAAACTGAAAAATAGGTTCGTGCGACAGAGAACACGTCGCACACGAATTGCGTGAACTCACTGCCTCTCTCATGCTAATGATGATGTGTGAGCCCATGCTAACACAGTTGAAACTTTTAACTCTAAATAATTTCAAAGTCTTGAGAAACTTTAGTCGTTTTTGATTAGTTTACTTTGGTTTTGTAGTAAAAGTAGAGAAGAAGGAGAAACACAATAAAGGAAGCAAAAAGTATGAAATTGAAAGCATATAAAGAGCAAAGTGTGGCTGACGACATCCATGACATATCGTTATCTTGGTGATAGGTTGTCAAGGATGCCGTCAAACTTAAATAGAAGAGTGTAGTTGCATGAAGTTTTGTGAGAACCTTCGTAACACGCCATCAAGATCCTTATAGGACATCACTTTCATCGTCAACCTTAGGCAGCAGAAGTTGAATTTGCAGAGAAGCTGACAACATCCGTGATAGGCCATCAAAATCACGATAGGCCATCACAATCGCCGTCATCTATTCCGAAGGAAATTTGAAACTTTAATTTTATTTCCTTATTTAGGGTTAACTATTTAAATCCTTGTTTTAGGGTTTTTATATCATCCATTAATTAATTGACATATCCTACAACAAACAACTTTTTCTTCTCTCTCTCTCTCTCAGACAAATATTTTGGTTGTTTGCCTTGTGATTCAATTGAAAGAACACTTTTTATTTCCTTCATTATTGTAAGTTAATCCTTTCAATTATAAATTCAACTTGTGTGCTTATTTCCTATATCATGAGTAGCTAAACACACTTAACCTGGGTTATGGAATCTAGGGTTAGGTCATGATAAGGTGTTGATTAATTACTCAAGATTTAATAGGTGTTAGGATTTCTTGGTAAATCTCATATTATAAATTACGTCTATTGGTTGAAAAAAATAGGTGTGCCTACTTTGGTTTGCTTGAGAAACAAATCATAAACAGTAGGTAGTGAATTATCGATAGCGACTCGAAAAGGCTTCATTTAATAATTAGCGCTATAACAAGGTTAATTAACTTGAGGTAAAATTTGGGTAGTGAGTTGTGACTCCCTAAGTCTGAGAGGATTAGGAAATTAGACACTTGAATACGTTGAGAGACATTCGAGCATACTATCGATAGAGATAGCTTGTCATCCTAACCACCATGAGAACCTTGAGTTATTTATAGCATCTGTCATATACCATAAACCCTAGTGAATATAATCCTGGTTATTTCATAAAATATTGATTACAAATATTAATTTCAAAGTGACAAACAAATGCTTGGGAAATTTAAATCCCCATTTTAGGAAACAGTAAACTACCAATGAATTATTTCATAAACAACTTGAGTTCACACCCTATTCTCTGTGGGATTCGACCCCAACCTAGTTAGGTTTTATATTGACAAAGATCTCTTACACCCATTCAAGAGTATAATTTGAGCATTATAAAAAATAGCGTCGTTGCCGGGGAATACAGTTGTCAACTGAAAGTTTGTGTATGCTAATTTGTTATTAGTTAAGCTTTCTAAATTTATGTTTATTTGTTGTTCTTTTCTATTGTAGGTATTGTGTTGTTTATGCCAAAAACAAGAAGTTTCAGAAAACCATTACTACCAATGAATTTGGAACCTCAACTGATAAGCAAAATGGTTGAACAACGGGAGGTGGACAGACTAGCTGCTTTGGCCAGAGCTCAGGTAAACTTATAGAATTTAGGTCAATAAGCACATCACCGGAACCCTAATGATGATGAATTGGGTGATGAGGAATTTATAAATCCTCAAAACCCAAGGCGAGCTGAGCAACTTGCTGTACTAGTATAGTAAATTGTCAATAGAAACCGTCAAATCTGAGGAAGGTATGGCCAATAGCCCATTCAATATGAGATTAATAAAGACAATGATGGAATGGATGGAGCTGGTGAAATGGGTGTTGTCATTCCTCCATCATTGGCACCAGGTGCAAAATTCAGCATAACAAGCACCATGATCCAACTCTTGAATCTGAACGTGTTGTTTGGAGGCTTACCTGGTGATGACCCAAACATGCATTTGGTTAACTTCATCACTATTTGTAAATCTTTTGACAATTTGGGAGTGAGCCAGAATGCGGTCCAGTTAAGATTGTTCTCTTTGTCTCTATCTGGAGAGGCAATAATGTGATTAAATGAGCTACAGCCCAATTCTATAACCAACTGGAGATAGTTGAAAGAGGTATTCCTAGAACGGTTCTTTTCACCCTCCAGAAGGGTATAGTTGAGGGAAAAAATTAGTAACTTTGGAAAACTCCTAGCTGAAGCATTGCACGAAACCTGGGAGAGATTTAAGAAGAAGCTTGCACAATGTCCAAACCACAACATGACGGACTTGCACTTAAAGGAGACTTTGTACGAAGATTTCAATTCTGTGACAAAGCCAATTATAGACAACGTTGCAGGTGGTTGTTCATTAATCTGTCTTTCCTAGATGTTTCTGACATGCTGAACAGAATGACCAAGCAGAGTCGGTATTGGCACACTAGGGATTTTATAGTGGCTAGCCCAACTGTTGTCGGTGGTGTAACTGCAGAGTAGTGTAGAAGGGATAAGGAACGAGACCAGTACATGGCCCACTTAAAGACACAGATGGACTTACTGACCAAGCACTTTCTATCAGGAAATACCAAAATGGTTAAGGCTGTGGAATCTCAGGGTAATGTTGCGACAGGTGCCAATGCAGAGATAAACTATGTGAGTAATCAGGGGGGTTTCGAGGCAATAGCCAAGGGAATCAATGTCGAAACTTCTCTGAAAAGCCTGATTATAAAGATAGGGAGCAGGTACACTGGAGAAATAATAAAGATAGGAGTGGTTTGTATGATCCTCCTGGCAGTAGGGATGCTTCAACAAAGAGCTCTGGCAAGATTTCTATAGAGGATATGATGGAAAATTTTTTGAAGGAAGTTAAAGCTACCAACTCGGTAGTACCAACTATGAAGGGTGAATTGTCTACCCTCAATCAGTTGGTTAGCTCACACTCTACTTCTATTAAGCAGTTAGAGCAGCAAATGAACCAACTTTCTACTACGTTGAACTAGAGAAAAACTAGTACTTTACCTACTGATATGGTTCAGAACCCATGAAATAATGGTTCGTGTATGGAGATTACCACTCGGAGTGGTAAATTGTTATGTGACCCCTTTGTGGGAAAATCTATGGAAAATAAGGTAAGTATTGATGAACCCAAAGAAAGTAGTCCAGTGGAGCCTGAAAAGATGGATGGTTTTGTTGATATTTTGGAGAAAGAAGACAAGAAGGAAGAGGAAGTGGTATTAAAGACTATCCCTAGACCGCCACCTCCCTTTCCTTACCTATTGAATAAAAAGGTCGCTGAAGCAAAATTTTGCAAGTTCATGGCTATGCTCAAGCAATTGACAATTAATGTACCTTTGGTTGAGGCACTTGAGAAAATGCCAGCCTATGTCAAGTTCATGAAACACCTCATCACAAAGAAGAGGAAGCCCAGCAGTGAGCAGGTGGACAATCTCCATCATTGTAGCACGGTTTCAGAATGATTCTTAGAGCAAAAGAAGGCCGACCCAGGTGCATTCACTATTCCATGCAAGGTTGGGTCTCTGGATGTTGCAAAGGCATTATGTGATTTGGGCGCCAGCGTGAATCTAATGCCACTTATTGTATGTAAGAAGCTGGGTTTCGAAGATGTAACACCTACTAACATGCAACAGGTGATAGCAGATAGGTCAATAGAGCGGCCTGTTGGAATTTTGCATGATGTGTTGGTGAAAGTAGAAGACTTTAGTATTCTTGCTGATTTTGTGGTACTGGATTATGATGTGGAATTCGAGGTACCATTTATCTAGGGAAGGCCTCTCTTGGCAACAAGAAGAGTAATAATTGACATAGAGTTGAATGAGCTCAAGTTTAGGCTCAGTAAAAATGAAGCAAAATTCAAAATGCCTCAACCCATATCACAAAAAAATGATATGAATGTCTTCTCACTCGTTGACGTCTTCTATGAGGATGAAAAAAGTGTATCAGCAGGTTGTCTTGGCAAATTCTGAGTAGTTAAGAGAACCCAGTCATTTTGTGATAGTAAATCAGGCGCTAATGAGAGGCAACCCAGAATTTTTATGTCTGAGAAAGTGCTTTTATTTGTTTAAATTAGAATTTATTATAGAGAAGGTGAAAAAATGAAAAGGGTTAGCTGGAAGGTCATGACGACATCTGTGACAAGCCGTCACGACTGTAACAAGCTATCACGAATGTCTTCATCTAGATTAGACTTGAGAAATGATCTGCCTACTGTTGACGACAATATTGATGGACTATCACAATCGTGACAAGCTGTCACAAATCGTCGTCAGTACAATGCCTAAAATCTGAAAACTGGGCCTAATTTTAATTAGATCCAACCCAGCCCAAGTCGCAAGCCTTTTCAAATTTCTACCGCTTTTAATGTCTTTTTCTTTAGTTATTTTTTTCTTAGTTAAAATTGTTTCCATTCTTGGAAAAACACTCAAAGAAAAACAAGTTTAATTTGTGTGTGGTTTGCACTTAAGAATAAAGAACATCTTCCTCCTACACACTTTTTCTTGTGTGTGGCACTAGTTAAAAGCTCCATCAGGTATACTTTAGTACAAATCTTCTTTGCTTGTAATGTATGGTGAATGAAATCCAACTCAAGTCCCCAATGTGATTGAACCAAGTTCAAACTTGGAAAATGGCTAAAATCCTACCTAGGGTTTGCTGTACAAGCCCAAGATTTGAAAAGATAGTCCATAACTCAAATTTAATTGAATCTTGAACAAAAATGGGGACCAAAAATTCAATTAAAGTTAAAAGTAGATTCTGATATGTGTGATGACAACCATGAAAGTATATCACAGTTGTGACAGCCTATTAGGAGTTTTGTCAAGCTCTAAAAAAAATTAAGTTGGTTCTATTTAGAGCTGACGGCATTCGCGACAGGCTACCACGGTTGTGATGGCCTATCATGAATGTCATCATAAAATGGTAAAAGTTGTTGGGTTCTGTCTAAGGTTGATGGTAATTGTGACAAGCTGTCACAGTTGTGACGGCTTATCAGGAATTAGCATCACACCTGGGGCTTGAAACATTAATGAACCTAAATGATTATTGTACTTGTGTTTGTGATCTTTAGGGTTGACTAATATTCTTATAATGTCTATAGGTACTCTAAAATGGCACCAAAAACAAAGAGTCCCATAGAACCAAAGAAAGCGGCCAAAGATAATGTATACTGTAAGCTCCTCAATGAGAAATCTGACTACAAGGAGGAACCCTTGCTCAGAAGGATAAAGAAGAAGCAGAGTCCAAAGAAAACTCCATCACCTCCTCCAATTGAGGTGGAGGACAGTGATGATACTGAGTCGACCTCAGCTTTTGAGTAGGAGGGGTCTGAAAAAGGTGAGTTTGAATAGCATGAGTCTGAACATACTAAAGCTGATGAAGAGGATCAAGAAGAATCTGAAGAATCTTAGTCCGAAGAAACTACTTTCGGGTCCCCATCCACTGAGAAACAAAATGATGAAGAGTCTCCACCTCGGAGGAATCTTATCAAATACAAGAACTCAGAAGTGAGGAACAATGCTAGATGGCAAATCCCTAGAGCTGAAGACATCTATATTGCTGGGTTGCAAACAACTTATAGAAGGAATGCGAAGAGGCCAATCCAAGAAGAAAAGATGATCATCATAAAGAGGTTGATTAGATACCCTAAAGTGGAGAATAAATTCAAAGAATACGGCTTAGGATAGACTACAGAAAAGGGAGGTTTTATTTGCCCCACACTGGTTTGGGAGATCTACGTGAATTACCAAGCCTAGTTGGAGAATATGTGAAAACCAGGTGACAAAGTAGCAGATCATCCTCTTCTAGTGAGAGTTTGGGTGAGGGGTGTAACCATTGATATCTCGACTTGAGCCATCAACAGATTTTTGCACGGCCCCGACTTTATGCCTCGGGCTACCACACCTTGATTTTATGCTCGGATAAAGAATAAGGACAAACCACTTCCTTGGTTGGCCAACATCATCGCTGACGGAGAACCTGCTTGGGTGACAAACCCAAATAAGAGAATCTGTAAGTCCTCGTTGACTCAGGAGGCAAAATTTTGGTGGGGACAATATTCTGCATGATGACCAGGATATTTTGGTAGAAAATTTGGTGCAGTAGCTTCCCTTAAACTTTGGGAAATCATTGCGGATAAGATAAAGATCAGGATGTTGAGGGTCGACATTGCTTATCCTTTTTTCTGTCCTTTTACAGAGCTGTGCAGAGCTTTTGAGGTGCCAAAGATTGTGGGAGTTGACGAAGATGTTCATACCCGAAAGACTCACAAAGCTATCCAGTTTAATAAGATTCAACCGGGATTTAAACTTGATAGGGGGGCAGAGGTAGCAGCGAAACCACCAGTTACAGATGCAGGAGCAGCACCTCAGGTTAATGTACAGGATTCTTCAGCACAGGCAGCTTCAGTGACTGAGACTGAAGCCAATCCCTCAGTTTCTCCAGCAGCAACAGGTTTGGCATTTCAGCCTATTGATATCAGGAAGATGGCTAAGCAAGAAAAGTGGTGCGAGGCCCAGCTACATACCTTCGCCAAACAGTTTGATGCCATTATAGACAAAAGAATCAAGGCTGCACTAGAGCCTTTTGTTATATTGCCTGTGCGAGTTGTATATTTGGAGAATAGATTTGATGGCCAGGCAAAAGAGATAACAGGTGTTGATCTTGCTATATTCAAGGCTGCATTGGATAAGGTTAAGGCTGAGGTTAGGGTGCTACAGCAGCACCAAATTATGATGCCAACAGATCCAGCTGTGGAATAATTAGAGAAAGAAATTCCTATACTTGATCTCCCTGTAGACTCCCCAAAAAAAAAGAATAAAAATGGGGAAAAGAAAGACAATAATAAGAGAGAAGAGCTAGATAGTGAAAAAGAAAGAAAAACGAAGAAGAAGGTAAAGAAGAAGGCAGAAAGGGAAGAGTTGAAAAAGGCAAGATTGGAGTTTATGAATGATAATGAGAAATAGGAAGCAGCCATTCGAGCTAGGGCTGCAGGTGTATCTTTTCGTGGCATTATTATGGAAAATGAATAACCTGTGTTAAACAAATGCATGAACCGGATAAGTAGCGATATCTAAGATACTTGTGTGCCATGTGTATGTAAGGTCTTGCTCAGTTCCTATTGTGCTTTGAATCTAGAACTTGCTCGGTTAGTCGTGCCATGGTCATCATCTAGGCGTTAGGAAAGGATCATAGGCCATTTTTGCATGTTAGCCAACGTTAGCGTAAATGACCTTCACAATGTGAATAATATCCCTTGCTCGCCCTCTGAGCCTAAATAGCATTTTTTTCTTTTCTTGTGAAGCTTTCACCTTCCCGTTAACATTACAATTAACCTGTCTTGGACCTGGTCCTCCTTGGAAACTGTGCACCTTGACTTAGGCAAATAACCTAAGTTGAGGGTGGATATTATAGGGGTGCATGATGCAATCTATGTATTAAGAGAGGTAGAATCAGAAGGATGAATAAAGAGTTGGGTGCGGTGAAAAAGAAATAAGAAAAGAGAAAACTGTGTGAAAAATGATAAAAAGATAATCAGTTAATTAAAAAGACCGCATCCATCTTGAGCATGCATGATCAATAAAACTGGGAAGAAAATAAGGTTAAGAGTTGAAAACCCTAGGGTCTAATGTAGTGTCAAGGAGGCTTAGTCACTTTGAAATATCTATGAATATCATACCATCCCCTAGCCTACGTTACAAGCTTAAGAAAAGCCCTATAGTGATCCTAACTTACCTGTTTGAAACTTGGGTACTGACTATAAAGGCAAGCCTATGGCATTTGATACGCAATGTTGGAACTTTGTTCTAAGAGTGAGTCTTATGTTTATCCCTGTGAGTATAAATTTTGATATGAGTGAAAAAAGGATTTCTTTTTTTTGAGGGAACACTAGGTATGTTGCTAATCAATGTCTTGTTCGGATAGTGTGATTTGGGTATGTGTTGCGTTGTTATTACTGAAATTTTTGCCATATATTGATCCTTGTGAATTCCGTGGGTGTTTTCAGTAACAGACACAGTTTCTTTTACTTTGACTGACCTTGGAGATAGTGCATGTATTTTTAACTGATATGAGTAGTTAACTGCCAAATTGTACTTTGTTTACTCTTAGTTATGTTAAGGTTGCTTGAGGACAAGCAATTGTTTAAGTTGAGGGTGTTGATGTGTGAGCCCATTCTAACACATTTGAGCTTTTAACTCTAAATAATTGCAAATTCTTGAGCAACTTTAGTCGTTTTTTATTAGCTTAATTTGGTTTTGGAATAAAAGTAGAGAAGAAGGAGAACCACAAATAAAGGAAGCAAAAAGTATGAAATCTAAAGCAAATGAAGAGCTAAGTGTGGCTGACAACATCCATGACACATCATCAGCCTAGTGATAGGCTGTCAAGGATGTCGTCAAACTAAAATAGAAGAGGGGAGTTGCAGAAATTTTTGTGATGACCTTCATGGCACGCTGTCAAGATCCTGATAGGGCCACTACTATCGTCATAAACCATAGAGAGCAGAAGCTGAATTTGTAGATTAGCTGACAACGTCTGTGACAGGACGTCAAAATCATGATAGGCCGTCACAATCGCCGTCATCTATTCCAAACGAAATCTAAAACTTTAATTTTATTTCCTTATTTAGGGTTAACTATTTAAAGTTGTGTTTAAGGGTATTTCTATCATCCATCAATTAATTGGCATATCCTGCAACATATGACTTTTTCTTCTCTCTCTCTCTCTCTCGAAGACAAATATTTTGGTGGTTTCTCTTGTGATTCAATTGAAAGAACACTTTTGATTTCCTTCAGTATTGTAAGTTAATCCTTTCAATTATGAATTCAACTTGTGTGCTTATTTCTTGCATCATGAGTAGCTAAACACTCTTAGCCTGGGTTATAGAATCTAGGGTTAGGTCATGATAAGGTGTTGATTAATTACTCAAGGTTTAATAGGCGTTAGGATTTCTTGGTAATTTTGATATTCTAGCTTATGTCTCTTGGTTGCATATAATAGGCGTACCTACTTTGGTTTTCTTGAGAAAGAAATCATAAATAGTAGGAAGTGAATTATCGAGAGGGACTCGAAAAGGCTTCGTTTAATAATCAGCACTGTAACAAGGTTGATTAACCTGAGGTAAAATTTGGGCAGTGAGTTGCGATTCCCTAAGTCCAATAGAATTAACAAATTAGATGCTTGAATAGGTCGACAAACATTCGAGCATATTATCGATAGAGATAGCTTGTCATCCTAACTACTGTGAGAACCTTGAGTTATGTGTAGCATCTATCATATACGATAAACCCTAGTGAACATAATCCCAGTTATTTCATAAAATATTGATTACAAACATTAATTTCAAAGTGACTAACAATTGCCAAAGAAATTTAAACCCCCATTTCAGGAAACAGTAAGCTACCAGTGAATTATTTCATAAACAACTTGAGTTCATACCCTATTCCCTATGGGATTCAACCCCAACCTAGTTGGGTTTTGTATTGACAACGATCACTTACACCCGTTCAAGAGTGTAGTTTGAGCATTATCAAATGGCTATAACTTTTTGCTTAGGTATTGGATTAAGGAGAAATTCGTATCGTTAGAAAGATAATTCAATTAACTACAATTTTATGTGTCTTGAGCTGCAAAATTTTATGTATAGAACAAGTTATACATGTTTAAAGTAGACCCTTGTAGAATCAAATACTAAACTTTCAAAGAATCAAAGGCTCTTAGCTCAACTTTGTTCTAACTGAATTCTATGAACTTTATAAACTAGAATAATTATCATGAACTTATATTCACATGGGAATCTTTCGTATTAGATCTTACGCACGTAGGAACGACGGTTAGAATTCTAGCACGAAAATTCGGGGTGTTAAATTTTCTCCCCCTTGGAATCATTCCTCCTCGAATGATGGATAGGAATTTGTTGAAGTCTAATAGGTATGGAATATTGTGGACATGATTTGTCTTCTAAGAAAGGATGTAACTGAGCTGAAACAATAAAAATTCTATCATAAAGTTTAATTTTGAGCTGACTTGACTGTATTGACTATGAGGATTGATTCATGCTGAGACTTTAGAATTCGTTTGAAGTGTTCATAATACAATCATACATATAGAACAGTGAAGCTATAAATTATGCAGACACAAATCATGAGACAACGAGACTAAGATCATACAATGGATATTACACTGTCAGAGCTAGAATACTAGGAAAACTAAGATCATTCATTGAACACTTATATACTGAATCATGACTAAATATTTGAATTTTAGATATGATGCATGGACTGAACTGAATTACCTCACGGAATAGCAATACTCATGAAACTTTCGATAGTAAGACTAGATGGAAAGTTGGAAATCTATAGGGGCTTATCTACTTAATTGCTAATCTAGATTGCAGTCTATATGGACTGGATCATACTGACTGCTCATACTCAAATAGAGTATTTCTTCAACACTCTTCAAGAAAAAATTCTAATAACATTAGGGAACAAAGAATTTTGGGCATGATTTGAAGACATTTGAATAAGGAGTCACAACATTGATACAACTCTATATCTTGGAACATAGGCCTATAAATCGTAAGCTAGGATAGAATTACTAGGTCTTACGCAATGCAACTCCTTACCTTCAAAAATAGCAACACTTCTCAAATATTCTCTCAACTATACTATTCCCCTTAAATACAACATTCATTGAATCAACTCCTAATGCTCACATGGCCGTTAATAAATCCATCTACTAATGTCTAAACTGAACTAAGTCTTCTCACCATGATCAATCCTAACTCGAGTTTCAGAAGGTATAACATACCACAAAACAATACTAGTCTAAACCATATGATTCAATATTCTATATCTTTTGAGAGCTCACACCCTAAGCGTAACATGACTTACCACTTCAATTACTAACTCAAAATTCTTACTATGGACTCACTAGCACATAGTGTATTCACACACTGACATCCCTATACTACATAGAAGCCTATCACTATAACCATATATGAACTTGAAGAAATACACCCATAAAGTCATACTTCTCATATTTTCTAAACCTCTACCGATAACAGCTTTCTTACATGATTATTAAGAAGACATACTAAGAATTCTCAACTAACTACGACATATACCAAGGATTTAATTCAATATTCCTTCATTATTTAGCCTTAGATAGAAAAGCATAATTTATCTTTCTTAATGAGGGTCATCAACTCCCTCTCATCTAAGACATTGCTTATCCATTATTGTTGCCACTATATTAACATAGGAAGAGGTCACTGGAGGGCTAACACATAAGGACGTGAAGCACAGAAGGATACTATACATAACCTTAACAGTTAACTGGGGCCTAAGGAATAAAACGTCAAAGGCATGGATTCATTAAAGAGATCTAAACTGAGGACAAACATGATATAATGTGAATTTCACTAGTATGATGAGTACTAAAAATTGGTCATACTCTGAAACATGAGTTCATACTTAGCATAAACTATTCAACATATGACCGGAGTCTATAGATTTCTAAGGGATGAATTGAATCATGGAGTGAAGCCGTTACTTACTTACTAGAAGTTGAGAATGAACTTGAATACACATAAAGTATATAAGCATTGGCCCTTAAATATGCTGAAACAGGAGCTGGAAAAATAAGGGAGCATGCATCGCATGCTCTGGATCACCAAAATAGACCGTCCATTTCATTCTCTATCATGGGCTCCCTTAGGGGTGGACTGGAGTGTGTGTTGCATGATAATCGTGGGTAGCTACTATTTTGGACTCTCAAACATGCCCATACTCTCATCCAAAAATTTTGAAACTTACCCGATATGTACCTTTTACACCCTCGATCATGAATCAACTTTAAAATCAATATTATAAGGTCGGGAAGGTTGAAAATAAAATAACCAAAGTGTAGGATCCTTAGAAATGACTAAGTCCCAACACTTAGTGAAATTTTCTAAGTGTTGGACCCCTTTAGGTGCAATAGGGAACTGAAATGAGCTAGGATCTTACAGAGTCTTACAATATCTCCCTCTTAGATTAAATCCATCCTTCTAAACTTACAGATCAATTTTACATTCCTAGGACTGAGTCAGAATATCTTTGCTCTAACGATTTACACATAATTGCTACACTCACATGCATACACTATATTTTTTTTGAACTTACTAACTTTATTCTTGGATACCCTTCCATATACCATCCTTAACTTCCTCTATCTTTGATAATCATCATGATAGACTTACAATATCTTAACTTGAAAAACATACCTGCCTTACTAAACACATAATCATTGGCTAAAAAGATCATACTTCTATATTTATATTTTTCCCAAACCATAAGAATCAAAATCATACTTAAAAGACTCAACACCATCTGTCTATAACTCCTTAACTTGGCTATCCAGAATACCATGTACTATACAACTATGCTTCTTCCACTTAACAACTCAAGGGTACTACTAACCGTACAGAATACTTAATAAACTTAGAAAATAATGCAACCCCATATCACCTTGGGCACACCTCTACCTAATACGTGCAACATCATACTTAATCTCAAATCAATAAACTTATATTCTTGCATTCACTATTTCAAAACTATTGGCTCACCTCCATATAACTAGCATCACTAACCAAGTAATCGTTATTTCTACCTTGATGATCATCTACTATTCAAAATTAGTTTCTAGTGCTAGGCATGATTAAGGACACAACCTTATATACTATTCTCACTTGGAAGCTATAAAATAAAACATCAAGAAACACTAGTCCGCTAAAACCTCATAAGAACAATAATTGATCAAAATCGTATGGCCTTTCATACACTAGTCTACTAAAACCTCATTAGCACCTCCTCTTTCTACATATTATGACTATTTACACATCTATCCACCTAAATTACTTCATAGATCTATAATTTTCAATAAAACTCCCTTTTTTGCAACCACGAGGGAAGCCTAAATTAACAATACACAACCACTAAATACTTTGATCAACAATAAATACTTTTCTAAAACAATAAATACCATCAATAACTTTTTTCATACTTCAAGAAAACATAAATTAACCTTAACTACCAACTCCTTCTCTACCTTTCACTAAACTAACACACAAGGATATATCACCTCACTATTAACTTAATTGTATGAAAATGTGCATCTATGCACATTCCATCAATCGTTATCACCACATTTATTGTCACTACACTTCTATATCTATACTTTCAATTATAAAAAGGTTCTACTACTTATAAATTATAACACTCTAGGTTGTAATATCCCTCGAATGCAAACTTTACGTAACAAACTATATTCACACTATCTCTTCAAATGAGCACTATTTGTATTGAAGGGTTAATGAGGAATCTAAATACATATCTTACTCTGTCTTAACTGAGTAATAAATCGTAAAAGAAATTCTTGTGAGCCACCACACTTAGTTCTAATAAAACTATACTCTTATTCTGTCCCTCAAATCATGCAGGCTAAATGAAAAGGGTTCACCTTTATCAATCTTAAAACTTAAAGCTAAAATCTAACAAATGAAGTCTTAGGTAAGGCAATATCTGAGTAAATTTGTGAGCCTTTAAACTTAGTTTTCAAAAAATTGATCTGACATTTTATTTTAGGACTTAAGGAATTTTGGAGGTTATTTTGACCGACATAAAAAATGTGTGCTGTCATGGAGTCCAACGTCTTACCCACGTTGGGGAGAGCGGTTCTACCCTTGACATCAGAATAGAACCTTAACTTAAGTGATCACTATCTTAGCCCACAATGGGTGAATCATAAACCTACGGTGGCGCTTAGTTCTAGGGAATGAGACCTTTGGAATCTTACCAAACTCGGTGCTAAATACTACTCTCATACTTATCGCTCAGAACTTTAGGAAATCCACCTTAAAATAACATAAGGGTTTATAACAAAACCAATTATGCTTCTCTTTCTTAAAATCTCTAATTATATGAACAATGTGGATTCCATAGCTTAGCTTAGGATCAAAAGATCAATTTCTTTCATAAATCTTGGTAAACAACTTATAAAAGAGGCCTAAAATCATAACTTATTGACATATCAATACTTAAACTTAGGGCTTTAAACTAATGTAAATTCATAGCAAAATATCATGCTCAGTATACTTCTTGAAATACTTCAACAATATCAAGGTAATGAAATCAATCACAATATCATGCTTACAAACTGAATTGGATATTTGTAAGATCATATCACACACATAAAAATCTGAAATAGACATGCAAATCAACATTTAAATCAATTGTAACATCAAAATCTTCAAATAATGATAATTGGGTGTGAACCCTTAATTGAAACTCATGTAAATTCATATTTAAAACTAGTTTTGGGCATAAGGATGAAAGAAGTATCCTTGTTCATAATGCTTATAAACTGAATTGGAAATTTGTAAGATCATATCACACACATAAAGATGTGAAATAGACATGCAAATCAACATTTAAATCAATTGTAACATCAAAATCTTCAAATAATGATAATTGGGTGTGAACCCTTCATTGAAACTCATGTAAATTCATATTTAAAACTATTTTTGGGCACAAGGATGAAAGAAGTATCCTTGTTCATAACCCCACATACCTTAATAGGCTTGATTTGAGGTAGAAAACTTGACTTTGAAACCCTTGGAGATAATCTTGAAAGCTTTTATTGAGATTCTTGGATTAGAGAACTTAATTCTTGGTTTTTTCTTGCAGAGATTGTAATAGAGTCTTGAAGTTCTTGGATGGATATTAGGGTTTTGTTCTTAGAGAGGTATTAAGAATAAAGGAGGCAAATAATGCTCCCTGGGGCTTTGATTATGTGATACGGACGAGTTAGGGTGGAGGAAAGGAGTTATTTTCCCTTAAAAGTGTGGAAACATAAACTGAAAATTAGATGTGTACGATGGAGTGCGCGTCGCACGCTAATCGCGTGACATCACTTCCTCTCTCACGAAAATGGCTATAACTTTTTGCTTGGGTATTGGATTAAGGCGAAATTAGAATTGTTGGAAATCTAATTTAATTATCTATAATGTAAAATGATGGTCTTGAGCTGAAAAATTTTATGTATATAAGAAGTTGTACATATTCAAAGTAGACCCTTGTTGAATCAAATACTGAACTTTAAAAGAATCAAAGGCTCTTAGCTCAACTTTGTTCTAAGTGAATTCTATGAACATATTTCACCTCGAGAGCACTTCACAAACTAGGATAATTATCATGAACTAATACTCACATAGGAATCATTTGGATTAGAGGTTACACACGTAGGAATGATGGTTAGAATAGTAGCGTGCAAATACGGGATTACACGAACGATCACCAAACACGATCTATTGATGATAGGCGGATTTACACGCCTATATCAATATATTTTGCCCATATTTTAGCCTAGTTTTGAGAACAAATTATATATTTCATGCACTTTTAGTCCTTTTTCCTATAAATGAGCTAAAGAACATGATTAGTAAAGTTTCAGGTATAAATGATGCAAAATACAGCATTTTATGGCTTACTTGACGCAAAATAAAGCTCAGAAAGAAAGGAAAGGGAGTTTACACGCCTAAGGACCAAAACTGCTGCATGGAAAATCAGTCCCGGGCTAAAACAGCATTTCTGAAGACTTTGGGGACTTACAGACACAAAGCTGGATTTTGACAATGATACATTAACCTAGTACAATTAGGTTATGTATTTCATTAGTTTATTTGGATTATGATAATGTTACACTAACCTAGTACAATTGGGTTAAGTACTTCATTAGTCTAGTAGGATTTGGTTATTTATTTCATTAGCTTAGTAGGAGTAGGATATGGGTATTATAAATACCCTATCATGCTAGAGATTTTTAATTAATTTGCTCCCTTAGTGGAGAGAAATTCATTCATCATTCAACAATTAATTTTCTTCCATCCCTCTCATTTTCCACTACAAACACTTCTAATCTACTCTTCTAGTCTTAAAATCCACAACAAGAGAATCGTTACTTTTGCTAAGGAATTCACGCCACACGCCTATCACCTAAGCTACACGCCATTACGCAATATCGTGATATAATAACAATGTCAATCGTGATCTCCTTCGCACTCATGGGTAACTAAACCTCTCTGTTGGGGTTATGGAAGCCGAATGAGATACTATCTATTGCTGTGAGTTTGTGAGTTCATGACACGTATATTGCTTATATCATTATTCTCTTCATCTTAATCTACATTCTTTGCGGTTGCAAACGCAAGAATACGCCAGTCTAACATTTAACTTGTTCGAGAGAAAGGTTATTTGTCTGGAAAAGAGATAATGTCAAGGTAGTAGGACACCCTTTCCTATTAAAAAGCTAGTGCCGTAACTGGACTAACCTCTTGGAGAATTCGTACCGTTAGACATGCTTTAAGCTCGAGAGAGTTAAAGTGAAATAGTCCTTGTTGAGGTCGAGAGACGCTTGGATTTACCATCGACTACAATTCTCAATAAGCAATTGCATGTCAGAAATCCACACACTCATAGCCAATAGAGACGTATACCTCAGAAGGTGGACATAACCCCAATGCTTCAATTCTCATTGTTTACAACCAACGTAACAATCTCTCTCTTTTTACTTTATTATTTTCTGCTTTTGTTTACATTACTTGCAAAACAAGAATCCCCCCTTCTTGCGAGACTTGCACCAAAAGTTTAGTAATTTTACTTACTTGTTGGACAAGCTATTCCCTGTGGGATCGACACCCAACCCAGGTTGGGTTCTATATTTGCTAACGACCGCTTTACACTCAAACGAGAGCTGTAGATTGAGCGTTATCATCTATATACCTGATACACTACTAAGAAAATAAAAAAATCATCCATAGGGCTAGCTGTATGAAATGGTACATATAAAGACTTTGAACATAAACCCAACCTCGATGCAAAATGAGCAGAAACATATGAGAATGTTGAATCAGGATCAAACAAAGCAGAAACTGGCTGATGACATACGACAATCTTACCTATGATCAAAGCATCCAAAGCCTTAGCCTTAGATCTACTTGGTACAAAATACAAGTGACCATGTCCACCACTGGATTGGGTACCTATTCGACCACCTCTAGAACCATGAGGACCATCCCCACTACTCTGCGTATCACCCCTACCTAATGGCAGCACTGACCTGATCGGCTATGCAGTCAAAACTGAAGGCTCAACCATCCTACGCTAAGCACACCTATGGGTGAAGTGACCAACTACCCTGCAGTCATAACATGCCCTAGTAACCCTGTTCTGTCTGTAAGATACAGCGGATCTGGAATGGCTACCCTGACTCGACCTAATTTCCCAAGTCGTGATGGCGCCTACTTTAACTCACTAGTAGGTAAGCCAAGCCATAGTCCGGAATGACAAGTAACAGGCTAATAGGAAGAGACCAAATAAAAGATCACATATAATGATAGCAACAACAATAATAAGTGAAAACTAAGAAGGGAGCATATATAATATATCAAAATAAGACGAGGAAAAAGGACCAAATATACAAACTAATCCCTCCCAAGATTGGATAAGGTCATTACTAGAGCCACTACTAAAAGGTACCCAAAGTATTAGACAAAAATCTAAAATATACACAACATAGATAGGGAGTCTAGAGTACAAAGGACAAAACAAGAGTAGATAGAGGAGGATCAGCCTCGAATGACAGTAAGTTCACCCTGCACTGAAGCAGTACTGAAAGGTAGAAACGACATCAATGTCGACTGCTAGTACCCAGATCTGCATAAAAAAAAGATGCATAAGTGTATTATGAGCACCAAAGCAATGGGTACTCAGTAGGCTTCTGATAACGCTCAATCTACAGCTCTCGTGGGAGTGTAAAGCGGTCGATAGCAAATATAGAACCCAACCTGGGTTGGATGTCGATCCCACAGGGAATAGCTTGGCCAACAAGTAAAATTGCTAGACTTTTGGTGCAAGTCTCGTAAAAAGGGGGGATTGTAATAAGTAACCAAAGTAATGAAATAAAAGCTGAAAATAGCAAAGTAAAAAGAGATTGTCACGTTGGTTGTGAAACAATGAGAATTGAAGCGTTGGGATTATGTCCACCTTCTGAGGTATACGTCTCTATGGCTATGAGTGTGTAGAGTCTTGACATGCAATTGCTTATAGAGAATTGTAGTAGATGGGAAATCCAAGTGTCTCACGACCTAAACAAGGACTATTTCACTTTAACTCTCGCGAGCTTAAAGCGTGTCTAACGGTACGAATTCTCCAAGAGGTTAGTCTAGTTACGGCACTAGCTTTTTAATAGGAAAGGGTGTCCTACTACCTTGACATTATCTCTTTTCCAGACAAATAACTTTTCTCGCGAACAAGTTAAATGTTAGACTGGCGTATTCTTGCGTTTGCAACCGCAAAGAATGTAGATTAAGATGAAGAGCGTAATGATATAAGCAATATACTTGTCTTGAACTCACAAACTCACAGCTATAGATAGTAACTCATTCGGCTTCCATAACCCCAACTAAGAGATTTAGTTACCCATGAATGCGAAGGATATCACGTTTTGCATGGTTGATGGCGCGAGAAGTAGGTGATAGGCGTGTGGTTTTGGTGATTCCCTAGCAAGTAACGATTCTCTTGTTGTGGAATAGATGAATAGAAGAGTAGATTAGAAGTGTTTGTAGTGGAAGATGAGAGAGATGGAAGAATTGTATTGTAAGAATTATGTGAAGAATAAAAAGATGGAAGAATTTCATAAAAATCTCTAACATGATAGGGTATTTATAATACTCCTATCCTACTCCTACTAAGCTAATGAAATAAATAACCAAATCCTAATATACTAATGAAATCCTTGACCTAAATGTACTAGGGTAAGGTTACAATATCATAATCCAAATAGAATAGTGAAATGCATAACCTAATTGTACTAGGTTAATGTATCTTTGTAAAAATCCAGCTTTGTGTCTGTAAGTCCCCAAAGTCTTCAGAATTGCTGTTTTTGCCCGGGACAGATTTTCCATGTAGCAGATTTGGTCCTTTAGGCGTCCAGCTCCTTTCCACTTCGTTCGTGAGCTTTCTTTTGCGTCAAGTAAGCCATAAAATGCTGTATTTTGCATCATTTATACCTGAAACTTTACTAATCATATTTTTTAGCTCATTTACAGGAAAAAGGACTAAAAGTGCATGAAATATATAATTAGTTCTCAAAACTAGGCTAAAATATGGGCAAAATATATTGATATAGGCACGTAAATTTGCCTATCATCAACACCCCACACTTAGAGCTTTGTTCGTCCTCGAACAACATATCATGTCCTTCTAAGCATCGACTTAAGGTTTTTACAACAACAATACAAAACATTTATCAAGACAATCACAACAATTATCAACAAAGAGTAGCTTTCTGATTATAAGTAGAAACAATTTAACCTCAAGCATAGACTCATGATGGTGATCAACTCGCATGCAAACGTTAAGGTACATAGAATCATATACAACTATCCAAAACTCATCAACCATGTGTGTCTCACCATATAGTACCCATAATTACTCACAAATATAGCATATTTTTCAAACATGGATATCAAAATGTCCTTGCTCTCACTCTCACAAAGAATTCATATGTAGCAACTAATGACCATAAGCTTGCCCTTAATGTAGTACTCTACTAAATGTCGGAATGTTAAGATTAGGATCAAGTAGGTCTTTTGATGGTTGTAATGTAGGCTAAGGGACGGGTAGGATCAACTATTTTGGCCAGAAATAGTGACTAAGTTCCTAAGAACTTTAATACATCACATTGTATTATTGACACTTTTTTCTTTCAACCTTTCTTCTTTCTTTTGTTCTACCACCCTTGTTCTCCTCTTTTGTTTTTCAATTTTAAGAACAACTCACTTTTCAGCTTTCTTTTCCTTTTTCTTTTCACAACATACCTCTTATGATAGCATTTTTTCATAACACATTCAAGAACCATTACAATTTAAAGCATTATACTCACCCAATTTCCTCTTATGTTGTCACATGACTTTTTTCACTTTAAAGCACTTAGGAATTTGGATCAAATCAAGGTCTTGAAAAAAAATGGATTAGGCTTACATACAAGGTTGTCAAAGAAATAGGCTAAAGGCTCAAAAAGGGTTAACTAGGATGATGTACATGGGTAGGTAAAACTGAAGATAAACATGTATAGGTTGCCAAAGAAATGCCTAAATCATATCCTAAACTTACATTCCTTATTTTCGCTTTGCATACATACCAGGCAAGTTCTAGCATCAGCCACAAACATAAAATATACTATTATCTCGCACACACAAGGCACATGGTCGACTTGATTGGAAGTAATATAGACTCTCGACCCAACAATTGAAGGAATTGAATCACACAATATCACATAATAAGTCACAACTAGAGCTTAAACGTCTCAATAGTCACAATTGTAGCATATACTCTTGTTATAATCTCATGATGCCTATCAAAATAATTTCATGCGAAGCTAGAAAAAATTTTACTCCTAAAAAAACAAAAAACGTCAAACAAAAAAAATGGACTAAAAAAACAAAGTAAACAAGCAAACATACAAACATAGGTGCAAACAAAGAAGTATAGCATGCGATTCTGCCACCCCACACTTAGACGGGACACTGCCCTCAGTGGAAAATAAAATCGAAGAACCTGATTAGTCGGACTCCTCATCAATGTAGGGGGTCATACCCCCTTCGTCTGAATCATCATAAGAGTCATCGTCAGAGTTCTCCTGATCATTAGAATCAGGCAAGCGTCTGTCATCATCAGTCGGCACAGCATCGTCAAGAGGTTCCTCAAAATATACGCCCACTCCACACATCTCCCGTGCATGCCTGTTCATTGGGTAGTCGTGGTCCAGCTGTTGGAGCTCTTCAGCAGTTGGAATACGTCCACCACTCATCATAGTGAAGCGTGTCATGCCATAGAGATGACGGAAGAAACTCTCATCACGAGCATATCTCTCCGCAGTAGTAAGGTTGACTCCATGAGTTGTTTCAGCATCTTTGACCTTTGTGAGGTCAACCTTCTTTGGGTTATGTGGGAGTTTGTGGTCAGCGGGTTCCTCTTCTATATCCTCCTTCCGCAACATGGCTGTCAACAAATTGCCAAATGTGAAATGAGACCTTCTGTGGAGTCTGGCCTTCCTCATGGTAGATCGAATGATTGCCCCAAAGTTGATAGGGACATTCGTCATCAACGCATAAACCAAACACACTCTATCTCTCGATATCTTTGTGTATTGCATCCCAGGAATAAGGCATGAGTTGACAATGCGCATCCAGATTCGTGCTTCCCTATTTAGAGGAGCATAGGGGAAGGTGTTGTGACGGCCTGTTTCCTTATGTCTTCCCCATCTTGCCATCGATCTGCTTCCATAAAGCGTGTGTCGTATCGCTCTGTAAGGAGGCCTACTGTACAGCTCTTTGTATGGTGCAGTGTCGACCGAAGGTAGGCCAAGAAAAGAGTTGATCCAATCCGCTGTAAGCTGTAACACTTGGCCCCGAATTTTGACTTCGTTGCCTGTTGTGTTTGGCGACCAGTTGGCATAAAACTCTCTTGTCAAGTCAAGATTGCACTCTCCCATGTCACGGAAGATGAAATCCAGCTTCAAAGCCATTATTTTAGCCAACATTCGCGGCTCCTTATTTGCTAAGGTCTCCTTGTTAATCAAGTCGACGTGCACATATTTCTTTTCTTTGTTGCTGCTGTACCATGCTTTGGATTCTTCCTCAAGAACCCATTTTATTCCGAACATTCTGCGTGGTAGGTGCGCTGAGGATGATTCTCCTTGTTCTTTTCGACTTCTTTTTTTGCCCTTTTGGGACGTGGTAGCCTTCTCCTTGCCTTGCCTCGCCTTAGGTGCCATTGTACCTGAGACTAGAAATAACGTAAGTTGCAGCACAATCTCACATGATACAATCTATATGCAAGCACTAGGGGTACCACCCCACACTTAGTCTTGTTAGCACAAATCAGTGAAGTGAAAGTGGTCGAGTACTCAGATTTCGTCGACATAGGTGTTAGGATTGTATTCCGACAAGAAAATCAGCATTGCATCACTTATTTGCAGCCATTGGACTACTTTCATGGTGGATATAGCAACACTACAACATAGGGGTTACCACATGGAATCGTTATTCTTATAATAAGCACAACCTCCTAAATCGATAGGCACTATAACCTTATCCCGATGGCCGGGATAATCTATCATGTAAGCATCCAAATAACAATCTTAAGCACTATTCATAGCCATATCAATTCATCAATTATCATAACAATGCTATCGAAACAAAATTCAAGTCGGAAACAAGTCAAGAATTCCCTACGTATATATTCAATCACACGATATTGCAACAAATATCCAAACACATGAACATCACCACCAATCTCACATGATTTAGCAACTTATAATAAGCATATCAATGTAGTACTTACGATAAATAGATGAAGAATAAGAGAGTACTTACTTGATTGAAGATTGTGGAGAAGTTGTTGTGAATTGGAAGAACAAAGGAAGAAAATTTTGAGAGGATTTGGAGTGTTATGCGGCACCTTTAGGGTTGTTTCTAATGTGGTTGTGTTATAAAACCAAGTCCCCTTTATATAGGAAGAGTATGGGTCGGGTTATGACCCATTTACAATCGGATTTGGGGACAAAATCACCACATATGTGGAGCATATCTCTCGGCATATCAATGACATATGCGGCGCATTGTCCATGGCATAATGGGACATATGCGCCGCATAGTCTATGGCATTTGTAGACATATGCGCCGCATAGTCTATGGCATTTGGTCTCAGTATCTCAAATGCCATAGCATAGGTGGTGCATAGTCAAAAGCATACCTAGGAATAGGCGGCGCATAGTGTATGGCACACTAGATTCCGAGTCCTTAGGCTATAGAATAGGTTGTGCATCGTTCGTGGCCTATTTATACCAAGGCCTAGCCTTCCTCGAAGCCTATTTTGACGTGGAAAAGGCTCAATCCATAGCCTTATGCCTCACCATTCCTAACTTACCGACTTTACCATACAATGCGTCCAAATCGTCAATTGAAATCGATCTCCTCGTCAGATACTTCTTGCACCTATATTAGCTCAAAACAAATGAACACGATTAGTACGATGGGTTACCTCCCACCAAGTGCCGTAGTTTTGGTCGTGGCACGACTCTTATTTTTGGATTTTCATTTATCAAAAAGAGAAAATACTAAAACGACGAAACGATAAAATGATAAAACAATAAAACGATGGGTTGCCTCCCATCTAGCGCCTTATTTATTGTCGTGGCTCGACGTAGTAATCTCGAGTACTTAGACTTCGTCGAGATAAGTGATGGCCATGTCATTAATCGAGTCAAGAGGACCGATATATGGCTTAAAACGTTGGCCATTCACTTTGAAGACAACACCGTCATTGTCTTCCAATTTGACTACTCCAGATGAGTAGACTTGGATGACTTTAAATGGACCAGACCATTTCGATTTTAACTTACCTGGGAAGAGCTTGAGTCTGGAGTTAAAGAGAAGTACCATGTCACCTTTTTGGAAGTTTCGTCGAACAATCCGCTGATCATGATACTTCTTCATCCGCTCCTTGTATAAATCCGATCTTTCATATGCATGGAGATGAAATTCATCTAGTTCGTTCAGCTGCTCCAACCTCAGGTTCTTCACATCATCCCAATTCAGATTCAAGTGCTTCAATTCCCACAACGCCTTGTATTCAAGCTCGATGGGTAGATGACAAGCCTTCCCATAAACTAGCTGAAAAGGTGACATGCCAATGGGTGTCTTGAATGCTGTCCTATACGCCCATAGTGCATCATCTAGCTTTCGAGACCAGTCCTTCCTATTCGCATTAACCGTCTTGGCAAGGATTTGCTTGATCTCGCGGTTGGAAACCTCAACTTGTCCACTGGTTTGGGGATGATAAGGCGTAGCTACCTTGTGTTGCTTGACTCCATACTTGGCCAATACAGATTTGAATAGCTTGTTGCAAAAGTGAGATCCTCCATCACTTATGATAGTACGAGGTACTCCAAAGCGAGAGAAGATATTCTTCTTTAAAAATGCTACAACACGCTTTCCTTCGTTGTCGGCCAATGCTACAGCTTCCACCCATTTCGATACATAATTCACAGCAACCAAGATGTACTTCATTCCAAACGAATTCACGAATGGACCCATGAAATCAATACCCCACACATCAAAGAGTTCTACCTCCAGAATTTTGGACATGGGCATTTCATGGTGTTTTGAAATAGCACCTTGACGTTGGCATTACTCACACTTTCTCACATAGTCGTATGCATCTCTAAATATTGTAGGCCAATAATAACCACTTTGCAAGACTTTCCTTGCCGTTCGATTCCCTGCATGAAGTCCTCCAACTTGCGAAGTGTGGCATGCTTCCAATATAGTAGGCACTTCTTCATGGTATATACATCGTCGAATGATACCATCCGCGCATCTTCGAAACAAATAAGGCTCATCCCAATAGTAGTGCTGAACGTCATGCATAAACTTCCTCCTCTGGTGGTAAGATAAATTGGAAGGTAACACATTACTCACCACGAAATTTGCAAAGTCGGCATACCATGGTAATTTCTCCATTGTTGTCACTAGTATCTCCTCGTCAGGGAATGCATCATCAATCTGATTTTCTGGTTGCGCCACATACTCATTCTCAAGTCTAGATAGGTGATCAGCCACTTGGTTCTCGCAACCCCTTCTATCTTTGACTTCGAAATAAAACTCTTGCAGCAGCAACACCCATCGAATCAGCCTTGGTTTTGCATCCTTCTTCGTCATTAGATACCTAAGAGCTGCATGGTCTGTATGAACGATCACCTTAGTACCCAATAGATAGGCACGAAACTTCTCAAACGCATACACAACTGCTAAGAGCTCTTGTTCAGTAACAGTGTAGTTCCTTTGGGCTTCATTTAGGACCTTACTTGCATAATAGATAGGATGAAACAATTTCTCCTTTCTCTGTCCAAGAACAGCACCAACCGCTACACCACTAGCATCACACATGACTTCAAACGGGAGCATCCAATCTGGTGCTACCATGATAGGGGCTTCAATGAGTTTTCCTTTAAGGCATTCGAATGCCTTTAAGCAATCATCATTAAAGTCAAACTTCGCATCTTTCTCCAATAGTTTGCACAATGGACTAGAAATTTTGGAGAAGTCTTTGATGAATCTACGATAAAAACCGGCATGGCCAAGAAAACTACGAACTCCCGTCACCGAAATTGGAGGCGGTAGCTTCTCTATTACCTCGATTTTGGTGCGATCAACCGCTATTCCTCTTTCGGAGATCTTGTTCCCAAGAACGATTCCTTCTTTTACCATGAAGTGGCACTTCTCCCAATTCAGCACAAGGTTGAACTCTACACATCTTTGCAATGCCATGCTCAAGTTTGCCAAACACGCTTCAAAAGACTCACCAACAACTGAAAAGTCGTCCATAAATACCTCCAAGGTGTCTTCTACCATATCAGAGAAAATAGACATCATACAACGTTGAAAGGTGGCTGGTGCGTTACATAACCCGAATGGCATATGTTTGAAGGCAAACGTACCATATGGGCATGTAAACGTTGTCTTCTCTTGGTCTTCAGGTGCAATACAAATCTGATTATAACCTGAATAACCATCTAAAAAGCAAAACCATCCTTTCCCCGCTAATCGATCTAGCATTTGGTCCATAAATGGCATGGGGAAGTGATCCTTGAGCGTCCAAGAATTCAGCTTACGGTAGTCCATGCATACTCTCCATCCAGTAACGGGCCTGAGTGGAATAAGCTCATTCTTTGCATTCGCAACCACCGTCATACCTCCTTTCTTGGGAACACATTGTACTGGGCTTACCCATGTACTATCAGAAATAGGATACACGACTCCTGCGTCTAACCACTTGATAATCTCCTTCTTCACCACTTCTTGCTTTGGTGGGTTTAGACGTCTTTGATGTTCAATGGTGGGTGTGCACTTTTCTTGAAGCTGAATTTTATGAGTGCAAATCCCAGGTGGAATACCAATGATATCCGCAATGGTCCATCCAATAGCTCTAATATACTTGCGTAGAGTTGCAATAAGAGCTGAAACTTGTTGCTCACCCAAATCGGCTGCCACTATGACTGGAAGATTATTTCCGCTTCCTAAGAATGCGTACTTCAAATGGCTTGGCAGCTCCTTCAATTCTAACATGGGTGATTCTTCAATAGATGGCTTAGCTGGTGGTGTGGGTCGATTCTTGAGATCAAGATCCAGCTTCTTGGGGGTATAGCGATATGTCCCTAATCCCGATAGAGCACAAATATCTTCATCAGAAATTTCAGCATCATCATTCTCTCCTTTAACGAGCAAAACCTCCAAAGGATCATCAAGAATTTGTTCTTCAAGTCGTTCTTCCTCGTCATCAACGACAACATCAGCCACAGAAAATACACTCAGATCTTTGGGTTGCTTCATTGATTTGCAAACATCAAAGCGCACCACTTCATCATTTATTCGGAATGAAAGCTCATTAGCTCTCAAATCTATGAGCACACTTCCCGTAGCAAGGAAGGGGCATCCCAAGATTATGGGAACCTCTGAATCTGCTTCACAATCCAAGATGACAAAGTCTGCTAGAAAGATAAATGAAGAAACCTTTACCAAGACATCGTATAGAATACCAACCGGTCGTTTTACCGACCTATCCGCCATAACAAGCCTCATATTAGTTGGTGTAGGATCTCCTAACCCCAACTTCTTGTAGATTGATAATGGCATCAAGTTGATGCTGGCTCCTAAGTCACACAATGCTTTAGCAAAGTCCAAAGATCCGACGGTGCAAGGAATAGTGAAAGCTCCGGGGTCGGCCTTCTTCTGAACTATCGATCGGGTAGAAATTGCACTACAATGATGCACATCTTCTTTCAGCTCATAACTTGCTGCCCTCTTCTTAGTCAAAAGATCTTTCATAAACTTCGCATACCCAGGCATTTGTTCAAGTGCCTCTACCAATGGGACATTAATGGTCAGCTGCTTGAGCATAGTCATGAATTTGCTGAACTTAGTGTCATCGTCCGCCTTCTTCAATCTTTGTGGAAAAGGTGGTGGTGGGTATGGAAGTGTTCTCTCCATGGCTTTCTTTTCCTCTTGCTTTCGTTTATCATTTTTTTCAGGCTGCACGTCACTAGGTAAAACATCCTTGACGTTTGAAGTAGTTGTTGCGGCTTCTTCTCTTGTAACGTCACTAGGTGTGGCGTTAATGTCTGCTGCTACGTCAACCACTTGCTTGCCTTTTGCTGAAGTTTCCAGCACCTTACCACTCCTGGTAGTGATGTCCATGCATGACCCATCATTCCTTGGGTTTTGGACTGTATCTCTCGGTAAGGTGCCAGCCTTTCTTTGATTGAATGCTGCTGAAAGTTGGCTTAATTGTTGCTCTATTTGCTTGATAGAAGTGGAATGAGAATCAACTAATTGCTTCATGGAGGCCAAATCGTCAATTACCTCCTTAACTCCCGCGCTTGTTGCTTCCACTCCTTTCAATAGCTTAGCCATCATGTCTTCCATAGAGTTAGATGTGGTGGTGTCACGTTTACCAGGGGGAACGTACAAACCACTCTTTTCATTCTTGTTCTTCCAACTACCTTGGTCTTTGTTTTCAGATTTATCATAATAGTTCCGACCTTGGTTTCCTTGGGTATTCCCTCGGAAACCCCCCTGATTGTTCAAGTAGTTGGCCTCCTCTTCCGAATCAGATTCGTCTCTTCCTTTTGACGCAATAACTTTAACTTTTTCAGTCTTCCCTAATAGATGCTTTGTAAGAAGATCCATTTGGGTTTTCATGTGCGCCATATCTTGATCACATTCTTCTTCTCTTCTTCTTTGGTCTGCAGACATGCCAATAGATAAACTGGGGCTTGCTACCTCAGAATCCCTGGTATGCCAAGCTCTACTTTGCTTCGTCATACGATCTAGCATATTGCTTGCTTGACCAAAGGTGAGGTCCATAAAAAAACCTCCAGCTGCGTTGTCCACCACTAGTTTAGTTACTGAATTCAAGGCTCGATACAAGATCTCCATGAGGTGAACATTAGTCATGTGATGGTTTGGGCATCTCATTAGCTTTGTTTTGAACCTCTCCCATGTTTTGTGAAGAGCTTCAGAGGGAAGCTGACGAAAGTTGCTGATTTCATCTCTCAATTGAGCCCTCTTGGATGGCGGAAAGAATCTTTCTAGAAAAGCGTCTCTCAATTGCCTCCAATTTGTAATAGAATCAGGAGTCAGCCCATTCAACCATAATGTTGCCTCCCCAGACAGAGACAATGGAAATAGACGTAATCGAATAGCATTCTGACCAACACCAGGATTGTCAAAAGACTTGCATGTAGAAATAAAGTTGATGAGATGCATATTCGGATCATCGCCTGCTAGTCCACCAAATAACCCCTTGAGTTGCAATAACTGAATCATGGTGCTAGTGATGTTGAATTTGGCTCCGGGCGCTAATGGTGGTGGAATTATAGCTCTAGTGGCTCCGGCACCATCAAGATCATCATCATCATCGTCGAAATCTGGTTGCAACGGTTGACGATCATACCTATACCGAGCTTGTCGACCTCTTCGATTGGCAGGTGTTATAATTTCAGCATCACGCCTAGGGTTTAGTAACTCGTCATCACCTAAATCTTCATCGTCATGATTTGTTGCTCGCCCAGGATTATCAATATTTTGTTGTTGGACTTGAGCAGCGGCAAGAGCAGCTAATCTTGCTTGCTCGTGTTGAGCAGCCATCCTGTCGATTTCAGCTTGTGCTTCCATTCTTCTAATTCGTTGTGGTTCAGGATTGATTGGTAATAACGGTTGACCAGAACTTCTTGTATGGGGCATGCACTAAAAGAAAAACCTGCAATAAACAAAAACAAAAACTAAACGTAAAAGTACGAGAATCTTTGACCAAAGGGTCTAGTAATTATCATGAACTTGATTGACACTCGTATTCCCCGGCAACGGTGCCAATTTTTGATAACGCTCAATCTACAGCTCTCGTGGGAGTGTAAAGCGGTCGATAGCAAATATAGAACCCAACCTGGGTTGGATGTCGATCCCACAGGGAATAGCTTGGCCAACAAGTAAGTAAAATTGCTAGACTTTTGGTGCAAGTCTCGTAAAAAAGGGGGATTGTAATAAGTAACCAAAGTAATGAAATAAAAGCTGAAAATAGCAAAGTAAAAAGAGATTGTCACGTTGGTTGTGAAACAATGAGAATTGAAGCGTTGGGATTATGTCCACCTTCTGAGGTATACGTCTCTATGGCTATGAGTGTGTAGAGTCTTGACATGCAATTGCTTATAGAGAATTGTAGTCGATGGTAAATCCAAGCGTCTCGCGACCTAAACAAGGACTATTTCACTTTAACTCTCGCGAGCTTAAAGCGTGTCTAACGGTACGAATTCTCCAAGAGGTTAGTCCAGTTACGGCACTAGCTTTTTAATAGGAAAGGGTGTCCTACTACCTTGACATTATCTCTTTTCCAGACAAATAACTTTTCTCGCAAACAAGTTAAATGTTAGACTGGCGTATTCTTGCGTTTGCAACCGCAAAGAATGTAGATTAAGATGAAGAGCGTAATGATATAAGCAATATACTTGTCTTGAACTCACAAACTCACAGCTATAGATAGTAACTCATTCGGCTTCCATAACCCCAACTAAGAGGTTTAGTTACCCATGAATGCGAAGGATATCACGTTTTGCATGGTTGATGGCGTGAGAAGTAGGTGATAGGCGTGTGGTTTTGGTGATTCCCTAGCAAGTAATGATTCTCTTGTTGTGGAATAGATGAATAGAAGAGTAGATTAGAAGTGTTTGTAGTGGAAGATGAGAGAGATGGAAGAATTGTATTGTAAGAATTAAGTGAAGAATTAAAAGATGGAAGAATTTCATAAAAATCTCTAACATGATAGGGTATTTATAATACTCCTATCCTACTCCTACTAAGCTAATGAAATAAATAACCAAATTCTAATATACTAATGAAATCCTTGACCCAAATGTACTAGGGTAAGGTTACAATATCATAATCCAAATAGAATAGTGAAATACATAACCTAATTGTACTAGGTTAATGTATCTTTGTAAAAATCCAGCTTTGTGTCTGTAAGTCCCCAAAGTCTTCAGAATTGTTGTTTTAGCCCTGGACAGATTTTCCATGCAGCAGATTTGGTCCTTTAGGCGTCCAGCTCCTTTCCACTTCGTTCGTGAGCTTTCTTTTGCGTTAAGTAAGCCATAAAATGCTGTATTTTGCATCATTTATACCTGAAACTTTACTAATCATATTTGTTAGCTCATTTACAGGAAAAAGGACTAAAAGTGCATGAAATATATAATTAGTTCTCAAAACTAGGCTAAAATATGGGCAAAATATATTGATATAGGCACGTAAATTCACCTATCATCAGCTTCATCGGCCAATCGAGCTCAATATAGAAAATGTATAACTACAATGGCGGAAGTAACCTGAGTCATGAGTAAATAGGAAACGAAAAACAACTACCAAGCTACGAAACTGTTGTAAATGAATAAATATAGCGATACAAAAAATAAATAACATAGTAATAATAGATAAATCAAACATCACCTAACTAGACCTCAAAAAACCCGCTAGGCACACTGACGAAGACAGTTAACCTAACCATACCCTCATAATTCGGGGGGACAAACAAGAAGTAATGAAAAGAAACATAAATAATGTGTAACTGAGATGATCCCAAGAAATCATGATAGACATCCAAATATACATCGGTCATGAAACGGCACTAATGAGTAGTAATGAGAGGCCAGATACCGGCCTCAAACTGGTAGTAATGGATAATAACAAGAGGACACGTGCTGGATTCGAATCAAACATAGTGAGTAATAATGATAGGCCATATATATATATAATATATATATATATATATCAGAATTCATAATTAGATGCCCAACTCAAATCGAAACTCAAAAGAACCACAATCATAATGATGTCGTACTCGAATCGGAGCTCAAAGAAACCATACCAAAATGTAATACTAAAATCCATACCATACCATAACTATGTCAATGTGGTACAAAAATTCACAATTAATGACAAAAATAACGTATATACTGAACCTGAACAGAAGCTAAAATAGTCTAAATAACCATTCACATATCTTAATTAAAAAGGGATAAATTCAAGGTTTTGTATTTTAATTTCACGTCTAAAATAATATACGCTATATCATATTGAAAATACAAAGTACCAAAATTTACTACAATGGGGTCCTAATCCGGATAAACAAGACAGGTTATATATATATATATATATCAAATAATACGCAACTACAAGAACTTATCCAAAGCTAGCATAATAGTTCACAATTTTAGTTATAAGCTCAATCTAAAGGTAGGGTAAGTGTAGCCTACCAGGATGCCAAAGCTAAAAATATCTTTCCGAGAAGCCTCAAAATAGAGCTACTATGACCCGATCTTGAATAACTTGATTTGGATAATTGATTACGCTTCATTTTCAGATCCCAAAAATGTCAACCGTCACTCAAACTTAATCCACAGCCAACCAATCTATACTCTAATTCTCCAAAATCTAAGAAATTCCTAGAAACTTTAGGATCCAAATTTCCAACACACCAAAAAAGACAACCTTTTAACTATGTTCACACACAACACAATCACCAATACCAGACATTAAATTTCCCTTATTAAATAGCAAAACCATTTACCCTTCTCATAAAACAAAAAACATCACACACAGAGATAAATATAAGGACACAGGGAGCTGACACAATAATAAAAAGAACAAATTTTTACAATAATACCAATAAAAAATAGTATTAAAGAACAGTTCCACAATAGGCAAAAGATTGTCTTCTTGTTAACTTAGGAACAACAAATTAAGAAAAGCGAAACAAGAATGGAAGAAAAGATGTCGGATTACATGAGGAAAGAGAGAGAAATATTTGGGAGGTTACTGGTTACATGAAATAATTTTCCAAAAGTAAAAAAAAATAGCAATAAGTTGTTGGCCACTTTCTTCACCCCACGTTCGGTGGTATTAACCACAAGTAATAATTTTTCTACGTTGTGTATATATTTAGGTATTGTATAGGTTCGTGGTAAGATAATTATAATATTTTGAATATATCATAATTAATAAAAAAATATTTCTAATAAAACCTCTATTATATAATAAAATAATATTTTCAAATTTCTAGATTTACTATCTCCACTTAACATATTAATAGACTATAAAAAATATTATAAAGTGATATAAATATCTTCACATAAAGAATTTTACCAGTATCCAAATATTCTAGAAGGGTACTAAATGATAGTTTTACCAAAAGTTAGTTCAAATTAAATATTCCAGAATATACTATATATCAGTAAAATTAATCAAATGAACTGCCTGGAAATCAAATTATCAGTCTCAGCAAGTCATAAATAACTTGGGGTAGCTATAGGAAGGCTCTACATATCAAAAATGTATGAAAATATAAAAAATGATTGTGAGGATCATTACATTCCAGCAATTTAAGTGTGCTTTTGGTGAGCGTGATAATATGTATGTTTTCTCTGATAGACATGGAAGCATAATCATGGTGGTTAGTGTGATTTATCCATGTATACCAGATTTTGCATGCGTTTCGCATCTTTGGAATAATGTTTGTATGAATTATAGAAAGAGTAAGGATAAGCTAACCAACGAGTTTTTTTCCATGACTAAATCGTATAAGTTGTATGATTTTCATGAGCTTATGTGTAAAGTAGGAATGATTGATCATAGAGTAAAGGTATATCTAGAAAATACTGGATATGAAAAGTGTTCACGAGTTCATGCTCTAATAAATAGGGGGATGGTGATGACTTCCAACATTGCAGAATATATCAACTCTCGTCTTGTTGAGTTACGTGAACTGGCAATTTTAGATTTTCTTGAACAGGTTAGAATTTTATTTGGTATGTGAAACTGCAAAAATAGAGAATGGTCTAGCTTTCTTGCTTAAAAACTCATTAGGAGGTAAGTTTCAACAAATTCTTCAATTGAACGAAGCAAAGTCATCGCGTATGATGGTAAGTTATTTAATATTTATTATACTGTAACTAAGTTGATTTGCAATCTATGTTAGCTTTCTTATAATAGAAGTAGCAAAGTGATACATCTGAAACTCATATGTATCATTTTGATACATCTGTACAAATGTGCCACCACTTGAAATCTCATTTTTTATATTTAATTAATCTGTAATATTTATGATTCATATACTATGTTAACTAACATAACTCTTTATGAAAAATTATTTTTCAAGTTAGGGAATCAACTAATTACATATACGGTGTATATGAAGAAGGAAGAAAATACATTGTTCAGTTGGATAATAGAACATGTAACTATGGTAGATTTTAGTTTAACGAGATACCATGCACGCACACTATTTCTGTTTTGAAAAGAAAACATATAAAGGAAATAAAGTCATACGGTTCTGATTACTATAAGAAGGAGACACTGGTCAAGACTTATGAAATACCACTTTGACCAATGCCCGATAAACGAGATTGACATGTACCACTAGAGGTGTTAGAAGATATGGTTTTGCCTTCAAAATATAAACGTCTACCAGGAAGACCTAAGAAAGGAAGACAAAAAAAAGTAGCAAAAAGTTTTCATCAACCTCAAATCGTCCTGGAAAGTGTGGGTATGAATACCATAACAAACACACTTGCAACTACTTTTCAATAAAGATGTGACATTTTTCTATGAATTGGACTCAGACTTGTTTACTTAGTTCAATGTTTTGAATTTAATAATTTTTGTTAAATACTCAAAAATTTATTGCTTGAGATATTTTGTTTACAATGAAATCAAAAATGTTTTTTAAGAGAAATGTTTATAATTCATTAGTACTATTCTCAGATGCAGATATGTTAGAGTTCATAATAGTTATGTGATTCATATCACGAATCCCTGTTATATTGTTAAGAGATTTCACCAGATGAGGAATGATAATGATACATTTCCAAAATATTATTACAAAGTGATACATATTAAAATTTTAATGAATTTTATATCATTCATATTAAGAGTTCATGAAATTTATGTGATTCATATTAGTAATTAAATTCATCTGGATAATTGTTGATACATTTTCAACATACTATTTTCAAGTGATACATACTAAAAAATTTGTGTAACGCCTCGATTCGCTAAATCAGAATGCTACACGGTACCCATGACCCCGAGGGACTAGAAGCTAACCCATGGCTAATATATGTACTTGTATAATGTATAATATAGAACATAAATGTGGAATACGTAATATTGTAAGGCCATAAGGTTCAAAACCGAATAATCATAACATGAGAGTGGGGTATAGAATACCCAAAACAACTGTAATACTATCTGAAGTCTGAACATACTAGTCTGAATAGCCTCTAACATGATTGTTTGAATAGGGAGTTGATGGGATATGTCCCTAACTAACTCCGACTAGAAAAACTGAACTGAAATAAACCACAACATAAGTAATGATCATTCCCTCGAGAGATGACAACTCACTACTGGAACTTTAATAGCTTAGATACTACTGCTACTGCTGGACTACAAATTGTGTATCTAAACCTATGGTGAAACATAAAAGAAAGAAACATAGCGCTAATGCGTCAGTATAACTGAGAGTACTGAGTATACGAGTGAGGTAGGATAAATGCAAAGGGTTTGTATGCATGAACAATGTTGATTGATATGAACGTGAGAACACATACTTACATAAGTAACTACTACTAAACTCGTGAAGATACTGACTACTGAGTCTGAATACTGATAACATGATTTTACCGGTTCCGAGATACTAAATGACTGCATTTACAGATATTGATCTATGAATCACTAATAAGTGAAGAACTGCTACTTTATTACTAAATACTAGGATACTGATACTTTATTACTGATAAAGGAATGATTGTTTCTGGCAGTCCTGATTATGAAGGACTGGTCTAATTGACTGTATCTGACAGTCCTAAAATTGAGTACTGATAGCATAAGTTTACTGAAATTTAATATGACTGGCAAATGATTTCTGATAGCTGATATAGCTGATAACATGAGTGACTATATCTGATAGCCTTGATAATGGATACTGATAACATGAGTGACTATAGCTGACAGCCCTAAATTTGATGGAACTATCTGAGTTCTGTACTATATCTGAATTGACTGTATCTGATAGTCCTCATATTCTGAAGAACTATCTGAGTTCTTTTGCTAAGACTGAATGACTGAAACTGTGGGAGCTATTAGTTTAAATGACATACCCCATGTATGCTAATGTAGCTGAACTGGGGTCCAATCCTTGCCCTGATTGGAAGGGTCTCAATACCGTGCCACAGGTAAAGACAAGCTATGAGTGACCATCAAATCTGGCAGTGTCCCAAAAAGAGAACGGCAGATGTCCGCCTCATGAACCCTTATGCTGGAAGTGTTGATGTATCAACCTATGTTGGCTACATAGTTCTGGAATGCAAGGATGACTGCTAAGAATTACACCCTCATCTGACAGTGTGTGTTCCCATCCTTGGGTTCACTCGGTGCTAACTTCTACTCCCATCTGAATAGACACTGAGCATGACTGATTAACTGAACTGATTAAATGGACTAATAGTGTTGCTTAGCTAAGCTAAGCTAAATTTAATGAGTTCCGTTGACTGATAGAATACTACTGAGATCTAAGGACTGACTGAGAGAACTGAAGTTACTGAGTACTGAGTAGAACTGGACTGGTACTGAGTTTACTGAATTTCCATTGACTGATGGAATTACTACTAATGTATGGTAATTGACTGAGTTCATGAGATTACTAAGATTTCTTGGGTCACATGACTGACTAAATTCTACTGAGAATGTCTTGACTAAGGATATCTGTGATGCCCTAGAAAAATTTTCCATTAAGATCTCGGATGAAAATATGTTAAATACTATTCTTTATTGTGATTAATAATTTTTTGTGTAGAATTTTTTGTATATACAACCCGTCATCGCGTAGAGCATAGAATAATGTCTCCAACGATATATGGATCATCTAAAATGGACACTCGAGCGATGAGTTATGATCATTCCAATCTAACTGTGAATAGTAGTGAACAATAAATGTGTAGGAAAAAAATACTGAGGCCAGGCGAATTTTACGGTCATTTTCAAACAATCATAACTCCTTGTACATAATGATATGGGTGATATACTATATATCAAAAGAAATCTCTGAAAGTCCTCTTTCCAATGAAATTGGTTTTATCCAATTTGTCCATCGGAGCAAAACGTTATGGTCGATCTACTTCAACCTATCAAAACAGTCCACCAAAGGACAGATTTGACATTATTTGAATTTTAAGGGTATTTTGGTCATTCCCACTCCAATCTATCTGGGTAAACCATGGATTTAAGACCATTAAGAGCATTCAATAGCTCATTTTTCTCCAAAATTTCCTAAGTCTCAAACCCCAACCCTACTACTTCAAATATCATCCTTCTATGTCTCTTGATTGAACCATAGAAATTTCAAATTGATTTGGTATTCGAGTTGATCATGTTAAGGGCTTCGAGAAGCACCCTTTATTTTTATGAATAAAGTTCCGGAGTCGGAAGTTCATATTTATCTTCCATTTTTAGGTATGTGGGGCTTTGAACAAGATTATTCTTTTGATATTGTGCCCGGTATTTTTTTTGAATTACATTGACATAAGATTTTACATGTTTTACTATAAATTGAATATATGGTTTTATATCTTATATTTTTGTCCATGATCTATGGGATTATGTCATCCGAATGTGTATGATGTTGAGATAGAATTATGTCCAAAAAGTATTTGATTATGAGAGTATGTTGATTTAATTTGTTAAGCCTTGATTTATACTATCATTCCACTATTTCTTTATTATGAATTTATAATTGATATTGGAAATTCTGTATCCCTACTATTGGTTGATGTCTCAAGTACCTTTAAATGGTAGTTGGATGGCAAATTGAGAAATGTTCATATTGAAGTTGCAATGAGTCTTGGTATTTTTCGAATGGTTTTGAAGAGTTAAATTGTTGAAAATATTATGTACTGAGTCTTCATATCCTCGTCCAAATGTCAAGTTGTTTATGGTTCAACGCATTGATACCTTGTTGATGTTGAGGAAGATTAAAATGTTTTGAGCTAAAATGTGTTGAGTTATAAATCCATAAATTGATATAATTTGATAAATGAGAAGGATATTTGATTTGGTCTTTATGATAGACCCTTGTGATGTTATGGTGGATTTCCTAATGCGTTCTGATCTTGTCGGGGAGTAGTACTTAGCACCGAGAGGGAAATTTGGTATTTCCCCAAACATATGTGCCACTGTAGGGTTGTTTAATGATGATATTATTGGCCAGAGAGCCCGATTGTGATTATTGCAATTTTAAGGTCGTACTCCTTAGCAAAGAGTATGATGCTCCCGCCAACGAGGGTTTCAAACATTGGTATTCCATGTAGCTCACATTGGGATGTTGGTTATAGGAAACTCCCCTGTCCATAAGAGTCATGTTTATTGAAATACTGAGTCACTCTGAGTTTTGATGTGGTATGTCAAGTTGCCTATGATGATCTATAATTATTTATGAGGTTTTTATCCTACATTTCCTATCTAAGATATTATAAGTTGCATGATTCAATGTCACTCAAGCCAGGTGTATCATTATGATCCGTATGTACGTTTTTACAAAATTTGTGATATTACTTATATTTTGTATGCTCCCCCACATACTCAGTATGTATCTTGTGCTGACCCATATATTTCTCTATGGGATACATTCTTACCATGATGTAGGTTCAGGTACTCAGCTGCAGCCGCGACAGTGATATCCGAGTGTCGCATCTATGTTTCTTCTGTGGTGAGTCCTCATGGTTCGAGGACCAAGTTTCTAGTTTTGGTGCTGTTGTTTTGTGATCCCTTTGTTCTGTTGAGTCAGTTGGGGGTTTGTCCCATTGGCTCATTGATTTTGCTGTATAGATGCTATGTCATACTAGTGTATTGTTGGGTTGGTTTGTGTATAGACATTCCTTATATGTACAGTCTACTGATATTCCGTGCCATGTGCGATGTGATATGATATATACTTATATATATATCCTTAGCGTAGCGTGTATGTTGTTGTGTTGAAACCTAAGGGTAGTGTTGTGGTTTAAAGGGTTAGCTTGAGGCTACCTATAGCCTTAGGCACCGTGTGGCGTCTCGGGATGATATTTTGGGTCGTGCCAGGTGTGTCATTATGGTCTGTATGTACGTTTTTACAAAATTTGTGATATTACTTATATTTTGTATGCTCCCCCACATACTCAGTATGTATCTTGTGTTGACCCATATATTTCTCTATGGGATACATTCTTACCATGATGTAGGTTCAGGTACTCAGCCGCAGCCGCGACAGTGATATCCGAGTGCCGCATCTCTGTTCCTTCTGTGGTGAGTCCTCATGGTTCGAGGACCAAGTTTCTAGATTTGGTGCTGTTGTTTTGTGATCCCTTTGTTCTGTTGAGTCAGTTGGGGGTTTGTCCCAATGGCTCATTGATTTTTCTGTATAGATGCTATGTCATACTAGTGTATTGTTGGGTTGGTTTGTGTATAGACATTCCTTATATGTACAATCTAACGATATTCCGTGCCATGTGCGATGTGATATGATATATACTTATATATATATCCTTAGCGTAGCGTGTATGTTGTTGTGTTGAAACCCAAGGGTAGTGTTATGGTTTAAAGGGTTAGCTTGAGGCTACCTATATCCTTAGGCACCGTGTGGCATCTCGGGATGATATTTTGGGTCGTGACAGGTGTGTCATTATGGTCCGTATGTACGTTTTTACAAAATTTGTGATATTACTTATATTTTGTATGCTCCCCCACATACTCAGTATGTATCTTGTGCTGACCCACATATTTCTCTATGGGATACATTCTTACCATGCTGTAGGTTCAGGTACTCAGCCGCAGCCGCGACAGTGATATCCGAGTGCCGCATCTCTGTTCCTTTTGTGGTGAGTCCTCATTGTTCGAGGACCAAGTTTCTAGTTTTGGTGCTGTTGTTTTGTGATCCCTTTGTTCTGTTGAGTCAGTTGGGGGTTTGTCCCAATGGCTCATTGATTTTTCTGTATAGATGCTATGTCATACTAGTGTATTGTTGGGTTGGTTTGTGTATAGACATTCCTTATATGTACAGTCTAATGGTATTCTGTGCCATGTGCGATATGATATGATATATACTTATATATATATCCTTAGCGTAGCGTATATGTTGTTGTGTTGAAACCCAAGGGTAGTGTTGTGGTTTAAAGGGTTAGCTTGAGGCTACCTATAGCCTTAGGCACCGTGTGGCGTATCGGGATGATATTTTGGGTCGTGCCAGGTGTTTCATTATGGTCCGTATGTACGTTTTTACAAAATTTATGATATTATTTATATTTTGTATGCGCCCCCACATACTCAGTACGTATCTTTTGCTGAACCACATATTTCTTTATGGGCTATATTCTTACCATGATATATGTTCAGGTACTCAGCCACAGCCGTGATAATGATATTCGAGTGCCGCATCTACATTCCTTCGGTGGTGAGTCCTCATGGTTCGAGGACCAAGTTGCTAGTTTTGGAGCTATTGTTTTATCATCCCTTTGGTCTATTGAGTCAGTTGGTGGTTTATCCCAATGGCTCGTTGATTTTGCTATATAGAGGCTATGTCAGACTAGTGTATTGTTGGGTTGGTTTGTGTATAGACATTCTATATATGTACAATCTAATGATATTCCGTGCCATGTGCGATGTGATATGATATGTACTTATATATATATCCTTAGCTTAGTGTGTATGTTGTTGTGTTGGAACCCAAGGTAGTGTTTTGGCTTAAAGGGTTAGCTTGTGGCTACATGTAGTCTTAGGCACCGTGTGGAATCTTGGGATGATATTATGGGGCGTTACAATATCGTGACAACATGACATGGCTCTAGGCACACAGCTATATTTTTCAAGTACAAGTACCCCCAGTTCTCGATGAAAGGAAATTGACACACATGACTGACTTGATCATAAGAATAGAGTCCACAATTCACAATATCATAAGTAGGGGATTTCATACTACACATGGCTATCATATTCTTGGTCGTGAAAAGAGAATGCATATAACATGTAAATACTTGCATAAATTTAATTTCATGAGCATTCCATATTACAACAACAATGTGTAACAATTTGCATGGAAATTATGTTGAACATAAGCATAGAACATGGACTAGTCATTTAGGACCTATTATGTCTTAAAAGTATGATTTCTAGTCTCTTAGGTATTTTCACAAACACCTTACATACAAATATTTAGCATAGGTGGATTCATCAAGACTACAATTATTCAACCACCAATTTCACATGTTTATACATCATATACCACCATAGTTTCATACAAACATACTAAGATCCCATCTTCGGCATCATCAAATTTCAACAATATAATCATTAACCATCAACATCATAAATATCATAATACATAATTTAGAATATGATTTTTTTATCTTTATGGATGAAAGGAATCCATAAATCAACACACGCATACCTTAGTTCGTGATTCTTGGAAGATTGATGGAAAGGTTCTTGAAATTAAATCCCCAATTGAAAACCATCTTCATTTTCTTGAGATAAAATGGAAGAAAAGAGTGTATTTTGGTTGAAAATGGGGTTAATTCCTGTTTTATGGGTATATATGGGGTGGGAGATAACCAAAATTCCCTTAAGAAAATAGAAAAAGACGCAGTTGTCCCTCTGTTGACTGTTTGACAGGCTGAAGTAAATTGATCATAACTTTTTACTCAGATTCCCAAATTGGATAAAACTAGTTTCATTGGAAAGAATACTCTCATAGATTTCATTTGATATATACAAGATCTCACAGTTCACTATATTCAGGGATTTATGATCATTTGAAGTTGACCCTAAAATGCTGAAAAACATTGGGCAAGCACTGGAGTTAGCAGGCGGCGCGGGCTAATTGCCTGGGGCTTTTATTTTGGGCACCCAAACATGCCCTTACGCTACTCCAAAAATTTTGAAACTCACCCGATATATACTATTATCTTTCCTGATCACAACACAACTTGAAAATTGAAAAACAGATGTCAAGAATGTTGCCAAATAAATCCCTGAAGTTTGGAGGTCTAAAATAAGACTATGTGTTGAATCTTGAACACTTAGCAAAATTTTTCTAAGTCTTGGGATCTTTCATGGGGCTTTAAGAGCTGAATTTGACACGGGATTTTGTGGGGTATTATAATATATCCCCCATGGGAATATTCATCCTCAAAATGAGACTGACTGGGAGGGGGAAATGATAAACTAGAGTACGTACAAGACATTCACTACTGAGACATGAGTTCATGACTGACATGACTAAAAACTGAGCATATTATACTGGTTTATGAATTAAGGACAGCATGCTCTGATGAACTGAGTTTCTCAAAATGAGAATGCATATCTGATGCATAAGTGACAAGCTGAATCCATGCATATCTGATGCATGATTATATGTCCGACATGATACATGAATGTATGACTGAAACCACTGATAAGATGATCACGCATATTTGATATGTGAAAATATGACTGAACTGGCTCGTGAACATGCGACTGAACATGCAATGGTAAAAGATACAAAGGTTGAACTAAAATCTAGGCATGGAACTAAATACCCAGTTTGGTAGTAAAATATGAACATGAGAACGAGTAAGTTCAAGAAAGACTATTACTTTGAACTGAAAATACCGATGACTCTGAGATCAATTGCTTAATATGCAAGAGCGGGAACATGAGGACATAACTGAGCCTGGAACATGATACATGAACTGAACTGAGTGTGTAATACATGACATGGATGGAGTATCGTATCGTGGATTAAACTAAGCCATTGAGTACATGGCTTACTGCTGAGTTTTAGAGTTAAAAGGTTGGCCCATAAGCAACCCTTCCCTAAGATAGGTTCATCAAAGAAAATGACATGTTTAAATCATAAAATCTCAGTGTCTATAGTGTATCTGTCCCTTGGGACACTACGTCCCTTAAAGAATGCTGACTTGTTTGAGATACTGAGAAAAACTGAGGCGATGCACAAGGCACTTACGAATTGAGTCGTGACTGAATATCTGAGATCTGAAACTGAGATATGATGCATGAACTGATCTGAGCACAAGTGCATAAATACACTAACTTATCTAATTAACTGAAATACTTATTGTTGAATACTGGATATGAAAGATTGAATTGTACTCAATCTGAATAGCTAGGCAGAGGACATAGAGTATCATAGGTATAAGAAGGAACTGACGGAGTAACATCAGGTAACTGAACATAGATTTCTTGAAATCTATATTGTTTGAAAATGCAGGACCAAATGCATTACATGAGTTGGAAACATTCCATAGACTGGGGTATAGAAATACCTATAACTGAGTAGATGATAACTGTATGTTATGGTCAAGCAACTTTGAAACCAAACTGAGTTTCTGAGCTGAGAACAGATCTGAAGCTGACATCCTAACTAATACTATAACTGGAACCCATACTGGTGCTGGGTTTGAATAATTGAATACTGATAACTAAAATTTAGACTGATACTGAAGTAATGAATCTTGATGGCTGAGTAACTCATTATTGATAGTCATAGTCTTGTAGAACCGTCTGAGTCCTTTACTGAATATTAATTACTCAGCTGACACTGTATCTGAGGACTGAGGGATGGAACATCAACCCCATGGATTCACCGAGGAATCTAAATTGAGAGTATGCATGACACATTATGAATTTATGTGATTGTTAGGAGTGTAACATGTATCACGAGGACTAAGCATTTTATAGACTGAGATAGTGAAGCACTGATAGCTGAGTAACTAGTAACTGAATTGTTGATTGTTACATGAGGGGTCTTGACATAAGTCAACGATCAAAACGTATAATCATACTCTGCACTTTCACAACTTCTAAGTACAACCACTTTTTAGCCAATTTCTTGAATACTAACATGATGTTCAAGACTATCTACATAACTACACGCTCGTGTAAAATAAGCATACAACAATATTTTCATAACATGAAATATTTACTCTCCTTTATCTAAGCAACTGCTCATCACTACACTATTTTACAAGGAGAGGTTTCTGAAAGATTAAATCAAGAGGACCTAAAGTATGAATGGATACTAGCTGATCTTGAAACATAACTGAAACTTTGAGAAATAGAATATTAGTAACATGTTTTTTTACCAAGAAGGTATGAACTGAGAGTATACAGTACATAATCTAAATTTATCTAATCTGTAAGGGCAAAGCATGAGTCATGGAAATTGAGTATACTGTAAAGCGTGATATGTGTACATGAGTCATGAGTTGCATGACCTGAGTTTGGAGTTTTTGCATTCGTGGGACATAATTCGTAAGACTGAGGGAGGTGGAACTGAACCCCTTATGCTGGGAACTAAAGGCGCACATGATCCCATGGAAAGTGCGTGAAAGTAAGTTATGTTCATGAAACATGATTTGTACTACGGACTAAACTGGGAATCCATATGCTAGGAAAGGAAATCATACATGATTTATGTGGAAAATGAATGAGCATGTTTCACGACCATAGAGTTGACATGCAACTCCTGAGTGGGTTTCGTGATAGCTGAGGTGCAAAACTTTGCACTGAGATAAGAATGGGTCGGGAATCATCTACCCTTACTGCTTTCTATTCATACTGGAACTATCACTGGAAATTGAGATCTTGACTTGGTTACTTGATCTACTATCACATACTTACATTCTATTCGACACCTGCCTGTCTAACTAAACACATCATTTGTTGTGGTTTCCTCATATACTACTAACATCACATCCATACTTTTAGACCTAATTTCAAGTCAATAGACTTACATTCTTTCTTGAACTGTTCAAGCCTACTGATTGGTATAACTATCCCTATGAATACATAATCTTATAAATCTGAATAATACTATCTCAACTCTACTACTGCTAAGCTTTTGAGTTTAAGCTTCTAACTCTAGGTCTATGCTATCATAGATTTTTGAGAAGGGATCTGATGGCATATCTAGATTTGGGTGCGAGAAGGAGTTCTAATGATCATGAAGGAAATCTGTATAACTTTAGAACAGAACTAGACTAATAGGGCATTGCCAATTCTGTAGCCAATCCCATAACTAATGGTAGGGACTGTCTGAGAAAGCCCTATCTTTAGGACCTTGAGTTCACTATTTTTGTTACCTTGAAAGTAAGGTGGAGTTGACATGCGTAGAGCATGATGAGAATCTACATGAATTTTCTTACAAACCCTTTCTTTAGCGCAATCTGAGACATGAAAGAAGGGAAACTATTTCTTAAACACCTCATAACCTCCTGCACATAAGTGTGGTGCACAACACATGCATGTACAAGACTTTACAAGATGCGACTTTTAGACTTCCTAGGACACTGTTGAACCTTAGGCTCTGATACCAAGTTTGTAACACCCCAATTTGCTGAATTGGAAAGCTACACGGTGCCCATGACTCGAGGGACCACAATCTAACCATTGCTGATATCTGTACCTGTACACTGCATAATATAAAACATAAATGCAAAATACATAATACTTTAAGGCCATAAGGTTCAAAACAAAATAATCATAACATTAGAGTGGGGTATAGAATACTCAAAACAACTGTAATACTATCTGAAGTCTGAAAAGAATCTACATGACTATCTGAATAGGGATTTGATGATATATGTCCCCAACTAACTCAGACTAGAAAAGTTGCACTAAAATAAACCATAACATAAGTAATGATTATGCTCTCGAGAGACGAGGACTCACTGCTAGAACTCTGAGAGCTGAGATACTACTGCTACTGCTGGTCTGTAAATCATGTATCTTGACCTATGGTGTAACATAAAATAAAGAACTATAGTTCGAATGCGTCAGTACAACTGGGAGTACTGAGTATACGAGTGAGATAGGCTAAATGCAAAGAATTTGTATGCATGAACAATGCTGACTGATATGAATGTGAGAAAACATACATACATAAGTAACTACTACTGAAGACGATACTGACTACTGAGCCTAAATACTGACAACATGAGTTTACCAGTTCCGAGATACTTAATGACTGCGTTTACTGATGTTGATCTGTGAATCACTAATAATTGAGGAACTGATACTATATTACTGAATACTAGAAGACTAATACTTTATTACAGATAAGGAATGATTATTTCTGTCAGTCCTGATTATGAAGGACTGGTCTAATTGACTGTATCTGACAGTCCTGAAACTGAGTACTGATAGCATGAGTTTACTAAAATCTAATATAAAAGGCAAATGATCTGATAGCCTTGACAGTGGATACTGATAACATGGGTGACTTTAGTTAAAAGCCCTAAATCTGATGGAACTATCTGAGTTCTGTACTATATCTGAGTTGATTGTATCTGACAGTCCTTATATTCTGAAGAAATATTTGAGTTCTTTTACTGAGACTGAATAACTGAAACTGTGGGAGGTACTAGTTTAACTGACATATCCCATGCATGCTAATGTAGATGAACTGGGGTCCAATCCTTCTCCTGATTGGAAGAGTGTCAATATCGTGCCACGGGTAAAGACAAGCTATGAGTGACCCTCAAATTTGGCAGTATCCCCAAAAGAGAACGGCGGATGTCCGCCTCATCAACCCTCAAGCTGGCAGTGTTGATGTCTCAACCTATGCTAGCAACATTGTTCTAGAATGCAAGGATGACTGCTAAGAATCACACCTTCATCTGACAGTGTGTATTCCCATCCTTAGGTTCACTCGGTGCTAACTTCTACTCCCATCTGAATAGACACTGAGCATGACTGACTGAACTGATTAATTAGACTGATAGTGTTTCTTAGCTGAGCTAAGCTAAATTTAATGAGTTACGTGGACAGACGGAATACTACTGAGATCTGAAGACTGACTGAGAGAACTGAAGTTATTGAGTACTGAGTAGAACTAGACTGGTACTGAGTTTACTGAATTTCCATTGACTGATGGAATTACTACTGATATCTGGTAACTGAATGAGTTCATGAGATTACAGAGATTTCCTGAGTCACATGACTGACTGAATTCTAATGATCATGGCTTGATTGAGGATATCATGACAACATGATATGGTTCTAAGCACACAGCTATATTTTTTGGGTACAAGTACCCCCAGGACTTGATGGAAGGAAACTGACACACATGACTGACTTGATCATAAGAATAGAGTCCATAATTCACAATATCATAAGTAGGGGATTTCTTACTACACATGACTATCATATTCTTGATCATGAAAAGGGAATACATATAATATGTAAATACTTGCATAAATTTAATTTCATTAGCATTCCATATTAAAACAACAATGCATAACAATTTGCATGGAAATCATGTTGAACATAAGCATAGAACATGGACTAGTTATTTAGGACCTATTATGTCTTAAAAGCATGATTTCTATTATCTTAGGTATTTTCACAAACACCTTACATGAAAATATTTAGCATAGGTGGATTCATCAAGATTACAAGTAATCAACCACCAATTTCACATGTTTATACATTATATACCACCATAGTTTTATACAACCATACTAAGATCCCATCTTGGGCATCATCAAATTTCAACAACATTATCATCAACCATTAACATCATAAATATCATAATACATAATTTAGAATATGATTGTTTTTAGCTTTATGGATGAAAGGAATCCATAAATCAACACACGCATACCTTAGTTCGTGATTCTTGGAAGATTGATGAAAAGATTCTTGAAATTAAATCCCCAATTAAAAACCATCTTCTTGTTCTTGAGAGAAAATAGAAGAAAAGAGTGTATTTTAGTTGCAAATAGGGTTAATTCCATGTTTATGGGTATATATGGGGTGGGAGATGACCCAAATGCCCTTAAGAAAAGAGAAAAAGATGCACTTGTCCCTCTATTGACTGTCTGACATGCTGAAGTAAATTGATCATAACTTTTTACTCAGATGCCCAAATTGGATGAAACCAATTGCATTGGAAAAAATACTTTTATAGATTTCATTTGATATATATCAGCTCTCATAGTTCATTATATACATGGAGTTATGATCGTTTGAAGTTGACCCTGAAATGCTGAAAAAACCGGGCAAGCACTGGAGTTAGCAGGCAGCACAGGGTAATCTCCCGGGGCTTCTGTTTCTGGCACCCAAATGTGCCCTTACGCTACTCCAAAATTTCCAAAAAACACCTAGGATATACTACGATCTTTCCCAATCTTAACACAACTTGAAAATTAAAAAACAGATGTCAGGAAGGTCGTCAAATAAATCCCTAAAGTTTGGAGGTCTAAAATAAGACTAAGAGATGAATCTTGAACACTTAGCAAAATTTTTATTAGTCTTGGATCTTTCATGGAGCTTTACGAGCTGAATTTGACACGTGATTTTGTGGGGTATTACATTATGATTGTTATATGATTCATACTAACCGTTCATAAAAGTTTTATGATTTATATTAGTAATGTGTGATTTATTGTTAAGGTTATTTAACACAACTGGAATGTTGGTGATACATCTACAACAAATGGTATACTAGTGATACATATTAGAACATTTGTAATTGTTAACAGAATAATTATGCTAGATATCAATTGTAAGACACCTGAAATGCAACTCCAAATAATGCAAATTTGAGACTCTTTACATCAGAAAATGTTAACTTTCACTGTCATGGTTGGTTTATGAAACGTTAATGAACATTGATAGTGCAATTAAAACAGTATATGACATTTCTATTCTTGTAAAGTCACCTGTTGTTTTTCACCCATAAATTAAGATCAGTATAATAGAAATACAATTTTATAAATTCAACTACCAGCAAAAGTGACTTCTGTGATCAAATCAAATGTCACATCGGCTCATCGTCTACTCCGCACATATATTGTCCTCAAATCATAGACATTAGGTTTCATTGTAAATGATATCTTCCCTGCCATGTAGGGTTATAACCCTTTTAACAAAATTTCTTTGCTCTCGAAGGTAACAAGAGCTACTTTTAAGATAAAATGTCATGACATTAACAATAAAAATACTGAAAACTTAATACATAAAATAGGTTGTCTTAAAATATCTAGAAATCCCCAAACATAAGAAACGAAATATCCATAAATCCACAAACATAAGAAACCACAATTCTTTTATCAAACAATAAATACTAGACAATCACGACTCAACATCAATCATCTCTATCTCCTCAGATGGAATGAAGGTGCGTTTTGTCCTAGACGAATCCTGATTGTCACTAACATATCCATTTATTGTCTTTTTCACACCATAGTCCCATAACAATAATGTGTATCCTATACGATGCATTTTTGAATCAAACTCTGAAGAATATATTTGATGCCCATACACTTAAATATTCAGCATATGCCGCAACAAACAAGCCATAATCCTTGGAAAATAAAACATAAGGTATTTTATGGGTTGCTTTGAGCTCTTATTTAAAAGAAAAAATTAAAAGAATAAAAGATACGTACCACGTGCCGCTAGGTTGTTGCACAGTCCCATCAACAATCTGAACATCAAATGTATGTTGGTCCATCTTTTCCTTGTATGCTTCTAGTAGTGACCAGTCCGTGCACTCTTTTTTCTCAAAAAAAATTAGATATTGCCAAATAAGTTGACAACACTTCAACAAGCTCTTTAGTCTCATCAATCTCAATCTTTCCCCATCTTCAAGATTTTCCCCCACTTTTTATTCAAAAAAAGATTGATCAAGTCACTTCTTTTCACATTTGTGCTCGAATAAGAAAAATATTTTTTTTGTAGTCGACATGGTAGAAGGTCTGAATAATTGAAATCATCTTCATTGCCGATGCATTTGAACCTGGTAATGATAGTAAACTCGTACAGTGAAAATCGAAGAATTATATTGTTGGCCAATACCCTTAGTTGATCCTAATATAGGTGTTGGACCTCTAAGGTCATCAAACACCTTGATATATGTCCTTGAAAGTTACAATTAGGGAGGTTCGAAAATGATCCAAAACAAGTGCTTCCAAAAATTCTAATTCCTTTATCCTTCAAAACTTCTTTAAGCCTATCTACAATATTGATGTTGTGTGCACTACCAATCCTTAAGTTATGGGCAGGTCATTTTTTCACAACCAAATTAAAATTCTGCCAACAACAATATTGACAATAACAAAAATTAAAAGATGATTCATATGTCAAATGTATCACATAGTTATAAATTACAACAACAATAAAATGAGTATAGAAAGTATTATCATATATGTATCATTAATAATCTGATCCACCGAGAATCAGTCTTATACTGTAGGATAATATGTATCACCAATTAAATATCAGAATATGTATCAAAATTTCAGTGTGAACAAAATGTATCACCCATTAATAGCATACAAATCATCTAATAATTGAAATAATAATTGTAACAACAATATGAATCACCAGAACACCATATGTATCACTCAATAAAACAAAATGTATCACCCATTAATAGCATATGCATCACCCAATAGTTGAAATAATAGTTGTAACAACCATATAAATCACCAGAATACCATATGTATCACTCATCAATCTAAAATCTATCACCCATAAAAAACATGCAAACGATATATATCGTATCAGTCACCATAAAATCCATATAATGATAGCACATATATCATCCATATAAATCACCATTAAATTATAAACATATATGAATAATCAAATACTTTTATATATGTATCACTTGCGATATCAATACCTGATTCAACGGGGATTTAGGAATATTCTCTATCTTCTCCTGATCTTCCATTTGCATGTTGGAATCTTGATTTTTAGCAACAAAAGTCTGTTTTAAAATCTTTAATTTTTCAGAGTCATTGCGTTGCTTTGACCTATTTTCACTAAAACCTACCTTGGTGTAATCTATGTTGCCCGAAGTAAAACCCAGAACTTGATTAGTAGCAGGAACACCTTTTTTGAGATTCAATTTGAGAAATCCCCAAGCTAAATGGGGGTGAATCTTCATTAGCCATTGAAGATCAAACAAATTAACATAAAAGAAGTTAAAGAAAATATGGGTATTGACTTGTCTTGTTAAAAACCAACTTAAAATCCACATAAACAAACAACTAACCTCTTTGAAGTAGTTGACAAATTTTGAAATTTAATGATGAAAGATTACTGTTCAAATCAATTGAAGTAGTGGAGAAGGAAGTTAACTCAAAATCTGCTGATACGAGAGAGATTTTAGGAGAGAAATTTGTGGAAAAAAATTGTATGCATTAAAGGATGATAGAAAATCGCGTGAATGGAGGAGAGAAAATCGGGTATTCTATTACAACATATGTATCAACACTAAATTTGCAAAAAGAAATTTTATGTAATTTTTAAAATGGTAAGAAATATTTGGTAGGATGGTGTCTTAAGTTTGAGATTTGTTTACAACTAGCAGAAAAACAACAACAAAAAACTACAGTGAGAAAACAACAAAAAAAAAAAGAAAAAGAAAAAACAAATGATATGGAACGGAAGTTGGCAGGTAACCAGCAAAAGTGTCGTGATTAAAATATAAAAAGGATAGTGTTAAATGGTCATAAAAATTTGGTTCAAATTTAACCAGAATAATAAAAAGAATATATTATCATTTTCTTTCAAATAGACAAAATTATTTAATTTTTAAAGTAAAAGAATAAAAATGTTCAAATATTAAATAGTTTATAGTGTGAACATAACCTTTTCTATTGTAACTAAATCGTGACAAAAAATTTGTGGCCAAAATAACTTTTCCATACCAATTTTTAAGTCATTTGGTTGAAATTAATTTCCATTGAATGACCATTTATGACCTTTTCACAATACAAAATGATTTGGTACTTTTCCAATGAATAGCTACTTATGATGGCATGCTAATTAATTAATGTAACTATGTTAATTCATGAAATTTAATCAATCTTGCTAGAAAAAAACAAAATATAATCCCCATTACTTAAAAAGAACTAAAAAACGTGGGCTCTAATTATGATTATTTACATGACTGATTCCTCGAGATAGGGCCTATTTGAGCATGATTTTTTTTTTTTTCACTTTTTCGTATTTTCCAGTTTATGACAACTTCAACTTTAAGGTGATGTTTGGTCCTGAAAATTTACCTTGGAGTTGTATTTGAAAAAGTGAAAAATAAGAAAAAAATTGTTTTCACTTTTTTTTCATGTTCTTCTCTCACAAAATTTAAAAACAACTCCAACTCCAACTCTAACTTCAAAAATTTTAGTTTTCATGTCACCCACCTAGTGTTGGAAAAGGCAAACTTTTATCCTTTCTATTGTTCTTTTTACTCCCTCCTGGATATTAAAAAATATAGTTGCTCGTAATTATTTATTTAATTTGAATAAAGAGTTAATTTATAATTTAATAGTATTTATTCATCATTACCTAAACTATTTATAATTAATAGGGTAATATTGTAAAATTTTTCTTTTATTATTGTTTACTAAAGAGCGTTTCAAGTCAAACATAAACAAATAAATATGACCGCAGGAAATAGAATTAAATATATCATGAAATAATATTTTTTTGGAATGGTGCAGAATCCAATTTATGTGAAAATATTAATTTTATTTTTTTGAAATTTGTATTTTTCAATATGTTAAGGTATTTACTTGTTTATAAAACTTTCAAAAATTGTGATTTAAAATTATTGTTATTTATATGGTAATAAATTTTCTATTAAGAACAAAATAAAAAATTTATAATCATATTCTAATAAAGAGCACAAAACAAAGTTGAATGATTTTCGAAAGAAAAATTAAAATTGAGTGGGAAAGATAAATAAAGTTGAGTAATTAGTGAGGCCATTTCTATTCTAATTAAAAATTAGGTGATGTGAGCAATGAGACATAAAAAGAAACAATGGAACTAAATAGAATGTGTACAGAGAATATACGAAGCATATTATGAAATACCGATGTGCATCGTCAGTGGAATTTGTAATTTTTATATATTAGACATGTAGTTTAATTAATTTGAGATACCAAAGAGTTATGAAGTATAATGTCATTCACTTCATATAAATATTATTTTCAAAAACATATGAAACAGTCCAAAATGTAACTCAAAACACTCTCGGAAAGGTTGATTCCAAATTAAGAATAATAACATTATGGAGATGGTCCATGTACTACTTTCAACAACACAATAAGAAGAAACTTGATGTTGGTGAAATTACAATAAACTTGCAACTGAAAATTACAAGTGAAGAAAATAAAAAGATCTATTTAAGTTATCTATGTGATCCGCACCCCTTACAATTAGTATCAGAGTTATATTATTTAAAGTTACGAAAGTAGTATATATTTAGATTTATTTGATTAATTTATTAATTATGATAAAATTAGATTTAGATATCCACCAAAATATTATAAATATTTCTTAGATGAATAACGAACAAAAATTATAAAAATATAAAGAATTAAAATAAATAATATCTGAAAAAAAATAAAGAATTAAAAATAGGGATAGAAAGACTACAATATAACATAATTGTCGGCGTTAGTAAAAACTCAATAAATGCACAAAAAGAAGAAATATCAAATTTAGAATCAACAACAGATAGTTTAGAATATATATATCAACATAACTTATATATATTTAAATAAAATGAACAAAGAAGAATTTATAATAGATGAAAAAACATATGAAAATCATGAAGGATCAAAAATAAAAATAGTATACTCTAATCTAGGACGAAGATATAAGAAAATAGGTGAACATTTATATTTAATGTTAGAAAAAGAAGAATTAAAATTAGAAGATAAGTTGGCAACCATGATAAGAATAGAAAGAGAAAACGAAGAAATAGAAAGAAAAAAGGAAATAGATAAAATAAAACAACAAACCACAGAAGAAAATATGAAAAATAGAAGAAACTAAAAATAGTAGGATTGCCGAATTAGAAAAAAGAACTAAAAATGCTAAAAGATTTGTATGACAAAAAAAAACAGAAAGAAAAAGACAAAGAAAAACAATTATTAAACGGGATAAATCAATTTAAAGAAAAATTAGAAATAAAAATAAAGAATCAAAAACCAGTGAATTAGAAATAAATACAATAGATGCTGAAGAAACAAATAATTATTATTCGGAAGGTAGTGAAACATATACAAAAATTCTAGAAAACATAGGAAAACTAGAAATTAATGAAGAACAAGAAAAAATTAATAAAGAAAATCTAGAACTAAGAAATACAGAAGTAAATACTTTAGATAAAAATATAATACTTAGTACATCAGAAATAAGAAAATTAACCTATAATTACAAAAATAAGTTTAAAAGATATAATCCCAAGGATGAATATAATAAATGAACACTAAACAAATAATTAATTTCAACTTTTTAGATTTAGACTGTGTATTAGACATAAATAAAATAATATAACTATCGGTTGGATACATGCTAAAACAATTATTAGATAACAAAATAGATACAACAAACACACCAGAATATATAGAAAAAGACATTAATAGGAATAGTAAAATTATAGTTTTTAAACCTAGCCGAAAAAAGTAAAAAAATTTTAAGATCTGATAATAAAACAAAAGGAACATCAACAACTACTAAAATATCACCAACAGAAGTATTGGAAAAATATGAAATAGCTATAAGAGATGAATTTAGCAGTTTAGCAAAAGAAGAAGAAAAGCAAAATAAAGAAAAAGATATAAATAGAAATTTAATGTTAAAACTAGCAATATGTAATATGTGCTATATACACGAGTATACGTGCGCATTTAAAGAATACTATTATAAAGGAACATATAATATAGAAGAAAGTAAGGAAATAAGAAGAATATATTTTAGTAAATTATCCGAACCATTTAGTTCAAAAATAATAAAGATTTGGGATGAATCAAAAATAGTAAATACCCTAGGAGCAAGAATAATTTTTTTACAAAAATGGTATAGAAATCTATGTGAAAAATATAGAGATGAAATAAAAATAAAAATAAAAACATTAATAAGAAATTTAGCATGTTGCAAAGATAAAATAGCACCTCAATTTAGATGTGAAGAAAAATATTATAAGAAAAGAAAAAGACATAAGAAATACAAAAAATCAAAATATAAGTATAAGAAACCAAGAAGAAGATATTATGTAAAAAATTATAAACTTAAAAGACCCTATAGGAAAAAGAAATCTATAAAAGAATGTACTTGTTATAATTGTGAAAAATTAGGACATTTAGCTAGAGATTGTAAAATTCCTAAAAATCCAAAAAAAAAAAAAAACAAATATCAGAAATAAAAATAGAAAGTATAAAATACATGCAAATAGATTATATAGAATATGAAATTTCAGAGAATGAAACAGATAATGAAATAGATAGTGAATTAGATGAATCAAATGACTGAAGTAGATATAAAAATTATAACAAAGGAAGAATATTTAAATGAAGAAGGAATAGATCAAAAAATAATATTGATAATAATATATTTGACGAAATAGAAGGAAAAGAGCTAGACCTAAGTGTAGAAAAAATATTTAAAATACCAACAGTAGAAAATATATTTAGTAGGAAAAAGGAAGAATACTACGTAGTAAGTGAAAAGAACATATAATAGACTGTAGATATGCAAAAGGTAGAACTAGTATACCACTAGTTATAAAAATAATAATTAATAAAGAAATAAACGACATAAAAAGCAAAGACCCAATAAAATATGTACACCTTGGAGGAACAGAGATAGTAATAAAAGCATGTTTAGAGAAGGAATAGATACACCAATAGAATTATATTTAGCAGATGATAGAATTATAAAACCTATACAAGAAAGTATAATAACTGCTATAAAAGAAATTTAATATACCAAAAATTTAGGTTTATAAAAAGTGTGAATTATTCAGTAGCAATAACAGATAAAAATATAAATAAATCATTAGTATTATATTGAAAAATATCAGGAATAGAAAGAGCCTCAGGAAGTAAAATATTTACTGCAAGATGTAAAAATCTATACGTATTAACAACAAAATATAAAATAACAGGAAAAAATAAAATTAATAAAATACAAATAGAAAGTCCTTTTGAACAATTCGTAAAAACAATTGATAATAATGATTATAATTACAAAAATATAGACATAGAAGAAGATTTAGAAATAATAAATGATAGAATAAGTACATCAAAAAGAATAGCTCATGAAAAACCAGAATCATCAAGGTCATAAAAAAGAACAAGTTATGAAACAACTTCAACAATTAATTTAAATCAATATTACATAACAGGAACAATAAATGAAAAAACATATTTAATACTCTTAAACACAGGACAAGAAGAAAATTATATAGAAAAATATCTAGTAAAAAGTGAAGAAATAAAATCTAATAGTAATATATGCCCAGATATACCAAGGAGTCTAATAAACATTAAAGATACAACAGAAAAAGAAATAATAATAGGAGTCAGAAAAATAAAAATAGAATTTGAAAGAAAGGAAGAAATGCAAAAAAACAAAGATAAAATATTAGGAATTAAATGGTTAGAACAAGTAAAACTATACAATATAGAACATACACAATTATGTATAACTTATAATAAAGAGAAATTATTCATAAAAAGAACTTTGACATGACATGAAAATATATGTACTTGTAAAAATAATAGTAGAAGAATATTATAATAGCTATTATACACTTATGATAGATACAGGAGAAAAATCAAACTTATGTAGATACAACTATTTTCCAGAAGGCAAATGGGATAAGCTAAAAGTACCAATAGTAGTCAACTGATTTAATAATGAAGGATGTTTAATTACATATAAAGCTAAAAGTGTTAAAATACAAATATGAGATAAAATAATAACAATAGAAGAAATCTATAATTATGAACTAATATAAAAAGATATGCTTTTAGGAATGTCATTTTTAGATAAATTATACCCTCATATAATAACTAAAACAGATTGGTGGTTTACAACACCATGTAAACAAAAAGTAAGAACAAAAAGAGTTGTTAATTAAATAAAAGAAAACTGATTGGGTAAAAGGAAGCGAAAAAATTACACAAAAGTTAGAAAATATAAAAGATACAGAAGACATGGTAGAACTAGTTGTATTTTTGATAAATAAAAAAGAAATAACTCTATTTTCAATAGATGAGGTAGAAATAATAAAGAAACGATTAAGACAATTATATAGTGAAGATCCATTAAAAGGATGAGGAAAACATAAAACTAATATAAAAATTGAATTACTAGATAAAAATAGCATAATAACTCAAAAACCATTAACATATAATTTTGACGATTTAAAAGAATTTAAAATTCATATACATGAATTATTAGAAAAACAATATATACATAAAAGTAATAGTAAACACATTAGTCCAGCATTTATAGTAAATAAACATAGTGAACAAAAAAGTGGAAAAAGTAGAATGGTTATTGACTATAGAATTTTAAATGCAAAAACTATGATATACAATTATCCAATACCAAATAAGATATTAAAAATAAGACAAATACAAGGATATAACTACTTTTACCACTTAAAGTTAGATGAAGATTCTAAGGAATTAACCGCATTTACGGTACCACAAGGATTTTATGAATGAAACGTATTACCATTTGGATATAAAAATGCACCAGGTAGATACCAACACTTTATGGATAGTTACTTTAAACAATTACCTAATTGTA